>ML677363.1:1098886-1273259 GCA_007922305.1 Dermatemys mawii
CAGAGCAGAGCAAGGGAGCGGGTTTTCAACAGCTCTATAGGGCTGGAGGGTGGGAGGCTTATCGCAGAGCAGAGCAAGGGAGCGGGTTTTCAACAGCATTTTGGCCAGTCACAAAACTGTTTTTCAAGGCTTCTCTGAGGTGCAGTGCTTCCTGGTGGGCTCTTGTACTTGCCCTGGTGTCTGGCTGCTCGTAAGTAGCGGACAGGACATTTGCCTCTGCCTCCCACCCCGCCATAAACGTCTCCCCCTTGCTCTCACAGAGATTGTGGAGCACACAGCAAGCAGCAATAACAATGGGTACATTTCTTTCGCTGAGGTCTGAGCGAGTAAGTAGGATTCTCCACCTGGCCTTCAGACGGCCAAATGCGCACTCCACAACCATTCTGCACTTGCTCAGCCTATAGTTGAACAGCCCCAGACTCCTATCCAGGGATCCCGTGTATGGCTTCATAAGCCAGGGCATTAAGGGGTAGGCTGGGTCCCCAAGGATAACGATCGGCATCTCAACACCCCCCACACTAATTTTCTGGTCTGGGAAGAAAGTCCCTTGCGTCAGCTGCCTATACAGCCTAGAGTTCCTGAACACATGAGCGTCATGAACCTTTCCCGGCCATCCCACGCACATGTCAGTGAAACGTCCCTTGTGGTTAACCAGTGCTTGAATGACCACTGAACAATACCCCTTGCGGTTTCTGTACTCTGCGCCCTCGTTGTCTGGTGCCAAGATAGGGATATGAGTGCCATCTATAGCCCCCCCACAGTTAGGGAATCCCAGCGCGGCAAAGCCATCTACTATAGCCTGCACATTTCCCAGACACACAACCCTGGATAGCAGCAGATCAATGATTGCCCTGGATACTTGCATCACAGCATCCCCCACTGTAAATTTACCCACTCCAAATTGATTCGCGACTGACCGGTAGCTGTCTGGCGTTGCAAGTTTCCACAGGGCTATCTCCACTCGCTTCTGAACTGTGAGGGCTGCTCTCATTTTGGTATTCTCGCGCTGGAGGGCAGGGGAAAGCAAGTCACAAAGTTCCATGAACGTGCCTTTTCTCATGCGAAAGTTTCTGAGCCACTGCGAGTCATCCCAGACCCGCAGCACTATGCGATCCCACCAGTCAGTGCTTGTTTCCCTGGCCCAGATTCGGCGTTCCAGAGCATGAGCCTGCCCCATTGCCACCAAAATTGCCAGGTTGTCGGGCCCCTTACTTTCAAAAAAGTCAGTGTCCATGTCCATGTCCTCATCACTGTCGTCACTCTCCGGATAGCGCAGTCGTCTCCTGATCGCATTCTTGTGCCTACGATGCAGCATAAAGTCCACAACAATGCACGAGGTATTCACAATGGCCATTACTGCAGCGGTTACCTGAGCAAGCTCCATGCTTGCACTGCTATGGCATCAGCTCAGGCAGCAAAAGCGCACGAAATGACTGTTTGCAGTTGCTTTCACAGCGGGGCTGTGACTGTTCACAGTCACAAAATGACTGTTTGCAGTTGCTTTCCCAGCGGGAGGGGCACTGCAGGGTGGGTGGGTTTGGGAACGGAGAAAGCTCAAAATGGCATCTGCTGGGATTCCGGGAACTGTGGGATAGCTACCCACAGTGCACCACTGGAAATGGTGCCTGCTGGGACTCCGGGAACTGTGGGATAGGTACCCACAGTGCACCACTTGCTATGTCGATGCTTACCACTGTAGTGTGGACGAACAATGCCGACTTACTGTGTTTAGTGTGGACGCACAAAATCGATTTTATAAAGTCTGCTTTACAAAATCGACCTTAACAAAATCGACATAAGTTTGTAGTGTAGACATACCCTAAGAGACTAATCAATTAAGGTGAGCTATTATCAGCAAGAGAAAAAAACCTTTTGCAGTGATAATCAGGATTGCCCATTTCAAACAATTGACAAGAAGGTGTGAGTAACAGTAGAGAGGAAATTTAGCATGGGGAAATAGATTTCAGTTTGTGTAATGATCCAGCCACTCCCAATCTTTATTCAAGCCTAATTTAATGGTATCCAGTTTGCAAATTCATTCCAGTTCAGCAGTTTCTTGCTGGAATCTTTGAAGTTTTTTTGTTGAAGGATTGCTAAAGCCCCTCTTATACCAATCTGAGCATATCCCCATAGGCAATTATAACTAGATTGGTTTAAATTCACACCCTAATTTGTGATGATAAACCTGTCCTATGCAGACAAGGCCTTGGTTTCCCTCAAGTGGTGGGGGTCTGAGTTGTTTAGAGCTGGAGAGCTGCTGAGTTGTTGTTGTCTCAAGAGGCCATGGTGTGTGGGGCAGTGACCAGGATGACGGTCGAGGTGATCTCAGATGTGAGATTCCATTAAAGAAAAGCTCCAGAGTGTGACAGTAAAAAGCAAGTGGCTTTGCTGATCTCAGTCTATGGAAGTGCTTTGGTCCAGAATATTCTCTCATTTTGGGTTTTTTAAAAGCAGTTTGGATTTGACTTGCATCGTATTCATTGCCACCTGGTGTCCAGGAGCTGCAGATGAAGAGCAAGGCCCTGTGACATTCCCTGATTAATGGTATTTCTTTGATTTCTGACACTCCTGCTGAAGCTGTTCCCCTTTGTATAGAATACTTCAGTAGTCGTTGGGCCAGAGAGGGGGTCGGAGTGGGTTGGGCACTTCCTGGGCTGGGGGAATTGGCACCTGGCCCTCCCAGATGAGTGGCCTAACCACAGAGCTAGAGATTACAAGGGAGGTAAGGGGGCTTCTTTCTCCTCTGGCTGTTTTGTGAATGGCGCCCAAGTCCCCTTGCACTGGTGCTGGAGTGGGGTGTGGCCGCACCCATAGCTTGAAGTGGTTTCCATCCTTTGCAGGGTTTACGGTTTGCTTCAACAGCTTTCAGCACCCCAACGATACACAGCCCCCAGCCCCTTGTGAATCGAGCCTGGGGGAAAAACTGATTGAAACTCTTCTGCAAATTTGTGTCAAAATCATGAATGCTTTTGAGCCGACTGAAGCTGCATTTTTCAGCCGTTTGTCTGAAAAGCATCAGCTGGGAGCTCTCTGGGACAAGGAGGGCTCTGGGTTTCCTCGTCTGTCTAATGACTCACCCAGTGCAGCTCTGATCCCTGGCACTGCCACAGTATCAGTGACAGCCATGGGAAAGCCAAATCTCTGGGAGCTCTTTGTTAATCAACATTCATCTTTAATTCCATATACGGTGGCCTTTCCCCTGGCCTGTGCCGTCAACCCAAGTGCTGCTAACCAGCAACGCCCAAAGCTGCTGTCTGTGGTAGAAAGAGAGTCTGAGGCTCCTGAAAGGGGTCTAGCTATGCTCTCTCACACATGTTAACTGGGTTGTGCTGAGTGTTAATGGGAATGAACTTTTGGCTGCTATGTCCCCCACTTTTTCTGAGCACATGATGCTGAGGGAGGCCATGTGGGGAGCCTGTGTGTGTTCTCTCCTGGGGTTAGGTCATCTGCTCTGCTGTATGACACACAGCAGTGCTGCCAGGCTGCACGCTCATTACTCGCAGCTTTCCCATCACATCCCCTCCACCTGTGTAGGGAATCCCCACATGCTGCTTCTCGCTTCCCAGCAGCCCTTGTATCTTCACCCCTAACGCTGGCTTCTTTCCCTTCTGTGCCCGTCCTTCCCATTCTCTTCAGGGCTGCCCCTCACCCAGCTGTGTGTAAGCCCTGGAATATCTCTGTGACTTCCACATGGTTTACTCTTCCGCAGTAAATGACAACCGGCTTTGGTTTTAAACGGCCAGTTGCTTTGAACAGACTTGAGCACAGACGGCTGGCAGGTGATTAGCACGGCCATGTCTTCTGGTTTCAACGCGGGAGCCATTTAATTATTTTAATTAGTAAGTGTTAAAAATAGCTTTAGGAAAATCCATTTCCAGTTTAAAGAGGGACCATTTTCACATTACACATTCTCCAGATTTTAAAAGCCAGTTACCTAGTTGTTAATGTAACCTGGCTCTATTGTGATGAGGTCTTGGTTAGTAAGGTTGTGAGGTGCTAAAAATGTTCACAGCAGACAGAGAAAGAGCTAGGATTAAAATTCCCAGGCGCCCAGATTGTAACACAGGGTAGTTTCTCCTAAACTAGAGGGTGTATTTATCCAGCCCTCTCCCTCAGAGGTGTATGTGACGTTCTGTCCGCTATGTGGAAAAGCAGGTGTAGAGCTGACTGGAAAATGAGTTTTCCATCCCACAGAAAATGTTGAGCTTTTGAAAAATAAATTGGACAAAAAGTCAAAATTTCATAATTTGTTACGAAACAAAGTTCTGGTCAACTGAACCATTGTGTTTTGAGACATCTGAAACATTCCTGTCATGTTTGACCATTTGTAATTTGTTTACTTTTAAAATATAGAATACATTTCAAAACCAAAAGTCACTTTGGAGTGAAAAATCAAAACTTTTTATACCAAAAATGTCAAAGTGGGAAGTTTTGACATTCCCGAAATTGTTTTAATCCAGTTGTTTTCTATATGAAATCATGGAAATTATTCTGATTAGTCGAAATGGTGTTTTCTGATGGGAAACTGCTTTGACAAAAAAAGTCAACCCGCCGTAAGTATGATCCACGTAATGAGCGCCAGGCAATTCTAAAGAGTGTCATTTTTCCGTGGGCCTCTCTGTCACTTTTCCAAAGCTGGAGACATTTTGAAAACTTAAAAGGAAAGAGTGAATAACAACATTTATTCTGTTGTCTCCAGGGTAAAAAAAGAGGGAGAAAAAGGAAAGCACCGAATTCCAAAATGTGGACAATGTTTGATTGTAAAACCAAATGGAAATGGACATTTCTGATCAAAGTGAACTGAAATAACAATTGCATTTTGTTTTAAAACATTCCCTCAGGAAAAAAAATCCAAATGAAAAAATTACATTCAGAAAAAAACATAGGGAAAGCTTGACTGCTCAAATATGCACATGTACACTTCTGCTGCGTCTCACTCCTGGTATTTATTAATTTTATCCATTTCGATTTAAAATAATGGAAAAGATCCCTTCTCAAGGCTGTAGGTGTCCTCGCTCATTGTTAATAATACAGGACATTCTAGGTGAGATGGCTTTTCACCTTGCACAGCAGAGACAGGCAGCACATCAACAGCCTGTATGGAGACGATGGGAAAGAAATACATTGGATTGGTGAGATTTTCCTGTGTCAGAGTTGATATTTTACAGCAGTGGTTTGCTCATCTCTGGCACCTCGCCCATGGATCTTGGAGTGCACAACCCACCCCTTCAGCCTCACAAGTCCCCTGCATGATGAGGGCGGACATGCTCATGGGAAATCCAAGGGCATGGGCCAGATTGTGGTACCCACCCTGACTCCCACTGAATGGGACCTCTTAACAGGAGTAGTTCCAATGAAATCTAGCCTTTGGCAATTTGTCAAAGGTCGCCCAGGTAGCGTGTGGTAGAGCAGTGAGTAGAAATCATGTCGTCTTGCTCCCATATACTTCCCTCCTGTACACCGACAGGCCTGGAGCTTGGTACAGAGTTCCAAGCCCCAAACATTTCATCTAAACGTCCAGTGGAGGTGACTACATGACAGCCTCTCACATCTCTTCCCAAACCCCAGCCCTGGCAAGCAAGGAAATGACCAATTAAGGCCATCCTCAGCCTTCCACTGCCCATATAATGAATAGCCTCATCCTTATCAGGTGGAAAGAAGTGCCTATTTCACCCAGTTCACAGTGTCCTCTGGCATGACTCAGGCATGACTCAGAGCATTGCAGCTCTGCTGAACACTGGCCTCTTTTGATGCTAGGAACTTGGGCACAGATTTTTAAAGGGATTTAGGCAGGGCTGTGCTTAGCATTCAATACCTAGTGGATCTAGGAGCCTAAGTCTAATTTTCAAAAGGAGTTTAGGCAATTAGGGTATGTCTACACAGCAAAGAAAACACTGCAGCTGGCCCATGCCAGCCAACTGGGACTCATGGGGTTGGGCTGTGAGGCTGTTTCATTGCTGTGTAGATTTAAAGACTCAGGCTGGAGCCCAGGGACTCTCCCAACTTGCAGGGTCCTAGAACCCAGGCCCCAGCCTAAGTATGAAAGTCTACACAGCCAGAGATGACCCGCGCCTGCCCATAGTGGGGGGATAAAGTCAGGGCAACCAGCTTCAGGAGTGTTACTGAGCATGCTCAGTCCACAAGCGCATGCTCAGTACAAGCCAAGTAGCAAATCGGGGGGGAGGTGACATGACCGTGCATTTAGGGTGACCAGATAGAAAATGTGAAAAATCAGGATGGGGATGGGGGGTAATAGGAGCCTATATAGGAAAGAAGCCCCAAATATCGAGACTGTCCCTATAAAATCAGGACATCTGGTCACCTACCTGCAGTGAGTGTCCAGTTGCTGGGTAGACATACCCGTAGGAGCCTCAGCCCCATTGACTGTCAGTGGAATTTTGGCTCCTCTATGCAGAAATCCTGTTGGCAAATGAAACAGGCATTGCAATGCTGAGCGCAGCAGTGGCTAAATAGCTTTAAAACCTGGCCTTGGACTGAAAACGTCCAGCTAATACTGAGTCAGCCTCGTTGGGAGCCCTAGGTTAGCAGTACGATGACCAGATGTCCCAATTGTATAGGGACAGTCCTGATATTTGGGGATTTTTCTTAGATAGGCTCCTATTACCCCCCACCCTCCATCCCAATTTTCACCCTTCCTATATGGTCACCCTAGTTAGCAGGGCCACATTTTTAACACCATCTTACAGAACCTCGCCCAGAGCAGGTTGAAATGATCCTGTGCCGACTATACTGGTGGCCGCTGACGACTTGTATACACTAGGGCTGACAACAGTGGCACAAGCACCAAGGGGACAGTTTGAGAATGTGTCCCTAGCATAGACAGGCCCTGCGGGGAGCCAGAGTGCATAGCAAGGGATACTGGGAGCTAGCAACTGTCTATTTGAAATGGTCCCCAGAACACGCACAAGACTTATTTATAGATTCTGTTTGTGAGCGGCAATAAGACAAGAAAGGTCATGCATTGCTGGGCGGTAATTACTCATCTCCTCCACTGCGCTCATTAAAATTGCTTGGCCTTCTGCCCGAGCTTGCTTTAGTCATCCACTTGTGAATGCACTGCCTGCTGCGTCCCGTTGCCTGTTAGCCGACACAAAGATCGGCGGCAGAAGGAAGATGAGCGAAGAGTAGATTATTGTGCTGAGGGATGGATGCTGCTACCAGCCTGTGTCTATCTGAGGATCACACACATCGAACCATTGCAAGGGGAAGAGGTCCTTGTCATATTAGCAGACAATGCAATTGCACAAGGCCAGTGCTTAATTTGTAATGACAAAGGTGCCGGGGTTCAAGCATTAAATGCTGGGGCGCAAGCAATTGTTTTACGTGCATATCTGATGCAGCAAGCCCAGAGGTACCCGGGCAATGAACTGCCTGCTTAGAGGGGCTGGGACTCAGCATTGCACAAGGCTGCCCCCTAGCTTGTGTAGCCTGCGTTGTCTTTTGTTGTATTGATTTTTTGAAAGGGGCACTGTGGTAGAGTTTTCGTGTTTTAGAGGAGGAGATGATGCTCACTGTAGCGGAGGGGAGGGGGCAGATCTTTTGGTGAGCAGTTTATGAAACTATCTTGAAAGTATCTTAAAATGACTTTTATTGTGGCAGGATTTCTTGTGGCCCTACATAAACAGCGGACAAGAGGTGTTGGCCCTAAAGTGTGTTATTGGAGCAATTCCGGTTCTGCCACATTCATTGTTCTCATACTGGGTTTACGCATCACTCTAAATCTGGAGAAAAGATAAAATGTCGCCAAAGCCAATGGGGACCCACAGCTAACTAGATACACACTGGCTGCAGTTCTTAAGAGCAGTACTAGCAGCGAGGCGATTTGAAAAAATGAGCACACACACTGCTCATGACACCCACTGAAATGCCCATTCATACCATGTAATGCCTCTCTTCATAATAGGACCGTCCCTTTCCTGTCTTGTGGACTCTGATCAGCAGTGAAACAGCTAACAGTGTTGCTATTTAAGGTGTCCTCATTAGACTCCAGAATCAGCATCTCTTTAAAAGCTAGGGCAGTTCAGACATCGCAAAGCTATTGTCTCAGGCTGTCTGCAGATGCAGGCAGATCTCCCCATTCTGGTCTAAGTGGAGTTCAGATTTGGAAGGCTGTCTTTGTAACCAAAAGTGCTGGAGACTTTATTTTTTAAAAATAAAACCTTAAATGCTGGAGCACCCGCCTCACAGCTACTAGGGAAAAGTCCCAGCCTGGTGAGACATTGTGAGGTGGCCCAGTCCAACCCTGGAGCACAAGTATCAAGCTCTTAAGCACTTCAGGAGCGTTTATATTCTAGGATTAAAATAAACACTTCTCCAGGTGCCAAGATTTTACCAGCTCCCAGCTTGAGAAGTTCAATATCACCTTCAAGTCCTCCCTTATCTGAGGCCCAGAAACAATTACATGTTTGTCCTTTAGGGCTGCCCCATGCCTGCGGTGTGCTGAGAATACCTGTCTCCTGTGTTCTTACTTCTCCTTCCACACCCAGGAGGACGTAAGCTACTCCCTAGCTGTTACCTGGCACTGTCCATCCGAAGAGCTCTAGATGCTTTGCAAAGGAGTTCATTTCCCAGATGGGGAAACTGAGGCACAGAGAGGGGAAGTGACTTGCCTAAGGCCACCCAGCAGGCCAGTGGCTGAGTCAGGATCCAAGTTTCCTGCATCCTAGCCCAAGGCTCTGTCCACTAGGCTGCACTGTCTGTCTAGTAAATGCCTTGCTCCTTTGGAGTAATGTTGACCCTGTATTGGTTTGATGGAGTTATTGCAGTAGCATCACTCCTGCCCTGCAGAACACATGCGCCGAAGACAGACGCCGAGGGCGGGGAAAGGGCTGGGATCAGCTCCTACCTAGATGCCCATGCTAACAAGCTGTCCGCTAGGGTCTGTCTTTGCTAGCTCCGCTCCCTGGCAGTTCTGGCAGCTGCCACTGGATTGAGTGTTCCTTGCTTTTCAGTCCTTGGCTTGAAGTCACTTGCCACTACAACTGAACAGTCTCACTTCCCCTTGTGGTGGTGGGGGGAGCATGTGGGATCGGGGGAGCCTTCCTCTGCGGAGGGGCTGTCTGAGTTTGAGGCAGATGATGTTCCTATGCCCACTGCCACTCCGGGGTTGGGGGCAGAGTGCTGAGTGGGACAAGGGGCGGTGAGGACAGTGGGCCTGGTTCTCAGCCGCATCACTCCACCTTAATCCCAGCGCTATTCCATGGAGATCCGGCATTGCACCAACATGGCCCTAGAGGCTCTCAGCCTGAGTACAGATCTGGGAATTGGGGGTGTCCAACTGACTGTGCTCGACTGAGGAGAGAGGAGCAGCTGGGCTGGAGGCTGGGCTGGAGGCTGCAGGTTCAGTGGCTGCATTCCCCCCAGGAGTGAGAGCCAACAGACCCCGCTCTCTGCTGTCCATAAAGGCCCATGTCTTTGTGTCTCTTGCAGTTATGTTTCGTCTCTACGACACCGATGGCAACGGCGTCCTGGACAGCTCGGTAAGCCCTAGCCTGCGGAGATCTCCTCATGCAGGGAGACACCTGCAAGTAGCTGTACACGCTGGCTGATACCGGGGCGTGGCAGCTGGGTATGCGAGGGCAATAGAGAGCCCTAGAAGGCGCTTGGAGGGATGCTGGCAAAAACCAGCCCTGTCCTCCCAACCATTTCTTTATGGAATATGTATTGTCTCCCAGAGAGACCGCTAGTTCCTCGGGCCGGCCGACAGACACCTGTAGTGTTTCCGTGAGCTGCAGCGGAGTGCCTTGGATCCCCTCCCTTAGGTCTTCACTGGCCATTTGGCCCAGGGCTGCAGGTTCGTCACCTCCCTCTGGCCGACAGCCCCTTCTCGGCAGTCACCGTGCAAAGAAGTGCAGTCAGTGCCTCTCCCTCAAACAATCACCTGCCTCTCACCCAGCTATCTTGTTTCTAGTTGGAAGAGAAGAGCACGATTTCCTCAGGGACAGAGCCCCACCACAAAGCAAAAGCCACTGTCATAGCCACACCCCCATTCTGGGCAGAGAGAGACCCTCCCCTGCCTTCAATTCTGGGCTTTGTGCTCTCTGGTTGTGGCAGGTTCCCGGTGAGGCCCCTACATTAATTTTGGGAGACTCCCTCTTACCTTTCTTCCTCCAGCCCACCCCCCTCTGTCTTGTCCATTTGGGGCAGATTCTGACACACTTAGTCACCTTGACTAGCACCTGACTCTGTGAGTAGCCCTGCTGAGGTAGAAGGTGCTAGAAATTGGGATTCCCCTTGCCTGGGGAACTCCCTGATGAAAACAAAAAAGTGGGTCTGAAACCAAATGGAAAATAAAATCTCTGCATTTCCCACAGAACGGGAACCCCAGCGTTTCATGTGGAAAGTCTAAGTAACATTTCCTTTGGGGCTTTTCACAATGTTCCTCCAGTTCCCCCAGCTGCCCAGAGCCCCAGCTCTGCTAGCCAGGAGATGGGAGCCTGAGAGCCTGGCATCTCGGGAGCTGGGTCTCCCAAGGCTTGTGGGCTGACAAGGAGCTGGGGAGCCTACCAGCCCCCCAGGGATATGTGTCTACGCTGTGTTTTACACCAACAGGTTTAACAGCGCCATGTGGACGTACACAGGTGGGCTGCTAAGGAGCAGATGGGCAAGCTGGCAGGAATCCCAGCTATTGGAATCTCCATTCCAACTAAACACTCTTTTCTGATGGAACATTTCCCACCCGCTCTCCATTGAGACCAATGGGACTGGCTGGGGTGTAAGGTGGGGCCCTGCATGAAGGAGGGTTTGCCTCTCTGTGTGTCCTCTGGCAGCCTCTAGCCCAGCAGGGCTCTGATCCACATGCCTTATCTCCTGTCTGCTCGTGTCAGTGCAAGCTGCGAGCCCAGGGGCAGCAGTGATTGCTTCTCTTTGGTTCCTCTTTTTGTCTGAGCTCAGGAGCTGGATCGGATCATCAATCAAATGGTGCACGTAGCAGAATACTTGGAGTGGGACTCGACGGAGCTCAAGCCAGTAAGTGACAGTGAAGCCTCTGACTCTGCTGGGCAGGTGACGGTGGTCGAGAGAGACTGAGTGGAGAAGGCCAAGGTGAAATCCACCTGAATGACCTGCTGGCACTACCTAGAGCGCTCGGAAAAACACCCCTGCAGGAAGTGTGACTCCCCAGAGATATCCCTGTGTGGAGGGGCTGGGCTCCCCCATCCTGGGCTTCTAAACAGGGTCTTTGGTGTCCAGGAGCCTTCTGCTTGCTCCTGGCAATTAGCTGCGGTGGAGTTGGTAGAGATGTCAACGATGGAGACCCAAGGTGAGAAATAGGCAGGACTAGATTAGTACCTAAGGGACAAAGGTCCTGTCTTCATGCATCTGTTCTTAATCATCCAGGGCTCTTCAGAGAACAGGTGCTTGGAGAGACCTGATGGACGAGTTAGGAGAGTGTGCCAGTGTAAAAGGTGGGAGAGAGCATAGAGATGGCTGCCCTGTGGGGGGCAGAAATGTTCTGGGCTTTGGGGTTTGTGCTGGCCCCTTGGAATGGCGTAGGCCTCTTCTTTGTCATTGATCTGGTACTTAAAATATGAGACTGCACTGGCCATTGCGCAAGGTGTATGTGATGAATGGGATCGCTGGCCATTGTGCAAGGTGTGTGCAATGTGTGGGATCACTGACCATTGTGCAAGGTGCGTGCGATGAGCGGACTCACTGGCCATTGTGCAAGGTGCGTGCGATGTGTGGGGTCACTACTTTCAAGGACATGGTGACTCCCATGGACTCATTTCCTCTAGATTTTGAAGGAGATGATGGAGGAAATAGACTATGATCATGATGGCACCGTGACGCTGGAAGAATGGATCCGGGGCGGCATGACCACCATCCCCTTGCTAGTCTTGCTGGGGATGGAGACTGTGAGTACTCAGGGCTGGGCTTAGATGAGACAGGCCCTTCAGGGTTGGTCTTCAGAGATGTATAACCCAGGGTTCAGGTGTAACTCAATTGCCAGGCACTTGGCTGGAGGAACCGGAGCACGGCAGAGGGGCAGGGGAACACTTCCTTCCCACACCAACTCTGCCCAGAGAATAGGGTTCTGACCATGCCAGGGTGGAAATGAACACAGGGACAAGGGAGCTATGCTAGCTAGCCAGGGCAAGCTATGCAGGTCTTGCTTCTTCCTCACCCAATTCCAGGTACGTTACAGCCCCCACAGAGCTCCTTTGTGGCCTTCCCAAGGACTCCATTTGGCATGTGCTTTGTGGCAGCATCCCAGATGTGAGTTCACCTCTAAGATAGCTGCACTGGGCCAGTGTCCCAGCAAGGGCCTAGGAAGATCTCCACTTGCATATCACCCTGGGGCCATTATTCTGCACCTACCCCCTCTGCACTGCATGTGCAGTGTTCGAACGACCCCCCCGATACAAATGTCTTCACCCTCAGGTGTCGCCAGGGGACAGCAGAAAAACCACCCTTCTTTCTGATTGGGGCAGGCTGTTCTGATTACTGCCTGCGATTTGTAATGGCTCTATTGGTGGGAGTTAGCCCATGAATGGTCACAGAGGAGCTGGGCAGAAAGGTTAGATGCTGGGGACAGCTGGGGGAACATTCAGAGGGCTGCTTAGGGCCACAGGAGGGCACCAGAGCCTCACAAACAGAATGCTCACAACCACGTCTTCGCACCCTCCTTCCAGACATGCTGTGGAGAGTGCACGCTGCACGGAGTCAGCCCCATGTCTGCTACGGAACTGATTCACTGTGTGATGAAGGACAAGGGGCAGAGTTAAGGAATTTCTTGACTTCCAGAGGTTAATTATTCATTCTAGTGAAGTTCTTCATATTTAAGGTGTATATTAGGCCTGAATTCAATCCCAGTCAAATTTGCTGTCCGTAGTCATTTGAAATGTGAAACGCATTCACTGTAGCTGTGTTTGGGCCCCTTCTTGTGTTTGACTTTCCCAGATAAGCTAGCGAATAAACTGACTGGCAGGAATGTCGAAAGGAAACAAGGAATTTTAAGACTATTGGAAAGTTCTTGTGCCTTAAATCTGAGCCTTAGAGCTGCACTCATCCAATCAGGGAACACAAACGTATTGTGTGTAATCTCTCTAGAAGCAGCACAGCTTGAAGGTTGAACAAACTGGGCACAGGCCAAGCAGGAATGATTTGCTTTAATTGTTCAGCAAATGACTTTGCATAGCAAATACTTTGGAATCAATCGTAAGCTACTTCTGGGCAGCTGGTAAACAGAATGAGTGAAATGAATTATTTGTTAAACTCAAGTGTGTGTGAGATTGAGAGAGAGACTATCTGTCCTGGAAATTCCTCTCTAGATCGCTGGATGACTGGAGCCCCCACTGTTTATACGGAAGTGAGCTAGCATTCTTTAGTACAGAAATGATGGCCTTTCCAGTCTCAGAAAATAAGAGATGACTGCCAGCATCATGGGAGTGTTGGTTCAGAGTGTTCTTATCTGCCTAATATTGGAAATAGGTTGAATAGTGCCGGATGGTTTTGTATTTGTTTATAGCGTGGTCTTCCCCAAGCTATCTTTAATAAGGAATGTGGCCATGTACGTAGGGTACCAAGCTGCTATATTTCCACCTGTTTAGGAAGATCTAGCAGACCAGAAAGCTAGATGTGAAGCATATTCTATGTAATAGCTTAAATCTGTACATCTCTTTGCCTGGCACATGATAGGTATGTCTACATGGGAGGTGTGATTTCCAACTCATTGAGCTAGAATGCTAAAAATAAAAGTGTAGCCGCAGCAACATGAGCAGCTGGACGGGTTAATCACCCAGGCATGATCCCGTCTGAAACCTGAGGCACATACTTGAGTGGTTGTCACATCCCACCCTTTATGTCGCTGCAGTGATAGTTCTATTTTAGCACTCTAGCGTGGTCAGAGCCAGAGCGGGTATGTCTACTCAAGCTGGAAATGATACCTCCAGCTCCAGTGTAGACATATCCGAAGGGACAACCTTATCTGCAGGGATTTCTGAGTTCTCCAGCAAATAGGCAATTCCACTACCTCCGCTGGAACGCTGTTCCAGAGTTAACTACATTTATAATTAGAAGAGTTTTTCCTAAGCTCTACACAAAATCTCCCTTTGCTGCGAATTAACCTCATTGCTTCTTGTCCTCCCTTCAGAGAAAATGGAGAATAGTTGATCACCATCTTCTTTATAATGGCCCTTAACATATTTGAAGACTGTTATCAGGTCCCCCCCTCCCCCCCGTCTTCTCTTTTCAAGACTAAATGTGCCCAGTTATTTTTGTCTTTACTAATCGATCAGGTTTTCTAAACCTTTTATCATTTTTGTTGTCCTCCTCTTGACTCTCTCCGGTTTGTCCTCATCTTTCCTAGTGTGAGACACCCAGAATTTTACATGGTATCCAGCTGAGGCCTCTCCAGTGCCGAGTAGAGTGGGACAATTACCTCCCATGGCTTCCATACGACATTCCTGTTAATACTACCCAGAATGATATTCACTTTTCTTGCAGCTGCATCCCATTGTCATATTCAATTTGTGATCCAGTATCACCCCCAGATTCTCTTCAGCAGTACTGCCACCTACCCAGTTATTCCCCAGTTTGCAGCTGTGCATTTGATATTCCCTTCCTAAGTGAAGTACTTTGCACTCGTCTTTGTTGAAATTCATCTTGGTGAATTCAGATCAATTCTCAAATTTGGCAAGATCATTTTGAATGCTAGTCCTGTCCCCCAAAGTGCTGGCAGCCCCTCCCAGCTCCGCAAATTGTATAAACATACTCTCCGCTCCCTTATCTGAATCATTAATGAAAATATGGACTAGTACTGGGTACAGGACTGACCCCTGTGGGACCCCACTAGAGACACCTTCCCTTGCTAATGGGAAGAAGTTGGGGGAGGGGGACTTTGTTTGTCAGTGGTTGACTCTAGGGAGTTTTTACGAAGAATGAAGAGAAATGGGTAAAGCTACCCAAATGTCTTGCTATTGTCCTTAAACACACAGTGGAAAAGCACAAGGAGATCGGCTGCCTTCCTCCGGAATTGACCTTGAACAGTCCCTGGTATGAGCGAAATGCTGCCCCATCTGCCTCCCAGATCCCTACTGTGCCTCTCCCTAACTCACGCTGTGCTTTGCCTGCAGAACGTGAAGGACGACGGGCAGCATGCCTGGAGACTGAAGCACTTCAAGAAACCCGCCTACTGCAACTTCTGCCGCACCATGCTGTTGGGGGTTCGGAAACAGGGCTTGTGCTGCTCCTGTGAGTCCCGCCCTTCTAGCCCGCTGCAGCCCAGGCACGGCCTGTCACGCCGCAGCACGCTAACCAGCATTCAACCCCTGCTCTAGCTTTGCAGCACAGCCCTTGTCCATTTCCTTCAGCATGGCTTGGGTGCCACAAGCATCTGAGGAAACAAGCCTATTGCAGGAGTGGGCGGGTGGGGTTCTGTGGCCTGCGATATGCAGGAGGCCAGACTAAATCACCTTAGTCCCTATTGGCCTTAAATTCTATGAGTCTATAACCCCGGCCCCGGATAACAGAGCCGCGGCCGGAACCCCAGCTCTGGATAACAGGGCTCTGGCCCTTTCTTGCTTTCCTATCCTTAACAACAGAAGCTGCATTTGGGTAACTGGACCTGTTTGACAGCAGTCTCCAAAGGCTGGGAAATTCAGAGATTAGTCTGAACCTCAATCCCTAACTCACCCAGCTTTCCCTATATGTAAAACCTAGCCCTGGGCCAGGTCCTTTCCCCTACCTGGACTGCCCTGGCCCAACCGGGGAGAGCTGAGAATGGAGTGTCAACATGAGCACTCAGCCAGGCAAACAACCCCTCCTTCCCAGTAAGGCACCCCTCTTCCCAAGGTCCAGGGACTAGACAACCACTGTGCACCTCAGCGGCTGGTACACTGGGGTCCTGTTCTACTCGCAGCTGCTGCGTTCCGCTGGGTCCTCCAAAGTGCCCCTGGTCAGGCTCGATACCCCAGCTCCCCAGACAGATGCCCCTCGTGCATCTCTGCCAGCAGGGGGCGCTGCTCTTCCCTCCCTGCAGCACCTTCCTCCAGGCTGCCTGCTCTTCCGTTAATTCAATGGTACAGGCTTGAGCCTGCAACTGTGGAGCAGTGCCGGGGAGGCAGTGAGTGCCTAGCTCCCCCTGGAGGTCAGTGGAGTTTGAAGGTGCCCAGCCTTTCCCTGCATGTGCTGCTGGAAACCCGCAGGCTCTGGCCCATTTTGTTTCATAAGCTGGCAGCAGCCCACCCCTTCACATGGCAGGCGAGGTGGGGGGTAACTCCTGCTACTTCCCGCCCTGCTTTGACTCTGGCTCTGGCCAGTGCAGCGCATCATGGGATCTCTGGCTCTTGTCTGTATCCTGGGGTGGCTCTGAAGTGAATGCAGCGTCCATGTACCGAGGGGTCACAGCTGACTTCTTTTCCCCTCTCTGCTGCAGTTTGTAAATATACTGTCCATGAACGGTGTGTGTCCAAAGAGATTGCCTCGTGCATCAGCACATACGTGAAATCCAAGAGGAACACCAATGTGAGTAGCACGTGTGTACATGACTGCTGACTGGTTTCCCTTCCAGCTCTGCTAATGCCCCTGCAGGAGGTGCTGTTGTCAGAGAGAGCTGTGGGATTTCCCTGAGAGAATGGCTGGCAGATCAACTGTGTACTTGTGGCTCAGCTGAGGAGATGAATGAAGCTTTAGATGCCCCGCTCTGCCTTAGCTGGGGGGTTAGCAGACTAGTGGCCAATGGACTCAACTGAGAGCCAGCTGGGAGTGGTCCAATGGATACTGGGGACAGTGAGGATGAGGCCAGTTCCCCCCCCCACACACACACACACACCATCATTATTGGAGCTTAATGCCACATAATCGCCCCTGCCCATTAATCTGCAGATCACTTAAGTTCCCATGGTTTGCTTCACATGCCAGGCTCCCCAAAGCTATAGCCGCACTGGCTCTCCCAAGGACGGGGAGCAGCAGAGGATAGGGCTGGTGGCCTTCCCTGTGGCTGGCTGGCCATTCAGGGGCAGCCTGCATCCAGTTAACCCGCTCAGAACAGGGCAAAGAGATGTCAGAGAACTCCGCAGAGCAGTTCCTTTTAACAGGACAGAGCAGCTGGTGTTTGGGCCTCTTTGCCTTTGTCTGGTGTGCAAAGCAGGCCAGCATCCAAAGGAATGGAGCAGTGGGAGCTCCTGCTATGGTCCAGACCCTTGTTTATCTAGGGTCTCCTAAGAGACCTTTGATTCAACAGATTCCTGGTGTGCCCATTGCCCGTTGGCCTCGGGGTTTCAGTGCTGGCCCAGATGATGCCGTCTCTCTCTGATTTCTCGCTGGTTCTTTCAGATCATGCAACACACCTGGATCGAGGGGAACTCCCCAGTCAAGTGTGACCGGTGCCACAAAAGCATCAAGTGCTACCAGGGTATTACCGGGCTACACTGTGCATGGTGTCAAATCACAGTGAGTACGTGGAGGGGACGCTGTGCAGGGATATCAGGGAGATTGAATGGCCCCGTGGGGTGGGATACACAAAACCCTTTGCTCGTAGGTTACCGGCCCAGGTCAGAAGGGTTCAAAAGCCCATTAGCACCTGGCAAGCAGAAAGTGAGCTGCTGGTCTGTGTGAAATGAGCTGGGGCCGGCCCCGTTCCTATGAATTGCTGTCACCTTGAGTGCTGGGGATTGCCATGGAGAAGTTAGCGGCTGGCTCGGTGTGAAAAATGAATGACCTACCTGGGACCCCACTATCTCCAGGTCCAGGTCTGCTGGCCAGGGCTGCAGGGAATGCTTGTGTTTCTTCAGGCTGTGACTGATCAACTGCCATCAGTACTGGGCTCACTCCGTGGCCGAAACAGGTGGCCAGGTGCACAGGCTCTGTGGGGGCGGGGAAGATGGTGCCAGGTCTCCAGGGGAACTGGGTTCCCCAAGCTCTTCTGCTGCCCTGGCAGCACTCACACAGGGTCTGACAAGTCCCACGGCCCGATGTGCCAGTATGACAAGTACAGGCACATGGCCTATGCCAGTGGGAGGGAACGGCCGTGACAGGCCGGGAGAAGCCTCAGTTGGTTTCCCAGCCCACTTTAACCATCTCTTCCTTCGGGTTAGAGATGAGATCTGAGAGGCAGCCCAGGGAGGGACAGTCACCCTGGCACTTCCTAGTGCAGGGTCGAGGATTTGACAGCTCAGACATCTTGTGGAGGAACCCACAATATGTCACTTTCCCCGGCACAATGGCACTTAGGGGTGCAGCAGTGGAAAACTCTGCCTTGATTCTCCTGCAATGGCACGTTCTGGGGATCTCTTCCCAAAAAAATGGCACGGTTCGGACTGTCCATCTCCATGGGGGACAAAATATTGTTCAAAGCTGTGATGTGTAGTAGAGCAGCCCTGAGCCCTCTTCCCTCGAGATCCGGGCGAAGGGCGAGACGCGACAAGGGCAACGGGAAGAGGACAGAAACAAGCAGGGGCAGAATGAGGCGAGGGGATTCGAGGAAACAGGGCAGTGAGGAGAGCTAATGCAGAGAGTGACTGTCATGGGAGATAGAAAACCCCTCGGCTGAACTCTGCTCCCCCTGCTTCAGCCCGTATTACAGTGCCCAGGGCTCTCTGGTCTGTGGTGCTTGGGGCCTCCACGCATAATGCTGTCCTCAGCTCAAAGGGTTGGAGAGCCAGAGCCGAGAGGCCAGCTGCCTGGAGCGGAGGGCCGGGGAGGAGAGACGGTCACACACTCACGCTCCTTCCTCTCTCTTCTTCCAGCTTCACAACAAATGTGCCTACCACGTGAAGCCAGAGTGTGACGGGGGGCAGCTCAAGGACCACATCTTGCTGCCCTCTGACATCTGCCCAGTGGTTCTGGTACGTCTGCATCTTCCGGCCCATACGGCAATGAGGGGCATGGGCATGCACACGCCCCCCTTTCTCCCGAAATCAGTGGGAACTCAAAGCCGCGTCTGCTTGAGTGCATGGCTCCATTCCGTGAGCCCCGTGGAGCAAGGCAATCCTAAAGCAAGGCAGCAGTCCCCCCAGCCTGATCCCAATAGACCTGTATCCGCCCAGTAGCATCACAGCCCTGCAGCAAGCTCACTCGTCTAGCAACAGATGCGATGCCACGTCCGTGATACCACCGCCTGCAGGGTACCCCTCAAGGAGCCACAAGGCACAACCTTAACTCTGACCACCCCTGGCTGCTTTAATTCGCAAGGCTGTGACTGCAGGTGTCAGGGAAATGTTATCCTGCCATGCGCCGGATGGGTAAAGAGCGCGCAGCACCTCACATCCACAACATCCCAGGCCTTGCTGAACACAAAGAAACCTTCCATCCACTTACCCCATGGCTTTCAAAGGATCGGCTCAGCTTCGCAGTGCACACTCTCCAGCAAAACCACACACACGGTGGCAGGAGAAGCTTCCCCTTGGGGAGGCTAGTTCCCCATCTCTCACCTCTTCCTTCCACGGCTCCGCCCACACTGCACCCTAGGCCCCACCCCTGCTCCACCCCAGGCCCCGCCCCCTCCCCTGCTCCGCCCCACTTGCTCGTGCATCTCTCCTCTCCTTCCCCCCATCTCCCTGTTCGCCCCCCCCCCCCCCCCACCGCTCAAAGTGTGCATCCCTCCTCTTCCCTCTCCCCGCACTCAGGAGGAACGGGGCAGCAGGGGGGCCAAGCGGGGAGGGGGCCGAACAAGGAGGGGAGGAGGAACCAGCGCGCGGCAGCGGGGACCTCTGGAGGTGGGGGTGGAGTGCTGGAGAGGAGCAGCCAGGCAGGCGGATAACGCAGAGGTTTTATATACGTCATGCAGGTTCCGGGGCTGCTGGGGAGGTGGTATGTGTCACTCAGCTTCTCGGGCTCATCAATAATCTCCCTGGGGAGTCCAAGGGACCTGGGAAGCTGATAGCAGATTCCGCCTCCCCCCACTCCTGGGAACCTGTATGGCTCATAATAAATCTGCATAATCTTCCAGCAGAAGCCCATTTCCATGAGGGAGGGGACAGGGCAGGGCCACCCTGGCCTATTATACCCACCACCCAGGCACACACAAGTGTCTTCCCCACCAGACAGCAGGCTGTAACTGGGCCTGGCGAAGAAACCAGCAGATCACAGCTCTGGCTGTGCCATGTGGAGGCATCTGCCGTCCTTTGGTGTGCGCGCTGCTGGGGATGGCACTATTAGAGTGAGGCTCAGTGGGCGCTAGGGGGGCAGTGTTTGCAGGCTGCGGTTGTGCTGGGTGTGGCCGTTGCCTTGGCGTGTGACCAGACCAGTCCTGGACGCCTGAAACGCCCCTTCTTAGCGCTGCTCTTCGTTCGTGTGTTAGACTCCGTGCCTCTCTTTCCTTCTAAAAGGACAGGCAGTCCCATCCCAGGAAATCAGACAGCGATTCCCCTGCCAGCACCTGTCCCGAGGACACTGCCCAGACCTTCAAATTCAACACCACCACGCTGGACGGGCATGGCCTGCAGGTAGGTGGCTCTGAGCTGCCTCAATCTCCAGAGGCTCAGATGCTGGGCTGGGAGTGAGAAACCCCATCTCAGGCCCAGGCCAGCAGGGGGTGAGGGTCTGACAGGGAGCTAGACTATTCGTGCACTCTGATGGCTGGCTGGGGTCACGGTCCCCCTGCTGGCCAGTGATGCTTGTGTCTGTGGACTTCCGGGTGGTGGTATGAACTCTGGGACAGTCATGTCAGTGACCCTGCGAGCCTTTCCCCACAACGGCCTTTATTTCTCCCTTGTGTAGCCTCTTGTTTCTGAGGGGCAGCTTCAGAAGCGCCAGTGAACGGTCAGTGTATGGCGCTAGTATCATCTCCGTGCTCCCCGTCTGTCTCCTGCATCCATCTGTTATATAGACTCATCTTATGTAAACTGCAGACAGGGACTGGCTCTTTGTTCTGTGTTTAGACAGTACCTGGTGCAGTGGACCTGGGGCCTGTATCATGATCATCATTAATGATGAAAATATCGTCAGGCAGAGCTGAGCAGCCACAGGATTCTGCCCTGTCACGTCCCCCATTATCCACTGGGCAGCGCCCCACTGGGCGTGGAGCCATAGTTCAGAGCCTGTGCTCAGTGTCTCTCACTGGTGCCTTCCTCCGGGTGGGGTTCTCTCCTCCCTTACTGAGAGTCTGGACCATCCCGTCTTGTGTCACTTCCTCTGCAGCAGGAGGCTCCATCCGAGGCCCAACCTCCCCATGGACGGGTGGTTTTCATACATGTCTCATGTTCTGCTCTTTGCGTTTCAGATCACGCCCAGGCCCGGGACCCACCCTCTGCTGGTGTTTGTGAATCCCAAGAGCGGAGGGAGACAAGGAGAAAGGTACGTTCTCTGCTCCCCAGTGGTCATTGGCTGAGCATTTGCTCCCTCCCCACTCAGGCCTACGGATCTGGGGAGCTTGGGGACAGGTAGTGATGAGTGATCTGGGGAGCCTGGGGCAGAGGTGCCCCTGGGGCAGACTGGGGGCCCTGTTACTAACCATGGTGGTCCTTCTGTGATATGGGTGAGCTGGAGCCAGTCTGGGCCGTCCTTCACCTGCTAGCCAAGGGACGTTTGGGTGAAAGTCAGTGTACAGTGGGGAGTGCTTGAGGGGCCTGGCTCCCCGGGGCACTGAGCTATTGCTGCCGACTTTTCTTCCTGTCTCTCTGTGTTGCGAGGAGCCCCACGTCCAGAGGAAAGATTGAGAGTAGCAACAGCAGCCCTTCCTGGGCCAAGGCTTGGCCGGGGTTTCTACAGTGGGATATGCCCTGGGGGTGGGTCCCTGTCTGCATCCTCCAGGCCAGACGGCCCATTGGCACAGCTCTCCTTTGTTTTCAGGGACACTTCCCTTCTGGCTCCGTCTTTCACTCGCTCTCTATTTCCACAGAGTCCTTCGGAAATTCCACTATCTGCTCAACCCCCGACAAGTGTACAACCTGGACCGAGGGGGACCGATTCCTGGGTATGGAGCTGATAGACAGCCCACGGCCCCGTGCCCCGTCCTTACCTCTCCCTGCCTCTGTCGCCATCCCCTGTGATCACCTGACTCTCCCTCCTTGTGCTTCCGCTTTCCAGGTTGAATTTTTTCCGCGACACCCCAGACTTTCGTGTCCTGGCATGCGGCGGGGATGGGACTGTTGGCTGGATCCTGGACTGCATAGGTAACTTGGGGTCGCAGGTGCACTGTGTACGTGCCCAAGAGACCTGAGCGAAGGAGCTCTCTGTGCTGCTGCACCGTGGAGCAGCCGTGCTTGTAACCTGGATGAGACGCTGGGATGGAGCTCTCTGCTCTGACTCCCTGGGGTGGGAGAAGACCGGCATGTGCCTAGAAAATATGCTAAGGGGCAGCAGGTCCTAGCTGTCTTCTCTGCTGCCTGCCTTGGCGCTGGTTTCCTGCTGCCTCCATGCTTTCCCCAGTGCTGGGAAAGTGCCTGCCTCCCGCTGCCTGCTTTAGCTTCCGCTCCAGTCCTCCTCACTGCCACCCCTCTGGCTTCGTCCTTGCCCTGTCGTGTGCTCAGCCTCCCCTCTGTTCCTCTCTGCTCCCCTGGCTCTTCGGGTCGAACCCCTCTCCGCACTCTGCTCCCTGGCCTGCCCGCCACACCGGGTCACATGGCTTCTCCCTGAGGTGTGGAGCTCTCTTCTGAAGACACCCCCTCTGAGCTTTTATTGCTGCCCAGCGTTAGGAAGCGCCTACCAAGGGCATCCTCTGGCAGCTGCTGACAAGCAGGCTGAGCTATCAGACACTGGCTCGTGCCTGCGAGCTGCCCCCTTGTGGTTGGAATCGCCAGGGCTAGAGGACACCTGCCTGCTACCCAGGTACGCTCATGCTTCCACGTGCATTTGTCCCATTTCCAGGCTGGCACAGGCTCTCCCTGGAATCTGCAGGGCCGCAAAGAAGCAGAACCACTCTGTGTTTTCCCGGAAGGGATGAGTCCGGTTTTCAACTCTTTGACCTTTGCCGGGAGCCTGTGCACTGTGGATAATAGGACGGGAACTCAGCCGAGAGGCCGCTGGCTTGTGTCTGTGCTAACAGCCTTCTCTCTTTGCATTGCAGACAAGGCGAACTTGCTGAAGCACCCGCCGGTGGCTGTCCTACCACTGGGAACGGGCAACGACCTGGCCAGGTGTCTGCGCTGGGGAGGAGGTGAGGCTTCCTGACTTGGCCAGCTGGCCCACTCCACCTCGGGTACCACAACACACTTCCAAGCTGCCGTTGTAAGCACGTGCTCTACATCCGGGGGTCAAACTGTCCCTTCTCGGGGTGCATAGACACATGGCACAAACCCACCGCCATGCTTGCCGTCCAGATGCACGAGGACTGGCTGTTAATGCTAGTGAACGCGGCAAATTCAGCTGCATCAGGCTGAAAATGTACCCTGGTAAGTCACCCCTCTGCTTTTCTAGACACACAGCTGGTCTGCTGGAGCGGCCCAGGCAAAGGATTCAAATTCTTATGGAGTATGAGAGGCTTCTCCTCGATCTCCCCTTGGGTTCTGTTCCTGGCTTTGCCGCAGGGTGACCTTATGCAAGCCGCGTAATGCTCTGTGCCTCAGTTTCCCCATCTGCTCTGACCTCCTTTGTAAAGTGCTTTGAGATCTGCCTTGTAGAAAAGCTGGGAACTGTCATTTTGCAGTAGGTCACCTCTGTAACTGGGATGGGAGAGCTCCTTGGGACCTTGTCTTATTCTCCATGCACGCCAGGTACACCAGAGCTGCCGTTTCTATAAATAGGGAATAATAACAAGGAGTTATCTCCGTCACCGCTGCAAGAGTCACGTTTCATGGCACAGTTTTGGTTCCAATCCTCCCCCTGAAGTAGCCTGAGAATTGGCTTTTGTAGGCGTGTGGGGATGGTTTATTAGCCCATGGCCCTGCTTCATCAGAATGCCAGCAAAGGAGAAAGGAAACCCCATCAGAGGCCCCGATCGTGTAACGTGCTCCCGGCCAGCAGACCTCATCACCCTCACAAAGCATCACCTGGGCATGAGAGTCCCTGTCCATGAAGCAAGCTAGAGGGTCAGAGTTAGACTGGCAATCTCTTACAGCAACGGTGCCTTCGGCCAGCACCTCACTCGATGTAGCCAGCCTGCTGTTGCACCCAAGTGCGGCAGTCAGTGTTTTCTGAAGACACAGATCCTGCTCTGAAGAGGCTGTGCTCTGGGGCCTTGTCTACACAGGAGAGTTGCACCAGATTAGCTTGCATGGGTTTAAAAACTGCTGTAGTTAAATGGGTGCAAAGCCCTGGGTGGGTGCACTAATTTCAGCATAGCATAGCCGGGAAGGAGCTGACTTCAGCTGCATGGATATAAACAGAAATCAGAGCATCTACATGGCAGTTAGCAGTGGCTCCATAAGATACCTTTAGTTAAACCAGCACAAGTCTGTGCACAGAGCAGGCCTCAGAAGACAAGCGAGCCAGGGGATCGGGGAGCGAGGCACACATGCAAGTATAGCAACCGGCTACGTGTGTGAGTGTGACGGCCCTTGTCACGTGGGCTCCATTTTTGTGGGTTATTAAGTGATACATCTGGATAGGCCTCTCCACCTGATTGTTGTTTGCAAAGCTAACTTGTCTGCATCTGTGTCTCCACCAAGCTGTTAGAGGCAGCTGTGTTGTTGTCCCTGTAGCTCCCCAGTCCTTCTGAGCAGGGAGAGCAGAGCATAGAGGAGAGACGATTCAAACTCTGACAACCCAGATCTTCCTTCTCCAATTTCCAGTTCTTCGGGGCTTATGTTAGACCTTGGCCGGGGAGTTAGGCAGTCCAGGTTCGAGTCCCAGCTCCATCTCTCGTTGACCTCAGCCAAGTCATTCTGGACCTCAGTCCGCCCCATCTGTACAGCAGGAAGAACAAGTATTTTCTCCCTCCTTGATCTGCCAGCTTGGGCTGTGATCTCTTTGGGGCCGGGACGGCCTCTTGCGGAGTGTAAATACAGCATCTAGTGCACTGAGTCCCCCCGGCCCCGGCCCCTGACAGCACGTTAGATTCTGCTCTAATCCAGACTGTGACTGGTGCCGTCGCCCTGTGGGATTGGAAAGGCTCTGACTGGAAAGACAGAGAGATTTTTCTTAGGCTTCTAATCCCGGAGTGGCCTGGCTTGCTAGTGAGCAGGATGGACTCCGGGCCCGGCCCAGCCTCTGAATGGAGCTGGAAGGGAAGGGCTTCCTCTGGCTTTCAGAGGAAATCATGCCCCATCTCCCTTCCCTCCCCTCCTCCTGCCCTGGGTGTCCCAGGCTCTCTGCCTCCCCATCCAATCCCCCCTAGACTCCCCCCATCCAGTACCTTGCTGGGTGACTTGCTGTTCTCTCTCCCTGGGATCACATGGCTCCCTTGGGCACTGGACCGAGCCTCCGGAGGGCGAGGCCTGGGGTGTCGCACCGAAATCTCCCATGAAGCTGAATGATTTTCCTCCCTGGCAGCACTGCAGCAGACACTGAGCCCTTCCCATACCTGAGCACCAGGGAAACAGCAAATGCCATGCCAGGAAATGTAGCCCTGTGGAGCGTGTGATGCCCTGGATGGCTGTTTGGCCCTAACCTCTCCAGGAGCACTCTGATCTAATACACTGGGGCGTTTGCACTCCATTTTGGCTCTGAATTTCCCCATGCCCGCCATTGGGCCGGACCAGGCCAACTCTCCCTGACCAGACCAGCTTGCCACTGCACAAATTGAGGTTTCCACCACCGCTTCATCTGCCCTTTGCTCCTCCCTCTCAGGTTCCCATGTGTGCTCATCTGAGCCACCACCTGTGTGGCCACCTCCCTTCATGTTTAGTGTCTTCATGCAGCCCCTGCAGGAATAGAGAGGCACATGGATTCAAACACTGACCTGGCTCCAGCTCAACCCCCCCTGCAGCCCTTCACCCAGCTAGCTTGGTCCATGGCATGTGGCAGAGAAGCAGGTGATGGGAGCTAAACCTGAGTAAGACAGAGGTGACCCTGGCAGGATGGAGGAGAGGTGTAAAGAGCAGGTGAAGAGAGCTCCTGCTCTCAAGGGAGTTTGCGCTCCGGTAGTCTCCTCAGTCCGGAGCCGGGAGTTGGTCAGGATTCCTCACGGCTTCTGGACATGCAGAGAGCTCCAACTGCCAAAATAGCCTGTCTCTTGCTGCTGGCATGAAGACTGCACCCCCAACTGCTGGGCCGTGGTCAGAGACAAGGCCCTCAGGATTCAGCGCTGGGTTGCTGGTGTTGAGCTGGGAAGGTGGGTGTTGACATCAGCTGGGCCAAAACCCAGCAGCCATCCAGCCCCACCTCATGCTCCGCCCATGATGCTGGCTCCCTGCAGAACAGCAGATCCACGTCGAGATCAGGGTTCCCACTGGTGTGCCACTGTCCAGCACTGGGTTGAGTTACCTCCATGAGCAGGTCTTGCTAAGGGGCCGAGAGCTCCTCAGGAAGTTACATCCACAGCAGCGCTGAGCTGAGCAGCCCCCAGACACAGCCTCAGGCCAGCAGGGGAGAGCTGTCCTGGCAGCTTGTCCAAGGCCGTGGCATGTCCTGCCGGAGGAGGTGAAAATGAGCCCCAAGCCTCCCCGCCTCCTGAGCGAAATACCAGCCTGGCAGCCTGCCATTCCCGCAACAACAGCAACAGGCACTAAGACCAGAGGAGAGGCAGGATGCTCACACACACAGTCCCCATCCTGTGGCCCAGGGACAGTGGGAGGCTCTTGGATACCCTGGTGATGGGCCCTGGAGAAGGGCCTCAGTAGAGAGTTTGCGCTGTGGCCGCCTGTGTGGGCTGCTGACCTGGTTGTTACTCTCCAAGGGATAGGAACAGCTGCATCTTGACTCCTAGCTGGACTCGCAGCTCTCGCTCCTGCAGTTCCGGAGAGCTGGCTCTGAAATCTGGGCAGTGGATCTGGACAAGGCCCAGTGGCCCATGTGAGCTACCTGTGTCCTTTGCTGTGTAGAGGCAGCCCTGGGCCCAGGGAATAGGATGCTGTTCTAACAAGATACAGAGGGGCTAACCCCAGAACCCTGGGAGTCCAGGTGGGCTCTGCTGCTTGTCCTGGGCTCCTCTGGGTGGATTTATTCCCTCCTGGAGCTAATCTTTGCAAAGCTTCTTCCCACTCTGTGGCACTCGCCTCCAGCAACTGTGATGGCACATGTGATGGGAGGGAGGGATGGTCCTGTTTACTCTCGTCTCAGCTCTGCACCCTGCTGAGACCCATCAAGTGCACCACAAACCTGACCCAGCTTTGCCCTGGCCCCCCAGACCTGACCAGGCTCTACCCTGCACCCCTCCACTCCCCGCTCCTAACTGAACCATTTCTTCCCTAATCCCTCAGCCTTGACCCTGCAGACCTGACCCATCTGCCAGTGATCCCCCCAGACCCAACTCATCTCTGCCCTGATCCCACAGCCTTGACCCCGCAGAAGCAACCGATCTCTGCCCTGACCCCTCAGCCTTGATCCCACAGAACCAACTCATCTCTGCCCTGACCCCACAGGCCTGACCCTGACTCTAGTCACTGCTGAGCAGCATATGGTGTCTCCCTGATGGTCTAGTGATCAGAATTTGGTGCCTTCCCCACTGGAGCTGGGGTCTGATCCTTGGTCAGGAAAATATCTGTGGAACTGCCAGTGACCCACAACCTGCTGAGTCCTGCCCATTGCCTGTTACCCCACAAACTTCCCCCTTCTTGCCCTGATCCCAGGTCCTGCTGAGTCCCTCCCAGCAACCCTCTCAGTCATTGTCAGGCCCTCGCAGCCTGATCTGCCATTGTAGTCAGTGCTGGTCCCTGCTCATTGCTGACAACAGCAACCCTGGTCGCTGCCTCACCCCACCAGCCAGGAGCAAGTCTCTCTACTACAGATGGCCACACTTTAGTATGCCTCCGGTGCCGCCAGTGACCCCTGTCCATTCAGCATGGCACTGGGCTGTGTCCCCCACCTACTGCCTGACTCCAAGTGGCGCTGTCATATCCCCCACATTGGCAGGCAGTCACTATGCTGCTCTGAGCATCTCTCTTGCGCTAACGCGATCCAATCCTTTCTCCCTCCCCAGGTTACGAAGGGGGCAGCCTGCTGAAGGTGCTGAAGGACATTGAGCACAGCATCGAGGTCATGTTGGACCGATGGCGGATTGACGTGATCCCCACGGACAAGGAGGAGAACGGAGACCCAGTCCCCTACAGCATCATCAACAACTATTTCTCCATAGGGGTGGTAAGTAGTCCTGGGATTTCCCTTATGGCAGGAGAACAATGAGTTTGCCCAGACCTGGCTCGGCCAGAGCCGGGGGGATTAGTGAGGAGTGGTGTGCTGGGCTGGCACACAGACACTGGCATAGCAGAGCCCTTTGGCTATACGATGCCTTCCATGTTGGACACACAGCCAGTACCTTAAAGTCACTGTGTGGCCCTGTGCTGGTTTACATATGAGTCATAGCCCCACGCCCCGGCTGCGTGGAACGGCAGTGTACAGCGACCCGTGGAGCATTTTCGTGATGCTTTTCCAAAGTCTAGGATGCGGCCCAATGAGTCGGGCCCACCAGCCTGGCTCCCAGGAGTCATCCCTCCTCACCCAGCTAGTTCCATTGAGGTCAGTCAGGAGCGGGTGGGTCCCTGTTTTCCAGTGGCATTCCTCACTCAGTCAGTACCCCAAGCACTTTGTAGACCTAGCCCTGGAGCGGAGGGGCTGCTGCTGACTCTGCAGGCCCAGGCCGACTCAGCAGGGGCGGGGGAATATTCTTGGTGGGAAATCCCGCTCCGGAGGGGCCTCCTGCAGGCTGATGTTGCTTGACAGCGAATGAACAGCTTTGGTCTTTGTAACAGCAGATTGACAAAGCGATGCTTTGGTTGAACTGGGAGCAGACGTTAGTGCCTGGAGTAAGAGCGCTGGCCAGCTGCCATAATAGCCTCTTCCCAAGGTGTCTCTGCCAGGGCACCTCAGTTCTGACCTAGTCCATTGTTGCTCCCCCATTGAGATCTACTGGGATCTCTCACTCTGGACCTAGGCAAGCCGATTTCAACCTTACACCCTGATCTGCAGCGTAACACACGCCTTAAGGGCCCCGTCATTCTAGGGGCCACATCATTCTGATATCCAAAGTTGTCAGCCCAGCAGCAGTCCCCTGCTGTGACTCCCCCTATAGCCAATCACTGTTTGACTTGCGGGGCATCCCCCTGCTTTACAGACACCTACACACCCATGGGGTGAGGGGGGCTTTTCAAAAGGCAACGCCAGTGGGAACAGAGTTATGCCAACACTGAGCGTTTCTGAAAATCCTCCTAGGGCCCCCAGGAGTTGACAGTGGGGAGATGCGCCCTCCAAAAAAAGTGAATCCACTCTGATAAAAACTATAGAGAGGCAGGTGAAAGGGAACTGCCCTATTGGTCCTATGTGTGTTGCAGCAGTGTGGAAACGCCACAGGCAGGGGCCAGGCCCTGTCTGGCACGCAGAGGGGCAGATCCTTGGCCGGTGTTAATTGTCAGTGCTTTTTTCATGCCCGTTTACCCCAGATGAGGCTCGGCATCATGGATGTCTTGCCACTGGGAACTTGTCCTCTGCACAGACGAGGCAGACACAGTAAAAGGCAAAGAGAAGCTCAGTCACAAAGCAGAAGTTGCATACCTTGGATCAACTTTTAGGTGTAATTCCAGTGTTGTCAGTGGAATCACACTGCTCACACCAGGTCAGATTTTGGCCCATAGCTTCTATTCCTGGCTTCTCCCGAGAACCTTTCTAAACTCAGGCAAATGACTAATCTCAAAATCTAACCTGTCAGTGCCTCGGTTTACCTCAAGGGAATGGCTCTAATGATACTTTCCAGGGGTACTGACAGAGCCTTTAGGGTTGAGAAGCTCTGTGAACTCTGAGAAAAGCCACACAAAATACACCGCGAAGCTCTGGGTTCGGGTAGCATCCCTGGCTGAATTAGCTGGCATTTTCCCAGGTGGACTGTCCCCTGTTCATCTGTCTAAGCCAGGGATATTCAGACCTCAGGGGAAATTAGCCATCAGAATTACCCAAACAGCCACAGGAATGTGAATTCATGGTTTCATTTTCTGTAGCACTGTAGATTCATATTCAAACAGTATGACGAGGAAACATGTAGCTTATATATATAATTCTCACAGAAAAATGACTGGCCAACTATTATTATTTTATCGACTACAATTGGTTAGTAACATGGTAAAAGCATCCTGACTGGTTAATAACTTAGATCGGTTACTAATTAAATCGCCCAGTGTTTTAATATTATGGGCTGCAAAGAGCCGCAGGAGACGCATTAAAGAGCCACTCGCAGGTTCTGGGCCACAGGCTGGGTATCACCGCTTTATGCTCTCTCGGTCCCTTTGCATCACTGCTGTTTGCAGCACATCTTGACTCATCCAGCATGACCCTTTCTTCCAAAGCAATGATTAGCCTCGCAGGTGGGGGATGATATAAGGGGTACAAGTCTCAAAGGTGCCTAAAGCCCAGAGCCACAACTGGATTGAGGCCCCACGCTCCTGAACTGGGGTGGGGCTTAGCATACTCCGTTCGCATCTCCGCCTCCCATTGGCTATCTTAGGTGACTCTGCTCTGGCGTTATTGGGACCATGCTTAGGTGCCCGTCTCCCCCGATGTGTTGTTCAAGGAGCCTGGGTGCCAAGCTCGGGCTGTGTGGATGCCAGTGTTGGCCCTGCGACTTTCTGGGCACCTCGTGGTTAGATGTGGTGATGCTGAGCGTTGCCGTGCCAATGTCCCTTTGTGGATCAGGGCATCAGTGACATAAGAGCCTGAGGCTCAATGAGACATAGGCGCCCACGTGCATGAGTCTCTTCTAAGTCACCCCAGCCCCTCCCCCAGCAGCATCTGATGGGCACCTTCCCCTTGTTTGGTACATTGCCGTTTCCCTCTGGAGAGTAAATGTCATTCATTTTCATTTTCACGGTTTGGAAGGTGGGGAGCCACCCTGCTGGGATGACCTTCTGAACGCTGGGTAGCCCCAGTTAGTCACCGCCCCCCTGCGGGCTGGCTGTCATCAGCAACGCGTTCCCTGGAACAGAGGAATGAGTCCGTCCTGGCCGAGGCTGGCACGGTTTGGGAAAGTGGGAAAACAGCAGACTTGAGTCATCAGGCTGAGAAACCTGAGCCTGGGACATTAGAAAGGCACCTGGGAGATGGCAAGGCTGACTCTGTTCCGCCTCTGGGCAGGTCATCGGTGAAGTGCTGGCTCCACTGGAGCCAGTGGGAGCTTTGCCACTGACTGCAGTGGGGCCAGGATTTTGCTCCACCTCTGCTTCCTTCACAGGTGAGGGTGGATTTTCCATCAGTCTTTAGGATCAGCACCCCTATGGAGCAGGACAGGATCGAGAGGTGGTGCAGAGTCCGTCATTCTCCAAAAGGGGGCTTTAAAAAGCTGGAGCCTCCCACTGCCCCATGGCCTGGCCATGTCTATGGTGCTCCTAAGGCTGATGCACAGCCAGCAGGAAGCAGGCACAGTGTGCTGAGTGCCCTCTCCAGGGAAGGGCTGGGACGTTGCCAGCAGTGTAACTCTTCCAGATTTAGAATGAACAACCAGAAAGAACTAGAGTTTATGACAGCATGAAATGCAACTAGGGGAGGATTTAAAAACAAGGGAACAGGCTGGGATCTGGGCTAGGAAAAGGGCAAAAATACTGTTAAATGAGATTTTTATAACTGTTACCTTTAATGCAAGGGGGGGGTGCCAGTCCTGCTCCTGAAGGGAAGGTTTTCAGGGCCCACCCTTCCACAGATTTGCCTTGTAGACCCTAATCCTGCAAATCAGTCAGTCCCCCCAGCAACACCTTGCTGTGAGAGTGTGTCAGACGAACACGTGAGTTAACTCTTGCCCGGCTGGACTGTGGGTTCTCAGTTTCCTTTCTCTTAGCTGGGGAAACCCTGCCTGGGGTAGAACCTCGCCCTACATAGACAGATCTTAGAGCAGGGGTTCTCACACTGTGCTCTGGTAGGCCATGGAGCATACACATGATGCTCATTTTCCTGTTTATTTCTGGTTGCAAAGTGCAGATAAAAACACATGGGCTATTTTTCTTTGTAAACAATTACTGTGGTTGTCACAGGATGGTAGGAGCCACCAGCTGGCAAGGGAGGTGGGTGTTGCGATCACTAGTGGGAGGGAAGATGGCTACACTTCGAAAAGTTTGGAAATTTGTGCTTACGTCTAGTATGGGCATGAAAATGTCACAGGAAATTTCCATCGGCAAATCAAACCATTGGCAAACTCCTTCTTCCCCGGGGACTGAGTGAAAGCATTTAGTCCGCACTTAAGCAAAGCATTTAAATTCAGATCGAAGGTTAAGCCCACGCTTAAGTGCTTTGCTTAGTCAGGACCTTCGATTTGATGTCTCTCTGATTAAATTAAACCCTTATGGGCTGGCTGGTATTACAGTGTTCTGCTGAGTGGTTGTGGCACGCATTATTCCTGGGCTAGAGTAAGATTACCAGCTCACAATAGTCTCCGGCATGTCTGTCTTACTCACTAACACTGCTACCTATAGAATCAGCAGGAAAATCTTTCTCTAGATATCGCCAGGTACCACTGAAGCTTCGAGAGAGCCCTGTAGTTCATAGAATCCCATTTGCCAGCCCCGATCCCGTGCAGCCATTCCATCCCCTTTAAAATCAGGCTGGGACATGAAACCAGAGTGACTTCGATTTGGGGAGCAGCACTACTATGCATCTTTCGGTCCAAAGGCACAGCCATAGGCAATAAACATTTCACGTGGCTCCGAATGAATAGGCATTATTTCTTGCACAGTGAATATGATTGGAGCATTTTTTTTCCAACAGGCCATGGCTTTCCCAGCCATCCTTGGAAGGGAAGGGGTTAATATCAATCATTCATAGTGTGATACAGCAGCACTGTGGTAAACCTGGAGTAGGCTCCATGTGTGGGCACCGGTTGAGTTGTGAACATGAATCATCTGGGCCCCTCTCCAAGGAGATCTCCAGGAGCACACAGCACTATCCTCCCAGGAGGTTTATATCAGAGCAGACAGACAGACGTTTCCTCACCATGTGTCACTGGGTTTTCCTGCATTTTTAAAAATCATTTTTCCCAGCAAGCCCCTGACCATCTGGACTCCAAAACGGCTTCTTTACAAGAGCTGCTTCCCTGCTGCGTCGTGCCTACAGGATCAACCTCTTGTGAGGTTGATCCAGAGTCCTGGGCTGCTGGGTTTCTTGTTTTGGTGGGGAGCCCATTGACCAGAAAAAAGGACACGGAGGCTATAAAACAAATTCCTCCCCGCAGTGTGTTATGGAAGGCTGCAGGGTACTGGGGAGCCAATAAAAAGCTTAAGTCATGCTTGGGCGGTTTGCTACGGACACAGGGCCCTGAAATAATGCCCGGGTGACAGGCTGTGTCAGTCTTGGGCAGCTGGCCTGCCACTTCCTGTCTCCTCCTCCTTTATTTTTGGCGTGAGGAATGATGGGCAGCAGCCATAGCACCGACCAGGAGGTTTGGATGGCACAAAGCTTATGTGCTATATTTAACTTGAGGCTCTCCGAAGGCCCTAGGTGGTGATCCTGTTGCTGGTTTGTTGGCGACGAATGGGCAGCTGATTCCTTGATGTAGTACATGCATTGCCAGTGCCACCCGAGGCCTGAGACTTGAAAGAGATTCACCAGCACAGTTTGTACACTGTGTTTTATAGGGGCACTTGAAAACTACGTAAGCGGCTCACTTTCTACCCCTGCATTCACACGGCTGTTACATCCGGTCCCATGGCACATACGGGCTGTCACACCTTACCAGACAAGCAGAGAGTCTGGTTAAAAACTCCCCTCTAACGTATCCTGCTTAGCGAGTCGTGGCAGTTCATCTCTTATGTGGGACAATTAGAATGGCACACAGGGAACCAGAGAAGGAAATTGTGCTCACTGGAGCATGGAGTGATATCTGCCCCCCACCCTCCTCCTTCATCACCGAGGTAGGTCTGGTTGGGTGATAAAGGTTAATTCCTTTCACTCCAGAGAATCTGCCTGTAATGGCCAGGGCAGGGTGTAGACAGCTGGGCCAGGGTCGAGGGCAGGAGTTGGGACAAGTTACCAAGCCAAGTCAGGAGATGGACACCAAGGTCAGGCTGGGCAGGAGGCTGAAGGCAGGGATCAGAAGTAAGATGGGGCAAAAGACAAAGTCTGTAGCAGTAGCAAGCCAGAGAGTCTACTACGCTGTTGTTCAGACGGCTCCCTGGAGCAACTTCCTGGTTTAAATAGTTGGTGTAGACCAATCAGGTGGCTGCAGGGTTCTTTTGCTTGGGCTTCTTTAAGTGGTACTTCCTGCGGTGCCTGACCCTCTAGCAATTGTCAGATGCTGCTTCAGTCAGCTCCCTAATGGGGACATGGAGACATTGGTCACCCTGGACCCTCCAGCTGCAGGTTGTAGACCCACAGATCCTTATGCTGCCCCATCATGGCTTCTGCCGTGTTGTGACGTAGCCAAACTGCCCTTTCTCAACATTGACTCCTCACTCATAATTCCCTCCCTTCCCCAAAGTCCTACAGAATTTAATAGAAAATAATTCTGCTGTTGAATTTTTGAATTGCATCGTAGAATTACATAGAGAATTCTAGCCCTGTTGTGGAATCATAACACACAGCTCCAATGACCTACAGAAAGGGTATTGTTCCCTGTTGCATTGGATAGGTTGGAGCGTAATCCCAGTTATGTTCTATAGGATTTAACTGTTGGAAACTTTCATAAATGTTTGACTAAAATACCCCATATAAGAGAGGTATTATTAGCTTAAGAAATAGTTCAAAATTGCAGGAAATGGGGAGTCAACAGCATAAAATAGAGATGTTTTATACGCATTCAGCTCTTGGGATAAACTGGTCTTCAAAGGCTGAAGGAAGGAAAGAAACACCATCACTTTTCCCCCATAGCTAGCTGTTAGGTCACTTGCCATCCTTCTGCAGCTCAGAGCTCCCACATGGTATTAGGTCTAGTCTAAGAGGAAGGCCAAGTTAGCAAGTTGCATCTTGTTTAATATGCTCGTTTAACATGGCTGGCCCAAGCTCTCTTCTTGGGTATGCAGGCGTAACTCTACAGAGATTGATGGGGAAGGGAATTTAGGTGGTTAGGTGTCTGACATGCTCTTTTCCTAACATGGCATGTTGGGCGATATAGAATGCTGTCTCATCGAGTGATCGCATGCCATGTGCAATGAGTGTAACATTATGGGACCCCCTATAAATACCCGATAACGGTATGCTAGCCGCTCTACAGTACTGCTACAGAGTGCAAGATGCCAAGTCTCTCTGCACAAGTAGAGAGAAGGTAAAATCCCCAGATTGCCGATGATGGCGTTAAGGGCACAAAAACAGAGAAGTAAAATACCCATTGAGTCATCTAGTCCCTGTCCTCTCTGCTAGTGCGGGATTGTCCCTTACCATATTTTTTTTTTGTTTTGTATTTTTTGGGCCTCTAGGCACTAAGGGCACCCTTTCCAGCTTGTCTGCATGGCCAGGGAATTCTGTAGTTCTAAGGCATTAGCAGGACTTCAGGAGAAATCACAGCTTAGTCATGGAAAATTTTGATAAAATCAGATACCGTCAGCATATAAGATGTCTGTGACTTTTCCTTTGTCACCTCCTTGCCCTCAGCCTCCCACAGTTCCTACTTCTCCCAGCAGGACCCAGCTCTGTCAGCAGCAGAGCACTCTGGCCCGAGCTAGTGTCCAAACTCACCCGTTTCCTGGGGCTTGGCTTTGCTGGTAACTCAGACATGGATGACGTTCGGCTGTTAAATAAAGAAACCCTAACTAGGGCTTAGTGCAGAAATCACAGCCCTGAGTAAACCTCTGTTCCTGGCATTAGCTCCCTGGAGCTGATGTCCTGGCTAAGGAGATGACGCCTCCTTATCTGAATCTCAGTTCTTGGCAAGTTCGTGTTGATTTTCTGGAAATGTCTCTATTCTATCATCAGGCATTTCCCATAACTCAACTCACGTGTCCCTTCATTCCCTCTCCCTGCAGGACGCCTCCATCGCGCATCGATTCCATGTGATGAGAGAAAAGCACCCTGAGAAATTCAACAGCAGGTAAACCCTTTGGCCATTCCATCGCCATGCTGGAAGAAGCATTCCCACCAGCTCTGAGAGGAGGATGAAGTGCTGCATTGGACCAATCATGCTTTTAGGCAGGGGTCTCCAAACTTTCTGAGATGAGAGCCATATTAGATTTTTGAAGGGGCTTCGTGGGCCGAAGCGACTATGAAAAAATTAAATATATGCAAGAATATGCAAAATCGTTAAAAAAACAACACTACTCTTCTGTGTCATTGTTGCATTAAATTCTAAATCAGGTATAAAAGTAGCTGTATAGTCGATGCAGGTACTGTGAAATCACACAAAATATTTGTCAATACATTAGAAATCATTTCACATTATTTTTTTATTTTACTTATTTCTAAAAACTCACAAATTTGTATCATACAAATACACATATTCAAAAGTTTGGCTGTTCTTTGGTAACAGAAGCTCCAGGTTCCCATTGTTGGTTGGGACTGTTTGGTTCAGTGCTGTAGTTAAAATTTAACCCTTTGCTCCTCCGGCCACTGCCACGCCCCACCCCTTTGCTCCTCCAGCCGCACCGTGGGGCACTCACCCTTCCGCAATGGGGCCGCTGGCAGCAGCTCGTGTGGGCGGGAGTGGCGGCTTCTCCACATGCCTGCTCGGCGTGCCTGCTTAGCTGGTGGGGGCCAGACAAATCGAAGCCGCGGGCCGGCTCCGGCCCCCGAGCCATAGTTTGGAGACCCCTGCTTTAGGAGCTTGTTTTGCAAGGAACACAAAATGCAACTGTCTATGCTTTTGGTGCCAGCATGGTCCTGGGAACTGGACAGGGGCGGCGGGTATAATAGGCCAGGGGAGGCTAAGCCTCCCCAAACAGCCACCGCCCCATTGCCTTAGAAAGCACCGATGCCTGGGCTGTGGCCCTGCTTACGCTGTGCCCCCGGGCCCTGCTCCCGTTCTTCCCCTTTGGCCCCACCTGCGCTGCTCCGCTTCCCGCACCCTCTTCACCTCTTCCCTCCGAGGCCTGCCCTCGCTCTGCCCTTTCCTGTCCCTGCTCTGCCTCTGCCCTGAGGTGCCCGCACATAAGACAAAAGGAGAATGTGAGCACCCAGGAGCTTTGGCTGAGTATTGCTTTTAAGTAGAGGTGTATAGTGGGGAGAATGGAGGGGAGAGGGTAGAAAAGAGTAATAATGACGAGAAAAGAGAGAGAGAGAGGCAGAAGCAAGCAGCGGCCTGTGAACACAGTGTAGATATAGCGAGAGAGAGAACTTTTGGATCTGTTGGCTAAAGAAAGTTGGGGCTGCAAGCTAAGAAGCTGCACTTGGGCTGAGGAAATAAATGTGTAGTGCACTGTGATCTAGGCCGTGTGGGGTCTGTCCGGTCACCAGTGCTATAGAGCTGGATATTTCAGCCTTCTTGGAAGGTGCTAGAATTTGACTGCAAACCCAGCTACATTCATTCACCCTTTACAATTAGCTCCAAGCTCCAGGGCTGGGAAGAGCAGGCTGTCCAGCACAGGCAGAGCCGCGGGTTTGGACTAGCTCCTGTTTCACCTGGAGTTTATAAAAATGGCATGTGGGCAGCAGGAGCCAGTGGCTTGTGATCCGTGCAAGACACAGGCAGATACCCCCACCCTCTCCTGGGGCACCCTTTGCTCTAGGGCCTGCCCTGTTGCTAGGGTAGCCAGAGCCATAAATGATTTCCATGGGTACGTCAGAGCCATCTCATCCAGGTGCCTGGAAACTCTGTTAAGCACCCTCCCTTTTGACAGCGCCAGAGAGCCACGTGTCTGCTTTATTGTTATTCCATGGGCATCACTGTCACAATATATCTGGACCCCTGTCCTGTACGTAGCATGATGCATGTATCACAGCTGAGCCAGGTACCGGAGCAGTGGTAGCACACGCTTCACTGCTGGTTAGCTACCCTCGTAATTACCCTGGCTTCCAGATGGGCTTGTACAACTCAAGCTGAAGCCCATGTGGCTGCAGCTTTACTTAGCCAGTACCTGAACTAGCTAGATCAAATCTAGCTCAGGAATGTTTACACACGATTGCAGTGTTGACATACCCTAAGGGTCACATTTCCAAGCACTAGAAACTTGCACTGTTTTTAAATAAAAGTTGAGATTCTCACACAATCCCCTTACTCCAGGAGCTGGGGCTTTAAGAAAATCACCAAATATTATGATAGTCATGATAAAACCATGAGAGTTGGCACCACTGGGAATAGAGCAGAGGAAATGCTAGTTAGTTGGAAAAGCAGTAGCTTTAAGGGTAATACTTTTCTTTATTCTAATCAAGTTCCTTGTTCAGTGTTAGAATGCAATTGTTTCAGTGATTCTTTATCATGGTCACATAAGAATCCTGTCACACTGCCCTTTGCGTCTATGTGACCGCTAGCTGCGTAATATCAGTGAGGTGCAGGCTGGTTAGCGGATGCACTAATTCATTCCATCCTCCAGCTGCCCTGGTCACGCCCCATCCCTAGCCAGAGTTCCTCACTCTTCTGGGGCTATGGGCCATCTTTGGGCCCCAGAACGGAGAGGGGTTTCGGGTGCTTTCCTCTGATGCAACTCCCCTCTCTCCCCCTCTATGCCCAGGGCCTCCACTAGAGTCTATTCGTAGATCCTGGGCTGAACCTGGCCCAGATTTTGGCTACATTTCTCTGCTGAAGCTTTAACTTGTTAGTACATGGTCTGTTGTCATTGGGTATTAGAATAATGAGTCCCTGTGCCCTGTGTAACATCCCTTCAGGTTAGTGTTTGCTGTCTGCAGGCACTATCCAAAGAACCGATTCAGTTGCCAAGTACTCGTTTCATTTAGGCGACAGCCTTTGAAAATCAAGTTCTGTTGTTTGAGGATTCTGGGCCACAGAGCTGTCCCCAGTGCTCCCGATGGCCCTAACTAGTGATAGCGAGACAGCAAGAATGACCTGGCTTGTTCTACCCGCAATCCTATTGATGCAGCCCAATATAGCACACCTCTTTATTGCTCTAGCGTCGCATTGCTGACAAACATATAATCAATCCCCCCCTGTAACTCTAGACCCTGACGTGTGCTGCTGTTTCCTAGCCAGGCACCCCCATTTGTGTTTGGGCATGTGCCAATGAAAGCATTTTGCATTTGTCTCTAGTGAGTCCCATTGATTTTTAGCCACTCTCCCCAAGACCACAGTGTATTTTTATCCAACCCCCAATGCATTTCCCTTCTCTCCCTGCTCTTGGCTTTGTAACAGCTAATTCAATCTTCTTATTACTACCCTATTATTTACTTGGCTAGCACCCCAAAGCATGTGGGGGATTCTGAAAGCATGAAATCACTTTAATCCCTGGTTCAAATGGGCAGGTCACTTCCTATCATAGTTCTGGAAGCTGCTGTCCATGGGGTATCAGGGTCTCCAAGCTCCTCAACATGGACGGCCCACCAGGGCTCCTTGGGCTTGCAGCCTCCAATCCAGCTCTCAGGGTCTCTGGCTCTTTCAGGCATGGACTGTGGCAACTCTTCAGCTGGAGCTTTGGCTGAAGGTTCTTCCCCTCCGGCTGTCCACCTAGAATGAGCTGAGCTGCTCCTTTTTATACTGAGGCAACAGTTGGAGTATGCCTAGCACGGCCTGAGGGGCGGGATGTCTGACCCCCATAGTGTGGGGTTAACTCTTTCTTCTCCAGTGCGGGGTATGCACAATCCGTCACGTAGCTTAATGATTCATCTTGTGTATCCAAAGCTGCGGCTGGTGTCCCCTCGCCAGCATGAATGCAGGGCTTCAGAAATGTCTCCACTTCTCTACACTTGGGGCTCGCCATTCCCCTCGATAGCCATATTCAGTTGATCTCAGGGCATCAGTATGTATCACATTGGCTAGCCAGCGTCACTCCATGTGACGGTCTCCCACCCTTCCTGGGAGACAAGCTTACAGGCAGGATCTCAGCGGCAGGCAGGTACAGTTTCCCTATCAGTGGGGCTGGAGAACCCTGGCCTGGAGGGGAAGGGATTAGGGATGGAGCCTTGTCTCCAGATAAATGTTCTAATGAGCCATCCCAACTCCCTGTATTCTGTGTGCCAGGATGAAGAACAAGCTGTGGTATTTTGAATTTGGCACGACTGAAACCTTCGCTGCTACCTGCAAGAAGCTCCATGACTACCTAGAGATTGAGGTGAGCTCCAATGTACCGTGTCCATTTGTCCAAGCATAGCATTGACAGCGTTCCCACCAGCGACTCCTCCTGGAGGCTGTGATCCTGGGAATGAAATGGTGACTCTCAGATATCTGCCCAATGTGGGACTTCCAGGAGCGGCAGTGAATTGTGGCTGGTAGTGAGCTGGAATCAGAATACTGATTTACAGAGGGTAACATTTTCAAAAGGACCTTGGTTATTTAGAAAACCAAGTCCCATTTTCAAAAGTGGATTAAGCACTGATGGCCAGATTTTTAAAGGGTATTTAAATCCTAAAGATGCAGGTAGGTGCCTAGTGAGATTTTCAAAAGCACCTCAGTGCCTAACTTTCATTGGATTGGTTATACCCCAAACCTACTTAGATGCTTTAGAAAACCCCACTAGACACCTATCTGCATCTTCAAATGTTTAAATTCCTTTAAAAATCTGGTCGTAAGTACCTGCCACTTTTGAAAATGGGACTTAGGATCCTAAATCACTTAGATGTTTTTGATATTTTTACCCATAGGCTCTTAAATCCTGTGCATTGTTTTGAAAATGTTACCCATCGGTGCAGGTAACTGACCATTTTTGTTTCCCTAAAGTATCATTTCAGAGCAAAGGCAGGTACCCAATCTCTAGCAATGCACCATTGTTACATTCAGCAAATAGACTGTAAACTCTTTGGGGCAGGCAGCATTTCTTCCTTTGCGCTTGTATAGCACCCAGGAGAATGGGGCCTGGACTCTGCCTACGGCCTCTGAGCATCATGCCAGTGAAAATAATAAATAGTGTTCATTAGAGTGTTAGGCCAAGAAAGTCCAGCTCCTGACCTGAAATATACTGATGTAACTGCACCTTGCAAATGTTTTAGCATATTCCCCTGAAACAGTCCTGTGCTCACTGAGTAATTGGTATGTAAATAGCGATGTTCTCCACTGAAAGCAGCTCTGTACTCCTGCTTGATGTGCTCTGTGACAGCTTGATCTAGGGGCATGATGTCACTAGATATGCTGGGTACAGGGAGAAAGCTGGTTGAAAGGAGCAGGACCTCCTGGTTAGCAGCCCAGGGAAAGGAAATGAACAAGACAGCTCAGGAAAATATTTTGGTGAAGTTTGTATATTTGCGAGGTGAATTCTCCTTAAAAGCATAGCGGAGAGCTCGGAGCAGGGCCCTTGCCCTAACTGCAGCCAGCTGCGGGAGAAGAGAAGACTCCTCTTTGTGCCTTGCAGCTGTACTGGAGAGTGGGCCTGGAACAGTCTCTCTCTGTAAGCGCTGTGTCCGCACACAGCCACCTTTGGGCAACATGGAAACAGCCTTTAATTAGGGAAAGGAGGAGGGGGGAGTCTCTTGCCAGTGGTTGCTAAGAGCTCTGTCGTTTTGCAGTTCGCACTGTGGGTTTTGTGCTGTGTTTTTTTGTAAACTTCCTGCTTTCCTTATCGCTGAATAAATGAACCTTTTATTATTTATTCATGAGGGCTAGAAAAAATAGGCCGGTTGCCACAAAGGTTGACGTGGCTTTGACCATGCAAGCCATGCTGTTTGCAATTTAATTCGTGTCCAGCAAAGAAAATCCCAGGAGACCCTAATCTCCCGGACTGTATCTCTTTCCTTAATTATAATCTGTATAGAAAATGTTGGGAGGGAACTAAAAGAGGATGAATAGTGTTGCATATGAAATCCTCCACTGCAGACAAGTGTGGGAGGTGGAAGCAGGGAGAAAGATGCTATAGATAGCAGAGGGTAGATGATGCAGGGGCCGGAGTTAGTCGAAGACAGCACCATGCATTCAGCCCATCCACAGAATTTTCCTCCCTCCTTCATGAGAAAATTCTTCTCCCAGCTCTGCCCAGGCAGAGAGAGCAGAATGCCAGGCCTAGGAGTGCCCGCTGGGTCCGGCAGTGGACTGAGCTAGTGGAGGTGGGATCATGGGGACTGCTCGGTACAGGAGCGGAGGGCAGAAAAGGAACCAATCGGCCGTGAGGATAGGTCTTGGGGAGGGACGCTGGAAGGGAGAGAGGTGGTGGTGGTGGAAATCCACCTCTTTGCTGTCTGACAAACCACTTAGCCCCTTCAAACTCCTGTCCTCATGTCACTGCTGTGGGTGTGGCCCAGGTGGAATTCCAAGGCCAGCTGGTGCATGTGTGACAGCAGAGCAGAAGTGAAAGAGCCCTCCAAAAGCAGGTGTGTCACTTTTTGTGCAGCACTGGTGATATCATGGCCAATTAGAGCCTCACTTTTGTTGAGCAGTGGGACTTGGGGGCCCACCACACATCTTAGATCTATTGTAAAGCAGGATATGTGGCCGGGGGATGCTTTCCTGGGGCTTCACTCCCCAGCATGGACAAGGGGATGGGTCTTGTCCTCTGATGTCAGTCAAGCGTAGAAGGACCAGTTAGGTGCCAAAGGCAGGGCAGCAGGCCCCTCCCCTTTCAGCCCCTCAGCTATGGTTTTAGGGGTGGTGGGAGAGAAGAGGACCATGATTGCAGCTGATGTGGGAGGGCTGGGGTGAAGTGTCCAAAGAGTAGGGATGATTCGCTTTGTGGACAGAATGAGATGGGGGAAAGGTTGAGAGGGGAAGGGATTGTTAAAATCCCAGACTTCTCTTCCGTGTCTCTGAATGTTGTGCGGAAGCCAGGCTGCAGAGCGATGCATCCCGTAGTTTGAGATCAGGAGCAAGTGCAGGTGTTTCAGGCACTCCACCTCCATCACAAGCATGGGTGTGTTACATAAATCGCCATCCCAGGCAGCAAAGTGTTAACCTAGCAGCATTTTAAGTTGACGTTCCCAGTCCGGCCTCCCTCCAGCTCTGAGGCAACTGCCATGAGGGCAGAGAAATGGCGGTTTTGTTTTGGAAATTGGCATCCGTTACGGGACAGCTCCTGGAAGTGAATTTGGTTTTCCCCCAGCTGCACATTTCTATGGCCAGCCTCCCTGCCAGCTGCCCCTTCTCAAAGAGCCCATTGTACCAGGTTGGCACACAAACAGAGAAGGGTAAAAACGGGGGTGGGGACACATTCCCTGCTCGTTGGATGTTCTTCAGTGTGTTGCGTGTGTATGTGGTGTCTGCACTGGGTTCTTAGAGCCGTCACAACCCCATCCAAGTTTTGCTGAGCCCAGCAGAGGACGGGGGTCCTTTCTAATATGCCCATTTTCCCAACCCCATAAAGGAATCGGAGTGTATAGGATCTGAAAGATCATATTCCTATTGGACTGGATCACCACCTCCGTCCCTTCCCTGTTCAGGGCAGTAATGTTTAGCCTAAAGACTAAAAATGGCTTGTCTGGTGCCCTTTTCCAACCATCTGGCCTTGCTGCGCTCCTGGGTCCATTCCTTCATTTGTTTCATCTGTTCAATGGCTGCTGTATCGAGCCTGTCATCCCCAGAGTACCCCTGTTCCTCGCTATAGATCTATTGTGAAATAACTGTCAGCCTAGGGGTTCTACAGCTGTGTCTATACTCTAGAGTTGTACTGCTTTAACTATACCAGACTCGTCCAAGCAATATGCCGCACCCTTGGTGTGGACACAGGAATACCTGTAAAAACCTGCTTATCCTGGAATAGCTCATCCCCCTAAGATGTCTACCTGCATCTTTAGGTGCCAGCTGCCTTTGTAAATCCGGCCCTAAATACTCAGCTACCTAAATGAGCGTGTGTAAGTGAATTAGCAGTTAGGTGCCTGCAACCAAGTTTAGGTAACTAATTACAGACTCACGTGCCTAACATTAAACACCCACACTTGAAAGGCTAGCTAGACACTCTGGGTACGTGTGTGTGCTTTAGCCTTCCTCTCAGCCATCTCCGCTCCCAGGATATGTTCATGCCACCCAGTGTGGATGTGCTTGTTCCAGTCTCAGTACCTAGGAGCATCCCAGTGTTCTCTCCCCACATGTCTGTATGTCAGAGGTCCCTCCATGTCCTCTCAGGCTCCTATTTCCTTGTCCATCTCCTGCACTTCACCCCCCACTTCTCAGAAAGACTAGAACAGGAAGGGCCAGCTGCCCAGTTCCATTCACTACAATGGAAATGATCTGTGTGACTTCAGTGGAACTACATTGAGTTACACTAACTGGGATTGGGCCCTTAGTGTTCTTCCTGCCCCTAAACAAGCGAATACCCTATTGCATCAGCATGTCTTATGGCACTTCCTTTTTCTACCTGCGTAGCATTGCTCATTGACCTGCAGTCTGGAAGCTTCACAGATCCTAGAAGTTTGGAATTAACAGATGTAGCATTCAGAAGTTATCATATTAAAGACCAGCAGAGAAATGCCATTGAATTAAGTGGCTTCGAGTCATGGATCAGTACCCCACTGTGCTAGGCACTGTACATGCAATTTGAGATGTTAGAGGATATTTTACTTATTATTATTTTCAAAAATATATTGAAGAATGAGTAACTAAAACAGAGCCCTAAAATTCTGAATTTAGCTTAAAATATATTAAAAAAACATTTCTGGCATTTCACAATCAAGGATGAGCTTAAAAAAAAAGAGAAGACTTCCAAGCATTGTGGGGGATAAAAAAGTATTGCATATACAAACATAAGTGTGTATGTGTGTGTGCATACTCATATATACATCTGCAGGCAGATTCACACACATAATCATGCGGTAATATTTAAAATTTCCTGATTTTTAGCATGAATATTTAAAATGTCCTAACTTTAGCGTTAATTGTTTTAAAAATTCCCTTCCAGCCCTGCATTTCTATAATTCTATAAGGGCAGTTGTGGAATCCCCATCATTGGAGATATTTAAGAACAGGTTAGACAATCAGGGATGGTCTAGGTTTACTTGGTCCTCCCACAGTATGGGCAGCTGGTCTAAATGACCTCTTGAGGTCTCTTCCAGCTCTGCATTTCTATGATTCCATGAACAATAAGGTTGAGGTCCTCACTCAGCAAGAAAAAGAGTCAAAATTCTAGCAACAGAGAAATAGAGAGTTCTTCATTATCCAACACACATTCTTCTTTAGAAAACATGGAGGACAGAAATTCCCTAGCATCATCAAAATCCAAAAAAAAAAAAAAAAAAAAAATTCTGATCATTGCTTAGCTGTAACTTAGCAGGCAAAAGAACAGATGTTTTAAAGCCTAGGAAATACATTTGGAATGCAAAAAAATATTCTTTTCCCCTACATGCGTGGTAGTTTTAGCAATATCAAGGAGGATGTTTACCCTTCTATCTTGAAGAAACCACAGCTAAATTTTCCACTTATAAATCATCAGCTTTCCCAATCAGAAGATGATGCCAGGTTAATAGTATACAGGGGCCGCTTCATGGACACCACAGTCCAAGTATTGTTTTGTTTATAAAATACTCTGTCTGCTTGAATGCTGGCAAAGGAATTAAAGTCATTTATGCAATTAAAAAGTTCACAACTCTATTCACTTATCCCTCTCGCTAGTCCTTTGGAAATCCACAAATACCTTTTAGTGTAATTTTCAAATGCTGCAATTTTTAACACTCAGATGCCTCAGTAAGGACTCCAAGTAATGAATGCTTTATTGCTTTCCTAAAGAGGCTCCAAAATTGACAATTTTTTCTTTCACATCTTTAATATTATTTTCTGCCAAGGTCAACCCAATTTTCCAAATCTCATTTAGAAGAAACAGTATCCAGTCATCAAAGGAATAAGGCTTTGATGAGCCAAAATATTTGATTCTCTAAAGTAAGTTAAAATAATAAGAGAAGAGGCCACAGGGTAAGGTAGCTGAGCAGTGGAAGTTTTCTAAACTGCTGTAGATAGAACATGGTGAGCTGTGAGCAGTGATTTGAGAAACTATCTGGTTAGTAAAAAGAACAAGAAGTACTTGTGGCACCTTAGAGACTGACAAATGTATTTGGGCATAAGCTTTCGCCCACAAGGTGCCACAAGTACTCCTTGTTCTTTTTGCTGATACAGACTAACAAGGCTACAACTCTGAAACCTGACTGGTTATTGACATCAGTTCCACTTGGAATTACTTGAAAAAATATCTAACCAGACTTCTCTGCGTTTTTTAAATTTTCATTTAAAATATATAATAAAACATCTTGTAGCCAAAAGAAAAACCCAAATAATGAGAGAGTGTTTCTAGGACGGCTTTAAGTTGGTTTTAAGTAGAGCTGTTTGAAAAATGCTCATGAGAAATTTTAAAAAATCGATATTTTTGTTTTCATCAGAATGTCCTGCAAATGTTTTTGAGGATTTCAAAAGACAACAACAGAAAACTTGGGGTGGAGGGCAGAGTTTCAAAAGTTGCTTTCAGTTACGTTTTTCAGTTTGGGGCAAATGTTTCCTGGCCTCGTTGATATGTTTCCAAGAAATGGAAATTACTTTGTGAAAAATGTTGTTTGACAAAAAGCCCTTTTCACTGAAATTACATTTTGCAGGGAAATGTTTTGACCGACACTAGCGTTAAACCATTTAGGGCTTGTGGTTTGTGTGTGGTAGAGATCACCTCTCATTTGGGCTCAGACCGTGATGCTGAGATCAAAGGCGTTCCCCCGCTGGCACTCCGGATGGTAATATGCATGTCAAGGAGTCAGTGGCAGGGCATTCTCAGGGAAAGGCCCTCCACTCTGAATTCCCTTCCCCTGACTTAATCCATGACAACCTGATTCTCTTGGTCTTCAGGGCACAAGGCAAAGTCTGGGTGTTTCCCCAGGTTTTCCATAAGGGGGTGACTGAGCAGGGCCTCCTTGTTTGCAAGGCAGGTCCTAATGTGGACGTTGTTCCAGTTCAGTTTAATGGACAAGCTGTATTTCTTGTCGATTCCATGTGCCTCAGGCAGTTCTGAACAGCACAAGGAGTAAATTCAAAGACTGAACAAATGTGCTACCTGTCTATCAGCCCCGGGGCTGGGAGGAAAAGCAGACATTGTTTGTGAACGGGCTGCGTGCTGCCTGGTCTGAACTGCTGCCTACATGCAGAATACAGCCAGTGGAAAGAACAACGCAGGGCACAGGTCGCCACTGGCCTCTCCGAGGGCAGGATTCCCAGGCTGCTTCCATGGGGCGGAGCTGGTACCCAGTGCAGACCCCCTGTGTGCTGCCTGTTCCCCAAGTGGCAGCCTGACCTTTTTGTATCCCAGCCTGGGCAGGAGGCATGTGCCTAACTCGAACCGCAGGGGTAGCCCTGTTGCTGTCTGTGGGTTTTCTCACATGCTTAAAGCTAAGCATGTGCTCAGATACTTGTGCCTTGCTGAATCAGGGCCAAACGTCCCATGTCATGAATACACTGTTCTCACTGTCCTCTGCCCTCCACATTGCTGGGCCTCACCACCCGGCAGGTCATGGAAATCACCAGCCATTCAGATAAAAATGGCTCCTATTCTCTCCCCCACCCCCAAAGAGACATGCCCCCACATCTCACCATCATGGAGCATATACAGCCAGAAGGGATCATCTAGCCTGATCTCACAGGCCATTGTGTTTCAACCCAAGCGCTCCTGCATCGAGCCCAGCCACTTGTCTGACTAGCACGTCCTCCAGACAGGCAGCAGTGCTATCTCCGGGGACTGATGTGGTTTTTCCATTTGCCACATGATTACTCCGTGCTTTGATGAATGCTGTGTGGTCGCCTGATTTTGGGCTTTCTGCTTTACACTTCTGTCAGTGCCTGTAGCAGCCATATGGTAGATCAGGGTGTCCAGACCATTTCCCGGTGATGGTCCTGGCACGCGGGATCTCGCGAGTTCTCCTAGCCTTGGCCTTCTCTGGAGTTCTGGGGAAGTGGACTTGCCTCTGCAAGCCCAGCTCCTGGGAGCTTTGCATTTGTCCCTCCTTTGTGTCTCCGTTGCATGCCCGCAGGCCCTACCCAGTCGGGGCACTGGGCGGGGTCCGTAAAGCGGGGTGTCAGTCAGTGTCTAAATACCTGGCCACGCCTGTCTGTCTGCAGTGTGACGGAACGCTGCTGGACCTGAGCAGTACCTCGTTGGAGGGCATCGCCGTACTCAACATCCCCAGCATGTATGGCGGCTCCAATCTCTGGGGCGAGACCAAAAGACAGCGCAGCTATAACCGGATGAGCAAGAAAGTGCCCGAAAAGTTGCACTCCACGGTGGTCACCGACGCCAAGGAACTCAAGTTCTGTGTCCAAGGTGAGCCACGTACGCCATTACTCCCAGTGCAGGGAGAGGCTGGGGGATGGGAGGCAGTATGGCTTGATAAGGCCAGAGGGGGGATGACTGAATCGGGCATGTATCTCTGTAGGCGCTTTGGTCATGGCTTAAAACAGGAGAGTGAGAAAAGGATCCCAACAGTATGTTTTGTACCGAGATTGTTTTTTTCTTGAGCATTTAACTGGCTCAGAACAGAGGTGAGTCCACGCTGCCCTCATCCCACCTCCTTCCCTTCTCTCCTGGCATAGGACCTATGGCATCCAAAAATCTTTGTCCATTTGCCGACCCTTTGGGCATTGGAAAGCCCTGGAGAATGATCGAAAGATGGTTCCTTTGACTATCCTGAGATGGCCCCATGTGTGCAATGGTGTTAATACTCCTGCCTTTCTCCAACTCAGGGACCATCTCTCCTTATGTGTATGAAGGGAGCAGGTGGGTTATCCCCCTATCCCCAGGGTGTGGGTGGGTGGTGAATAGAGTGCCCTGAGTGTGGATGAGGGCAGGACCAGCTAACCCGGGGCCTGCGGTGCCAGCCAGCCTGGGTGCTGTGGAGCAGAGCAGGTGTGGGATTGGTTAGTGATAACTCAGTGGATGGTGTGGGGATTATTGGACACAGGTCTCCGATAGGTCAGCATGAGGCTCAGGGCCTTATGTCTGTGTCTGGGCTCTGTCTGAGGAGGCTGTTTGCTGATTGCACTGCTCGGGGAAGAGGGGGACAAGAGCTGCCAGTGACCTTCCCAGGCACTGTAGGGTGACCAGGTGTCCAATTTTTGACCAGAACACCCTGTTGAAAAGGGATCCTGGCAGCTCCGGACAGCACTGCTGACCTGGCTGTTAAAAGTCCGGTTGTCGGTGCTGCAAAGATAAGGCAGGTTCCCTACCTGTTCTGGCTCTGGGAGGGCCACAGGGCTCCGCACGCTGCCTCCACCCTGAGCACCAGCTCTGCACTCCCATTGGCCAGGAACCACAGCCAATAGGAGGTGCGGTGCCTGCAGGCGAGAGCAGCACGCAGAACCGCCTGCCAGACCTCCGCCTAGGAGCTGGACCTGCTGGCTGCTTCCGGGGCACAGCGCGGAGCCAAGACAAGCAGGGAGCCTGCCTTAGCCTCGCTGTGCTGCTGATCAGGAGCTGCCAGAGGTAAGCCTGTTTCCCAACTCTGAGCCCCTCCCACACCCTGACTCCCTCTACCCCAGCCTGGAGCCCCTCCTGCACTACAAATCCCTCATCCCTGGCCCCACCCTAGAGCCCTCATCCCCCCCCCCCCCCCCGTATCCCAACTCCCTGTCCCAGCCTGGATTCCCCCACACACACTCAGAACCCCTCTGCACCAGCCTGGAGCCCCCTCTTCCACACCAAAGCCCTTGTCCCCAGCCCTACCCCAGAGTCCGCACCCCCAGCCAGAGCCCTCATCCTCTCCCGTACCCCAAACCCTTGCCCCCACCCAGAGCCTTCTCCTGTATTTAGAACCCCTCATTTCTGGTCCCATCCAGGAGCCCATCCCTCCAGTTAGAGCCACACACCAATCCCCTGCTCCAGCCCAGTGAAAGTGAGTGAGGGTGGGGGGAGAGCGAGCCACCAAAGGCGGGGGAATGTAGTGAGCAGGGGTGGGGGGGCTCAGGGAAGGGGGTCAGGAATGTGGCCTCAGGGAAGCTGGGAAGCTCGCGTGTTCAGTTTTGTGCGATTAGAATGTTGGCAACCCTAAGGCACTGGCTGGGGCTTCCTGGCTTGTTTCCTCCTGTTGTCTGTGTGTGGGATGGGGGCAGGTCGGGGGCAGCAGGACTGGCCGTGGTGGGGCCCCAGGTACAGGGAGAGCTGCCATGGGGCTGGGTTACTGCGAGTTGGTGGTGAAGAGCTTGGGCCGTGCCAGCGAGCCAGGGGCCTGCGAGCGTTCTGGAGCCCCTGAGCTCCAGGCCGTGGGCAGCAGCTCTCTGGAGCAGAGGAGGTGATTATTAACATGATCAGCTGAGGCCCAGGTGCAGGGTTCTTTAGGGGGGGAACACTTGAGGGGGAGGTGCATCCTGCCATGCAGCTGAGTCCTGGCATCGTGGGAGGGGGCAGGAGGAGAATGTGAGCTGCTGCCTGGCACTTCAAAAGTCTGACCCCAGAGGGCAAAGGCAGAGGCATTCTTGGCAGTGCCCGTGGAGGCCGGAATTCCTCCCCCTGCTGGTGGAGTCTCGCCGGGAGATGGAGGTGGTAGCTAGTGGCTGCTGTTGCTGGAGCAATCATTGCTGCTTCACGGGGAAAAGCAAGGAATGAAACTGGGGAGCTCGTCCTGTTACACTCCCTCCAGGCCCCTCCTGCACATTTCACAATAGCTGGTGGTTTTCTGCAGCCCCAACTCCTAGAGTGAGGTGATTGTGTGAGAATCTCAGCTTGCCTGTCTAGCCCTCCTTGCGGAAAATAAAACCTTTCGAGGGCATGAGCTGAGTGCGACCTGGCAGCTCAGAGACCAGAAGACAGAGAAACAACATTTACTATGATTTAAACTCTCATGCTTTCTAAGCCAATCCCCTGATTTCTGGGTCCTGACTCAGGAAGTTTGCAGACTTGGGGTTGGCACCAGGGTGGGGGACTTGGGAGGCACTTTGAAGAAGGCTCTGCGTCTGCTATTCCCTTGACAGTGGCCTGTGAAAGCAGACTGCATTTTGCCGTACGCTGGCTCCCCTCTCTGGGGGCCCTGATAGGTTGCTGTGCAGTATGACTGAGACAGCCATGGGAGAGGCACAAACTAGAGGGGTACTGCCCGTTGCTTAAACCTACTTAGTCAGATAATGGGCCTGACTCCCTGTGGTTCTGTGCCTGGTGTGGCGATTTCCACCTGTGCCAGCTGTGCCTGGGGGAGATGGCTGTAGAGGTGCAGGGCAGTGGGGAATCGGATCCAGTGTAGTCACACTGGCTTGTACAGCTCCTCCCATCTGTTTGTGATTCTGTTCAGAGGGCCCAAACTAAACACTTGCTTTGCAAATCTTGGCCTCCATAGGCGGACGCAGACCAAGGACTTGAAGAGAATTATACCATGGTCCCTCCCCATTTTAATTCCAACCTTCATCCGGACTTGGGTATGGAGATAGACACTTTGCGGTGTGAGAGTCAGCACTAGTGATAAAGTCAAAGCACAGATGCTCCCTGGGTTATGCAAGATCCGACTTATGCAAATTCGCACTTATGGAAAAAGTTCCGTACGCTAAAAATAGGAGGGTTTTTTTGTTTTTGTTTTTGCATAATGGTCAGAGATACGTTTCCGACTTACACAAAATTTGCGAAATGGAAGGCTTGTGTAAGTTGGACAGGTCTGTAAAGGGAACCCAACAAAGAGGAGACAAGTAGGGTGACTAGACATCCCAATTTTATCGGGACAGTCCTGATTTTAGGGGACTTGTCCCGCGTCCTGACTGATTTAAGATCGGGACGCCCTTTTGTCCCGATATCGGGATTGCAGGCACGGCGGCAAGGCACCGCTACGCCTCTCACTGCTTCTGCCTGGGGCAGCTCCCAGCAGGAGCTTACAAATTGGCCCCAGGCAGGCACGGGGTGGGGAGGAGGTCTCTGCGCCGCCACCTGCTGCAGGGAGAGGGCTTGCAGGCCCCGGCAGAGGGCAGACAGCCTCCGGCCGCCCCCCTGCAACTCCGCTCTAGCCACCGCCCAGCCAGACTCGACCCCAGCAGGAGGCAAAGGGAGGGACCCATCTGCCACTGCGGGACACTTCCCCAGGTGCCTCAGAGCCGGGAGGGCGTGTCCCTGCACCACCGGCCTATGACCTGGACGCCCCGGAGCTGGTGGGGGTTCCTGCTCTGCCGTCCTGTGCCCCGGAGACAGGGGGTGCCCTTCTCTGCCAGCCTGCGCCCGGCCCTGGAGTGGGGTGGGGTCCCGCTCTGCCGGCCTGCACCCAGCCCCGGAGCAGGGCGGGGGGCACAGCACCCTGCACTGTGGGCAGGCGTTGTATCTCCCCCTGCCCCCATGCTTCCAGTGGGGTGTGGGCGGGGGTGAGCCTATGGCTTCCTGCTCCCCCTCTTCCTCCCTCCTCTCCTCTCTCTCCCCCCACCCCCTCCATGTGTCCCGATATTTCCTTGTTGTCATCTGGTCACCTAAAGACCAGAGTGCCATCCTGCCCCAGAGGCAAAGGACGGGGAATAAACAAACACAGATTTATTAGAAAGCCCTCTGGCTGCTTGTGGGAGTCAATACAAGAATAAACAAACACAACTCCTTGTGTTTTTCAGCCTCCTCAAGTTTTAGTCTACCCTCCAGTCTCCTACGAATTGGGGATTATTATATAACACAGATTGTGGGCCTTCACTAGATATGAATTGAGTTAAGTGCTTAACTACTCATCCTGCTAGCCCATAAAGCCGGCGGGGATAGCTCTGCAGATTGCTGTTCAATATCTTGGAGCAAACTCTTTAAACATAGGGAGATGCCGAGGATTGTTCCTGAAGGTGATGTTTAGGTTCTTCTGGTAAAATCCAGGCCCAGGGCTTCTGTGAAGTACTTCCACAGGGCTAGGAGGACAGAGGAACTTCAGAGCCCCAAAGGAGAAGATGGTATAAAGGGGTGGGGCGGGGGGGTAAATTAACTAACCACTGGGGTGTAAGAGAGCTGCTATAGGAGGGGTGCGTTCCACTGTAATGCAAGTAACTCCAAAAGGCATGCACAGAAAACTAGCAAGGCTTTGTGGGAATATTTTAAGTAGGCGCTGGGGGAGAGTTGCTGGGTGCCAAGGTGCAGCAGAGGCAGACAAAACCTTCTGTCCAGGTGTCAGTGAGACACAGCTATCTCTGAACTCAGTAAAGTGTAGGACAGAAATTACAGCTGGAGAAGGGACAGGTTGAAATCAGAGAGACAAAGCCCAGAAAGTAGCGAGGTGTCAGAGTTCAGCATTAAATAACCTGCGTCTAGAACTAGCTGTTCCGAGAAGCATGATGCTGAGAAACTGCTTCTGTAGCTCTTGTCCCAATGTGATATGACCATGCATTGTTATCCAGCGAGTCATCCCTTGTTCTGGGTGATTAGACTGAGCTGCTTCTTGGCTCTCCCGCAGCACAGCACTCAATGCCATGTTCCCCATCGGGATGCTGGTAACATAGCCCTAGTGGCATGTTTGTACTTAAGACTTGGAGTCATGTGTGTGATCAGGGTATCTTCCATATTGATCAGGCCCCCACCTCCGAGAAGGTGAGCTCCTCACAGTCGCTAATGTGTTATCTTCGCCCGCCCAATAGGAAGGAGCATGATAAAGGTCTCACAGTAGTGAATGGGAGAGAGAAGTGCTCCTGTTCCTCCTGTCTTATAACTAAGGTGGCATTTCTGTCACGGAGGTCTGTTGACTTCTGCAGTGGCTGACTCCAGAGCTAACCAACCAGATCAGGAAGCCCCTGGACTAGCCACACCAGCTGCTGCTGGGACAGTTTGGGTGTTGGAGGGGGCTCAGGACTGGATCGGGGTCAGGGCGTGCAGCAGCGCTTATCTCAGGGGGCTTCTGAGAAGCGGCTGGCATGTCACTGCAGTTCCTAGGCGGAGGGGCCAGGGAAGCTCTGCACACTGCCCGTACTCCCAGGCACCGCCCCCCACAGTTCCTCTTGGCTGCGGTTCCTGCCCAATGGGAGCTGCGGAGCTGGAGCTCGTGGCGGGAGCAGCATGGGAAACCCCTCCGGCCTTCCCTCCCCGTAGATGCCACAGGATGCATGGAATCAGGTAGGGAGACTGCCAGCCCCGCCAACCCTCCCCTCAGCACGAGCAGGGGTCCTGGGCCGTATATTTTCATTCTCAAACTGGAATGCAAACAAATATTTTCAAATTGCCCTAGAAATGAAAAAATGCCAAAAGTTATTGCTTTGAAATTTGTCATTTTGGAATTTTGAAATTTTGTTACAATATTTATTTTTATTATTTTTATTAGTTAATGACATGTCAATAGTAAAAACAACAACACCTTAGAGACTAACAAATTTATTTGGGCATAAGCTTTCGTGGGCTAAAACCCACTTCATCGGATGCATGCATTCGAAGGCAAAAGATTACGCCCAAATAAATGTGTTAGTCTCTAAGATGCCACAAGGACTCCTCGTTGTTTTTGCTGATACAGAGTAACAGGGGTACCACTCTGAAACATGTCAGTAGTAGTAGTACATAACATGACATTAGATGAGCAAGTATTTTCAGTCTCCTAGCAAAATGATTCCAGGCTAACACAAGAATACTGAAAACAGCTGCTCCACAAATTAGTACTGTAAGTGCTTATCTTATTTTGTTTCAAAGTGTCAAAGTATTTCATTATAACACAAACAGGAAATTAAAATATGATCTAGAGAATAAGACAAACAGTAATAAGGAGCAGCTGCTCTTACTGATTTTTAAAAGAGAAGTATAAAATAATAGTTAAAATATTCTGTCTTTATGACCCATCAGTACTATTTGCTCAGAATATGACATAGTAGGACATGCTTTACATCAGTTGTTCTCAACCAGGGGTATGTGTATGCTGTGGGGAGGGAGGGAATTAGAGGCCTTCCAGGGGGTACATCAACTCATCTAGATATTTACCTAGTTTTACAACAGGCTACAGAAAAAGCACTAGCAAAGTCAGTACAAACTAAAATTTCATACAGACAATGACTTGTTTATATTGCTCTATGTACCATACACTGAAATTGTAAGTACAATATTTATATTCCAGTCAATTTATTTTATAATTATGTGGCAAAAAAGAGAAAGTAAACCATTTTTCAGTAATAGTGTCCTGTGACACTTTTGTATTTTTATGTCTGATTTTATAAGCAAGTAGTTTTAAGTGAGGTGAAACTTGGGATATGTCTTCATTACCAGATCGGCGGGTAGTGAGTGATCTATCGAGGATCGATTTATTGCGTCTAGTGTAGCTGAAGTTGCATATCTTATCTCATCTATTCTCATAGCTGAAGTTGTGTATCTTAGGTCGCACCTCAGTGGAGACCAGGGTTTGGGGTATTCAAGTCAAATCAGGCTCCTGCAAGGGGTATAGTAGTCTGGAAAGTGAGCCACTGCTTTACATGATGCAACATGTCATTATGTAAAAATAATAAAAAGTATAAAAAGTGAAAAATTCATAAAATAAAATTGTGAATGAAATATCAACATTTTCCTTAAAAAATTTGCCCCCCCAAATTGTTTAAAAATACGTTCACAGGAAAATTCATTGAAATCGGTATAGTTTTATGACAACTTTCTCTTTAGTAAAAATGGCACATTCTGATATAAAGGTGTTTTGACAAAAAAAATCTGAGCAGTTCTACTTCTAAGTGACCTTCCTAGGGCCCTTGCAAGGTTTGGAAGTGTCAACAGGATGTCTTTCACAGTTCAATGGTTCAGTTCCCTCCACTACCTTGGTAACTGGAGTATTTTATCTAGTTTGGTGGGTTTTTTATTGAAATATTTACTTTCCTTAATAATAGCAGAGAGACAAGGTGCACTAAATGCCTCACCCAGTGCACTAAATGCCCCAACAACAACTATGTGGGGGAAACAAATCACTTCGCTCTTGAAGGAGCACACATAGGAAGATGATAAAAGACACAAACATCCCATTGCCTATGGGGGAACACGTCTCACAAAGCGATATCTGACCTGTCAGTCCTTGTCCTCAAAGGAAACCTGCACACACACCTTCAAAAGACGAGCCTGACAGCTTAATTGCATAACTCTGCTAGACCCTAAAAATCATTGTCTTAATAAAGAAACTGGATTTATGGCTTGTTACAACAGCCTGTAACCCACTAACCCCCCTTTTTTTGTTCTATGATTAGAAGAGTGTTAACTGGCCACTTCACCTTGAATGGTCTCTTACAATATATGTTAACAGCTTATACTAAACCAGGGGTCTCAAACACACAGCCAGCAGAGTTATTTCCTGCAGCCCGCCATAGCTCCCTCTCCTCCCCAGCACGCCGCATCCTCACTCATCCGCCTATCTCTGTCGCCATTGATCCTAGGCACAGTGTGAAATGCTGGGGGAGAAGGGAGCCAGGAAAGCAGCCAGTCACTGGGAAAAGCCCTTTTCTTTTAACATTGGGAGGGAGGGAAAGAGAAGGCGAATCAGAGAAATATCACAGGGGCGGGAAAGGGAACAGGGACCTTGGATTTTCCAGTTTACAAAAGCCAAGCCTGTTCCCCGTGCCTCTCACCCTCAACAACGCCTAGCTGGGAAAGAAATCCCTGACCCTCCCAATGCAGGTGCTGACTGCTGAGTAAATTCACTCAGTAGAGGCCTCTAACTCCCTGCATACTCTACTCCACCTTACACCGAGCTGCCACCTTGGAGGCGGAACAGGGCATGCTGTGAGTAGCTGGGAAGAATGTTTGTTAAACGTGGCAACGTAGTTTGTATGAATAGTTGCTTTAAAAAGTTCCTGCCATTACAGCTGTGTTGATAGACTGTTAATGTAGGTTTAAGATTAGCAGCTGTTTTAGTCTGTATCCGTAAATAAGACGAAGAAGACTTGTGGCACCTTAGAGACTAACCAGTTTATTTCAGCATAAGCTTTTGTGGGCTATTGCCCACTTCATATCCATTCATATCCTCATATCCATTCATATCCATTCAACTGACACTATCATAGGACCTAATCTCATCAGCCACACCATCAGAGGCTCGTTCACCTGCACATCGACCAATGTGATATATGCCATCATGTGCCAGCAATGCCCCTCTGCCATGTACATTGGCCAAACTGGACAGTCTCTACGCAAAAGAATAAATGGACACAAATCTGACAACAGGAATCATAACATTCAAAAACCAGTAGGAGAACACTTCAACCTCCCTGACCATTTCATTAAAGACTTGAAGGTGTCAATTTTAAAACAGAAAAACTTCCAAAACAGACTCCACCAAGAAACTGAGGAACTGGAATTAATTTTCCAATTGAACACTATAAATCAAGGGCTAAACAGGAATTGTGAATGGCTCTCTCATTACACTAATTTATTGCATTTCCCTAGTTAATTTACCTTCAATAGTTCTTATCTCCTGTCAGACACAGAGATCCACTTCAAAAGGTTTTTTTTCTCCTGCTGATAATGGCCCATCCAAATTAAACAGCCTCTTAGAATTGGTATGGTAATGTACCACCTTTTTTTTTTTTTTTTTGGCTTTCTGTGTATATAAATACATCTTACTTCTATTCCATTCTATGCATCCGATGAAGTGGGCTATAGCCCATGAAAGCTTATGCTGAAATAAACTGGTTAGTCTCTAAGGTGCCACAAGTCTTCCTTGTCTTATTTACTGTTAATGTAGATCATCATCAATGTTACCGACCACATAAGGAATAGTTACAGGTGTTTTGATTTTATTAAAACCCCTCTTCATATTACAGTTTTTAAAAAGTTAACATATCGACTTTTAATAGCGTACTATATTACTCTTCTTTTTTTTTATTTTTCACTATACTTTTGTGTTGTCGTATGAAAAGGTTTCAGTGGTGCGGCCCTCCAGCCAATGTACTAGTCCTCGTGTGGCCCTCATGGTGATTTGAGTTTGAGATCCCTGTGCTAAACAGCCTGTTCCATCTTGGATGTAGCTGTGACATTCTGCGAACCTTTCTTGACATCTGAGAACAGTATATTCTGCATCGCTTCCTCCACAAGAAAGCGGCAAACCGTCTAACGAGTCCCAACAGTGGGATGCTGTTGTATTCAGCAGAACCTCACTAATCTGCACTTTGGCAACCTACAAGGCCACGCCAGAAATGGCTTTTCAAGCTCTGTGGTAGATCGAAGCTGGAATCGATGATATTTTCTTTCTGGGCTGGGCTGGCGCTCCCTCTCACCCCGCCCCATCCTTTCTGCAAGGCCAGAGGTGGTGGGTGTGGCCTGCCAGAAGTGATGTAGGGAGACACCTGGTGATTTTGGTTATGTTGGTGTCGGGTTATGTGATTTTGTGTTATTGGTAGGTCATTTATTAAAGGATTTCCATGGGTATCCAGAGCAGTGGACAGGTGCTTTCTGCTGTGGATTGGTAAATCTCTAAATAACTGATGTCACTCTTCCAATAGGCAAACCTCTTATCATTCTGGGAACCTAATAACACCCTAGAAAGGTGCTAGGCTGCTTACATTTGCTTGGTGATGCTGGTGCACATTCAGTGGCAGATCAGCCACTGGGTGAATGGGCCCCCAGAAAAATGGTTGCCCTGGCACCCTGCCCATACTCTGCCCAGGGTTCCTGCTGGGGAGCAGCGATCGGCCATAGGTGCTTCCCCCTACTCCACCTGCCTGGCACTCCTGCCGGGGAGTGAGACAAGCCCCTGTGTCCTGACCCCACTCCTTGGCAGGAGCTCCAGGCAAGTGGGCAGAGCAGGGCAAGCCCCCGTGTCTGACCCCATTTCCCTGACACGAATGCCAAGCCAACGGGGAAAGGAGGGAGCAGGGCAAGTCCCGGGTGATCTGGCACCTGGGACCCGTACTGGTGACTAGAGCTTGCAGGACTGGATCGAATAGTGAACCACACCCCCTAAAAAGCTCTCGCTGGTACAAAATGCATCAGCCCATTAGCTTAGCAAGGTAAGTTGCTGAGAGCACATCACTCCACTGTATCGAAATATGCTTGAGGGCCTTCAGAGAGCAAGTTACATTCCCTGATTCTCATAGTTCATCTGCCCCAACCCCAGCCCTTCAGCTGCTCTAAGGTACTGTGGACCAGACCAGCAGCCCTCCAGCACTATGAGCGCGCTCCCTCACAGCCCAGCCCTGGTCCCAGCTTACCCCATGTTTGTGGTAGCCCTGCTCTGTGCGTGACCAGGCAGGTTTCCATCAGCCAGCTGCAGTGCATTAACAGCCCCTCTACACCATGGCCATGGTGAAGCAGGGGACTGGCGTGGGGAAAGTCTCTGTCCTTTTTGGAGCTGGTCGCAGGTGGGGAGGTGATGGGAGCACGTCCAGACCTAGACACAATGGAGCCATTTCCCACTCTCTGCTGAGCTCCCAAACACCGTCCCAGCATTGGACTGAGTGTTCAAAGGTACTCCTCCCTGGCAGAACGAGCCTGGGTCTGTTAGGGATTCACAGCTCTTTCTCCAAGCGAAGGTCTGTTAGCCCCAGTGCTCCGGCTAAATTCCAAGGCAGCGAGCTACAGTCTGTTCAGCTAAATGCCCCTCTCACTGCATTTGGGTTCATGACCTGCCCCTGCACTGTTAGGCAGTATTTCTAACATGTTTACAGGGGCCGCTCAGTTCCACTCCAGAGGTGGCTGCATTGTGATGAGTAACATGATCATTGTGTAAATGTCTGTTCTGTGGAGGGTCTTGCTCCTGTTGACAGGAGTGAAAGTAAAATTTCTCTCTTATCAGTATTGGGGGCACCTCGGGTGGAAGGGGCAGGGATGGGGGGGGTCAGTGTCCACGTGCCAGCCCACCCACACAGCCCGAGGCTCCAGGCCTGCGGTAACTGCTCCTTTTGCCCCCCCTCCCCGCCACCAGTCAGCGGCTGGGGTGGGGCAAAAGGGGCAGGGATGTTAAAGCGCTGCTGCAGAAGCACTTTAAGCAGGGTCTTTTTTGCCACGGCGGCACTTTAACATCCCTGCCCCTTCTGCGCCCCACCCCGCCCCTGGCATCGGCAGCCCTGCCAGTAGTGACCTGGCAGGGCCGCAGATGCGAGGCAGGGCACAAAAAGAGCAGCAATGTTAAAACGCTGCCGCAGCAGCACTTTAAAGCAAGGCAATAGGGGCCGGTACAGGTGGCCATTTTTAACTCTTACGCCGTACCGGCCCAGACCGCCTTTCACCCCTGCCTGGCGATAAATGAACAGGAATAGTGCCAAGCAGTGGTATTTAGTCACTAGACCAGAGGCTGGGTGAGCAGCTATGTCTGGGGACACGAGACCAGGCAGCTCAGACCCTACATGCAGTACTTGTTTTTCTCTCCTCCCAGACCTCAGTGACCAGCTCCTGGAAGTGGTGGGTCTCGAGGGAGCAATGGAGATGGGGCAGATTTACACCGGATTGAAGAGTGCTGGAAAGAGACTGGCCCAGTGTTCATCCGTCACCATCAGGTACTGTCCCAGCCCTCAGCCCCTGTTTCGGTTCTTAATCACGCCCGCTAGAACATGGCAAATGGCTGTGACTATGTGAAAGCGTCCTAATAGATACATTGCTACATCCAACACCTGTCCAAGGCTCTGCTGAGATCCAGGTATCACCCCACCTGCCTCCCCTTCACCCGCTAATCCTGTGACTCCAATTCCGGCAGGTCTGCTTGTCTGGCATGATTTATTTATAGTGTTCTGGTGGCCACGTTGGTCCTTGGATATGAGTGAGACAAGATAGATGAGGTAACACCTTGTATTGGACCTACTGCTGTTGGTGGAAGGGTCAATCTCGAAAACCTGTACCTTCCACCAACAGAAACTGATCCAATAAAAGACGTTACTGCTTCCCCACCCCGCCCTCCCACCCCGCCCCCGCGCCTTGTTTCTTTCCTGAGTTATATATGGGATTTGTACAGCACCGGCTCACTGGCCATAAGTAGGGCTCCTAGGACCTATGGTGATACAGCTACCCCAACAATATTTAGTGTAAGGCTTGCCACTTATTGCTCAGGAGTTTGTTGGCCTCTTTATATTTGCTCAGTTCTTTTACTAGGGTGGGATGGTTTGGTTAGGTGGGTTGGGTTGGGTGGTTGGTCAGTCAATCATTGACAAGATCATTTTTCTCTTCTTCTAGTAAATTAGTGCCATGTTATATTTCACAGCCCTTAGATAACCCCCCTAGTTCTCAGTGACTCTTCAGTGATAGTTGTTAGTGGGTTTGTGCATTTGTTGGCTGGCTTCCTTTAAAACTAGGAAGCCTCCCTTATCACCCACTCATTGTGTGAGCCAGATCCTGAAGGTCTAATGCCTACTTGGGCAAAACTCGCCATGGCATCAGTGGCAGTTTGACTGACTCAGACAGAGGAAACAGGGTGGAAGGACTACAGGATGTGTCAGTGTGTTCAGATCTCCCCTTCCCCACTTCTGATCAATAGATGGTTTGTGGGTTAGTCATTACTGAATAGGCAAAAATATTTGAACGGATGCCGCAAAACTGTTCCTGGATTTCACACAAATCATTTCAGCTGTTCACAGAATGGCTGAAGGAGGCAGTGAGGGTGTATCCCTTATAACTTTTCGCCCAGTGGATAGGGCAGTCACCCAAGAGGCAGGTGACCCGGGTTCTTTAGCTCCCTCCTTCCAGTCCTCAGTGACATAATCTTCCAGTGCCTGCCTTGAGGCAGGGGCTTCCAGGACATGGGTTCCTACCCCTCAGATCTTTGACCAGTTTCCCATGCAGCCACATTAGCATCCTCTCGTTCCTGACACCCTGCTTTTTCAGAGGGATGGCAGACCGCTGGGCCTTCATTAGGGTGTCCCATAAGGTGCTTCTGCCTTCATTTATTCATTCCTAATGCCATACTCACATGTACAGCCTGGGGTGCCTCTCATCCATGGAACCCTCCCCTCAGAGTTTATCATCTCTCCACAACGCCTCATTTTTTTTCTCTCCTTCCACTGAAGCATCAGGAATAGCCCGGCTGGAGATGGGACATTGGATGGGGGAGGGGAGGCCAGGCCTCTGAGGTGGCACCAAACGTTCTCTCTCTCCGGTGCTTGGCTGGCTGGGTCTTACTCACATGCTCAGGGTCTAACTCAGCGGTGTCCAATACGTTCGCCACTAGCCATGTGTGGCTAATCAGCTACTGAATTGTGGCTAATGCATGTGGCTTTTTTATAAGGTGGCTAATAAGAAAAATTCAAAATCACAAGTGTGGCTAGCACAGTGGCTAGCATTGATTTTCTGTTGGACACCACTGATCCAACTGATCTCTGTGTGGAGTCGGGAAGGAATTTTCCCCCCAGCTCAGACCTGCAGGGACCTTGGAGGGAAGGGGACGATTCTCCTTCCTCTGCAGCACATGGGTGCAGGTCACTTCTCAGGATTATCTGGGTCTCTCTTATGTAATCATTTTCCTGACCCTGAGTGGGGCCTTGGGCACTGGTGCCCTTCAGTCCCTCCTGTTCTCTGCGTGTGACACATCCTCCTCTAGTGTCACGGCAGCTGTAATAGTTGGGTCTCATGTCAGTGGCTGGGGTTTGGTGCATGAATGCTGAGTGTTGTTGGGGGTCTGCCCTCTGCAAGATCAGACTGGAGGATCTGGTGGTCCCTTCTGGCCTTGATCTCTATGACTGTATCACGCCTGTGGGCAGAGGCAGTGACAGACGCAGCGGCAGAACTAAGAGCGTTTCGCAAAGGTGCAAGGAAGGAATGGAGAGGATCCAAGGACAGACAATTGACCCGGGAAAGGAAGTGATCAGATCCAGTGGCAATGCAGTAGCTCATAAAACAAGGTGCAATTCTTGGCATGATGCCTCGAGCTTGGGGCGTTACATCAGTCTCCCGCGTGGATTTCACATGCCCAGGGCTTGCAGTTCAGGGCATGTTTTCACAAAGGGCTGCTCCAGTGCTTGTCCTCCGTGTCTCCTCCCACTCCTCTGGGGAAGGTCTGTGAGCTGCAGGCCCCTCGGTGCAGACTGCCTGGAGAAAGGCAGTCCCTCCTGCGTCCTGACCCTGTGCCTTGTTTGTTTGTGGGTTCCAGGACAACAAAGCTGTTGCCCATGCAGGTGGATGGAGAGCCCTGGATGCAGCCTCCCTGCACAGTGAGTACACAATTGGCAGTCATGCGGACCAGACGGGGGAACCAGGGACCCCCATCAAAAGCAGCTGCTGATAGTTGGGTGATTTTCTCAGTGACGGGATTTGTAATGCAGAGAAAATTCCCAACATAATTCAAATACTTAAAACCACTTGGCTGCATCTGTCGCTTATTCCCCATCCCCCATGACAGGGGGAGACATTGCCCCATTGCCACCTCCCTAAGCCATTGTCTCCTGGCAATTCTCCCCCCACCTCCTGCAGAAGAGGGCTGGATACAAGCCTCTGAAGCCCAAGCAGTGTGACGCTCCCCTGGCCTCTATAGCCTCAGCAAGAGCACAGTAGGTGGCCCTTTTAATTAAAAAAACCATTAAAACTTTGACTTAAATTCACAAGTTCTCGAGTCCCGACCTCCAGCACATGTACAGCTGAAGTGCAGAGCAGGAAAGGGTGCTGATTTCTGGGCAGATCCGGGGTATGTGACAGGATGCACTGGGCCCTTTGAGGCCCCCTGCTGGAGGCTTCACGGTCCTGCCACACACAGCCTCAGAACAAAGAGCACTGAAGGTGGGTCCTCTAGGCCTGCCTAGATCGGCTGCGTAGAAGCAGCCAATCAGAGTGCAGCAGGCTCAGATAAAAGGAGTGGCAGGTCCTGAGCAGCTCAGTCACGGGTGTGGATAAGAAGGGTGAGGAAGGCTATGAGACTGGGGAAAGACCCTTCTCAGTAGGGAACAGAGAACCGTGGACTAAGGGAGAAGAGAAAGGGGCTACATGGGAAGTGACCCAGGGAATAGCAGCAGCAACTATTAAAGAAAGCAGCACATGGTTGCTATTTGTAGGGACCCAGAGTAGAGGACAGACCTGGGTCCCCCCACTGGACACTGGGGAAGTGGCCTAAGCCCCAAGAAGGGCATAAGACTCAGTACTTAAGCCCAAGAAAGGAGCTAGAATTTCAGCAGACCTAGAGATGGGGCTGAAGACCCCAGAGGAGGCCAACCATTGTTACCACAGAAGGGGTTCCTTCATGTGTTAGACAGTGTGTGACTTAGCCAGAGGGCTGGGCCACTGAAGACCCGCCTTATCAGAAGACAGGATTTGGGAAACAATGGCTCTGGGATGCCAGCAGAAAACTCAGGTCAGTTTGCGTTTTGTCTCCTTTTCCATGAGTCTTTTTCCGCCCCACAGCTGCCCCACGCCTCAATATCTTCAAGGCTCTGACATCATAACCAAGATTTTTCCAGGAAAAAAATGCTTGTCACGGTGTCACCAGCCAGCTGAGCCAGCTGCAGCGTCCCCTCACTGGTCGTCCCCGGAGTAGAGTGTGCTGCTCTTGTGAGTGGTACTGGCTCTGAAACAGGGCACCAGCCTCACCCCACGTTGCATAGTGCTGTTCCTGGATGGAGTGTGTCCATAGGCACAGGCTGTCTCAGCGTTGCTCTGATTTCAGCAGATCTCCCAATAAACTCTCCCCTTCATTTTAATTCAGACAAGTCAGATTTTTCTTCCCTTCCACACAGTCCATTCGCAGCCGAGGCAGAGTCCTATGCTGCCTGGGACCAGCCCCAAAAGTGTGGGGCACTAAGCGAAGAGGGGAGTGCTGACCCAGTGCGCCCCACAGCCGCCTCCGCTGGCCGGCCTCATAGGGATCATGGCTGCACCATCCCAGGGTGAATGCGGTGCCCATGCCCTCCAGCCACCTTGAGGTGGATCATCCCAGGACACTGACCCCAGTGCAAGGGCTGAATGTGACCCCACAGTGAACACACATGACCCTGCCTGCCGTGCCTGAACAGGGCGATGGCACCAGCTCTGCTCTCCTCACCCCCATCCCCCACGTGAGAACGCGATGCCTCTGCATCTAAAGTGGTGCTTGTGAGCTTCCTGGTGAGCGGCATCAGAGCCTTGGCAACCTGCTATTTTTGTCACTGCAGCACGTTCGACTCACTGCGGCGATTGCACTCGGGAGGATGGAGATTATTAAAGCGCCTTGCTGGGGACAGGGTCTCCGGGGAGAGTGGGTGTCCCTGCCCGGAGGCCCTGAAATGCCCTGGCCCAGGATCCCAATGTGATCTGGAGCGACCCGACACCTCTGCTCCGTGGCATTGGGTCCTGCTGGCAGCTCACAGACACGTCCCACGCGTGGTTTTGCCCTGTGCCTGGCCCTGTGCACTCGCAAACCTAGGAAGGCCTTAATCTAGCAAGTCTGTCCCTGACCCACAAAGAGCAGGCTCTTTAAAGGGATGCTGCCAACCACTGGCTGGAGGGAGAATTGCATTTAACTCTCGCGTCTGCTGTTTGATTATTACGTCTAGACGAGCATGGCATATTTTAAAGGAAAAAAATGTATTTAAACTGCAGGGATATTGGATGGAATTTCTGAAAGCACCCAAATGACTGAGGAGTCTAATTCCCACTGACTGTGGATGAGACCTGAGCACCTCAGACCCAGATCCTCCAAGGTACCTAGGTGCCTAAACCCCATTGGTTTCAGTGATCAGAATAGCATGGCAGATCTGGGCTTAGATGCCTAAGTCATGGCTGAAAATGGGACCTGGCCTCCTAAATCTCTTTGGTGCTTTTTAGAATGCTCCCTATTGTCAAACTACTCAATACTGATGTTTTGGACTCAGCTGACTCGACCCTGCCATGGAAATGGTGCTAGCCAGAATCCTATGAGCCATTCACCCCCATCCAGATAGCCCCTCCCTGATGGAGGGGGCAGAATATTTGTCCAGACTGTTCCATCATGCTGTGGCCCCTGCACCAACAGCTTCACCCACAGCAATTCACCTTTTCTTCAAAAGCCTCTGTCAGGAACCACAGGTTCCCCTTCAAGAGCCACGTGATAGTGAGGTTAAAGGCCATGGGCACAGTTTTACTCTTGCACCTGTCTGGTTTCAGTCTTTTACGCTGCTGTGCAGTAAAGAATGCTGGCAAACGTCTTGCTGTGGCTGGCGTTGGAAGAGCTGCCAACTGCATCTCCGCCCATGGCATTGAAAACCAGCCACTTTGTTTAGGAGTAAAGTGATGCCTATATTCTAGAGGAGTCAGATCAGGAAGAGTTTGGGTGTAAACGGAGGCGCTGCTGGGTGAGGCACTAGCCATCTAGAGCTCTGGCTTCTAATGTAACTTGGCCCATCCATGGAAGGGTGTTTGGTGGACCCATCCTAGACATCATTGTTGACATCACAAAAGCCCACTGCCATTTGTCATGGCTGGCTGTCTTTGCACAGGAAACTAGAACAGCAAGAATTTAGAATAGCAAGGAAGTGTTATTTAGTCCTTCTCATAACACATGAACTTAGACTCACCAAATAAAATTAATAGGCAGCAGGTTTAAAACAAAAAAAGGAAGGGTTTTTTTTTGCACAACACACAGTCAACCTGTGGAACTACTTGCCAGAGGATGTTGTGAAGGCCAAGATTATAACAGGATTCAAAAAAGAACAGATAAGTTCATGGAGGATAGGTCCATCAGTGGCTATTAGCCAGGACGGACAGGGATGGTGTTCTCACCTCTGTTTGCCAGAAACTGGGAATGAACGACAGGGGATGAATCACTTGAAGATTATCTGTTCTGTTCATTCCCTCTAGGGCACCTGGCATTGGCCACTCTAAGAAGACAGGATACTGTGCTGGATGGACCTTTGGTCTGACCTAGTATTGCCATTTTTATGTTCTTAAGAATGATGTGGACCAGAGCATAGATGAATGGACAGAGCTGTGTGGTGGAGAGAGGAATGCAAACCCATGCACCTCGTCCAGGCTTTCTGCCCCTCATAAAATGTCGAGTGAATTACAAAAGTTTGAGTCTTAGGAATCCAGGAGCGGAATGGCTCCTGGTGGTACTGTTGCCCTTTGGTCAGCATGGGTTAGGTGTCCAATCCAGAAATAAGCTGAGCCTAGCTCTTTAGTTCCAGCTGTAAAGGCTCCTCCTTCCAGTGGAGGTCTCTTGTTCCATCCCTAGCATGCTGGCCAAGATGGCTGCTGTCATGTTCTCAGGGAACAGAGTCTCTTTCCGAGAGGAGGAGCCCCACTAACCTTTCTCTAAGCTGAGCCTTATTGATTGACTTGTTGTATGTATTGATTTTTAGATAAAAATTACCCATAAAAGCCAAGTGCCGATGTTGCTGGGCGCTCCCCAGAAGAGCAGCTTCTTCTTTCTGAAGAGAAGAAACCGAACTCAAGACTAAACAAGCAAAGAAATCAAGTCCAGAGGTGACAACACTACATCCTGCTGGCAACTGCTGCAAGGAAGGCCTGTGGAAAAGGACCCTTCATCTCTTCAGATTTCCTGACTTCTCGCTCTGCTTTGGAAACAGCAGACCGGAGGCAGTGGTTTGAACAGCAAGTGGAAAAGAGCAGCCAATGGTTCCATGTGAAATGAGGTGTGGTTTGGGTTTGTACACACATGCGCACACACAAACACACACACTACTGGCAGGCACCACCTGGATAGTTTGAAAAAATGAGATTTTTCCTAGAACGTCTCAATCGCAGGAGTGAAAACAGATTCTCAGTGCCAGGGAAGGGTTTTGTCCCTGGTGAAGCCTTAGACTCTGTTGAGAAAATTTGTTCTCCTCTGAAAATAGACCAGCATAGATGGCCTGGAATGGTTGGAGTATTAATATCTGGCCCAACACTGCAAATGAGAGTTGGTTTCTTTTTAGTTAAACAACTAACTCCCCACCCATCCCCCAAGTTGCCAGTGAAACAGCGACCTGACAAGAAGCTGGGTGTCACTTATTTATTGTTTAATTCTTTCTGAGGACACTTCATGTTTCATTGCACTGTCCCTGTGGTCACCAAATCCTACACATTCGAACAGTTATTTGTTGTCTTAGCTTCAAGAACACTGAGAAGAGGGGAGATGGTGCCTTTTCTCAAACTGTTCTGATTTCAGTGTTTCAAATCATTCCACCACTAGCTTTTTTTTTTTTTTTTTTTTGGTTAAACAGAAGCAAGTTTGTCGCTCAATTTCAAACCCATTTGGGCGTGAGCTGTGTTTGGAGAGAGGGAACCAAAAGGGACGGGGGAGGCCACACAATGAGAGCCCATTCCTTGGATGCCAGAAACAAACTCAGGGTAAACAAGAGGAGACAACACTTGGAATGTATAACTGGTCAAACATGGGCCTTGCCCGTCTGCCAGCCTCCGTGGAATCCTGAATCCGATTTTGGACCCCACCTGTGTGTGTTTATTTATATATTTATTGAACAGATTCTTTTCCTTTAAAAAGAAAGTTTGAAAGGAATAAAACTTCCCCATTTTCCCTGGCAGTTCCAGCTAAGAGAGAGGCCCAAATTCTCCTTAACAGGAGAGTATTGCTCTTAAGAGGGTTGCTTTAACCCACTGACAAATGGCCTGAGTTGAATTTTGGATGTGAAGTGGTATTCAGCCTTCGCTGTGCAGCAAAGGGGTTATGCTGAGTCATCCCAAACCGCGGCAGGCTTGTGAATGGCTTTGGAAGAGGCGCAGGGGATGAAATCAAAGTCAACCCAGAAGTAGCACTGCAGAGAGTTATTTGCTTTCTAAAGCACACCAGTGCAAAGTGGGCGGGAGGTGGGAGGTAAAGAGTATACAGCAAAGAGAGAGAAAAGTGACATGGCTTCAAATGTGATTGTAATGCAGAAGCTATTTGCTACTATGCTTTCCTGCCTAAGGGACCTGCATTCAGATTTGGCTTAGATCATATGAGTGTGATGGTCTCGTCCTAATTCCCATTGAATCTATGTCCTGAATATCAAACCCACCAACTTGATGGATTGGCAGTTAGGCATAGTGCTGTGTCAAGGTCCTATGTGCCAGCTATGGGCTGGTGACAGTGCTTGCTTATACACACCAGCTGTGTTCATCATAGGATCCTTTAATGCTCTCCCAGGGAGGGCTGAGGTTCACTAGTGGCTGAACAGTGTAATACATTCATTACATCTCCCCCTTTAAGTTCTATATGTCTCCTGTTCACAGGCGCCAGCTTTTCTTGGTGACGGTGAGTACTCACACACACACCCCTGCCCCAACTCCACCCCTGCCCCAAAGTCCTCACCCAAACTCCGCCCCTCTCTGCCCCGTTGGACCCCTCCCCAAATCTCCGCCCCTTCCCCACCTCTTCCCCCGAGTACGCCATGTTCCCCCTCCTCCTTCCCAGGCTTGCCGCGTTAAACAGCTGTTTTGCTGCACAAGTGCTCAGAGAGAGAGGAGAGAAGCAGGACATGACAGCGCACTCAGGGGAGGAGGCGGAGGTGAGCTGGGGTGGGGGGCCAGGGAGCTTCCGGTGGGTGCAAAGCACCCACCAATTTTTCCCCGTGGGTGTTCCAGCCCGGTTTATAATATTTCTGCTATCCTGCTGTCTTTGAAGTTCAGTATGGACCAGTCTGTTAAGTCTCTCTGAATCATACTGATTTTCTAATTGCATCACCTGAACACATAACACCTTGATCATCTGGCTGTCCAGTAGTTGCCGGCTGTGGTCGGTTTGGAATCTTTGAGTCGTCTTCTTGTTCTGCCCCTGCCATCTGTAGAGATTTCCCTGTTGATTGTTATTTTGGAGGAACAAACGGTAGGTGTTGATGGTTTCTGTTGAACTCTCTACTCTTGGTTTTGATCACATATGATCTGGGCGCTGAATATTTTCTTCATGTCAGCTGCAATTGTCCATCCCATTTCTTCATCCAATTTGACGTGAACACAGTCACCAGGTTCTAGACCAGACAGTTCTCTGACTTCTGATGTAAAAGCTCTTATAGATGATGTATCTGATTTGGCTACTCTCTGCATGTTTGGCCACTTTGGAGATAGAACTACTGCTGCAATGTTGAAAAAGGATCTGAGTTGTCCTCCCCTCAGGACTTGTGCTGGACTCCATCCAGTAGCCACTGTTGGTGCTGATCTGTAACTCAGAAGAGCAAGGATTGGATCTTTCTGCTATAGGATTTTCTTGGCTGTCTGCACAGCTCACTCAGCCTCTCCATTCACTTGTGGGAAACTTGGGATGCTAGTAATATGATCAAAGTCATATTTCATTCAGAGTTACTTAAATGGATCTCCTTTCAAAAGCCCAATAACATCAAATTCTCTGAGTTCTTCCATCTTTCCCACTAGGCCCATCATGGTTGCCATACTGTGTCTGAGAAGGCTGTTGGTCTGTGATACTTTGATCATATATGAAGACATAAGCTTTGCATTCTGAGTGTAAGTTGTTTCTGTGGTGAACTGGCCCTTGCAGTTCAGAATACCTCCAGGGCTAGTCAGAGCTGTGTCAGGTGATTTTGAAGGTGATTGTAAGTCCCTTCTGAGGTAACATCAGCTCCTGAGTCAATGTTAGAGTCAATAGTCTTGCCATTAATATTCAGTTTCACTCTCCAGGGAGGTTCTGTGTCATCACAAGGGATAAATTCCCAGAAACAATGCCCCTTGATGGTCTGTCATATGGGTCAACTCCCTGGCTGCTTTGGTGCACCAAACAGCTGCAAAATGTCCATATTTCATGCATGTAGGACACTGTGTGCCCGTGGCTGGACATGCATCATCTCTTGGGATGTGACTTTTTCCATACCAAAAAGTAGCCCTGCACAGCACCTCCTGAAAGTGCTTTTAGGAAGGAGAACAATGTGCCACGGTCATCTTCCTACGAGAGCAACACCTGCAGGCACACCAACACCACCTCAAGGTCGACTGTGAGAAAGGCAGCTGGTGGAACTAACAGCGCCAGCCCAAATAACTTGATCTTCATCTATCACTGGGTGGAGATTGTTAACCAGTGCAGCTAGCTAAGTCTCCGTCCCAGACCAAAGTTGGTATCTAGCTTGTCATGGGCCACGGAGACCTGAGGTGCTGTGAGGGTGTCACTCTACAGGGAAGTCTAGGTGCTGTAAGGTTGTCACTCTACAGACTTGTCCAGGGGACTTTGACCGTAAAAGGAAGATCAGACCCTGGACAAAAATGAACTAGATTGTCAATGCCAAGCAGTGACTTCCTGAGCCCAGGCCGAGGCTGGCATCCTGCCCCCTGCAGGGAGGAACTGACAACCTCTCTTAGCACAGGACTGGGCACTTCCTACTAACCTCCACCCACGAAGGGCATGGATCCAATGCACAAGATGTAGCCTGAAGCCCTCCCAGCACCTGCAGGCCTTTGAGAGCCCCCCAGGACACTGACCCACACAGAAAGACAGGTCAGTCTGAATGGAAACACTTGACCAGGCTGAGACAGGGAGCGTTCACCAAGCTCTCCCCAAACTACCCAAGAAGACAGAGATTGAGCGTGTGACATTGGAGGGGACTAAGCTGCGAGGAGGACTCTAGAGCACATGCTTATGGGCACCACATGTTGTGTCTGGAAACTCTACAGGGAGCTGATGGAGCATTGAGAGTCATTGCTAACATGAGCAGAACTAGTCCATTTGTGGCTTGGCAGACTTCACTGGGCTGTGACCAGGAGCACGTAGATGTGAGTTCCTGAGAGAGGAATAACCAAGTGTTTAGAACAGAAGGAAGCTAGGTTGGCATTGTTTTCTGGTACTCATTCCCCATTCAGTTTCTGCTCTCCCCACTCCAGGCACCTGGGGGGCCAAGGAATCATCTTCCTTTTTCCCCTGCTGTTCTCCACAGCCCCACGCCTAGGAGTGTTCCCCCATGTGGCTATCCATTTTACTGCAGCGAGCAAGGACTCAGGGGTAGGAGGGGCATCTGGCCACGGCTCAACAGATATCAAAGTAGCTCCTAGCCGCTGAGAGGCAACACTTCAGGGAGAAGAGTTTTCTCTCTCCTCTGCCTCTACAGCCATGTGAAGCAAGTGGGAAAGCCTAATGGTAGTTCATTTCTTTCACCATGTCATTTTCTCCTGGCCATAGGAGACAGCAGCTCCACCACTTTTAGCAGTATGAGAGCAGAAAGGGCAGAATTAGCAATGCAGATAGTGTTGGTCATCATTAGGTTTCAGAGTCAACACTCAATGAGGGCAGTTCACCCTTCTCCTAGGTACTCTGACACTACAGTGATGGAATAATGTAGATGGATAAACTAGTGTTTCAGTTTGCAGACAATGTAAGTGGGATATATTGAAGCATAGCATTAGCTGTCTAGAAAGAGACCTGGCAACTTGCTGACCTACACAGAGATCTAGGGCTGATACCTGGAGACCAGTGATCATTGATTTTATAGAGAGGGTCTGGGACTCACGAGGCATTGGACTGGTTTCTGGCAACCGTTTGCATTTGCCAGGCTCCAGTCATGCAGATGGCGTCCAAGCAGACAGAGTGACGTGGAAGGGTTCCTATAACGTGTAATGTTCTTCTCCCCTGAGCACTAAGGTGAAAGATAAAGCTGCTCCCCTGCCCAAGTGGATTAACAGTAACCAAAAGTCCTGTTAATGTAGTCGTGGAGTTAAACATTCACACCAGGAACACAGGCAATAGGACTGGAAAAGTCACCTCATGGGAGAACAATCTAGGGGGTGTACATGAAACAGCTGGCATGGTTCTCACAGCAGCGCTGCTGCGAGTGAGCAGTGCAGGAGGCAGTACAAGGCATTTACAACACCAGTGAGACACTACATGGTAATGGGGAGAGAAGGAGCAAGAGAGACTAAATGGGAAAATCAAAAACCACTCTTGGATCCGCAAGTGTCGCTGGAAGAGTCAGGGATGATTAAAGGAAGGAGGAGCCTATTGCTGAGCAGACTACAAACAGGTAAGAGAATACATGGGAAGTGGATGGATGGATCAGCATGACTGGTGATGCTTTTCCAAGGATGCTAAAAGAATTAGCTAGTGAATCACTGAGCGAAGACCAGTTAAAGTTCTGGGGCAAAGACCATGGTCAACAAGTTCACTCCTCTGACACAATGGGACTCTCAACAGCAAAAATAAGGGCTTGTCATCACTTGAAATGCTACAGACACACCGCCGTAGCGCAGATGCTACGAACACCAACAGAGAGGTTCTCCCAGCACTGCAGCTAGTCCATCTCTCTGAGAGGTGGTAGGTAGGTCAATGGAAGAATTCTTCCATCGACCTATCACTTTCTACACCTGGGGTTAGGTTGGCATTTTTCACACCTTGACAGACGTAGGTGGGTCAACCTAACCTTTTAGTGTACATCAAGGTCGTCTGAGAAAATAGACTTTTCTCTGGGGCCAGTCTGAGACTGTAGAATGAACAAAGGACCATCCAAATCTCACCACTTTCTGCTGCAAGTGCAAGCCACATTTCTTTGGCCTTGATTTTTGATTAGGCCAAAGAACAGAGCAGCAGGTATAATTTAACAAACACACACAAGAACCTACCACACGCCTCTCCTTCAGGGAAGAAGATGTGAGAGCAAACACCATGTGACAGCTGTGTAGTCAAGTCGCACTCCTGGAAGGCACTCAGATACTCCAATGATGACTGTGATCTAAAAGCCTATGTAGAGCAGAAGAGTGCCATAAAGAACCAAGGAGGAACCACAGAATGTGGAAAAAAAACAATTGAGGTGTCAAGCCTTCAAAAACAGGTGGTGTGATCCTGGCAAGTCCCATCTAGAAATACAGCTAACTTCAAGCCTTACTGAAATAATAGAGCACATATTAAGCTCTAGGTCCACACCCCCCAGGAGTGCCTCCAAGAATGTGATGATCTGCGCGCCCCCACCAAATTCTGGCATTCAGCCACATCTGCCAGAGCCTTGCCCTCACCCCAAACATCTGCCCTGCTTCTGAGAGCTCTTCTACTTGCCTTTCTTGCCACGGCATCCTGCTTTCCTTCAGCTGTCTCCTGCCATCCAGCCTGCCACTCTCCTCCACTACATGTGGGCTGCTAGCCCATAGCCTGCTCATCCTCTCACCATTCACAGGCCTTTCAATCCCCTGGCACCACACGCTAGCCCACCTGCCCCTAGACACTCCATCACTCCCACCACGATCCTCATCTCTGCTGCCACCGGCAGACCGTAGACCTTTCCCTATGGCTATTCAACAGCTTGCAAGGACGTGAGGGTTAAAGAGGAGAAATCTATGAGAATCCAAACAAGATCCCTAAACACCATCTCCAGGGCATAAGCCAGGCCAGAGAAACTCAACTGCTTTTCTATGGACCATGGCATTACAACATTAGTGACTCTGAGAATACATTAGGTATTTGGGCATTAGTAAAACATCTGAGACAGCATTCCTTGGAATCGGAATTGAAATAGTTCATTCAGATTGGTTTGGATCTGAACAGTGTTCCAGGCCTGAAACTGCCTGAAGGCTCCAAACAGCAGCTCACACTACTGGCTGTGTATTGAGTTTGAGGGAGACTTTCTCTGGGACATCTGTTTAGGTTTACTGAAAGGAAGGGTGTTGTAAACCCCCAGAGAGGCCGGAGAAATGAGTTCCCTGGATGGTTGGACATGTGGGCAAGGAATGAAACAAGAAGGAAAAGTCAATTCAGTGAGCGTGGAATTCTTAGCTAGCAGCTCTGTCCAAAGCAGCCTACTGTAAGGGTCATGTTGTGGGGGGAGAGGTCTTCAAATTATAGATGAGAGGGGAGAGAGGGTATAAAAGCAGGGGCTAATTTCATCCCTGGTGTAATTTTGATCACCTGGGTGGAGGGACATCAGGGATGAACCTCGCATGTTGCGTAATCAGCATGCCACGCGGGCCATCTGTACGCAGGTGTCGCACCAGAGCATGGAAAGGGAGCAGGCCACCTCATAGTGAAGCGTTTCTTAAAATGTTACTGGGCACCTGTCTACACAGCAAAATGGAGAGAATGCCGAGAAGGACCCCACAATATTGAAAGGAGCCAGAAGGGTTAATTCAGGATGAGAACTAAATCTGTATCCTTGTGCCTTGGTGACGATGGAGTATGAAGGGGGCATGCGACACTCACCCAACACGACAGCTGAACTTCAAGGAGAGAGGGGCGTTGTTTAGGGTGATCTTTCTGTCTGCCTGAGCCACAGGGACTGTAGTATAATTCAGGGGAATTTCTTCCTCATCCTGCCCCCATTGTGGGCTGTGAAAGAGAAGGCTAGGTCCAGCCCGTTCTCCCCAAAACAAAGTTTGAGACTATTCTGCCTGCTTCGGCCTGTGAACAGCCTGCTGGGTGAACCCGAGACAAGAGCCACAGAGCAGTGGAATAAACTAGACACTCAGAAGACCAGATTGATCCATGGTGCAGAGAGCTTTTGTAAGATAACCAGAGCGGGGCAGGTACCAACTTTCCTGTCCCCCAATTGTATTATTTTTTTATTTTTTTAAAAATTTTGGTATTTTCCCCCTATCTTGTATGAGGATGAAAAGTCAAAATTTTGACTCTGTTTCTGAATTGGAAAACTGACAGTTCATCATTCAAAACATTGTGTTTTGAAAAATTAGCAATATTTTGTTTCAATTCTGACCTTTTTTCCTCCTCCTTTTAAACCTTTTGAGTGAATTAGCTTAAATTTAGAAAAAGTCATTTCCAGTTGGGAAACTGGAATTGATCATTTGTTGAAATATTTCAAAACTTCCCTCCCTCCCCCCAGCTTTTTTCCCCCAAGTGGGAAGAACGATCAGATCCGAGCCAGTTTTGTGAACAGTTGTGGATTCAGTGAATCAGCATTTTCCAACCGAAAAACTTCTTGTCCAAAAATTCTCAACCACCTCTAGCCAGAATCAAGGCAACGTCCATCCGTGGTTTTTTTACCTAACATGGAAATGGTCTCCCCGGGTTTGTCTGTGCTGCAATAAACAACCCCCAGCACAGCTGCAGCTGACTCAGGCTCTCAGGGCTCTGAGACTGAACATCTACGCTACAATGTTATTGCCCCGCAATCTAAGGCCCCCAGGCTCAAGTGAGCTGACTGGGCCCTGCTCTCATTGCCGTCAAGAGGTAACATCAATGGGAATTAGCACATACTTAAAGTTAAGCATGTTGCTAAACACAACTGTGGGTTGGGATCTCAGGGCACTTCCTCGGTCCCAACCCACTGCAGTTTAGGATGCACAGTTCTCAGAACTAAAACTTAACGCCAGCCCCAGCCCGGGGGTGGTAGCTCTAGGTTCAAGCAAAGCTGGGTGTCGTTTCTTTTAGAGAGAGGAAAGGAAGGAGGTTTGGCAGCATGGCTAGAGCGCTGGGTGGTTGATCGTACACCTCATGTGGAAGTCCAAGTCAGTTCTTTGGGGGATAACTCAAACCATTGGGAGAAGGAGGCTGAATTAAATAGTCAGGAAGAAGCTGGAGACCTAGGCTGAGATATCCAGAGGAGCCCAAGGAACCCAGTTCCCAATGAAAGTCATTCTCATTAGGCCAGCCCCTTTTAATTCCAACCAATTTCCAGAGCCCTAGGGCAATCCAGCCACCTAATGATTCTCCATGATTTACAGCTGGATTTGCCCCCTTTTTGACTCCAAGTGCAGCTGGGCTGGTTTGAAGCATCTGGTCCATAACACACATTCCAGAGTGTGCAGCTCTGAATATGGCAAGATCCTTTTAAATAATGGGGTTTAAGGCATTGGCTAATATGCAATTGCATGCACAGATTAATAGGAAAGTGTTCATGAAAAAACACCCAATATTTAATGCAACTCAGTACAGGGGATTTTTGCTAAACAACTCTCCCAGCAAGTGGAAAATAGCATCAGATTTTCCAAACATGCAGGCAAAAGGCTTTGTGAGCAGAGGAGACCGCTGATCAGCCCATCTTTGCTCCATTGCATCTGTGTACTCTGCTAGGCCATGTGTAAATACATTTCCCTTTGATTTAAACAATGGTATTTGTAAATTAGCAGCAGGTGAAAACATATTGTACTAATGCTGAAATAAAAATGTTAATTACCACGAAACATTAACAATATTTGTTCTCCAAAACCCCTTCCAGATGGTATAATTTGTCAGATCCCTACTTTCTCCTCTGGAAGTGTTAAAAAAGAAAACACTAGCTCTTTAACTGTAAATGCTGTTGGCAGGGAAAAAGGCCTTCTCTGTTTAATACATATGGTGAAAAACCATGAGATCATTGGGATTTATATAAGCAGATTTGGCACCCTTTCCTGCGAAGTATCGTTGTACAGTGTGACTATGCTCAGAAAAGTGCCTTTTTATTCAAACAGACCTGCTTCCTGTAGAAATCCAGATTCTGATCTGCTCCTATTCCTGGAAAAAAAAGAGTTTTTACTCCGGTTCTCCCAACACCGCTCCGGAAGAGCAAGCTGGAAACTCTTTTGGCTCATGCAGTAACCCAGCGCCAGCACAGAATTTTGATAGCTGGTGATGACTCAGGAGCCCAGCTCGATCGCTCAGATCCCAGGCTGCGTCCGAGGGCCAGAGGAAGACAAACCATCTTTTATTTGTGAACTGAGCCCACACGCTGAGTGCCACCATGACCCAGTAAACATGGAGCCCCCCCTCCCGCTATTGGAAGAGGAGGGCCCAGTAGGGAAAAATGCCTCCATTTCTTAGAGATTGGGCATCTCAGCCTGTTTTCTAGACTCCGCAAGGCAGATGGCAAGCACATCGTGGGCACAGTTCTGCAGGGGGGCGAGTTTGCAGCCAGTATAAATAGCTGCAGTTCCATTGGCATAAATGGCAGCTCATCCGCTTATACCAGCTGAGAAGCTGGGGGGCTAGAAGGGAAATTCTGGAAAGGAGGAAAGCAGCAAAGAGAGCAGAGCTAGTGCCAGCTTTTGGTGTGTCTGGAAAGCAGGCCCGAGAGAGCAGCCAGCCCAGGAAAAGTGTCCAGACTGAGCCCTGCTTCTGGGTTGCCTTTGCCTCTTTGCAGGTCCTGAGAGAATCAGCCGTGTGGGGCTCACCAAAGCCACTCTGCTGTCTCCTGTAGTTCCACACTCCCTGGCCAGCTCCTCAGAGCCCTGAGGAAGCAGGGTAGCCCATACACCTCTGCACCCTCACACAGCAGTCTCTTTGCAGGCATACAGAGCAGGCTCGTGCACATGGCCTCAGTGCATTGGGCTGGAGGCTCATGGGAAATGTCCTTCTCTATTTCTCCTCTCCCCCTTGTCGCCTCTCCACTTGCCACCTGGCTGTGCTTCACTGCCCACTGCTCGCCTCTCTGTTTCCTGACTCCTCTCCCACTCATTTAGACTTTAGAGATGGAAGGGATTTCCCATGGCTAGTAAAGCCAGCCCTTTTGCCTGCCTCTTGAGTCACTGTGCATGGGGAGGTATAAGCCCCTTTTGTGTCCTGGTCCTGGTCAAGTCAGGCAGTGCCCAGGAACTGACCTTTGGCCAGGTTGCCAAGGTGTTACAAAATTTGCTGCGTGCCCGTGACCCCCATAGCACTGCAGCATGGCATGCCAACCTCCAAAACCGTCCTCTGCATGGCACATCCAGTAAGCCATTGTCAGGGCCAGAGGTCGTTCAGCCAACCCAATAGTATTTGAAGACACTTTGCTTTCCCACTGTGGTGCTCTGAGTGCATTTCAGAAGGTTATGTCATAAGAATTGCTCAGCAGAGTGCAGCCTGGCTGCTCCCTGGGGTGTGGCACAGCAGTTCCTGGTGGTGTGGTGAATAGCCATTGTACCCTGAACAGCCACCAGTCAAGAAGGGATGGCCTCACGGGGTATCCCTTTACCTAGTGTCTCCTCCTCCTCCTCCTTTACCTCTCTCCCCACGGGAATCACGTGACAGAGGAGTAACCATGCCATGCAAGTTGCACCTTGCAAGAGTCAAAAAGCCAGTACTTGAAGTGATCAAACCCTCGGATTTCCTTTTGTGCGTAGAGCTGCGTGTTGTCCCAACTCCACAGGTTCCAGGGCTCAAGTGAGTTCCACTAGCATCAAACTAGCGCTGCTTTTAGGGGCCCTTGATGCCGCCAACCAAGACTCGGGTGGGGAAACAAAACACATAGACCCCTGACTGTGAAGTATGGCTACCACACAGCCCCCTGCTCCCCACTTCCCTGGAATCTGGTGAGCCCTCTTTTCCCTCCCGCCTGTCCCTGTCCTCCCATGTGTGTGTCAGTGTGGTGCCCTGCATGGAATTGTAACGTAGCACATGTTTATACGTGAATTCCAATTTATGTGGTTTTACAGCAAATAAAACGACAACAAAGCCATGGCTGGGCCTGGAATGTATCAGGTTGTGTTTACATTTGTAAGCAGTGTCAGGATGAGCTCTACCCTGACATCTGGTGGTGAATTGTGGTCAGTTGTGGAAAAGCACTTCAGGGGCTGATCTTATTTGCATAGGCACACCCACCCTGCCTAGCATGAGCTTACAGCAGCCCAAATGGTCACTTCAGCTGCTGTGGGATCCCCAGTTTCTCTGTTATTGGAGCAGGAATAATAAAGTGTCATTACCCTCATTATGTGAATCAAGGACTGTGGACATGTACTTGGCCTTTGTTATGATAGAGGGACTTGCCATCATCTAGGTAGCACTCACTGGGCAATGGACAGGGGTTCCAAAACCCAGTGAATGAAAAGAGGTTGTGAATAGACATTTGTACTGTGTAGTGTGAGTATTATCTGAGAGCACTATATGCTTATTGTGCTCCCTCTCCCCTACTCCCCCCCCGGAATACCAGAGCTAATTTTTGATTCCATTAGGAGTCTAGTTTTGGGTTGCTGAACTGAATTCATTTTGAGCCCACTGGTACACCTGCACTAAGGCTCCCCTACTATAAGCTGAAATCACTTAAGAGCTGAAACCAGTGAGCACTGTGTTAAATAGTGGGGCCTGCTGAGTAACTGGTGGAGTGGAGCATCTGGCAGAGTGGCTGGTGGAACGGAGCAGCTGGCAGAGCGGAGCAGTTTGTGTGATGGCTGACAGAGCAAAGCAGTGAGCAAAGCGGCTCATGGGACTGATGGTGGAGCGGCTCACAGTGAGGGCTGCAGTAGAACCCCATGGAGAGGCGGGGCAGTCGGCCTTGGACCACATAAGGTGCCCCTTAACCTGCCCCCTCACTCCCCATTTCCACCCAGGCTGGGAGGTAAAACTCTGCAGATGAACTTTTGAACTCTGCACTGACCAGGGACAGAGGCTTCGGGGCTGTGGGACTTTTGGGACTTTTTTGGGTTGTTGGACTTCTGGGACTTTGGGTGATTTTGGGGTTGCTGGACTCATGAACCAAGGGCAAAGGACACGGCACAATTTGCTGGGGTGGGTTTTGCTCATGGGTTGGTTTATGAACCCTAGTTGTGGTGTTTTCCCAGTTTAATGCTGATGTCATTTACCTCATGTTATTAAAGATTTTCTGATACAGCAATCTGTGCTTGCAAGAGGGGACGTATTGCCTCTTTGAGGCACCCAGGGGTATGTGTAGGATTTTCCCAGGTCACTGGGTGGGGGCTCAAGACAGTTTTGCATTGCATTGTTGAGAGAGAACCCCTTTGTACTGAACCCGGCCTTTGCTGCTATCAACTCAGCCTGGCAGAAGAGTTACACGTTATTGCCTGTGGACTTCGACCGAGCACCACGCTGGAAGCTGATATATCACCAGGTGAGTCACCAAGAGCAGCCAGATGTCTGCTTTCTCCCTTTCCAAAGGCAGTGCTGGTGTTTCGGCACTGCCAAATCTCCGTTGACTACCTGGCATGGTGGCCAGGTCTGAGCCCTATCTCCAGTAGCTCTTATGCCATGGTGGGCCTGGAGACAACTACAGAGAAGTGGAAAAATAGGCACCATGCGTGTTCTGTTCGACACGGTCAAAAAGCAAGCAAAAGGGTGAAAAGTAAAAGAACAAAGCTGGGAATGGTGAGTTGGGCCTTTAACCCCATTTGGCCCTTGCAAGACTTAGCATTTGATACCAATAATTCTCCCCAGCTGCCCGCTGCAGACGCAGAGCTCGCTCACTTTGTCCTTTCAGCCCCAGCCACTGGGTAAGGTGTCAGTCTACAAGCCCAGAGCACTTCTCCAGGGAAAGGACACGAAACTCACTTGTCTGCAAACGGAAGCCGCCGCTTCCATCGCTAGTAGCAGCTCGCCCACTTCATAACTGCGAGTCTCCAGGGGGCCAAAACCAGCTCTGCACCTCATGGAGCTGAAGCTGTTCCTACTCAGATTCTCCACTGTTAGTTAGAACCAGGGCTTGCAGGGTCACGGCTTCTGTGTTGTGATGGCATCCCTAGTAGCAGGACTGCGATGACATCATTGAAATAATGGGAGTGAGGCTGACCTCCAAGCTCCCCAGCAGAAAAGTACTTCATCACCTTGCTTCATCATTACAAGGGATTCTCTTCAATTCAGCTGATGTGTTAGTGTCAGGTTGCTGGGACGTGAGAAGTGGCTGTAACCAGCTGCCTGTGGCCAGGAGGAGACAAATCAGTTGCGCAAACAGGAAACGTTTAAAATCAGAGTCATTTTACATTACCCGTAGTTCAAACCCAGTTTGCAGGCTTTCCTTCAGGCTTTCCTTCAGCTTCCCTTCTGCGTCCCTGTGCTTTGGTTTAGAAAAGCAGGTTGGCCTAAAACGCACCCTCCAGCCTTCGGGATGCTATGATAGGGCTTTGCAGTGGAAGCGGCCTCTGAAGAGTCTACAGCGTCTCCATAACTGAGTGAGCTTTGGTGAGTCCCACACATCCCTGCACCAGAGGGGTTTTGCAGAACTTAACCAATGGCCGGTCAGTGTGGGGCTGGGAGATGCTGGGGGCAAGCTGGGTTTCCCAGAGCCCTTAGAGCACACCTGAGTCACCGGGACACCTGACGGCTTAACACTGGGACAGCTTCACAGGTGTCAGGCTGCAGCCGAGCCTGATTCTCCACAGCCTTTTCCAGTGTAGGGTTCGGAGGGACTCAAAAGACCAGGCACTTCCCCTGTGTTTAAACCATCTGCCTTTTCAGGGACAGAGCCTTGCGAAAAGCTGCTTTGAAGGGACTGAACCCTGCACTAATCAAAGCTTCCGATCTGAAAGTGATCAATGTCTTGTTTCTAGGGAACAAACAAAGCAGCAGCAACATCAGGCGGGAACTTGTGTGTTGCCAAAGCCGAGCTGAGCTCTCAATGTGGAGCTGAGCTCTCAATGTGAAGCGTATATTGGGCTAAATTTAGACCCATTGATTTTTTTTTGAGAGGGTTCTAAATTTAGCCGAACCAGTTCTCCCCTCCCCCATTAGACTGAGCGTGCAGAGATTTCCATTCTCACAAAGGCACCGGGAAGCAACTCCAGCAATCGTTCTCCTTAGAGCCCGCCATGGAAAAGCCCTGTAAATAGATCTCCCCCCGCCATATGGAAGAGAGACTCAGTGCGTTGGCTACTGGCCCTGCCTCCATCGACCACAGGATTGGGGCCAGGCCTTGCTGCTTGCGCTGTGAGGGCAGGGTACTGATTTCACTCCACAGAGGTGAGGGGCATTCAGAGAGCTACATCCCTGTCGCGAAGTGAAGACTCACTGGTGCGGCACCTCCTGCCGGTTGTCCAGGAAGTAGCTCTTTTCCCAGCCTTGGAGCGCCCTCTGCAAGCCAGAGCCTCACCTGTCATTGGCCCCCGTGTCCGTCCCGGACCCCGGTGCCCTTTTACCTGGCGTGCTGCCCCCTGGCAATACTCCCTCACTCTCTGTGGATCTCCCCTTCCCAGAGAACCCCTCTAACTCCACCTTGCTTCAGTCTCTGGCTACTGCCAGACAGCATCGAGCCTCCGCTCCCTGGGGCAGACGGCAGTGTAAGGGCCAGTCGTCATAGGCAAGGAGGGTTTGGACCTGCTGCCTTTCCCTTCAGCCTAGTATCCTTTCAGGCCTTCCTATCAGGCCGCAGCCTGCGAGGTCGCCAGGCCTGAGCTCCCTAGCTGAGCCTGCCCCTTCCCCAGCACTGCTCCACCATCAGTACCCTTTGCTCCTTCAGGCAGCCAGGTCCCTCTCCCTCTAATGCTGGAGGGCAACTATCCTCATCGCCTGGCCACAGCCCTCTTATAAGGGCCAGCTGGGCCCTGATTGGGGCATGGGTCCACCTGTGGCTGCTTCCCCAATCAGCCTTTTTACTGCTTTCCCCAGCCGCAGGGCTGCCTTTAACCCTTGTTTACTGGAGTAGGGCAGTTGCCCCCACTCCCACCCCCTTTTCACTGCTCCTCAGGTAACAGCAGCACTGCTTTGGCCAAGGGCGGCTCCAGGCACCAGGGCACCAAGTGCGGGCCTGGGGCAGCAAGCCGTGGGGGGTGCGGGGGGGCAGCCAGCCGGTAGCAGTTAGGGCGGCAGTCAGGATTTGACAGCAATTCGGCAGCAGGTAATCCAAAGCCCTGGGACCGGTGGACCACCCGCAGAAACGCCGCCGAATCCACCCGAGTGCTGCGCTTGGGACAGCAGAACATGTAGAGCCGCCCCTGGCTTTGGCCAGCCAGGCACCCAACAGACTCCCTGCAAACAGTATCCGGGGAGGGAACAGTTCTCAGCCTAGGCCAGGGAGCAAAGCGTCCAGTGTCTTTCAGAAAGACTGCAAAGCAGGAAAGGGTTCTACATTGTTTGGTTTGGCCTCTTGTGCAGGGGTGTAGCCACGGCGGAGCCTGGATGGGTCCCAGCAATCTGAGGTGTAGCCAGTTCGCACCCAGGCAGAGGGTGGGTTTGGACTCGGAGAGCTAGCCCGGTGCTGCATTGTCCACATTGTTCATTGTAGCCCCTAGCACACTACGAGTTAGCGCCAGTCTGGCACTGCCCGGCCAACATAAGTTGGGGCCCACACACGTTTCTACTTCTAGTGACGCCTCTGCTCCTGCGGATACCTGTGCAGAACTCAGCTTCAGAGCCAGCCAACACCCCAGCCAGAGGGAGACCACAGAAGAGCCCCATGCCTGGGCCTGCTGCGAAGGAGAACCCAGATCAGAGCACTGGGAAGAGGAGCAATCAGAGCAGAGCCAGGTGTGGAGCAAGGCCAGAGTGTGTCCCGTCAGAGAAGGCCAGTAGCCCGCTGCAGTCATGCACTCTGCCCTGTGGTGTATTCCCGCTGTCAGCTGGGCAGCCTGGTGCCTCCTACATCCACTCCCTGGAGGGTGCTTTCAAAGAACAGTCCATGCTAAGAGGAGCAGAACAACAGCTCTCACTTACAGCAGGCGTATCCCTGGATGCTGTCTGTGTGCGAGAACGTCTGCATGTGTGTGCGTGTGCACGTGCCTGCGTGTGCAATACTTTGCATGGGTGCACACGTGCTGGGGGTACACAAGAGTGCAGTTCCCACTCGGAACCAGTTGCAATGTTTTGCAGCAAGTGCTGCAGGGACCTGTCCCATTCCTGACACTAGCAAAGCAGCCCCAGGCCTTGTCCCCGAGATGCTTGGGCTGGTGCAGGGTGGGGGGCAAGGGAGGAAGCTGAAGGCAGAGAAGGCGAGCCAGGAACGGGGCATGGGAGCCAGAAAGAACAGAGAGGAGGGCAGGTGGCAAGGGCCAGCTGCCTGGCCAGTGTGAGATCGTCAGGCTGTATGGGACCAGAGAGCCCAGGTTTCTGCCTGCCCTCAAGAGTGGGAGGGGCACAGCAAAGCTGGGGGACCTGCTCATCCAAGAGCTGAGATCCAGCCATGGGAGGTTTCCTAGGCCGGAAGATGTGGTGAGACTCAGACAAGCACAGGAGCCACGAGTGGCTCTTTAATGTGTCTCCTGCGGCTCTTTGCAGCACATGGTATCAAAACAGTGTGTGATTTAATTAGCCACCAGTCTATGTGATTCACCAGTCAGGATGCTTTTAGTGTGTGATTAACCAATTGTTGTAGATAAAATAATAATATTTGGTCAGTCGTTTTTCTGGGAGAATTAACTAAATATTTCCCATGTCATACTCTTGGATAGTGAATTCACACTCCTAGGACTGTTTTGGGTGAATTCGATTGCTAGTTTGGCTCCTGAACACCTGAGGTGTCTGAGTAGCCCGACCTAATTTGACCTCCTGCATATCACAGTGAAACTCACCCGGTTCCCCCTGTACTAAGCCCAGTCCCTTGTGTTTGGCTAAAGCCTCTTCCAGAAAGGCCTCCAGATGGAAAGACATCAAGCAATAGAGAATGTACCACCTCCCTTGCTTCCAATGAGGACTCATTATCACTGGTAAATATTGGGGCCATATTTCTAATATAAATTTGTCTAGCTTCAGCTTCCAGCCACTGGTTGTTGTTCTGCCTTTCTCTATGAGACTAAAGAGCACCTCAGTATGCAGTGGTTTCTCCCTCTGAAGGTGCCAAGACACTTTTATCAAGTCACCGCTCTCTGTCCTGGAGCACGGGGAGTCTCTCATTGGAATTCCTCAGATCCATGTGTAGCTCTCAGCTGCACTCTTTCCCATTCTCCAGCATTTCAGGATCCATCTCCTTGCTGCTCTGCACAGAGGTAAAAATCATCTCCCGCCTCCTACTCCCCACTCCCTTGTTCAAGCAGCCAAGGAGCTCCTTAAGTCTTTTTACCCCAACATCGCACTGGGAGCCCATGTTAAGCTGTGTCCCCACTCATTCCTAGATCCTTTTCAGAGTCCCTGCTCATCAGGATACAGCCCCCCATTCTGTACCTTTGGCCTGCGTTCCTCGGTTCTAGCTGTGTAACTTTGCACTGGCTGCATTTAAACACATTTTGTTTGGATGGGCCCAGCTTGCCCAGTGATCCAGATTCCCCTGTGTGACTACCCTGAGCTCCGCCAACCTTTGTGTCGCCCACAAATTGCATCAGCTGCGATTTGATGTTTATGTAACCCTTCCACCAGGGGGGTATCAGCGGGAGCCAGGGTGGGGTTCACTATCTAGGGGCTCCTCTTAAACCAGCTTAAGTCCAAAAAACAGCCACCACCCCAGGGCACCGCAAAGAGCAATACTTTCCCATGCGCAATGAAAGGAAAAAACACCTTAAAGGGAGAGGGAACTCCAAATTGAGTCAGGAAACACAGCAACAATGACCCACAGTATCCTGGGCAAAAGTCCTTTGCCTCAGTTTCCCACCGTGCAGCATGAAAGTCCAATCGATGACTGTCCCTTTAACACCATTTGTCCAAGGTCAGAAAAGCCCCAGCACCCAGGGGCACAGGCAGGAGGGTCTTGGGGAAAGGTGGGTGGCTGTTATGTCTCTGCCACTATTGTTTTGCTATTGTTGCCTCTGACGCTTCTCAGCTCTGCTGCTGCTTGTTGCTCCCACTGCACTGCTTCATCTTGAGTCCAGTCCGGCGCCATGACCACTTAGCTGTTAGTAATCACCACTCTGAGATCCACTGGGCATGGGGCACATTTGATGCTGCCTTTAGCCACAGAGCCATGTTTCGAGATTCCACCACCTCATCCAGTCTCTGGCCAGTTCAGCTCTAGTGAGTCACAAGATAGTCGGGAACCTCGCTGCTGCTGCATCCCCTTTCATTGCAATGCCGCCTCCACAACCAGGCCAAGGGCCAGCCCCGAGACCAGCTTGTCAGTGATTACAGCTCTAATGAGCACTGAGGGAAGACAGGACTTTCAGGTGTCTAATCAGCTCTAGCTTTAACCACTGGAGAGGAAGGGTCATACGGCTTCAAGGACTCTTAAACAGCTGCCTCAGCACCAGGTGAGAACAGCTGTCCTCACACACTCTTTCAGCCAGATGTGGCTCACTATCCCCACACTTAGACATATGATGTACAGTTCTGCTGCCTTTCAGTCAGGGATAACAATATTGCACTACCCCTGCATCCAGGACTTAAAGTGAATATTAATCCCACCTATGATTCTATGAAACTGATCACCTTGACAAAGCAGGTGTGTTTGTTGTTAACCTTGGCAATGGAGGTGTGTCTATGCAAATAAGATCTGTTGTTGACCTCTCTTCCTCCAGTTCATTAATAGCTAGCAATAGAGACCTTCTGCAGACCACAGGCTTACATCTACTTCCAGATCAGTGAAGAAAATGTTGAACAGCACTGTGCCCAATACCAATCCCATAAGCACTCTGCTAGAAATATCCCCATTGAGAACTTCTTTTTGAGATCTGTCAGGAAGCCAGAGCTTAATCCATTTCACAGGGTTTTTTTTAATTGACATTGTATAGTGCTAGTTTTTAATCAGAATGTCGTGCAGTACTAAGTCAAACACCCTGCAAAAGGCCAAGTACATTTCAGCTGCACTGTTACCTTTATCAACCAAATTTATAATGTCATTGAAAAGTGAAATTGGTTTTGTTTAACTAGACTTATTTTTAATAAAACCATGTTGGCTGGCATTAATTATAGTCTTATGCTTTAATTCTTTATTAACTCTTGTATCAACTTTTTTGTTATTTTACCCAGGCCTGATGTCCTGCTAACTGGACTATTGGTACCGAAGGCATTCCACTTGCCCTTTTGGAATATTGGCACAACATTAGCACACTTGCAATCTTTTGGAATTTCTCCAATATTCCAGTATTTATTCAAAATTAACCTAAACGGGCCAGAGATCTCCTAAACCAACCCTTAGTGAAAATTTTCGGGGCCTGATGATTTAAAAAATATTTATCGCTAGTAGTTGTTGTTTAATAGCCTGCTTAGTTAATAAGGGACTGTGATATGAATATATTATCCTGCTTTTTTTCAAATATAGGCCAGAAATATTTATTGAATATTTGGCCTTTATCACAGCATCATTATTTTACCACTCCATCTAGTAATGGACCTATACCATTGCTAGGCTTTCTTCTGTTCCTAATATACTTAAAAAACTCCTTTTATTGTCCTTAGCCTAGCCAGCCATGGAGATTTCCTTATGTCTTTAGCTTCCCTTATCATTTTTCTACACTTCATAGATTCTAATTTCTACCAGTTGCTATCTGCTTCTGGGTTTTTTTAATTTATGGATAAGGGCTGATGGAGCATGCCCACTGTGAACCGATGACTCCTTGTGAAATCTTTTTACAAGTCACTATCACAGAAGCTCTCCTTTGTGCTTCTAGTGCCATGCCCCAGCACAGGTGCTCACATGGTGGACTGCAATCCATGTCTTCATCTCTGTGTTACCAAGGGTGGTCCTGTACACACAGATCTTGGAGGGGCTGAAAAATTGTCCTTTGGCTGCCAGAAAAAAATTGGTTCAGGTCAATCAAAACATTCCCTGGGCTGGACCGTGCACTCATAGCAGCTGCAGGAGCACAGGCCGAATTGTAGGCCATCGTGGCTTGGGCAGGGCACTGGGCAGCAATCTAGAAACATAGCCCTTTCCAGCTATGAATCTGAGGATGCAACCTGCCAGCTAGTGGATTTAAACACCCTACATCTCTGCTGGAATGAGCACAGGGGTTGTGCCCGGGCTAATTGTCATAATTTGTTCTGACAGTGCGGTGGTGCTCAGCATCCTGTTGTCTTCCCTTGTGCCCTACACAGGCAGAGCTGTGCTGCCCAGTCTGTCACGGGCACAAACGTGGGCAGAGAAGGGTATTGTGGAGCAGCGCAGGCAAAGCCTGAAGGCCTGAAGATGCTAAAGTGACACCCATTATCAGGATTGTGCCTGGGGTGCCATATGAATCAGTGCCAGCTCCTGCATGGCTGGGCTGCCTCGGCTGAACACGGAGGGCAGCCTCTGTAACCCTGGGGCCTGCTCCTGCTCAAGGAGGCTGACTGAGCAGTAAATGTGTGTGCAAGACAGAGACAGGACAGTACACACGTACCAAGGTTTGGGCTCTGCTGGGCCCCTTGTGTGCCTTCTGAGTCGGTCTGTCTCCTCCAGCAGTGTGACCTACTAGCCTTCTTTGCTGTAGTGCCCTGTCTTACAATGAGGCTTCTGTGACAGGCATCAGCCCTTGTGGCCATCTTTGTGCATGGGTACACGTACTGGCCTGTGAGCTCATCTAGAGAGGGGGACAATACCCTGGCAGAGTAGGCAATGTGTGTGTGTGTGTTGTGTGTGTGTTGCGGGGAGGTGTGTGGGGGGGGGGTTCCTTTGAAAATATGTTTGGTATTCAGAGAGACAAAGTGGGTGAGCTAATGGCATTTACAGGACCAACTTCTGCTGGTGACGGAGAACCCTGGTATTCAGAGCACTGAGAAGAGGATGCGCTTTCCTCCTTCAGCGCCCCCCCCCCCCCATCCCACCAGGGTTGGGAATTCTGGCCTGGTCTCCACGGGCCTGGCCTGTGAAATGCACACACTGCGCGCACCCCACGTCCTTCCCCACTGCTGCAGGCTGCTGGCTCCTCCCTCATGACTCAGGAGCAGGACACGATTCTTTCACGGAGCTCACAGATTCTGTGCCTTTCCACGACCTCTGGGACTTCTGGGAGAGGGCTGGAGCAGCTGGCAGCCACCAGGATAGCTGACCAGAGGCCAGGGCCGGTGCAACCAGTAGGCGAACTAGGCGGCCGCCTTGGGCACCAAGATTGGAAGGCGCTAAAAAGCAGTGCCCAAAACGTCTGGGACGCTCACCTGGTGCCAGCTAACGTGTAACCCTCTTCCCGGTGCTGTGTGAGGGGATGCTGTGGCTTTGATGGGCTCTGGCTGGCGGGCAGTGATGTCGTTCCGCCTCCGGCACCGGGGGCGCTGCAGTGCGGGAGCCATGTGGGCCGCTGCCTATCCCTGGGCACAGGCCCTCTTGCTGCTGCTGCTCCCCTGGCCCTGGGGCTCCCGCTGCTGCTGCCTGGCGCGTCTCCGGCTGCTCTGGACCTTGACTGCGTCCTGCTGCTCTGAGCCGCTCTCCCCATGAGTACCTGCCACCCTGCCCGCAGCCAGCCCCACACTCCCTGCCCTGTCTCCAGGTAGCCCTGCGCCCTCTGCCTGCAGCCAACCCCTGTTCTGCCTGCAGCCAGCCCCTCGCCCCTTGTCTTGCCTCCAGTCAGCCCCACGCCCCCTGCCCACAGCGAGCCCCTATCTCCAGTCAGCCCTGCACCCCCTGCCCTGCCTGCAGCCAACTCTTGTCGCACCCCCCTGCCCAAAGCCAGCCAGCCCCACACCCACTGTCTCCAGCCAACCCCTGCCACACTTGCACCAGCTAAGCACCCTCTGCCTGCCTGCAGCCAATCTCCCCCACCCCTTCTCCAGCCATCCCCACACCCCGTCTGTAGCCAGCTCTGCACCCCCTGCCCGTCCCGAAGCCAGCCAGTCCCACTCCCTGCCAGGTTATTCATTTATTTTCATAAATATGTCAACTAAATAATGAAATTAATAAATTTTCAAGCTGAACGTGTATTGATTCTAATGAACAATGCCACATTATGCAGTATTCATTTTTGAAAGTTTATAATAAGCAATGCTCGGGGGGGGAGGGGGAGCGCAAGGTGGAATTTTGGCCTAGGGCACAAAATATCCCTGCACTGGCCCTGCCAGCGGCCAACCCAGGGCCCACCAGGGCAGTGGTACCTGGGGCAGTGGCTAGGGTTGGTTCAGCCCCGCTGAGCAGTCAGCCCCTGTCAGCAGGGCTGAAGCAGCTGCAAGCCCAGGCAGAGCTCTGCTTCCCTCCACCCCACAGAGTATTTTTAGTAAACGTCAGGGACAGGTCGCAGGCTTCCGTGAATTTTTGTTTATTGCCTGGGACCTGTCCCTGACGTTTACTAAAAATACCCGTGACAGAATCTTAACCTTCCTCATGACCAACCAGCTTGTGAGCTGTTCTAAGGGGAGACCCAGCGGAGGGAGCAGCAGGCTGGCACACTGTACCAGCCCCTCCATCACTGCAGCATTTGGGCACTGGGTAACTGCTGGGGTTGATGAGTTGAGGGGCACCTCCTGGGGACCCATGCAGTGCCTGTAGCGAGGGAAAAGCCTCCGGGCGATGCGCACTGGGGCGTTCACTCTGAGGCCTAACGATACCGCAACTGGCATTAGCTCCGGAGACCATTGGCTGTCGGGTTTCGCCTGTGCCCTTTTCAGCCCCCACACCGCCCCGGCCTGGGGTGCCGCGAACGCTGGGAAAGGGCGAATGTCTCCTGCCCTGGGCACCGGGCGCCGCGCTCGCCGTGGCAGACTGGCCTTTCGGCGAGGCGCTGTGTCTTTAAATCCTTCCCTCGCTCGGCCTCCCCTCAGGACGCGTTTTTTTATGAATGAAAAACGTCCTTGCAATCATTATGCAAATTAGGCTTCGCCCATTGGCTGGCACTCCCTGGAGAATAAATTATGTACATTAGTTCTGGGAGAAGGCGGGAGCAGAACGTGCTTTTGGGCCACTCGGACCTATCAGAACAGCAGGCGCCGCAGTGACGCGCGCCATTGGGCGGCGGAAAGGGTAAACAAGCAGTGATTGACGACTCCTGGAGGGGTTGTGGGCCAATGGGGACGTGGGGTCGGGCAGGCTCGGGATCTGGCAGCCCAAAGACTCCGGCTCCGAGCGACTCCGCGGCGGCTGCGTGGGGCTACAGGACCCGGTGAGCGCGGGTCGGGGCGAGGCCGCAGCCTTCCTGGGGGCGGGGGCTCGGGCTGGCGCAAGAGGCGCAGGGCGCGCGGGTACGGGGGTGCAGGCGGGGAGGGGCGCATGGAAATAGGGGTGTAGGAGGCGGCGCCCGGGGCTTGGGAGGGAGCGGGAGGAGCTGGGGAGCGCGGGAGGCATGCGGGGGTTGGGGGGGGTTGGGGGGGATGGGGGTGCCGGGGCGGGGGGGGGGTTGGGGCCCCAGGGGGTAGCCCGCGCGGGGCTGGGGGCCCCGGCGGGGGGGTTGGGTGCTGTAGGGGTGCAGGCGGGACCTTGGGGTGCAGGTGGTTGGAGCTGGGGATACCCAGCGTGCGAGACATGAGTTTGGGGGTGCCAGGGGTGCGCATATTTGGGGTACAGGAGGGCGCGCAGGCGGGGTTAGTGTCGCCGTGCAGGGGGTGGATGCGAGGTTCATGGGGTGCAGAGGGTGGGCAGGTTTTGAGGCGCACAGGATGTGGGGGGCGGGAGCAGGTGGATGGGGCTGGAGTGGAGGGGCGCGCGGCAGCCTGCTCTAGCTGGGGGCTGCCGGCGGAATGGCTCGGCTTGGCCGCGGCTGCTCGGAGTTCCATGAATATGGGCGATTTGTGAATGAAGCATTGAGTTTCCCCTCAAAACGCGGGGGTGGGGCTGAGTGTGTCTCTCGGGGCTGTGGGGGCGGGGGGCGCATCTGAAGGAGTTTCATGAATGGGGAAAGCTGGGAAGTGTGTGCCTTGTTTTGTGAATGGGGCCCTGCGCTGGGGATCCAGTTACACTCTACCTGCTGCTGCTCTCTCTTCCATTCATAAAGCTAAAGCCAGATTTGTGTTGTGGGGGAGGGGATGCTAATTTTATTGTTTGACTGTGTTAAAGCTTTCCTGGGGCCACAGGGAAAGGAACAGGGGAGGAATTGGCTTAACTACAGGCCCAGTTAAATACACGAGATCTAGAGCCCTCTAAAAATGTTGAAAAACTGGACCCACTCAGGGAAGGATTTTTGGACTTGAGGCATCTACTTTGCATTCTTTCCTGCACTGCTGAGTGTTGGAGCAGGATTCTGACATTTTAAAAACAGGCTTTAATTTAGTCCGTAACACCCAATACTGTTTAGATATGGATGTTGGAAGGTTCCCTTCCCTCCTAGGTGTTATGAAACTTGAGGAGTGCATTTTTCCTCTTCGTGCTAAATATTTAAATACTAAATTCCTTATTTCTGTTTATGGAGGGGGAAGGGGAAGACTTCTATGCCCTTGGATGCTTTGAAAATATTTTACTGTAAGTGTAGCTGCACAACAATCCTGCACTCCATTTCATACCAAAACTACCCAATGGTTTAAAAAAGCAATGCGGTGAAAGTTGCTCTTTGATTAACTTACAACAGTCTGGCTTCTGGAATGGCAAGAGTTGCATCAACAGCATGAGGGAGTAGTGATCTTCCACTTCGTGTAGACTTCAACTAAACATATTGGAAATGTTTGCTTTTTGTTACCGGGTGTTTAATTTCTCAAACATATGAGGGGCTTGGGAAGCCAAGTGCTTTTCTTAAAACAATGATTTTCATTATTTTAAAATGGCCTCTAGAGAAGTATTCTCTCTCTTTCCCTGCCAGTACCCAGAAGAGTTAAACTTTATTTTCTGTTGTCTTTGGTAGATTAGCTCTTTCATATTTGTTAAGTAAACTGGGACTTACTTTCCATGGACTTGTTGCTATTTATAGCTATCTTTTAGCCATGTAGAGAGAAAATATTTGTACTCTGGGCAATATGATCTCTCCCTTGTAATCCATGGCTTTGCCCATATGCTTGCTTTTAAGTGGTTGTAATCAATCATTAGTGATGTCACAGCAGTTTCTATAGTAACTCTGTGACATCACAAACTAAAGGTTATGACCTCTCCGTTTGAGCAAGAAGTTAGGTTATAGAGGAGAAACTTGTGAATGAAGATGATCAATCATAGCAAGTTAATTGGCAAGGGGAGAAAATATCAGAGAGTAAATGGATTAGTCTTTAAACATAGTGTGTTTGGTGTGTGCTAATTGAGCCCAGCAGTTAATCTTTAAAGCTCACAGGCAGTGTTCTTTCCATGCCATTAGAGAAGGGGAAGTCTATTCAGTCTTAAAGGCAGATCTTGACGCTTTGCGTCTTTTTTTTGTTCCTTAGTGTTCAATCTGCCGTAGTAGGATCTTTGAAGAAAACCCCCTTTCTCTGGAATTGGCTTCAATGCTGAAAACATTTAAGGGGCTACTAAAGATATTGGAAGCACAATGGATGGCTTTTATGATCAGCAAGTCCCTTTCATGGTCCCCGGGGTAAGTCTTGTTTGTCTCTGCCTCCCAAGCACTTTTTGTTCTTCATCTCTCTTGCCATAAGAGTTCTCTTCCTTTGTCTAACATGTGGTGTCTCCAGTAAGCTTGCTGTGTCCTTCACGGCAATATATGGTCTCTCTTTCAGCAGTCTTGCACAGAGGAATGTCGAGGCCGGCCAGTGACTGACAGAAAAAGGAAGTTTTTGGACACTGATCTGGCACATGATTCTGAAGGTAGTTAAGTTTCCCCCTCTTCATTAAGATTCAGTTTAAGTTATCACTGCTCCCTCTTTTCTCCATTAAAGTTGAACCTTTTTGTAACTGTTCTACGCGATTCTTCTCGTCTGTTCCAGAACTATTCCAGGATCTCAGCCAGCTTCAGGAGGCTTGGTTAGCTGAAGGCAAGTCTTCATTTCTGCCCTTCTTCTATATCACATTTTCTAATGCGTGTGTATTTGGAACGACTAAACTATTTTACAACCACCCCCCCTTTTTTTTTCCAGCCCAAGTTCCTGATGATGAACAGTTTGTCCCGGATTTTCAGTCTGATAACTGTAAGTAACTCCATAGCTTATTCTACGTTCTGCTGTGAAATACCTTGATTCTCTGATGTGATAAATGTTATACAAAATTTGATTCTGCTTTGATTTGTTCCCTTATTACAACAACGTAAATATAGCGGTTTTCTTCACTAACTCATGCAAGCCACTAGGGTTAAGAAGAAGGTAGCATGAAGACTTGCACAGCTTTGGTTCCCCAAGATGAGGGTTAGGCTATATTTCCAAGTATTCTGTCTTGACTAAATAGCTGTATAAAGATAGTTTTAGCATCTATGGAGCTCCCTGTGAACTCGGATCTCTGGGATTCTTTTGAACACTCGCTGATTTGATTGTCCATAATACAATAGCTTTTCAAATCAATTTGATAGGAACACCGGTGCAGTGCTACTTGGGTAGCTAACATCTTTTTGTGATGGCCTTGGAGCTTTTCTAGTTGTAGCCTAGTGAGGCTGTCAAGGGCGAAGCTGACTGGTGAAACTTGAGCTTCTGCTGAGCAGCATCAGGGAGCATTAGTCATTGGCAAGCAGGCATGTTTAAGAGAAGACTGAGGAAAATGCAGTCTCTTGTGAATTGCATCAGGGAGAGAATTGTTCCTTAGTCACAGTGATGATAGAAAACACCTGAGCCCGTTAGAGCTCCTATTTTTTTTCCTTTATATGCAGCAAGGTACTTGTGTATGAATGTTCTCCCAATGTGTATTTTTGGACTGACCATACTGGCATTAGAGGCTAACTAAAAGCAGGGTGTTCTTGGATTGTTAACTACAAACGTAAATACCAGCTTGGTCTTTATTAATAGGCCTTTGTACTAAGTCATACTGCTACAGAACGTAGAGGAAATCAAATTTAGCCTGCAGTGGAACAGATTCTTTGCTGAAACTTTGTCACAGCATGCAGCTGAGTATCTTATGCTACAGTAAATGCATGTTAATTATTGCTCTTTGATTACTTCTAAGCCAGTGGGATGCTTGCCATGAAACTGCTCCAGACAACCAACATTTTTTTTACTTTCTCTCTCTGCCTGGAGATGAAAGGCAGGCCTGCAGTCAGAAACACAGGTCTGTGTTGACATTCTAGCCCAGCCCTCCCAGTTCTTGCCCAGAGCAGTATAAACTGCAGTGTGTGTGGGAGGGTGACTCTTTTGGCAGAGGTTCTTTCGAATGCCTCTCGGCAGTCTTATTTTTGTGTAACCTGAGGAGTTTAGAGAGAACCCAAATTGACCACTCCTGGTCGCTGGGGTTTTTGGAGCGAGCCGAGACACAAGCTTTTGGGTCGAAGAGGCTTGTCTGTGGCTTGGGTGATTAAAATGCGTCCTGCCTGTGCAGAAGAGAACTAAAACAAGTTGAGCAAAGAGGAGTTTGTGTTGAAATGAGGCTGTCCAGGTAACTCCAAATGGACATCTTGGCTTTGTGGCGTAGCAGCACTAAAAGGATTTGTATCTTTTTCTTAGCCTAAGGCAGTTCATCTTCCTGCCCTGGAAACCTAGAGCACCTGCTGCAAAGTGGTGGAAGGTAGCGGGTGGGGGGGTATGGGAGGCTACACTATGTGCTCTCCACAGTCTCTGTGCCATAATCTGACCTGCTCAGAGCAGCTTGGTGCCTAAACTTAAATTGAAGGGAGAGCTTTGGAGAAACGGTGAAATTGCCTCCCACCTCCTTAAGAAGAGTCCTGCAAGCAGCACGCTGGGCAGCTGGCAGGCCCTGAGCCCACGCTGGGGTTCTGCCAGGCTTTCTGTGGCCTGATGGGGAGGAGAAAATAGGGAGGGGGGTGCAAAACCTGCCGGATGGGTTGAGGCTGCGCTGTCGCTCTGCCGGCCAGGCTGGTAGCAGCCAGTGCTGGCTTGTTGGCTTCCTTCTCTCTCCCACACCTGTTAGACGGGAGGGAGGAAACTGAACTCTTCCCCTGAGGGAGCTGGCTGGGAATGAGGAGCATCCAAACAGACTTGCACTTGTGACAAAAGCTGTTTTGGGGCAAAAACCTCAGTAGCTGCTTTTTTTTACACCCTCACCAGCCTGTAAAGAGGGATACATATGTTACGTATTGTGAAAGCTCATGGTGGGGCCCGGACTGCGCCCGTGTGCAGCATCCTCTGGGCAGGACGGCAGTCTTGCATTTCAGTAGCTTTCCTTGTTGTAGGCTGAATGGTCAAGAAGTACTAAGGGGAGCGTAAAGTGCACTTGGATTTCAGCCTGTGGCTACAGACTACTGCAAGAACACCAAAGTCCATGTTTCCTATTGCATGTATGGTCTTGGCATTGAACCCAGCTGCTGCACTATTTAAAGGGACACTCTCAACACAAATGACATATTTGTCCTTATTTTCTGTTGTTGTGATTGGGTGGGGACTGTACTTTTGAGGGTTTTTGCTGTCCTTAGGGGATTTGACTGTGCTTTGTGTAGTCCGTTTTCCTTCATCCTGCTGTTATGCAATAACCTGACATAATACTGTACTCTCACAAACCGCTATGAGTGGAGCTGACAAGCCGCACCACAAGAATGCTGGGTGTCTTTTCTGGCCCCACAGATGCCTCTCGGGAGGACAAATAGTGCCCATAGTGACCCTCCCTGTCCGTAGTTCCATGGCAAACATTCTGTCTGGCATTCTCAGGGCTGAGTAAAGTCAGTCTCATCGGTAGCACCTGGCCGAAAGTTTGGCAATGCAGAGAAGGCTTCACGTAGAGACGCGACTACCAGTTTTCGCTGTTAATTTCACAGTAACAGAGATCATCTCATCAAACTCATTCCCCTGAAGATTTTCTGTAAGGTCATGCTTAAGAGCAAACTGGAGTTTTATAATCTTCTCGGTGACAGGTTCACTGTATCATGTGTTGTATCTAGGCTTGGAAGGATTTTGTTTTTTAATTGGAAAATGTTGGCACACCTTGATTTCCGCCCCCCGCCCCCCCCCCCCCGCAAAAAAAAAAAACCACACAAGTGGACAAATATGTCCATTGAGGAGGATCAAAATTTACCAGGCAGCAAAGTAAGAAAAACGCTACTTGAGAACTGTAGCATTCTTTAAGGGTATTGACTTTATATTTTGCCATGTGATGTGAACAGTTTGCATTATAACAGTTATGAAACGTAGACTCTTTGAATCTGTGTCTACTGTCATTAAATAATTGGTCCGACCCCCACCATAACTTCTTGCAGCTGCAAACATTTAAAAAAAAACAACTCCTTAAAATCCATCATTTTGCACAGCTTTGAAAATGTAAAGCAATGTATTGAAAAAATGCTTAAAAATGAACATTGATATTCTCTGAAATAAATTATAGAAAAATGGAATACTGCCAAGCCTAGCTGTATCCTGATATGATATAGAGGAGAAATGATCCCCTGCTCTCTATGGGATAAGGGAGCCATGGACCTGAAGTTCCTCTCGGTCTCTAGCATGAAAGGCTGAATTCCTGCAGTCTTTTTCATTGAGACCCTATCCCAGTTGTAGCTGTAGCATTCATCTCCCGGAAGAGGCTCGGAGTGGATGTGCACAGAGCCAGGGGTTCCGGTGCGTGGTTGGAACAAAGGCTAGAGAGATGGGACTCCTCTGTTACCTCTGGCCACTCATACCCATTCGACAGGTGGTTAGTCTGAGTCAGGCAAATATTTGAAGGCCCTATTCGTGCTGTGAGCTCTCTAATGGCCGTTCCCTGGGTCGATTGCTACCTTCATTGATGCTCCACAGGGATCTGCTGCTGCAGGATCAGCACCATACTGTCTAACGGGCTGTTACTTTTATGGTGTTCTTTTAAGCTTCAGAGTTTGTTGTAAGCAAGCTTTTCCCTCGGGCCCCAGTAACACCTTAAGTCATTAAAGCAAATAAAGTCCTATTGCTTTTGTTTCAGAGGAGAGATGGTTTTGTGGTTAAAACCAAGAAAGCCAGGAGGCTGGTGTTCTGTTACACACTGTGCTATAGCTTTGCTGTGTGACCCCCATAGGCATGTCCCTGAATGGCAGCACTCTGAGGATTAAGTAGAGACTGATAGGCACAGAGCAACAAAACGTGCAAGCAACATGGGCATTTCTGGAGTGTCCAGCACCAAGTCTTGTGCTGTTTACTTGCATTTCTCTCAGCCTGGACAGCTGAAATCAGTGGAGTCAGCCAGTCCTGTTATCCGGTGATCACTGCTTGAATGTATTGGTTGCAAACATGGCAAAGAAGGTTCACTTGTTTATTGGTCTTCTCAGATCTTGTTTCTACAAAACCTAGATCTGGGAACTGGAGTCAACAGCATCCCTTCAAAGTCAGGACGTGGTTGAAGGGGGCTAGGCGTGTGTTAGTGCGAGGTGGAAGAGAAGGAGGATTTGAATTGGAAGGTGTCTTGGAGTTATTTGTAAATGGCTCATGTCTGTTTTTGTTTGCACCGGAGAATGCCTGTCCCTTCCTTCTCACCCTCTGGAGAATCAGTGAAATGGAGCAAATCAAAGCCCTAGGTTGACCTGAAACTGAGCTATGTTGAAGGCTTCAATCAGAGCTTGAAAAGTGGTGTTTGCTCTCCTCCCCTCCCCCCGCCCCACCCCTTTGACTCCTCAAAGAGAAAAGATGGGCTCCGCTCTAGGTGTTGGGTTGGGATTCTTGCCCTGAATCTTTCGTAGGCCTTTATTTTAAGGCCAGAAGAGGTCCCTGAGATCTAGCCCCGGGGGTTCGTAACTTGGGGGTTGAGTAGCCCTGGAGTGTTGCTGCCACTCACCCTTTCCTTATGGGGCCCAAACCTTTTCTCCCTGTGCGGAAAAGGTTGAGAACCTCTGATCTAGCTGGACCTCCTGCAGAGACCAGTGCAGGACATAGTTGGCAGACATCTGCTTTTTTCCTTTCCAGCCTGGTACCCGCTCGAGGATACTAGGTCACTGTAGTTAGCTAAGTAAGGGGCGATGGGTTCGGAGGCCAGAATCTATTTTTTTTTTTTTAAATAACTTAAACTTAGCCTTGTGGAAAGATGTTGAAATTGAGTCTCTAGCATCATGTATAAAGGCAGGGAACATGAGTTCGATGGGTCAGGTGGGGTAAAGTGGTTGTTTTCTGGGCTGACTCATAAAAAGCACGGTCAGGCTGCTGGTGTGAAATATAATAAGATGCTGTCGTGAAAGCCAGGCTGGGCGGACAGGTAGGTTCCCTTCACTGGTGGTGGGGCAGAGGGTCTGCCCCAGGCTAATGTGTTGGTGCTGCCCCCAGGTAAGAGCAGAACTTGGGGGCAGCAGATCACTTACCTGGCCAGTTCAAAGATGGAACAGCTCTTGTGGGTTCCATCCTGCCAGTACCACATTCGTGGCGGCATCCTCATAATGGTGTGGGGAGCTGTGTTCTCTATAGTTAGACTAGTCCCTTGCTTTTTTCAGCTTCTAATTACAGTGGAGAGCAGTAGAATTGAGAGGTTGGAAGCCTGTTTGCTTGCGTGTGCTCACTCACGCATGGACTTTGAGAAGACAGTGCTCCAGCCATGCTCTGGCCCGGCGAGCTTTTCCTGGGCAGCCCCTGGGGAAGTGGTGCTGGTGCCGATAACGGAATGTGATCACTTTTGTTATTACCGCTGATAGTTCTCTCACTGGGGCCCAGCCTGCTGCTGCATAGGGGGAGAGAAGCACAGGCTGGTTTGAAATGAACTGGCCGACGCTATGGCGGAAATGCAGCTCATTCCAAGGCTAGCCATGGGGGTGTCATGGGCCAGATCTAATGCAGCCCAGGAGAGGCAGACAGAACAAGCGCTCCCCTGCCCTGTGCTTTCATCCCCCAGAAGCAGCTGCTGAAGGTTATTTTTTCCACCTCTGATACCTGGAGGGAGCTCTGCAGTTCATGCTCCTCTCCCCTCTCCCTGGAACCCCCAAAATGCATCCGTGCTCTGGCCATGAGCACACTCAGTCCCTTGTGAGGATCAGCCGTTCTCTAAGTTGATTGCAGCTCCCAGAAGCAAAGCAGGGCTGCTGAGGTGTGGCTGGGCAGATCTTCTCCCCTCCCAGTGAATAGGGGACACAGGGGAGTGTCCCAGAGGGTCCACTACCCAAGTCAGCGGGTGAGATCTTGCCCAGACGTTGGCACCCAGCAGCTCTGTTTTGAACGGAGGAGCCCAAGTTTAACTTCTTGCCTCCTCCTTTGGCCGAAAGGCGTTTCCGGCCCTCGCCACAAGCTGAGTTGCACAATCACGATGGTTTGGAGCAAACGCTGCGAGAAGCCAAGTTCCCCAGCGCAGTGCAAGCCATTCCTGCAGTGTTTGAATTCCTTATGTAAACGTTGCGCACAGCGCAGGCTTCTCTGTGTGGACAGCTGGTCTCTGTTATGGTCTTAAGTGTCGTTTCCCTTTTCTTGAATGGTAGCGCTGAGCGGGAGGGATTGTTTTTTGGTCTCTGATGAATGAAGCATTCCAAATTGGTTGTGAATGGAGGGCGGTGCCCGCTTACAGACTTTTTCAATGAATAACCAGGCCCCATTGTGCTGCTGGCGGAAAAACAACCCGCTCAAACAACACAAGAGGCTGTTGGAGAGAAACATTCCTGTGATTGACAGCTGGAACACCTCCAAAATATGTTTCCTTTTGCTTTCCCTGCTGCTCAGCAAGGCCAGGCTAATGGGTGTGATAGCCTTTCTCCCCAAGGGAGGGAATTAACACTAGATATGCTGAAGGCAGCCTGCATGTATTTGGGAAGTGTGGCTGTTGCTTAATTGGGGGCAGGGGGGCAGTAGATCTACCGTGCATTGCCAAATGCCTGCCTTCACTAAAGCAAGGATTGATCGAGAGAGTAATTACTCTTCCCTGCCCCAGCGAATGGCACAGTTGAGTGCCCATCTCTACATGTCTCCTGACGGAGAAGGAACGGACAGGGGAAGGCAAGATCTCCACACTGCCAACTATCCGGGAAGGCTGGAAGCCCCTAGTTCAGGGCTGGTCTCTCTGAGTATATGGGGGAATGTATTCAGATTGTGTAGAGCTAATACTCCGCTTCTGGTTAAGCCTGACTGTATTGTTCAGTCACTACAGGGTAAAGAACTCTGACGTCCTCCCTGGCCTAGAGTGGCTGCTTTTAGAAATTCATTAGGTTAAGCATTTATTAGTTGGTTTAAAAAAGTCTATATAGCGAACAGACTTTGAGTACGTCAGAGGCAGCCTGGATTGGGAGTGATCTGGCTTAAGTTTTAATGGGACACTGTCTTTTGAACTACTCCAGGGTGTGGAATTTTTGTATTCCACCTTAATCTGACTAACTTCACTTTTTAGTATTTCCATAAACCCCCCTGCAAGTTCGAAGGGTCAGCAGGGTGGGCATTTGAATCTATCTCCTGGCTGCTTGTGCAAGCAGCGACAGTATTGCTGCCAGTGCTGAGTTATGTGTGCCTCCGGGCTCTTTGACCCACAGGGCCCTCTCCCAAAGGAGCAGTAATTAACGCGAGGCTGTAATTAGGCACTGGTCGTTATTATATGAAGCCAATAATTTCTCATGCATTTAACCCTCCATGTGCTGCCTCTCTTCCCCAACCATCCAAATGGCTCCATTCCATGCCCCAGAATTCAATCCCCAGTCCAGAGTCTTCTGGCTGCTCTGGTGCTAACCCAGCCAGGAACAGCTTTGTATGGAGTGTGGGGACAGCTCTGCTTCTTCAGGGGAGTGGACAGGGCTGGACTATGTTCCACACCAGCAGGATCCTTTGGGTCCTATTATCCAGGAGCCATTAAGCCTTGGCTGTGATCTCCCTTTCCAAGGAGCTGTGGGGGAGGAGGAGGTGGAACTTTTTGATTTGCTTTCTTTTGACCAGTACTAATATCTCTGTGAAGAAGGCAGAGACTGTTTAAGTGCACGTTGGCATCTCAGAGCTGGTGTTATTTCAGTAAGGAGAAAGGGGATACTGCATTCCAGCTCCTAGCTTTTGAAGTAAGGAGATCAAAGCCAAGTTACTGCATGGGATACGCACACCCTACCCCCAACCAAAACAGAATATATACAGCAGCTGACAAACTTCAGCTTCAAAGAACAGTGGGGAGGAAAACTCCTGTAAAAGTAACGGGATTAGCCCCATTTTTGGTAGCCGCTTCTCTGGCTACCAGAGCTGGAACAGAATGAGGAACATCTTGAACCGCAGAGAAGGTGCTAGTCTGCCAATAATGTTTCTTCTGGCTTCTACTATAGAGGCAACATCTCTAAATATCTAACAGAAAATATAACTACTGAGAAGAAACCAGCCTTCAGATCATAGAATCATAGAATACCAGAGTTGGAAGGGACCTCAGGAGGTCATCTGTCAGCCTAGAGCTGTTGCCGCGGAGGGTGAATGGGCTTAACTCCGTAGCTGGGGGCATGCGAACTTGTCACGCTCCTGCTGATGTAGCTGGGTCAACGTAACTGTTCAGTGTAGACTTGGCCTTAGTCTCTGCCCTTTTCTGTGCATGGGGCTAAGTTTGACTGGCTGACGTTTCACCCAGTGAGTGGCCCCCTTCCTTTTAAAAGATCCAGGGAAAAGCTCAACCAGCTTTTCATAGCTGTGAAAGCCAGAAGGACTCTTATAACCTAGTCTGAGGTCCTGCATGACATAGGCCAGAGAGCCTCATCCAGTCCCCGCACTACCCGCAGGGGAACCTGTTGGATTTTTCCAGCCTGGTTTGTCTCTAGGGCCGGTGGCAGTCCAGCAAGGACGGTCAGGGCCTGTTACTGGAGTAGATAGTCCTGCTGGTGGGGTCAGGCCCGTTCCAGTAGCACTCAAGTTCCTTGGGGAATGGGAAAAGTGTAGTCGTTTCCCATGGCGTGGTGGTCATGGGAAGCTGCCAAGAGACCGGTTTGCAGGGTTGTCGCTGTTTCTCAGAGCTGTGGGAATTCTGCTGGTCTCGTATTAAAGAACTGTGACCCCTCCCCGCCAACTCCTAGACATCCGTGATACCAGGGTGGGAGAAAGACTGGCTCCCTACTAGATGCCGCATACGACCCTGTACAGGGAAGTCATGCTGTCCTCCCGCTGTTCCAGGTCAGTCTCCTCTGGCCGTGGCTGGTGGGGGAGCTCCTGTCTTGAGGTGTGGTGCCACTGTGCACTCGCTTGCGCTGGGTGAATTGCACGGACGGGGACTCCGGCTTCTGCACTGAGGTCCCTGGTCCCTTGCTCAGTGAGTAACCCCCTCCTCCCCTCTCATGATGCACAACCAGATCTTGTTTTGCAGCGGGCTGCTTCAGGTTGAGCAAGAAGCTTGCTTACCTCACAGGGTCCTGCCTTTCCCAGAATCCCTTGCTATCCAACCCACTTTCTGGTGGAAATCAGGAACAGGTTGTGCTGGGCCAGAAGCTTCCCTGAAAGGGGCCAGCATCCTACTGAAGTCCCCTCCACTCTCCTTCCCAAGCCCTTCTCTGCAGCTGAGGCAGCGTGAGTCCCCGATCACTCTGACAAATGATTTTCCCTTTGCGGGATATGGATGCAGCCTGTATTCCTACATCCTCCTCCGCAGGTGACTGAGAGTCCATTGGCTAAGCGTCCAGCTCTGAATGGCATGGCTGTGCTGCCTCCTTGCCGAGAACAGGCCAGAGGCTCACCCCCCTCTGCTAGCTTGTCCCCCTCACTTGGGGGTCCTGGCCCTCTGTGTTCCGAGGCAGCTGAAGGCAGATCTGCTTGCAGTTACTAGGTAGCATTTGGGCTGCGGTGGTGGTGGCAAGAGTCACTTTGTGTGTGAGAAACAAAGCGTTGATTCTTGGCCCTCCTGTGCCGGGCTGTGGTCTGTCAGGAAGCTCCTGGCTTTCAAGGATGTGCCTGGCCATTAGGAAGCAGGTGTGGCTTTTCATGTCCTTAGTAGAACAGATTACAGCCAAGAGGCCTGTCTGCTATCTGAAAGCACTAAGAGACCAAGGCCTGCTCCTTTAAAGTATGGGCCTGCCCCGGTGCCTGGCCAAAATTCCCTACCTCTGCTACTGGGCAGTGTGCTGTGTGTAGTTTCTGTTCGGCTGGTTGCCCTGTAGTCCAGGAGAGGCTGAGTTCCAGTGGTGCAGCAAGCGAAGGATCCTCTGTGATAAAAGGCACTGTGTGAATGTAAGACCCATCTCCCAAACAGTACGTGGGGATCGTATGTTACTGTCCCAAAACATTGGCTGAAATTTCAGATTTTAAGCCTAAAGAGGAGTAAAATGAGAGCGATTCTGCTCTTAAAAAGGACTGTGTTGTGCACTGACTGGTGCATGTAGTTAAACACTGTGAAGTATCATCCGTTTCCTTCTCCCGCATGGCTCTGCCCTCACTGAGATTTGTGCCAGTGGGTTGCAGCCATAGTCCCAAGTATGGAGACTGAGGAGCTATGATGCACATTAATCACTTCTTTTCCTCCCTTGATTTTAGTGGTACTTCACGCCCCACCTCCAACAAAGATCAAGCGGGAACTCCACAGCCCTTCCTCCGAGCTGTCGTCCTGTAGCCGCGACCAGGCTCTCTGTACTAACTATGGAGACAAGTGCCTCTACAACTATTGGTAGGTAGAACTGGGATTCGTCCCCAGGGCCACAGAAAATGGGGGTGGCTTGGGGAAGCATGGAAACCAGACACTGGAGAATCCATCTGAGATGGATGTTATCACCTCTGCGATGCTAATGAAAACCCCTCCAGGCTTAGTTGGAGGGGAGATTTGAAAGTGCACTCACTTTGAGAGCTAGAATAAATTCCTGAGCATCAAACTTCCTTGTGCTTCCATGAGCACTGTTTGCAATGGCTGATTGTAAGCAATCAACCCGAAATACGCAAATGGGCGGGATTGGCTTCCGAGAGATGGTTCTTTAGGGCTCTCGTGCGTTAACGTGCACCAAGGCAGTTGTTTAGACACCCAGAGGGCTGCAGGAATCCTGGACAGTGCTGTGCATGCAGGCTCCTTCAGAATGCTCATTTCCCTGGGAATGAAATCTACACGGCTCTCTAACGCATAGTGCCATCAAACTGCTAGCGAGCACTAGGTGATGCTCAGATGCATGTCAGCTAGTATCGATTAGCAGAGGTTGGCCCATCAAACAGGTCACCGCTAACTCCAGCAAAATACATGGAACACAGCCCCAAAGGAGCGGGGGAAATACGCCAACTTCTCTCTTACTTTTAATGAGTGGAAGCTAAAATTATCTTTGAGGAAAACGTGCGGCAAGTGTTAAAGCAGGTCCCTGTGACGCAGCCAGTCTGTCGCTCTTGTGAGGTACAAAGACTCCCTTGGGGCTGCTAGCGGATCGGGCTGTGTTTGTGCCGTCACTGCCCAACAACCAGGAAATGCAAACTAGTCTGGGTTGTTCTGAGCAGTGGGGTGAAGCGGCGTGAATGCTATACTCACTACATTGTGGTCCTCTCCATCTTCTGTTCACAGTGCCTATGATAGGAAGCCCCCTGCTGGGTTCAAGCCATTAACCCCACCTGCCACCCCCGTGTCCCCTGCCCAGCAGAGTTCTTCGCTGCCTCACCCTCCATCCGCTGCATCAGTGCAGGCCGCCGCCCACGTTGCCCCAGCGGGCCCGCTGCGGGGGGCTCCCCCAGCGCCTGCCCCACACGCTCTCCAAGAGCCCAGGCAGCAAACGTTCGCTGTGCCCCGGCCACTTCATCAGCCCATGCACATGCCAAAGATGATGCCTGAAAACCAGTATCCAGCGGATCACAGGTAATGAGCCTGGTTTATTTGTCACATGGCACGTGCGCGGCAAGAAGCCTGGTGTCTTGTGTTCTGAACACTCTTTCCTCGTTGGTTTTGCTGGTTTGACCGGAGGCGACACGCAGGGTCACAGGTTTCTTCCTCCCCTTCCCCCGCTTATTGCTTGGCTTCTGCTGAGCATGCTCAGTAACATTGCTGAAGCCTTCTGCCCTCATGCTGTCCCCCATCCCTACTTATTAGCAGGGATGCGTCGTCTCTTGGTCTCGCAGCACGTGTTGAGGAGAGGAAATGCAGGTTTCTATGGCGTAGTTGCTAACGTTCCTTCTCCAGCACTGAAACCACAGGGTTATTGTAAGCTGGGACAGCTGGCCTGTAACAGCGCACTTGTCAAGGTATAGCGCCTATTTCAGTGTTGAACGTTAGGCAACTTTCTCCCCTTTTCCCGCCTCCTGACAGAGGGCTGCCTTGTCCTCCCAAAAAGAAAACAGGGTTACCTCTGACTCCAATACAACAGCTCCCTTCTGGAACGCCTTCCTTTATCTTTACAGAGCACTAGAGAATCCTGTGTCGGGTATGGTCTTGGATCCATGGCTAGAGGGCTCTTCTGGCAGTTTGCTCCATTGCCTAAAGGATCAATGTTAATATTGGAAAAGTTCCTTTGCTATAGCTTACACCAATTACTTGGATCTCTGTGGTTTTTTCTCTGAGTGCTTTTCTTCTGAAAAGACCCAGGTCAGCAGTTTTGGAGATTGGGCTCTTCCCAGAAGAGACACAGCATTAGATGTGATGGCACTGACTCCCCTCCCCCCTGGTAATTTCTCTCAAACCGCTATCAGGCAGGGACAGGTGCGGGGAGAATTCCTCTAGGGACGAGCTGTTAGTTTGGTTTGTCTGCCTATATTGCTCTTCAGACCGATACTGCAGTAAATGTGCCGATCGGTACCGGTTGTGGGTTTTGTTGCAGAAGCTAGTCAAACAGCACTGGGACCGCTAAACTAACCTGATTTAGGAAATGGAGCAGCCAGTTCTTTGGATCACAAAGACCGTGGGTGGGATTTGAACTAGTTGATTCTCATCTTTAGAACATGCCTTTCAAGTATCTGTAGATACGTTTTGGGTATCTTCCCTAGACAGAACATGTCCCGTTCTGTTAAGACCAAGGAGACATTGTTCTCCAAACCTCACATTGTATTGCTTTCCTCAGAATTCACCAGTTCCCTTGGAACGTGTTTAGTGTGCGGCCCATACACTAATATAGTACTGACTCAAGCTGAGGGTTAATCTGCCTGAGTCAAGCCAGATAATTACCTTCTGCTTTTGCCACGTGACTCCTCCCTTCACAGAGCCAAGTAGGTGACTTTTGTGAGTTGCACTGTTTCTGTTCCTCTGAAGTTTAATACAGGATTGAAAACTGCAGAGCCTGGATATTTTTTTTTTTTTTTTAAACGGGCTTGTTGCAACGTTTTTCACTTTCTGCAAGAATCTCAGCTGCTTCCTTCCACTTTGAGAACATCCTCTAGTGCAGGGGTCTTCAAACTTTTCCCCCCGCGACCCCTTTCCACAGAGGGAAAAGTCTGGCGGCCCCCGGAGGGTGTATCTGCTGAAATGTCGCCGCAGAAAGCGAAAGCTTCCACTTTCCACGGCAGCATTTCAGCGGGACCAAAATAGCCCTCCCAGGAGTTCAGTGGTGTCCCGGGCGGGCTCGGCAGCAGCACTGGGGTCTCGCACACCCCCTGGGGTGGGCTCACGTACCTCTGGGGGTTCGCACACCCCAGTTTGAAGACCACTGTTCTAGTGGAGGCTCTCCTGTCACTCTGTTCTCCTGGCCTTGCCAAAAGTCCTGGCTGAACATCCTCCACTCTGGTTCAAGTACTCCAAGCTTTGGGGGTGACGTGCTAAGAGTATTTGTGTGTTCTGCAAAACAAATGTTCCCAACCTGGTTTTTTTCTCACTTCACCCCAGACCACAATGCTAAGCTCCCCCCTGCAGTCCCACTTGCTCGCTCATCTGTCGATGTCGTCATTCCCTCCTGTCTGAAAATCGCTTGACGGTCACGCTTCCTTGACCTCCAATTATTGGGTTGCTTCTATTGCACTTCTGCAGCTTGTTAGGATTGTACTGTGTATTTTTACCATTGCCTCCCAAGTGCTTGTAATCCTTCCCATTGCTGTGTATCTGACACTGCTCCATGTTGTCTCTACTCAGTCAATTTCTGGAGAGCACTGTGACAATCCACTTAATTCTACCTTTCAGCCTGATGCTGAATATTATCAGTTACTCTGCTTGACTCTTGCCAAACTGTGTATCCGTCTTCTTCCATCAAAGTCACCCATCTCTGGTTTCCCAGAGAGAGCTAAGTGGAATGTATTTGTACACACAAGACCGGCTGCGGTTGCAAAGATGTGAAAAAAAGGCATTTGGGTTCAACCTAGTTTCAACAGTTGGTTTGCTGTTCATTCATGTCCTTTTCCTTAAACTGGTGCTGCTAGAACCTTGGTAGGTAAATTTCTTTAAAAAGCCTAGATGGGCTTTTGCCTAGTTCAGGATGCAGGAAGTCTGCATCCTCCTCTGTGTTCCTTAGTCTTAGTTAGCCACACCATAGATTTTATTGCCTCTGAAGTGCCATGGACGTGCGTGGCAGGGAATTCTTTATAGATGGGATCTGCTGAAATAATCAGGAAGTGAGTGGAAAGAGGGGGCAGGTTCACTACAAATGGGGCTGGCCTGTCTGTCTGTCAGGTTTCCCTATTTCTGCCTCTGTAAACAGGCACTTCATTTTCTGTCTCTGCTGTGGGATGTGGATCGATCTCTCAGAGGAGCGGGCAGGGGCTATAGTCAAATGAAGGTCAGGGCACAAAGTTGGCCATGCTTTATTTTAAGCAGGATGAGATGTGAAATGCTTCCCTAATCTGCACAAGTGGAAACCATAGGAACACAAGTCAACACAGGGCTCCAAAAGCTGAGCCCACCTCCCTGGATATCTCTGCTCTCATCTTTCTCCCCTCGCTTCCCCCCACCCTCTCCAAAAACGCCCTAGTGAATGGCACCAGCATCTGAGGTCGCCTTGCAGCCCCCAGGGCTGTGAGCTCCAGACGACCTGACAGCTATGCTTGGGCTACTGGCTTGCGCCCGTCCGGAAGTGCCTCTTCCTGCACAGGCCATACCACCAGAGTGCTAGAGTTTCAAGCTGAAAGGTTAGAGGGGCACCCATCGGAAGTGGAGTAATCCAGGCCCGTCAGCTGCAAAGGATCCAGTTACAAAGGTCCAGGGGCCTTGGTGCTCGGGAAAGGAACTGATTGGTGGAGATCACCTTTCAAGGTGCTGAGATGTTGAGCAGTGAGTTGTGGGGTGGGGGCTGGGCGCTTGTCCACACCTCTCCCAGGTCATGGCACCAGCCTCTGGAGCATTACAGATCAGGAAGGATGCCTTTCACTTCCTGATCTCCTCCCCTGCAGGTGCCAGCTGGGGCTTCCCAGCATACCCAGCAGCTGGGTACAGCAAATAGTAACTTGTGCCTGCTGCTGGCACACGCCCGGGCACCTTTCAGTGGCTTTCTTAACCTGAGTATTAAGGATCCGGAAAGGAAGTGTGCCACGGTCCAGCAGCACACTTGGCTAGAGGTGCCTTAGAGGGTCTGTATTCTGCAAGGGCCCAGGCTGATCTCTGCCTTGAGCATCCATGAGTGCTCGGAGACCCACGCCCCACCAGAGAGTTAAATGCTTAATCCCAGCCCCAGAGGCAGATTAGAGGCCACTTGGCTTTTGCAGATTGGAATGGATTCAGCATTATGTAATTGCCGGCTCCTCAGTCCAGGCTGTGTGACAGTGTAGGAGCAGAACATCCTGGGGCTCTTGCCCTCTGTCTCCTGTCCTTGGGGTTTCCCAAGGGCAGGAATGGGGCTTGCTGGTCCCCCTGGCGGCAGGTATTCATCTTGCACACCTGCTGTAAGGTCACTGCCAAGTGGTCTTCTCTTCTGGGGCCTAGACCTTGCCATAGCCACGTGTGTGTGAATTTCCTTGATGTAGGTGGGGCCTTGTTTACCAGTAGCTGGCAAGCAGGCTCTGGATCAAGGAGCCAGTAACGATGGCCTGGCCAAGGGAGACTGAACTGACTTGCTCCAAATGCCCCATCCACAAAGATGGTGAACGTCCCTGAGAAGCAGGGGAGGGCAGTGACATGTCATTCCCCCAACCATTGTCTGGATATAGCCCGTCCCACCTCTCATAAGCATCTCTTGACTTGGTCTGCACAGGAACTGCTGGAATGCTGTCTTCACCAGTCTGTGTCTACCGGGGGCTAAATCCATCCGGGCACACATGGCTGCTGGTTTTGTCTTCTCCTGGTCCCTGGGGCTGCCTGAGTGCAAATAATTGTTGTAAGCTGGCCCGCTTGCAGCCGTCAGCAGGCATCTCTCCCCTTGGTGCTCACAAGGCCAAGCGCTCCTCTCTGTTACCATATCCCCTGTCTTTGGGTCATTCTGTGGGGGTGATGGACTCTCTTTTTGACAGTCTTTGCTTTCCACTGACTGAATGGATCCATGGGTGGCAGCTAGAGCATTGGGAGAGATTGAGACATGTTCCCCGTCCCCTCACCACAGCATGGCTGCCCACAGAGACCAAAAACCTTACAGCTCAGGGGCTCTACCTGTCACCCTCTGGGGAGCGAGAAGCCCAGGACTGAGAATGCTGCATGATAACTGCAGAGAAGCATATAACCTAGTTTTCAGACTCTGTAATTCTCTGCTCTAGAGTCTCTGTGCAGGTACTCAGTAGGAGCTGGTTCCTGCCCCGTGAACAGTTTGAGAGGCAATCAGGGTTAATGACTGTCCCCTGAGCCCTACCTAGAAATGCCCCTTCCATCAATTCCACGGTGCTCCCATATCCACTCCCCAGGTGGGAGTGGGACCAATCCAGTCCTGGTCTCTGAGCATTGCTCAGAAGCGTCAGGCTGCAGCTAGTTAGCTCAGAATTGCAGCTCAGCCTTTGTTTCAGAGGGCGAGTGCGTTTGACACCTGTGATCTCGACTTAATGAACACTTCAGTGGGGGTCCCTGGGCCTTGCCAGTGGCGCCTGGCAGTGGGGAAAACAGGTCTAGGTATTCCACTCTTGTCAGGGTAATGGGCGTGGGGCCCTGTGGGGCTGCCTGCTTGGCAGAGTTGGGAATAGATGGTTTTGCCATACAGTAACGTCCCCCACCCCTCTCTCTCTCTCTCTCTCTCTCTCTCTCTCCCCGCTCCCCTTCTCTTCCCTCCCTCCCCCCCCCAGGTTTCAGAGACAGCTGTCTGAGCCCTGCCACCCTTTCCCTCCTCCACCAGGCCTTCCTGGAGACAGTCGCCCCGTTTACCACAGGCAGATGTCCGAGCCTGTCGTCCCAGCCACTCCCCACCCTCCTCAGGGATTCAAACAGGAGTACCATGATCCCCTCTACGAGCACAGTGTCCCGGGCATTCCAGGGCCGCCAAGGCACGGATACCAGTCTCCAATGGGCATTAAGCAGGAGCCCAGGGATTACTGCATTGACTCAGGTTTGTATGGGAGTTGGCTCTCCAGCTCTGGAGAGGCTACTGAAAGGTTTAGCTAGGACGCCACCTTGGTGCCTTTGCTGTAGTGTTTCTCGTGCACAGGACCCTGGGCTTCACAAAGGCTGTGGAGCACCCTAGTTTGAGGAACGGACCCCGCACTTGGAATTTGCGGACCTCAGCGCCTGTAGGGAGTGTGGTGTTCCGGAGAGGGAAGCCCCCCTGCTAGGGTGGAGTGCCGGCACTGCAGCAGCTGCAGACTGGCAGGGGAAGTGTGGAGAAGTGCCTCCCCACGGCACTGTTGAAGCCAAACATATCAGTTCATGCCCTAAGTTGGAGCAAGCGCTGCTCTGCCCTCTCAGCCCACTGGGTGATGTCCAAGCACAGCGAGGGACCGATGGGGAAGGGAACAGCCGTGTTTACATACAGCAGCCTGTTGGCTTTCTCATGCCAACGATATACGGCTCCAAAGAACCCCTGCTGGCAGTAGGTCGGTGCCCAGGCTTTGCCGAGGCCCTGAGGAAGGAAGAACCTTCCGCCCGTAACCTAGCACCCTGTGCACAGGTTGTCGGTGTGGCTGGAGTCCTTCCCTGAATGACTGGGACAGGGAGCGGGTTGATGCATCGAGTTTAAGCCAATTCACATGCTCCAGGCTAGAGCCGAGCTGGTGTATCGCCCCATCTCCCAGCAGTGAAGTGCCACTTTATCTGCCGCGCTAGGAGAGGAACGGAGCTGCAGTTGGCCACCTGCCTCTGCTGAGGTTTAGCTGGCAACTTCCTCTAAGGCGTCTTGATGATGTTGCATTGAAGCGGTGACCTGTGTGACCTCGGCACTACCCACTGCGGGTGCGGGAAACCGCGCCCTGCACGCTGCCTCCAAGCTGATGTCTAACTAAGTTACAATGTCAGATGTCTCTCTTTTTATATAAAGAACAAGCATCAGGCACTCAACAGATGTTGCTGTAGCAGCTCCAGTAATCTGCACTGCGGTCCTGCTCATCTGTGCTGCAGACCTGTGTGCAGAAAACCGCCTCCCCCCGAACCTTCCCTTGGCTCACAGGGGCAAAGGTTATCTGAGCACACCAAGTTACGTGGGCTGGGGCTAAGCTTTCGCCTTGGCCCTAGGTAGCCGACTCTGTTGACCCATTGTGTGACTTCTGCTGGCTGCTGACAGCACAGGGCCTAGCTACACAATGGAAAATCCTCTAATCGCCTTAGGCCTAAAAATACAGTGACCTCTCAAAGGCAGGATTGAATGCTGTCGTCAGCAACAAAATGGAGCAGATGTGTGTTTGGGTGGTGGGGGGGTGTAAAGTTTTTGAAGGACTCTTGTTTATCTCCAACTTTCTTCCCTTCTTGTGTTTCTTGAGGTATTTGGGAGAAGATAAAATATTGGGTGTAGTCTTAAAAAGAGACTATCTACTAATGTGGATTGTTGAAACAGACCTTTCCCTAGTGAGTGTCTCCAAATCGCCTTTGCAAGTCCGTTAGGATTGCCTTTTCCGAACTAGGAAGGAGCCTGTACTTCGTGCTGTTAACCTCTCCCTGCTCATTTTGAGGCCACATACCATTGCAAAGAGATGGGAGTGAATGAGGAGGGGCGTGTCCCCTATAGGAAGGGGAGAAGAGCTGGTTTATAAGACCTCCAGGATCAATATGCTGTGTTTGGGACACCTCAGTTTAGTCTTTCACATTGAATCCGAGGGGATAAATAGTCACATGGGCTAGGAATAGTTGAGAGTTACGAGCTGACCTGTTTTCCAAGGCTTCCCATTTCCTAGATGAGGGGGAATTCTCTGTTCCAAGAAGTCTGCAGGTCAAAGTGAACATGAAGCAGTCCCTGAAATCTTATGTGGGGAGCTCTCGCCTCTTGCTGTGGTGTGCAGTACTGCCACCCTTTCCCTGATCTGGCACCCCTTGTAGGTTGTTGCTCTCGTCTGGTGGGTCTTCAGCGGCTCAGCCTCCAGCCGCATCAATCAATCAAAACAAACCTCTTCTGGGGTAGCAAAAGTCCAACAAAACTGTCTGTCTGCCCCCCCTGGGTCTTCAGCTCTGGCTCTGAGCCATTTAAACTCAGCCCTTAGATGGGGCTGTCAAACATCTCAGGGGACCCCACTTCCCTGGGGGAGGGGGACCAAATCCCCCACTGCTCTTGGTGCCAGCCAAGGGACCCTACAGCCAGCAGCCACATACAGCTCCCAGAGATTTGTTGCTGCTGCTTCCCTGGGCCTCTTCCCACCTGGTCCCTTTAACAGTCCCCCTTAGCTCACGGTTGACATTCCGAAGGCACCTCTCTCTTCCAGCTTAAGCAAGTGTGGTCAGGATCAAACCCTGGCTGCCCCTCGAGCTCCTGTGGCCAGAGAGGAGCCCCACTCGCTACCCATCCCTCTTGTCCCAGCTGAACTCTGGATACTTCAGGGAGGCCTCTCTAGGCAGACCTGGAGGACACTCCTCTGCTGCTCCTGCCCTGAGTGGGCATGGTAGGGACAGGCCCTGCCATATGGTGCCAGGAAAACTGGGTGCGCCCATCATGTCACCACAATAGAACTGCTTGTATGTGATCTCGCATGGCGCTGCCAAACCTGGGTGGAGGCACGCAGCATGCCAAGGAGCAGTGCCAGGGCCCCAGGGGGACACTCTGACCTGTGGCATGGTGACGCTGACCCCACCCAGTGGGTGGAGATGCTGAGCCATTGCGCCTGCTGATCTCGTGCACAGTGGCTGTGTAATATTCGTGGGGGGGGGGGGCCAGGCGGGGCTATCTCAGCACGCTGCTTCTGCTGTGCCACGTGGCCAGGGTGGAGCGCTGCCTGGTCCAGCACAGGCATAACTGGGCTGTTGTCTTCATTGCAGAAGTGCCTACCTGCCAGTCATCATACATGAGAGGAGGGGGCTACTTCCCCACGGGCCAGGAGGGTAAGTGTGTGCACACAAGCCGGAGCACTGCGGGGACAGGTGCGGAGGGTTGTGGTGGCGGCTGACACGAAGGACCCTGAGACGAGTGTCCCTTAACGGTGCTACTACAGAGACAGAACCACCACTGCTTTAGAAAGGGAGAGGCCTAGGAAGTCCCCTGGTTCTAGTACCCTCCCCCGCCGGTCTGTAGTTTCCTTTCTGTACTGGGGTGAGTCCAGCACCACCGCGAAAGCAGGTGGAATAGCAAACCATCGTCTCTGCTGACTTTTAGAGATCCAATCTGCCCCTTACCAGGCACTCTGTATCCTTCCGTGCGACTGTTGAGACTCCCGTTTACCGCAGCGCGAGTTCTTCCTTCCTGCCCTGCTCTTGGGTGTATTAGACGGTGGTACGGGCGGCTGTGCCTGATGCAGCTGCTAATAATAGTGTGTCTCCATTTCAACTGACGCTTCACCTGTGATCAGACCCTCCCAGCTGTGTGAGAGCAAGGGTAAACAATGCTGCTTTTCTCAGCCATGCATCTCGACGGCCGCATACTGGGCTGTACTCTCTAGTCCAGGATAACGTGCCCGATAGAGACAGTTACTGGAGCTACAGGGGTTGGGGGAGGGGAGACACCTGAATGGTATTTGGCAAGCAGCGTGGCTGTTAGCTCGCTCACTGAACTAGTCTGGACAGGTTTCCTGCCAGCAAATAGAATCTAACGTTTTGAGGGCCAGGCCTCAAATGGGACTGTGCTCAGATGTCCCTCTTGCAAGTGAAATGTGCTGACTTTCTAAAGCCGTTAGCTGCATGCCTGGCCTGGCCTGAAGGTGAAAGGGAGGAAACAATTCATGGTCCAGATCTGCCTGTAGACCAGTAGGGTTTGGGACTGAGCATTAGATAAGTCCATCCAAAAGGCAGGTCTGAATGAGTTCATGCAGTCAGAAATATGGTGGTTTTTACAAGTTCTCACTCTCCAGAAGTGCCGCTGCTGACCCTGGCACAAAGATCCTGCTCGGTTTGTAGCCTGGAATCCAAGCAAGCCTATGTTTGTGGCTATGGTGCTGTAGCAGCTGGGATTTCACTAGTCTCAATGGAGTCTTGAAAGCCTTTTTAATGTGTGTGTTTTGCTGAGCTGGCTGTTGGACAGTCAGCGTTTAATGCCGCCGGCTGCCTGTCCCAGTAGGATGATGGGGAAACCTTCTGCTAGAATGTGGAGATCTGGATTCATACCAGACAAATTTCAGTTTTCTGATAAACTGCATAAGATGGGCCTCAAATAAAGCCCCTGTCTCCCTAAGCAAAGGGGGTAGCTAGCAGGTGTCCAGGCGACTTCTGATCTAGGTTTGGGTTGGTTCAATGGCACAATCAGCCAGTCACACCTCTGCATCCGTGTCATGCATGCTTCAGCATAGGTTGCCTCTCTGGTCTGGACTGTGGAGCTAACAGGCATGCTTTCTTCTTAGGGTTTTCCTATGAAAAAGATGCCCGGTTGTACTTTGATGACACCTGCGTGGTGCCTGAGAGGCTGGAAGGTAAGACGCTGGCTGTAATGTGGCCGGGGGTGGGGAGAAGAGACATGGAGCTGCCTAATAGAATTCCCGCGTCCGGCTCTTCCCACAAAAGTAGGGTGAGAAACCCAAGCCAGTGGCAAAAGGATGCCGGAGCTGGGCTCTGTTGCTCGGCCCCTCTCTCTCACCATGGCTTGGTGACGTCCTCGGACAGCCTCATGCTAGGGCTAGAGACCAGCCAGGCTGGCCCCGAGTGCGGGAGACAGGTCGGTGGCAAGCGGGGGGCCCTTTAGTGCTGATCTAAAATGTCTCTCCTCCCATGCAGGGAAAGTGAAGCAGGAACCCACCATGTATCGGGAGGGGCCTCCGTACCAGAGACGAGGGTCGTTGCAGCTCTGGCAGTTCCTGGTCACACTCCTGGATGACCCGGCCAATGCCCACTTCATTGCCTGGACAGGCCGGGGCATGGAGTTTAAGCTGATCGAGCCTGAAGAGGTACAGAGCCGGCCATGGGACTCGTCAGCAGCTGCTGGCTTGGTTACAGCCCAGAAACAAAGGCCTGTGTTCCCAAACTCCCAGCACTCTGGGCATTGCCTGGCACAGTGTGGGGGGGAACCATGGGGGTAGGGTTGAGTCTAGTGGGGTTTAATCCTTTATTGGAAATGACTGACTGGCTTGGAACCTCAGACTGATCAGGGCTCTCTCCTTTCCACCCCTCTTACTCCTTAAATGACAGGTGGGCATGGGGGTAGAGAACATCTTTGCTGGGGCTATAGAGTGTGCTCTGGAACTCCAGAGGGGAGACCCATGGTCCTGTGGGCACTGTGAGCAGGGGCTGTGTACAGCGGCTTTGCAGCCTCTTGAAGGAGACTGGACGAGGCAGACGGAGCCTCGGGATGGAGCAAATGTAGCCTCCTTGGTATGTGCTTGGCAGTGGTTGCGCTCTGGGGCCCTGGCTGGCTCAGCTGGGCACTCCAGCCATATGGGAATAGTCTGGCTCTTACCCACTGCTGGAGGCGGTTGGAGACTGTGGCTCACCTGCGGGGGAGGGTGGGGCTGAGCTTTCCATTTGTAGAGTCAGAGCTGGGCTAGCCATGCAGTCTGCCTCACACTGGAAATGCAGATGGTACAGATATGCTGAAGCTTGGACAGGAATATGGAGGTAGATTTATAGTTAGTGCTGGGGCCTCAATCACGGTAGTGGACACATCCAGTAGTGAGATAGTTAATGTTGATATTTAGACTGTCATCACTAGGTTTCAGAGTCAACATACAACACAGTGAGGGAAGAGGAGCAGTTCTCACCTCTGAGCTGTCTGCCAGCTCAGGCCAGCACTGCTGCCTCTGCTATGCTTTGTTTCTGTTCGTGAAGGGAGTGTGTTTTCTGTTTGCTTACTTTGGGCTGTTTTGCTACTCCAGGGGAAGATTTTGTTTTCAAATGGACATGTAGATTCTGGAGCAAGGGTGGGATTCCGCAGCCGGGCACTACAGGCGATCACAGGTGTAGTGGCCATGACAGGTGCAGATCCTGCCAACAGTGTAGTCTATAGCGCTTATTTTACATCCAGTCTGCTTTTGAGTGGCCTGTAAGATGTAAAAGCTGCAATGCTGTCTCCACTGGCAACTGGCGCAATTAACCTGCAACTTCCATCCCTAATTTCTGTCTCAGCAGACACCGAAAAGCAGAAATGTCATGTGGGAATATGTCCCGCCCGCCCCAGAACACCTGGGAACCCAAAATAGGGCCGTTGCGACTGCAAAGGTGTAACGGGGGCATTACTGCCGTGATACCAGTGTAAGCCCTACACGGGCCTCTCTGCTTAGGGGCCCATATTCCCACCAGCAGTGATGGTGCTTTGCGCAGGGCCTTTGGAAGAGCCATTCCCTCTCATGGAAACCAGACTGTCTCCTCTGCAGCCCCCGTTCATTTGACCTTCGCCCACAGGAGCCTAGTGCCTCGTGACCCTGGACAGGGCCCTGTGTCACAGCTTGTTGTCAGCTCTTCGTCTGTCTGAAACTCGGCCCAAGGGGGCTGACCAGATGACATGGGCCCAGGTCTCCATGCAGCCTGCTATGCCAGAGCCCCAGATTGCTTGCTACCAATCTGCCAACCAGGAGCCCTGGGTGCTTGTGTCGTTATCTCCTGCGCTGTGGCTGCCTGTTCACACGCTCTCCCCGGGTACTGTCTCTGTGAGAATCATTCCTTCCCTTTCGCTCTAGCATGTTGCCTTCCCTGCCCACGTGGCCTGGGCTGGCCCAGCCCTTGCCGGGTGCACTGGACACCTAGCACGGTCCGTGAGATTTCCACTGGGTAACTGTCAGCTCTGCCCTGGCGATCCCAAGAAGGCACTGGGCTGCTTAAATCGCCTTCCGCGAGGAGCATCGCGGCACATTTGCACGGTGACGCAGAGGAAGAAGCAGTTTAAGTAATTGAAACCAGCTGCATTGCTGAGCAGTGCACTCTGGGTAATGATCCATAATCTCTATTGCGCTGTGCATGGAAATTGTGGTTTTCAAACGGCTTTTTTGGCAGGCTCCCTAATCAAGTGGCTTTGATTGTCTTCCAGTTGAGCACCCTCTGAACGCTGACAGGCAGCTCTTCAGTCTGCAAATGCATTCGCCATGAGTCAGCTTTTATTGCTTTTTGCGGGGAGGATGGAATTGAGGGGTGGAACATGGGGTAAAAAAACCACCAGAGCACAAGGAGCTGTGGGCCCTGGATGCTGCTGCCTCTCCTTGTGGAGGAAGTATGACAGGAGTCATGTAATCTCCCCCAGCCAAGAGCAAACTAGGCAGGGAAGCCAACTGGCCCATGCTCTCCCAGAGCCGTCCCCAGCCAGGGCCTGGCTAGCTGCGAGTAGGCCTCGTGGGGCTCCCCAGCACACAGCGTCGTGCAGTGGTGAGATGGACGGAGCGCTTCCGCAGAGCCCTGGTGCTGGAAGACGATTACGTAACCATAGCTACGGGGCTGCTTGGAAGCCCTGTGTACGCAAACGCTCTCTTGTTGCATATGGGAGTGATGGCAGGAAGAGGCTATGACTGAACGGACAGCCTGCTCTGGAGGCGCTTCTAGGGCTAGGCTGGAGGGAACTGGGGAGATTGCCATCTGCCTGCAGTGGTGTAGCACTTCACAGCTTTCACTGAGGAAAGGCCAATGGGGGTGTGGAGGGACAGCCAGGCTTCCTTTTCCCTCCAGGGGTCCCATCTTTGCTTTCAAGTGCTTAGATGTCTAGCAAAAAAGCTCTTGTTCTCCTGCCCCTTGTTAAAGTGTCTGTTAGTAGGAGCTGGCTCCGCAATCTGTGTCTATTCATGACCTGGGGGAGGGAATGGAGACAAACACTAAACCTTATGGGCAGGGGTTACTGTTTCCTCTTAGGCTTGGATTGACGGGGGGATGGAGAGAGAGGTTGCGTTCCACAGACGTGGCTTGGGATGCTAAACCCACGCACCTCTGATTAGCTAGGCCAGGTATACCTTTGCCCTGATTTTAAACAGCTGAAGAGGAGAGCAGCTCCCCCACCTGCTAGTCACTTTGCTGCTGTAACTAGAGGTCCTTGGGCCAGTTTCTCACCTCTGCAACTCACCCGGTGAATAGAAAAGTGTCTCCCAACCTGAATGTTGGCCAGGGGGATTCACCTGCCCTGCCAGTCGGGGATGCCATTTGAACTGCTCTGTGTTCAGCTCAGGTCGCCGCCTCAGGCCTCTGCATGCATTTCCTCTCCGTTACAATGCCTCAGGTGGACGGGGTTAGCTTAGTGCACTTAGTGTCAGGAAATCCCATTAATCTACCTCCGAGTGGATAATGGTGCTGTGTGGCTTTTTGTCCATTCCAGAAATCCCCGGGGAGAGGGTGGGTTGGTTGGCAGCAGCCTCATGTCATCAGATTCCCGTTCCCAGAGGGAACGGAAATGAGTGAACCTCTTCAGGCTACTCCGGAATCTGCTTAGAAATGACCGGGTTCTCTTGCAGCCCATTAGCAGCTCCTGCCTGTGGCTGCCTCTCTCAGGTTTCTGAGGTGACCATTCCAGTAATTCCTTATTGACTGCAACCGAAACCACAGAGCTTAGCTGCCGTGCGCTAATGGCTAGCGGTCGATAACCCAGGAGTTGGGTAGACGTGATTGCTCAGCCAGCCTGCTATATTCAGAGGCTCAGGGGATTGGTAATAAGGCGCAGAACCTCGTGGTCACGGGATTGAGTCCAGCAGCCATCGTTTGGCTGCTCTGTGATGTACGAGAGTTACTTGCTAGTTTAGGCCCCATTTCTCATAGACATGTGAGCGCATAACAAGCGAACCACTTGGGCTAACATAAGGACCGAATGGTACATGCAGGTGCTGGCTGTGCCTGGGTCTATACCTGTTGGAGGACTCTGATCACCAATGCTCTTTGGGACCCCTGTCAGTAGCACTAACCTTTGGCAAACCCATTAGAGCTGCCCCTGGGTCTTCATGCCTGTCTCCTCTCTCCTCAGGTAGCTCGTCGCTGGGGAATCCAGAAGAACCGACCAGCCATGAATTACGACAAGCTCAGCCGTTCTCTGCGCTACTACTATGAAAAGGGCATCATGCAGAAGGCAAGTAGGTCACCGCTGCCTGTCATCGGCAGGCTGGATGCCTGGAGGTCGAGGGCTGGTCCATGGGGACGGCCTCTCTGGGTGAGGGGGCGGGGACTGGTGGCGGCAGCAGCAGGACAGCTTGTGGGGTGCCCATGGCTAGTCAGATTCCTGAGTGGCTCCAGAACCTTTCAGGAGTGGGACCCGGGTCCCTTGGCTTCTGTTGCTCTAGGGACAGATACTTGTAAAAGGGAAGCAACTCCACCCTGAGTCAGTGGGAAACCGTGATGTAACCTGGTTTGGGGCAGGGGCTGTTAGGGGAGAGACTGGGGCACCAATTTAATATTTTTAGCGTCTCAGGGCGAATGGTAAAGATGCAGCCTTACTGAACCAGAATGCAAAGTAGCGAGGTGTTAACTGTTCTGTTAGGGGTGCAGCTATCATACTGAAACAGTGACAACCCTAGTGTGGCTGCCAGTGTGCCTAAACCTAGACTGAGCTGTTACAGGCACGTTTATACAGTAACTCCTTGCTTAACATTGTAATTATGTTCCTGGAAAAATGCTACTTTAAGGGAAATGATGTTAAGCAAATCCAATTTCCCCATAAGAATTAATGTAAATGGGGGAGAAGGGTTGATTCCAGGGAAAAAAATTTTGCCAGACAGACTATATTTTATATAAAACTTCTACTGTGTATATTTATATAAACAATTTAATACTGTACACAGCAATAATGATTGTGAAGCTTGGCTGAGGTGAAGGAGTCAGAGGGTGGGGTATTTCCCAGGGAATGCCTTACTACTAAATGATGAGCTAGCACTTGGCTGAGCCCTCAAGAGTTAACATATTGTTGTTAATGTAGCCTCACGCCCTCCAAGACAGCAGGAACGGACGGAAGGGAGACAGCATGGCAGAGACCGACAGAGACACACACTGTGTGTGAGAGAGAGAGAGAGATGGGCATTACCCCTTTAAGTATGCTGACCCCACTCTAAGGACATTGCCTTTTTAAGTAGATCAGCAAGTTGAGACAGCAGTTGCTGCTAGCAGGCTCCCTCCCTCCTGAGACCTGTCATGTCTCCCCTGCTCTGGAGATTGGGGCAGGGGGAACTATTAGCACTCATCTTCCACCCACACCTTGCACAGCAAGCAGGAGGTTCCTGGGAGCAGCTCCAAGGCAGAGAGCAGGAGCTGCACATGACAGTTGGGGAGGGACAGCTGAACTGCCCAGCAATTGATAGCCTGATGGGTGGCTGCCACACAAGGAACTTAGGGGTGCAGGGAGCTGATGGGGAGGGCTGCGGGGAGCTGCTGGTCCACCCAGGTTCCAAGCCCCCACCACTAGCTCCAACGGGCTGCTCTTTCTGCAAACAGTGGACAAAGCAGGTGTCTGCCAAACAAGGTTATAAGGGAGCATTGCACAACTTCAAGCTTGCTGATTAGAGAATTTGCTATGTAACAACGTTAACCAGGACGAGTTTAAGTGAGGAGTTACTGTACCAGTATAGCTGTATCCGCGCTAGGGGATTGGGGCTGTTGAAATGGATCGGGATGAAAGTGGAATAGTCAAGCCAGCTGGCAATAGTTCATTAGAGCACAGAGGAGAGGGCTGGCCTACAGACTGTCAGATGAAGCACTTCTGAACTGAAGAGCTGGTTTAGCCCTGAAGAGGCCGTCTTTAACAGTAGCTTTAATGAAAAGCCCTCGGAAGCATTTTGGTGCTTTTTCCTGGGAGAGGAGTAAAGTTTGCCTTAACAAATGGCAATAAATATCCCACTCCAAACAGTAGTGCTGGGAACTTGAGCATACCCTGTACTCAGGGGCCTTGAGAATGAATCCTCCAGCCCTTGTGCAAATTGTATCATTGAACTTCGAACACTGTATGGATGAGCGCTCAGTTAAGAGCTGCCCCCTAGTGGCATCCCATTCTAGTCCACATCCATGTGTCCTGAGCCACGTGTGGCTGCTGAGATTCTAAGAACATATCGGCCATACTGGGTCAGACCAATGGTCCATGTAACCCAGTATCCTGTCTTCTGATGGTGCCAATGCCAGATGCTTCAGAGGGAATGAACAGGACAGGGAATTTATCAAGTGATCTGTCCCAGAGCCTAGGGTTGCATCCCTAAACATCTTAGCTAACAGCCTCTGGGGACTTGTCCTCCATCAAGTTATCCAATTCTTTTGTGAACCCAGTTACATTTTTTGGCCTTCACAGCATTCCCTGGCAATGAGTTCCACAGGGTGGCTGTGCGTCTTCTATTGTTTGTTTTAAACCTGCTGCCTATTTATTTCATTAGGTGACCCCTGGTTCTTGTATTATTTGAAGGGATAAATAACACTTTCTCCACAACATGATTTTATAGATCTCTATCATATTCCTCCCCTTGGTCTTTTCATCTTGGGAAAGAGATGACTCTCTCTCTCTCTTTTTTTTTTTTTTTTAATCTCTTCTAATTTTGTATGGGTAATTGGAATTGTATTCCAATGTGTATTACTTTGCATTTATCAACACTGAATTTCATCTGCTATTTTCTTGCCCAGTCACTGAGTCTTGAGATCTTAGTCCAAAGCAGACTGTAAAGACTTACCATTATTTTGAATAATTTATCTGCAAGTTTTGCCACCTTCCTTTTTCCAGATCACTTATGAATGTTGAACAGCGCTGGTACCAGTTCAGATCCTTTAGGGGCACCACTGTTTACCTCTCTGAAAGCTGCCTAGGGGATTTAGGCACAACTGCCATTCAAATGTAATGGAAGATACATGTCCAAATTCCCTAGATGGCTCTTGAAAAATATCAGCCAACCCATACACAACTCCCCCTCCACAACCCCTTTCTATCCATAGTACCCCAGTCCATATGGGCGTTTGATAGCCCACAAAGATGACCCATCAGTTTGAAGTTCTGTGCCTTTGGCTCCTAGCTCTTCATTATTCCTCCTGTTATGGACGGGGTTTGTGAAATGTCGCACAAACAGTCTTTAGAAGTAGGAGCGGAATGTTTTGGAGCATACTGGAGCCTCCCAATGCTCCCATCCTAACACAGGTGTTTGTCTCTGCTTTTAGGTGGCTGGCGAGCGGTACGTCTATAAATTTGTCTGTGATCCTGATGCCCTCTTCTCCATGGCCTATCCAGACAATCAGCGCCCGTTCTTGAAAGCTGAGCCCGACTGTCACGTGACCGAAGACGATACCTTGCCTCTGACGCATTTTGAAGACAACCCCGCTTACCTTCTGGAGATGGATCACTGCAGCAACCTTCCCTACGCGGAAGGATTTGCTTACTGACTTGCTGCAGGCTAGCGCTACAAAGTCAAGTTTGGGCAAATAAAGGCAGTGGTTTTGTAACGAATGTTTGCTCTTCATAAAACTGGACTCTGTAAGCATGATTGGTGGAGCCTAAAATGTATATTCAGTGGCCCCGCAGAAGACAGAATCTGATAGCTTAAGGACTAGGAGTAGATCTGCCAAAGGCTGCAACCACGAAGAGTTTTTCGGGGCAGGGGTTGACATGAAGTCTTTGTTTCAGGCCACACTGCTGTGGACATGTGAGGTGTGGCCATTGCGCCCAGTGGTCCTCCTGGAACTTGGCTAGACAGTGTGACTGTACAGCATGCCATCCTGACAATCTGCTTTGCATCAATCACAATACTTGTAGCTGCCTTGTGTGTTGGAAAGGGCTTTGTTTTGCACAGACAATGGATTTGCAGGGTTGGGGGCGATCCAAGCTAGGCCGGTTTAGGCTTAAAGTGTGGTGCTTGGCATCCTGGGAGAGGGACAGCACTCTGGGTGGTTTTGAATACATGGCACCCCAATCGGACCTGAGGAAACCTCCGTTTTCTCTCTAAACAAAAACCCCACCGGACAGCTCCCCTAACTCCTGATCCTATTCTCTGGAACCACAAGTTTCTGCTCTCCTGTGGAGTCCATCGCTTCCTCCCTGTTCAGTGCTCGGGGGGCGAGGAGAGGGGGGAGAATTGCTTTAATTGCAAGGGAAGCGGGGGTTGTGGCAGGGTTTTTTCCCATGTGCTGGAGAAAAGTTTATAAACCAATTTTGTAGTCTTTTGTATTTTAAAGCAAAGCTGCTCTTTGCAAGCCTGCTGCTTCACCTCCCCGCAGCAGTGCCGGTGCTCTGAGGACACTGCACCCTGCATGGCAGCGTTGCCACCAGCCACGCCTGTTAGCGTCCGCTTTGCGCTCTCCGCATCGGATACCGAACAGAACACCTGCACTCTAGACATTTGGAGCGTTCTGCAAGACAGCAGAGCCCTGCTGTTTGGGTCCTGTGAGCGCAGCTCCCATGCTCTGAGAATTATATGTATATAATCCATGCATATCCCACTGGGTTAACTCTCCAAGGTGTGACCCTGTGGCATGGCTGCCATGGTCCTCCCGAACTACCTATTCCACTCCATATCACTGCTCAAATTTTAACCCTCCATCATGCTTCTGGAATTTGAAACTGGGTGAAACAGTCAAATAACTCTCAGCTTAATTTCCATGTCACAGTTCCCTCTTCAGTATGTTTAGGCTGATCTTATAAGAGGAGGCCTTTTTTAAGAATTAGGCTGTAATACCTGGGTGGGGGAGGAGTTCAGGGGGATGTCTCACCGCAAAACAAAATGTTCCCCTAAATCTCACCCCCTCTTGCAGTTACCGCTTCCTAACTTACCTGTACCACTCCCATATACTCCCATATATGCATATTTTCCCCCAACTATCTATACGTTTTTGTTGTAAATGCTGTATAGGGGTTTTTCCTTCTTAGTTAACCTGGTTTGAGTGTGTTGACTGAGTCATTTTTTTAATTTTTTTTTTGAAAGTATGACGATTAACTCTTTGTAGACTAAATTTCTCTCCCTCTGATGTAAAAAGTGGCCTGTACAGTCATGAAATGTGGGATGCAGGCCTCACTCTTGCACTCCTGCATCGAGGGGATGGATGCTAGCTGTTGTTCGGGGTGGAAAGTCTACAGTGCAGAAAGGGTTAATCTGAGGAGTGATCTGAAATAACCTTTCCTCGAGCAGGGTTGTGCATCTCCTGCAAAGTTGCATTACATTCTGTACTGTGTACAATAAAGGATTTTGCTTTCTGTTCATTCACAGATGAAATTGCCTTTTTTTCCTTTCATGTAGGGTATGCATTTTGTGTTCTGAAAAGAAGACTTGGGGAAGACTTTTCTGACTGGCCTCCAGATCTGCGGGAGCCGGGGGGCAGGGGTCAGTCACATCATCTACACCACGCTGGGTGTCCTGCTGTGCCGATGGTCCTAACGGGGAAAAGCCATTTGCCTCTTTGCTGAAAATCCTTCGGTTTGTCCTCCCACATCTGGCCACCACGTACCCAAGCCAAGTACCGTAGGATCATGAAATGACAATACCCTCAATGCTTTTCCAGCTCACGTGTTGCAGGAGCTGGACTCGGGTGCGGGAGGGGGGATTTGACCTGGAAACGAGTGGCCCAGCTTTGACTCTGTCAGCACCTACCGAGTTGCTCTACTTTGACTTATGAATATGTGCACAACAATGAGACCCTGAAGGGGCTTGTGCAGCTCTCTGGCCATCCTTCCTGCTTGGCTATTGTGATGCCTGTGAAAGCTTATGCCCAAATTTAGGGTTCCCTATAGCTTCAGGCTTCTTTCCTAGGGTTAGCTCTGGCTTCCTTTTTCAGTTCAGTAAAGCGATGTTACTCAAGGTGCAGAAGAAAACTGTGGCCGTGATGGAACTTGCCCTAATTTTGCCTTTTGGGTTGAGATGGAGAGGAGCTGAACAGAGATGTGCAGAAGTGGGTGTTAAACCCCAGAGCTTTGTAACTATCCTTGTCCTGCAATCTTGTTAAAGCCTGCTCTGAGTTTTGATGCCAGCTAGAACCCTGTAAGTGCCTAAACTCCCCTGGTGCCTGAATCTTCACTGTAAAAGTTCCCTCCAGGCCTAAACTTCTGTCTCCAACAACACACACTGCTTCTTCCTTCTAGGGATGGGCAAACTTTCTGACCAGAGGCTACATTGGGGTTGCAAAATTGTACGGCGGGCTGGGTAGGGAAGCCTATGCCCCCCCAAACAGCCTGGCCCTGCCCCCTAGCTGACCATGCCCACTTCCTGCCCCCTTCAGAACCATCGACCCATCCAAGCCCCCTCATTGCACCTTGCCCTCTCCTGAGACCCTCCCCCCAACTGCTCCCCAGGACACCACCCCCTACCTAAGCCCTTCTGTCCGCTGACTGCCCCACCCTCTATCCATAGCTCCCTGGGACTCCCTGCCCCTTATCCAACCTCCCCATTCCCTGATCTCCCCCCAGAACCTTTGCCCCATCCAACCTCTCCTGCTCCCTGTTCTCTGACTGCTCCCCAGGATCCTCTGCCCCTTATCCAGCCCCCCTCCCCCAGCCCCCTTAGCACATCACTCAGAGCAGCCAGAGCCAGACATGCTACTCTGCCCTCATGCTGAAGCATGTAGCCCCATCCCCAGAGCACTGCCCCTGTGGCGGTATGGCTCCAGGGGGAGGAGGGACAACAGGGCAGGGGCTGAGCAGGATGGTCCTGCAAACCCGATGTGGCCTATGGGCCATAGTTTGCTCACCCCTGCTCTAAGCATGTAGTCCCAGACTGATCCATACATCAGGCAGAGGAGCCCTGACTCACCTGTGGGGCCTGATCTCGTGGGTATGTTCTGAGGCTGCCAAAGGAGAGGGTGGAGCTAACCTTGCTCTAATCCCAGTGGTTAGAGCCCTGACCTGGGATGTGGCAGACCTAGGTTCAAGTCCCCTCTGGTTGAGGGGAAGACAGGGGCTCCCACCTCTCAGGTGATGCTCTAATCACTGAGCTATGGGAGGGAGACTCCCTCACCCTCTCCTAGTGAGCCTGTTCCACAGTGGGTAGAGTCTCTCATAAGAGGTGGGAGACCCCCTCCCCCGTTCAAACCTTTTCTCTCTCAGGTAGAGTAGGAATTGAACCTGGCGCGCTCATGCCCTGGGGCAGTGATCTGCTCACTGGATGGAGGTGGTACCACAGCCGCTGCCTACAACTGTTTTGTGCGGCATGAGGCGGGTGCATCACTCATGCTCACCAGAAGTGGCTTAAATGCCAAAGGCATCCAACTCAGGAGAGGGTCCCTGCCTGTACATCGCTAGCAGATATAGACACGGCTGTGCAGCCCGGACTTAACAGCCTTTCTCCATGTGGGGTGGAGCTTAGAACACCCTTCTCATTGTCATCTCCCGTTGGCTAGCTAAGATGCTCCCTGCAGTGGGCTAGCTTTTGTGGATCCCATGCGTAGGTGTCCCTCTCCCACCAGTCACTTTGTAGGGCGTCTCGATGCCTCGCTTGGGCTTGGTAGATCCCAGTTTCATGCCTAGGATTTTCTAGGTGGGTCCAACCATCTCTAATATTGTCATGGCTAAGACCCTTTGGCAACCCATGCTTGTTCCACAGGAAGACAGCTACTGGACCTACCAGAAACTCCTATGCAGCCAAGTGGAAGATGTTTCCTCTGGGTTTCTCTACAGAAAAGCATGACCAACTTTAATACCCGCGGCCAATGATTCAATTTCCTCCTTTTCTTCAAAGTACATTCCCTAAAAGCTCATGCAGGCAATGGATACATAGAAGCCCCCGTTCCAGGGGCATAATGTCTTCATAACTTTGTCACTTTCTTAAGGAACTGTCCAATACCTCATCCTGTCCATGAGCTGGTCTTCAGACTGTCTTTAAGGTGGTTTTGCCAGCTGAGCCTCTGGAAAAGTAGATCTCTTCTTCTGGCATTTAGTGAAGAGTCACTGATGCCAGGCACTAAGAGTCTCTGGGGAGGCTCAGGTGGCTACTAGCCAGGGTGGGCAGGGATGGTGTCCCTAGCCTCTGTTTGCCAGAAGCTGGGAATGGGGTGACAGGATGGATCACTTGATGATTACCTGTTCTGTTCATTCCCTCTGGGGTACCTGGCATTGGCCTCTGACGGTAGACAGGCTACTGGGCTAGATGGACCCTTGAACTGACCCAGTATGGCCATTGTTATGTTCTTAGATGGTGTGTGAAATCCACAGCCCAGGTAAGCTCTAAAGGGGCCCTACCTGTGTTTGAGCCACAGCTCAGTAAAGTGACATTCCCTAGTAAGGCCATCAGGGTCCATGACTTGGATGTCTTGAGGGTACTCCCTTTAATGGCCACTTGGCCTCGAGCTGGCCCTGGGCTAGAGTGCTGGGGAAAGTCTCGTGTGCCCTGGCCTGAGTGTCTGATGGCCAGTTTGACAGTGCGACCCTCCAGGTATTGGCCTACTTGTCTTCCTGAATTCCGCCTTCTTGGAACAGTGCTTCTGCCTCTTGTTCTCCTGAGAGCAGGACTCTGGCCTGACAATACTGGGCAAGAAGTTACTCCCCTGTGCCTGGGCTGCTCTGAGCACTCCCTTGGGGCAGATGGCCACGCAGCTGCTGATAGTCACAGCTTTGCAGAACGTTGAAATTCAATAGTACAACACTCAAGGCACTTGGGGACTAATAAGAATTTCTTATACTAGCTGGGGGCGGTCATCAGCTGGAAGAGACAGAGGAGACAAGATAACTGGGCACGTGAGTCAATTGCAGGGTACCTATGAGCCAGCAATGTGATGTGACTGGGAAATGGCAAATACTGGGATGTGTCAGAAAAGGCATTTCCAATAGCAATAGAGAAGTAAAGTCCCATCGTACAAGCCAGGGCTCAGGCCTCATTTGGAATATTGCGTATGGTTCTGGGCACCCCTGCTTAAGAACGCTGATGATGCAGACAGGACAGGTGAGGGTTACCTGACCCCCTAGATTGCTTGGTCACATGGTGTGGCTGGGCCCTCTCCCAGTGGAGCAGCTGAGTCAGTGAACTGAACCAGGTAGGGAGAGGCAGCGGTGGAGACAGAGCAGAGGATTCTGGGATTTGAAGGAGGGGCCACTGCTTTAACTCTGCCAGGAGAGGCAGAGGAACAGCTGAGAGTTGCACACAGAGGGCCAATGCTTTCTGGGAGGGGAGGGGCTGCTGAGGGCGGGAAGACTCAAGCTGTTCTGGGGTTGTTTCCCCCTTCCCCCCTCCCCTAGTAGGCTCAGGTCTATGTTTAAGAAAGATGAATTTACAGGGGAACCACTGCAGAGAAGAGCTGTTACGATGATCGGGGAATGGATCACATGAGAGGAGCCTGGAAGATTTTGGCTTGTGTAGCCACCAAAATGACTGTTGAGAAGGGAGCCGATTGATCTTTCCCGCAGTGTATTTACAGTGAGCTCAAAAAAGGGTGCTAAGCTACTGAAGCCAAAGGACAATGTCAGCACAAGAACAAACGGGGACAAACTGAGACTGGAAAGGCGACAATGGTTTCCAGCCATGAAACCAAACTGTTTTGACACAGTGACCCAGGAGGGCCCTTCCAGTACTACGTTCCAGGCTTCACTGCAGCGCGCAGGCCTGACCTAGGAGTGGGGCTCTGTCCTTCTCTGGCACTGAGTAGAGTAAGCCAGGCATTGGGTAGAGCCGCAGCCTCCGCTCTGCCGAGGGAGTAATGCTCATTTTGTCAAGGGCTGACCATGGCCTAGACACATGAACTGTAAGCCAAGCCATACAAAGGCAGGAGGAGCTGCACCTTGTTCACGTCAGACCGCGCCTCAGCTGACCCCAGTGGCTGGTGATGGCAACCTTGTGCTGCACCCGCTGTAATGAGGCCTAGCTGAAGGGTTCCAGGTAGCCAGCGAATGCTGCTAATTCTAAACATCTCAGCCAGTCCCGCAGCACTTCATTCACGTTACCGAGCACGGCGTGAAAGGGGAATGTGCCTCTTCAAAGCTGGCTGACGGGCTGGGGTCCTGGGAGCCAGGCAGAGCTAAGAGGGGGCCTTTCCGCTGAGGTCACTCTGATTTCCTCCGGCACTCCACAGTTCACACGCCCGCAGCAGGACACCCTCAGGAGTGGAGACTGGCATGGGAGCTGTGCTTCTGTTCCACTGTCATATGTCTGCTGTGACTGCCAGGCCTGGTTTCCATAGCAATGAACAGTACTGCTTGTTCAGATGCAGACACTGCCTTAAACTGGGCAATTGGCAGCAGAACATCATGAAGAACAGCGAGGGCAATTATAAAGCCCCTCCCCTCCCCAAAGCGTCTAGCCCAGGGGTCAGCAACCTTTCAGACGTGGTGTGCTGAGTCTTCATTTATTCCCTCCAATTTAAGGCTTCGCATGCCAGTCGGGGTTGGGCTGGGGCCAGCTCTGGCCCCTGAAAGGGCGGGGCCACTGGTGGAAGGGGAGGGGCTGAGGGGGACAGAGCAAGCCCTGTAGGTAAGTGCCTCCTCCCCGTAGCAGCGACAACCGGGTGTGCTGGGGGCTATTTAAAGGGCCCAAGGCTCCCCTGAGTCTACTGCCCTGGGTCCTTTAAATAGCCACCGGAGCTGCAGCAGCGGAGAGGCTCTGGTGGCTATTTAAAGGGCCCAGGCAGGTAGTACCGTAGGTTGCCGACCCCTGGTCTAGCCAGACTTCCTTAGGCACCTGAATGGAGACATTTCCCAGGAGGCAGGATGCTGGATCAGTCATTCCACTGGGCTCTATTCATTTATCATTGTAATTGGAAGGTGCACATAATGACTGCAGTACCTGCCGTCCCACTTTGGGCCAACTGCTGACATAGGAGCTGCCTACTCATTAGGAGGGAGTAATCAAGGTGCAGCACTGAAACTACCTGCTCTTTGGGGTCCCCTAGGAGCCAGGAATGGCAGAACATCCCTAAAAGTCAGGGGACTGGGGGGCAATGATGCCCAAGCTATGGGCCTGCTCCCCACACCACCCCTTCTCCCCAAGGCCCCGACTCCATGCTGCTCCTTCCCCCGAGGCCCTGCTCCCATGCCACCTCTTCCCGCCAAGCCTCTCTCCCCCCCCCCATCACTCACTGTTACGGGCAGTAAAAAGTGGCGGGCCATGGCCGCCTGACCTCCCCCCGCAATTGCGGAGTCCCTGCTAGGAGCTTTATCCTGCTAGGCACTGTTAGCTCCGAGCACTTATTCCCTGCAAGCTGGGCCCCTGTGTGTCATCTCAAGGTGGCACCTAGAATCACTTGGCACTTTCCAAAACATTAGGGCCAAAGACAGCAACTCAAGGCAACCAGACTTGAGAATCTTGGTCCTAGGAGAGTGAGCAGAAATGTTTGGGGCTGGCTTCTCTGGCAGGCTGAGGCGCTCTCAGGGCAGGACAGAAGATAGTGACAGGTGCAGAAGGGGCAACTCCTTCACACATCCCAGTCCAGGGGCAGGTCAGGAGCTCATGGGCTTCCCCTGCAACTTAGAGGAGTCTCGGGGATGCTCTATGCTGAGCATCACTAGAGCTGGGGAATGTGGCCTATTGATGCTCCCTGGCAGTGTCCCCTTTGTCCTGTGCCAGAGCTTGGGGTGTGGAAGGGGGGCAACGAGTCAGGTCAGAGCAACCTCTGGAGGCTGTTTAAACCAACTTCATAGCCACTTTGTATTTTCTGAACAATTAGATTGTGGGAGCCTGTGACGGGGTGGATTGGCCCCACATTGGGACGGACAGGGTTAACCATTCCCTCCTAGCAGAGAAAGCCACACCCCCGAGGCTCTGCTGGGCATGTTCTAACCAGCAGGCAGGTATAAAAGCCTGCAGAATTGATCAGTCAGGGCTGGTGGCCAAGGAGCAAGAATGCTCAGCGGAGGCTCCAGCCCAGGAGCAGTTACAGCCCTTACTGGGGAGAGCTAAGGAGCTAGGACCAACAGCCCACGGCTATTTGGACCCCTGGGAGCACTGGATGCTGAGGAACTCAGAGACCCTGGGGCTACCGGGACAACGGCGGTTGGAGAGCTGGTGGGAAGTGACCCAGGGAAGGTAAGGGAGTGGTACCTCCCACCACTGTGAGGTTCAGCGTGTTTCAGCAGGATTCCCCGCTGACCCTGGGATGGACCACCTGACCCCGGACAGGCCACTGGGTCAGAGCCTGGTGAAGGTGGGTGGGCCTGGCCTCCCGTTCTGAGGGTCACTAAACCCCCCCCCTCCTTTCCAACAGCATAGTCCCTTGACTTTGCTCTTACCCCACAGGGTTTAGAGGAACTCTGGTCATTGGGCCACACTGTTGTAGGAGCCTAGTATATGGACTCTGGCCACTAGGCTGCACTCTTCTGCTAGGGGAAGAGAATTTAGAGGGATTCTGGCCACTGGGCCACACTGTCGTAAGAGTAACGTATGGACTATGGCCATTGGGCCATTGACTACTGGAGGGGTAGTAGAAATGATGTAGACGTCAAGAGGCATGGTTACCCCTCTCCCCCATGAGTTGAAGGGCCTGACGAGGTACAAAACCTGCCACAGAGGCTAAAGGTCCCCCAGTGCCAGGCTCCACCATGCTGGGCAAAGTACAGATACCTGCTCAATGAGGGTCCTTGCCCCAAAAAGCTTGCAGTCCAACTGACCAGCCGGAGCAAGCGATTGAGACGAGCATATGGGGATGGAGGAGCAGTCCAAAGGGGCTGTAATGGGGATGGGAATTAGCTCTTAGTGCTTTGCTTTGGTTTATGGCCGATCTAGGCTATGCTTCCCTGGCACTAGAGCCCAATCAACTCCCATACTCTGAGCAGGTGAGCTGTCAGTGCGTCCTTTCATTGAGGGAAGGGAGAGCTCACCCTGGCTCTAGCTATCTTCAATGGGAGGGGTGTTCCTCATCTCCTCGCCACTCTCTGAACTAGGGTCAGCACTTTCTCTGCCAGCGGTAAGATCCGCGTGTGCTTCTTTTATCGCGGCTGCTCAAAGCCAAGGCCTCCCTCTGCTCTGCCAGCTCTGTACTCGTCACTGGATCTTTTGGGCCTTAAAACTGCCCTGCCTCTTCCAAAACTAACACATTTCACTTGGCCTCAGCATAAAGACAACTTTTGTCAGCAAGGCCACGAAGGACGGGGGAGGAGCAATAAGGCCAATGTAGCTCAGCGTATGACCATGCAGCCTACGAAGCAAGTGCTAGAGGTTAGATTTAATTGCTGTCCTATTTTCTTACCCCTTTTCTCTCCAGTTCCTTGAAGTCCAGTCTTTACACACTTCCTAATTAGCCACCACAGGACTCCTCCTGTCAGCAGGCAGGGATCATGGGGAAGTCAGCTGATCTACTTTTGAAGTATGGCTGCTGCTAATCCTTTGTAGGTCCATATAAGGTGATCAAATCTGCACATGGTCTAACTAGGGAAGGTCAAATGTCCAGGGGGGATAACAAACCTCTCTGAATGCATTCTCCTACAGCACATCCAGCTGTCTCCAGAGAGCAGAGTGAGCACCAGAGGGCTCAGTTGCCTTCTGACTTCTCTTCATAGTAATAGGTACCTTTTGTCCAAGAGCCTCTCAGCTTTTTCACAACGGCAAGGAAGTATTATCAGCCGCTTTATGAAGGGGGTGACCAGATGTCCCAATTTTATAGGGACAGTCCCGACTTTTGGATCTTTTCTCATATAGGCTCCTATTACCCCCAACTCCTGTCCCGATTATTCATATTTGCTGTCAGGTCACCCTATTTATGAAGCACAGAGAGCAGCGTATCAAGCCTCACTTGATGCTCAATGGCAAAGGCAGGGCTAGAACGTAGTTATGTTGCCTCCTGATGTCTGATGCACAGCCCAAGGGCATAGCTCATTTACCACATCTCTGCCTCGAGCAGGCCAGCTTTTCATTGCCAGGCTAGAATGTTATTGCTGATGAAACGAAGGAGTCATTCCAACACTATGCTATGAAACCAGTTGAATCTGTGAACCGAGGAGTGGATTGTCTCTGGATTTGTCAAGCAATCCTAAAATGTAGCTATTCTTTCTAAAACCTAACACCATGCTGAATCCATCATCGGTTGGTAAAAGGTTTTGTCTAGCAGCTGCACACCTTTGCCAGGCATGTCTGGGGAGAAAGTGACTCCATTTCCACAAGCATGGAGTCTAAATTACAGTCTATGGCCATATGCCAAAGGAAGAATGAGACTCCCCTTCTAGGCTTGCTCCTAATGGAACAGGTCATTGTTACTGAGTGCTCCACTAATCAAGGAGCCTTCTATTAAACCCAAGAAAGTTTTGAGCTAATGAATGTGTCATGTATTTTATCTTCTGTGCTGGAACTTTAGGCTAGTTAGCTAAATGGGCCTTCTTTCCACCAGGGTGGGATTGGGGAGACACAGAATCACTAAAGCACTGGAGGCAGGGTGTTGAGGCGGGTTAGACCAGTCAGGACTAGGACTTTGCAAACTCCCTGCAACCTCCAGTTATGGCAGTTGTGTGGGCAGTGGTTGCTGCTGAGCTCACGCCTGCAGCTTCTTTTGAAGAGCTGGGTTCTCCAGAAACCAATCACCCACTATCAACTTTCATTTGTCTTCAGAGGGTCTTCACTGGCCTACCTCCTTGCCACTGCAGCCCTGGGCTGGATTCCCCCGCTGCCTGGGGTGTCAGAGCTGCATGACTGATGTCTCTCCATCCAAAAGGCTCAGATGACATCTTGGTATGGGCCACTGTGACGGGGTGTTTTCCCCACACAGGTCAGAAAGGATTAACCTCAGCAGGGAACAGTAGAGGTGGTTCCTCCAAGTGGCCCAGAGAGGCTGCATGAGGTGCAGCCAATCAGGGAGAGGCTACAAGGAGCAGCCAATCAGGGCCCAGCAGGCTCACATAAGAGGAGCTGCAAGGCAGGGCAGGGTCAGTCACTGCTGGGAGCCCAAGGGGTGAGGATTGTGTTTCTAGCAGGCTGAAAGAAAGCTAGTACCATAAACAGATCAATTGCTGGCAGGAATTGGGAGGGCAAGAAAGAGCTCCTGGCTGGATGCAGGAGCTGAGTCTCTTAAGGCATGGGCAATGAAGATGCTGGGACTGTAAGGAAGCAGCCTAAAGGATCGTAGCAGTGGTCAAAGGAATTTGAGGTGCAGCATGAGGCTGCTATCCACAGGGCCCCTGGGCTGGGACCCGGAGTAGTCGATAGGCCCAGGTACCCCCACACTCGCTGTTGGAGAAGTGGTGCAATTGTTAGACTGAGACACTAATCCCCAGAAGAAGAGACCCAGAATGGTGACACAGCTGGAGGGCTGAGTTGTGAAGAGGACACTGCAGTTCCTGAGGCAGCGAGAGGGGCTGCAGGCAGATGCAGGGATGGAATAACAAAGTGTGAACTGCGGACAAGCATGTTGCCCTTGAGCTAATCCACAGAGTGACCAGGAGGAGGTGCCAGTCTGGCACCCTGTGACAGCTACTGTCCTTCCAAATCCTGACGGGCCCCTCTCTTGAGAACCTTAGGAACTTTGCAGCTCGAGAAGGTCCTGGAGACTGCCCTTCCCTCAGACCCTGCAAATCTTGTCAGGTACAAAGGAGCTGCAGAAGGTTTCTGAAGACTTTGTAAGCCCTGGGGAACATCAGGAACTCCACCACAGGTGAGGGATTTCAGTCGCTTTAGTTTAGGCCCCTCCCGATCGGCAGAGCTCTCCTGGAGCCAGCATTTGGTGGTGTCCAGTCAAATAGCTCCAGGTTACAGCATTTGCTTGAGCTATTTGGGATATTTGCAAATCAGCAGAAGTTCTGAGTCAGGGAGAGGGAAGAGACTCCTCCCTGGAGCTTTTGGTTTCATACCATCATTTACTTTTCAGACAAACCTCTAGAAAATTCTGTGAGAAACTGTGATGGGAATGTGAAGGATGCACATTGAGTCAGGCTCTGGAATGCATCTCTGGGAACCCCCCAAGCCCAGATGTTTGTATATTGGGGGACCAGGCCTGATACAGTCCCTCAGCCCCTTCTTTGCCTTAGAGCTGTGTAATTAAGGCAGCTCTACCAAATAGATGAGGGAAAGTCCCCTGTAGGCTGGTGTGGGTCTGTGGTGACTAAGGGCTAGCTCCTTAAAGGGACCTGATGCCTAAGTCCAACATTTAGATGCTAATGAGATCCTCAACATCCTGCTTTGCTGCTGCCTTGCTTTATAGGTACCTGAATACCCTAGGCCCCTGAGTTTCCACTGGTAAAGCCCACTAAGCACCTAAGTCTTGGCCAGTGGGTACGTACAAACCCCCCAAACCTCCCAGCAGCCTAACACAGCCAAGCATTGCTGTGGACTCATTCACACTTAAGCCCTGGCAGGATTTTCAAACTACGTAAATCATGAGGCCAGGCTGGTCACAGAGGGATCTGGATGGTGTGGTAAACTGGCCTTTTTCAAACGTGTGTTAATACAGCCAGATGCAAAGGTATACAGCTAGGACCAAGAATCACGGGCCACACCAACGGACTGGGGGACTGTATCTTGGCAAGCAGGGACTCTGAAAAGGATCAAGGGCAATGCTGTGGAGCTAATGTAACCCTTGGCTGCATAAACATGGGAGCAGTGAGAGCTCAATGCAGGGCTAACTGGGTGAAATTCAATGGTCTGTGATGTAGAGGAGGTCAGGCTAATGGTCCCTGCTGGTTTTTAACTCTGACTATGATTGTAGCTACAAAACGGTGACAGATTTTGGGTTCTCCATTCTACCCCTTCATGTTGCTAGAAGTATACTTTGCTGGAGGCAGTTGCCATTTTGTGTTCAGTTCCCATGCAGCCTCTTACAGAAGAGATGTACACATGGTACTCTCCCATGGAGATTTCACTTACGTTCTTTCTGATGTTATTACTGTCCCTTAATCTAAAGTAGCAGGTCACTCTAGATTCAAAGTCTGGCTTTGCTGTGTGTATAGGGAAAACATGACAGTCAGGACTCTGGGTTAACAGCCCAACTCTTACACAACACCATGGAGCATACAGAAGACAGAACCTGTGCTCTACAGAGGCAGCTCCAGATCACAGCAAAGACTTAGTTGGGAGGCAGGCCGAGAACATCTAGGTACTGCAGCCTTCCCTCCAGTGTTGCCCAAGTCTTTGTGGCTGCAGGCTCCATGATGAAATCCCAAATGAGCTGTTTACAAGGAGCGCTGGGCATTCTGCTTCATTGCCCCTGAGCTAAGCATCATGTCCTCATCCTTGAGGTTTCAGACCTACACCTCTCTTCTGGGCTTCCGAGTGGCTAGCTGAGGTACAACCAGAGTAAACAACAGATGTGACAGAGCAGTGTGAACTTCTGCTAAAGCTAGGGTGACCAGACAGAAAATGTGAAACACTGGGACAAGGGGTGGGGGGTAATAGGAACTATATAAGAAAAAGACCCAAAAATCAGGACTCTCCCTATGAAATCGGGACATGTGGTCATCCTAGCTAAAGCAGAGCAATTAGCTAGATGGGCAGGCATGGCCCTGATGGAGAATTGCTCATTTGGTGGGAGAAATGAGACACATACACAACAAGACTTATTTCTCTGGCAGCTATTGAATGTATTACATAGATGTGTCCCTTTAAATGAGTGCTGATGCTTCCCCATATTTGTACCCTCCCTCCCTACGTAAACACAGGTCAGTTCAATAGTCAGGCATGTTTCTTTGTATTTAATTCCTCTTTAAATTGCTTTGGTCTTTTTGTTCCTTTTTTATTATAACTAATTTTTTTCCAGTCAAAGATAAGTCCTAATAAATGCAACAACTAAAGAAACCCTTTCTACTTCTAATTATACTAATGCACCAACCCTTATAAAAGAAACAGTTGAGAGGCAGGAAGAAATGGAAAAACCCTGAAAAATACAACAAACCAAGGCTTTTTCCTCTAATTGGCTTAATTCCTCCCCCAGGAAAATCACTTAAAGTGCCATTGACCCATGTGAGCATTCACTCCAAAGGCATTCTTGTGGGGTTTAACCATGGGCACAAATTGGCTTTAGCTGCAGAGCAGAATCTTCAAACCACACACTGAATTTTCTGGTAGTAGATTAGTACCCAGTCCAATATTTTGCACCATTGACCGAACATTGCTTTAGCCTATTTGAAGGTGCCTAATTGTAGCTCTTAGTTTCTCAGGGATGCCTGACCCATTTAAAATGTGCACGAGTAGAATGATGAACCTTTAAGAATAACATCGACTGACTCCAGCACAGCCAGCTCCTCTTCCAGTTGTCACTCTGCCACCTGGTCTTGGTCCTGCAACCTGTTCACATCCTGCTTGGAAGCAAGGAGCAGCCTTGCCTCCTAGTAGTGGGGGGTGAGGGAGGTGCTGAAGCAGCTCATAGGAAATGAGTCCAGGGTGTTCTGTACAGATCTCAAAGGGACAAAATATATCACTAACTCTAGGAAGGCTTTGAGAAGGAGGAAGTCTCAAAATCTCTTACACTCAGTGAGTAAAGTCTCACAAACACCCCTGGGATGCAGGTATTATTAATTATTGCCATTGTACTAAGGAGAGCATGAGGTACTAACCACTAGGTCAGGTTCCCTATCAATATCTCTTAAGATAATTTCCCAAATTTTCAAAAGCTGAGCCCTGCTTCAGGAAAATGAAACCAATTGTGATCTTCACATGTGCTACTAAAAGTCACTTGTCCTAAATCATACAGCATCTGCATGCCCTCTCTTTCACCGCGAGTCTGTTATGCCAACATACAGAAAGACACCCTATGGGAAACACTGGGGCAGGTCTTCATAATATGACCCTTCTTGCCTCTTGTACATGTTTGATTCAGCAGTGAGATGGTTAACAATGTTTATCTTCTAAGTGTCATCATTGGCCTCTGAGTAAGCACCTGTTGAGATGCACAGGACCGTGCATACCTCACAGCTATTGCTTCAGGCTCTCTGCAAACTCAGCCAGGCAGCTCTGCACCAGTTATACTAGCTTCATGTTTTGAAGCAGGGGTTGTTTTGTTTTTTATACAACCACAGCAGCTGGAGACTTACTTGAAAGAAAGGAAAGGACTGGAAATTTCTGACTGTGGAGAACAATTGAGAGGTCTGTACACACCCCCTGGGCTAGCCCTTCTTGCACCCCCCATAAATGCAATATGTTTCCCCACATTTTAGGACACACTGTCTTAGAATATCTTATGTTCACTCAAAATGTTTGACATTTAGGGCTGGAGCCACAAGGGGATTTTGGCTCAACATTGAGGTACCTGCCTTCCCAGTGCAATCTGCAGCCCCAAGATTCCCTGGACAATGTATGGGGAAAGTTGGGCACCTCAGAAAGGATCCACAAACACCAACAAGCTGCACAGAGAAGAGGGATGTGGGCTGAGCCTCGCCCTTTAAAGGGAGTTAACTTCTTAGAGCAGGATCTTGAACTTCAGTCTCCCATCTCCCAGAGGAGGTCCCTAACCACTGAGCTACTGAGTCATTCTTGCACACTGTCTGGTCCACACGGGCCAGGGGTCACATGCAAGGTGGGAGACCTGGGTTCCGCTCCCTGCATCTCTCAGGCAGAGAGGAGATATCATTGTGGGTGAGTGCTTCAGGCCTCAGCTGAAAGGTTACAAGGTGGCCCCTCCTGTAGCTGTGCATTGAAAGGCATTTTCCAATCAGGGCTCACCGGTGAGACAGGTGGGACAATGCCAGCTCGAGGATCCCACTGAACGTAGTTGTGAGCCAGGTGGCTGTGTGCACACCTTCAGGCAGACATGTAGGGGACTTAACTGGTAGAAACCGAGGCACCTACAAGGTTAGGTGGCAGCTGAGTGGGAATTTTTAGGATCTAAATTTTGGACTTAGGCACCTAAAGTGGCAGGTTGGTGCCAAAATCTGATGATGGATCTCGTACCTAAAGAGGGAGAGCAGAACAGAAATGACAATGCAGGGAACAGCAGCTGGAAAAGTCACAGGTCCTGGAAATAAACAGAAGGGTCGTGTAGCAGTGATGGATAGTTCAAATGCAAGAGCCTTATGGCAGGCCAGTGAGATCTGGGCAGGCAACAGGAGGGCCCTGCCACCCTGTTAGAATATTCACACTTTAGTAGTGAGCTAGAATTACTGTTGGGTTCTAACTGCAGGGCAGCATCAATATTATGCTGTTTGGTTGCACAGCACGCCATGAGTGAATTATTGCACAAGTCTGGCATTTCGCCAGTATTTACAAGCAGGCCTATTGCCTGTCAAACAAAGCCAAGCTGTGCTAAACTAAACACTGACTTCCCCATAGCAAACAACCCAAACACCAGTAGGTTAAAGGTTCGCCTCCCAGCTGGACTGAAGGTTCTGAAACTTATCCTCAGAACTGATCTTATTTATAAGGACTAAAGAGCCAGTTGGGAGTGGCTGCATCATGAGTCCCTCTCTTTGCTGATATTTGCAGCTGAACAGAGAGACCCAGAAAATGTTCAGATCTCTAGTAACAGCCACTAAGCTTCCCATCTTTGAGGTGTCCAATCCGTTGCAGGCCTCAGTATCAGCTCTGACTAGAACTGAGCTACTGATGCAGAAAATAGTCCACAAATATTCAAACTTCTAAGCAAATTCACTTGCATTCTGTTCACACCACTTTTGTGTTAGTTTTCTATGAAACGTACTTGCCAGTGGGAATATTCCTTGAAACAGTGATTTTTAAAGTGAGTATAGAAGAATCTTCCTCGGGTCACCCCTGTGCTGACTCAGTGCAGCTCTCAGGGCTTTGTGCACCTGTTTCTTGTCGAAGGAGAAATCAGTGCTGTGGAGTCTAGGCATTTTCTTAATGTACCTGTTTACATTATGCTATACACACCAGTGCTTGAGCAGAGGTGGTCACAAGCAGCATGCAGGTAACCCCCTCTTTCTGAAATCTCAGCCCAGACCCCAATGCCCTGTTCCCAGGAAGCAATTATACAGCAAGCATAGATGCTAGTTGACTACATTAATGATGAGATGACGTTACAGGGGCTGGTAGTTGCAGTATAATAGCTTCCCCTTTGGGAGCCAGTACCCTGGTTGCTTAAAACACACAAAGCAGTAGGCAGTTAGAGTAGGAGGGAGTTAGCTAGTCTGATTGGGTCTGCAGGGAGAATGATGAGCTAAGTAGCTCATCAGCTGGCTAGCTTGGAGAAGAAAGCAAGCAGTAGAAAAAGCTGAGCCAGGGAGGAGGTTCCTCCGAACTGCTGCTATATTGTATTGTACCTGGAACACAAAACAAGAAATAAGCCTAGACACCTGGTGAAGGCACCTGGTTGAGTTTGTGTGCTGTCTAATTACCAGGAGGGCTTATCAGCAAGGGTTCCAGGGCTGGAGTGGGAACCTGTTTACAGAGGACGCGAGTAGAGTTCAGAGCAGCCTCTGGGCAGTAAGGAAACTCTCCTGCTGGTTGCAACAGCTCCCCAAATAAATCACAGCACAAAACTAATAGCAACACAGCACCTCTTCAAAGGCAGAACCCTGCTCTGACATGAAGCAAAACAACTTGTAGAGCAGCCTTTCCCAAATAGCAGCTCCTGACCCACCAGTGGGCTGCGGAAGGTTGAAATGGGTTGCCATGTCTACGGTCAGATTAGCCCACCACAGGGCCCTGGCCTAAGCAGACATACATTTCTTCTGGCTTGGGGTTGGGGACAGACTTTGGGGGAGAGGTTTGAGAGCAAGCCCACACCACACCCTGCAACGGCACAGCTCCTGCCCCCTGGCTCCCTGCTCTGGGCATTACGACCTGTACACAGGATGGCAGCACCACTCAGGTTTGGGGCTGGGCGAGGGGGCTCTGCCCACTCTCCCAAGGTTTGCATTGGAGTACCAGCTGGCCAGGTCATATCACCCAGGAGCTTCTGGGGGATGCCCTGCTGCCATGCTCTCCCTTGCCCCTTGCATTAGCTGTCTTCTGAGGGGCTGACAAGTGACCCCATACACACACTAACAAAGGTTTGCAAGGCTGGAGAGTCATTCAAGATATCAGTAGCCCTACCTACTGCTACTAGCACAGAGCCCTTCCGTAGCTTTTCCCACATTCTCAGGCCTGAGCAAGCACTGCTCCATGGAGAGCAGGTCCTCGCGCTTGTAGGGAATGGTGGTCGCATGCTGCTGGCTCCCACAGTTAAGGACACATTTGGCTAGTGTGACACATATCCCTAGTGATACTTCTCCATGGCAGCAGTTGCCTCGTGGATGTGGGAAGCTGGCCTGTGTGAAGGCCGGTGGGAAGGCGATCTCATCTTGGTTACCCTGGGATCCGTCCTGTGCAGCTGTTTTAGAGACCCTGAACTAATCCCTTCGGGGCCTCTCAGACTGGTTTCAGGAGCAGCAGGTACATGTCCTGCTCTACAACAACAGCATGCGGAGGATGGACACTAGAAGCAGCTTGCCCACAGAGGATCCTTCCTTTCCAGATGGGGAGTGACAGAGAGAGACTGTTATCAACAGGTTCCAGTAGCACAAAAGGCCGGGGGCAAATCGACACTGGCTCACAGCCTCCTGCATTTTATTCTGCACCAACATGGAAGAAGCCTGCCGAACTTGGCACCCCTGCACTCCCCCATGGGAAAGCGCTGCTGGGTCTGAGCACAGAGCTACACCCCTCAGACAGCCTTCTCCTGAGACTTAAGCCAAACCCCATTGGAGGCAAGGGAAAGGCTGCGTCTGATTTCAGGAGGTATGGAGCAGGCCCTTGCTACTATAGATGCCCAGGGAAGGAGGAGACAGGTAAGGGCAGAGATAAAGAAGGACTGAGAAGCAAAAGGCAGAGGATGAGCCCTGGACCATGCTGAGGGCCATGGAAGCAGACACAGGGACAGAAATAGCAAGGAAAGGAATGCTCCCAACCACTGACTTTATTCCCAGTGTTTCCATCTCTTAGGAGCACAGCACTGAGTCTTGGACAGAGCAAAGACAGCAGCTGGTTCTGCTCAGTTCAGGATTGCACCTGGCCTAGCAAGCAACCAGTGTTTGATCTGACAGAGCCAGAGTTTGCTGACCTTCAGGTCACTGTCCAAAGCCTGTCTATTTACGAACAGAGCTCTTCCTGGGGTTGGTGGGAGAGGAGAAGGGGTTGTTTTTCTCTTTAGGGGCGTGGAGAATCCTTGACTTTTTTGTTTGCTGGGTTATTTTTTTGTAAGTTGTTTTTATACTTTCTGTAGATGCTTCCAGAGAGCATTGAAGGGAGATCAACAGTTATCAGACAGAATGTTTTCTGGATGGAAAATACCATCTCGTCCAAATCAGAACTTTCTGATCTCTGATATCGAATGTGCTGATTTCAACAAACAAAACCAAAAACACTGGAATGAAGCATTTCAATAAAGTTAAAACTTTCCTTTTTAACTCTATCAGAAGAGAGTGGAACATTCTGATTCTTCAGTTCAAAATGACCTTTCTTTGCAAAATGTATACTATTTGTGTATTCTTATAAATCAGACTGTGAAATAAAACTTTTAAATGGTTGAAATCAGAATAAAATGACTTGATTTGATTGAAAACAAATTTTACGAGTGGCTTAAACAAAGTTTTCAAAAATTCAGTTGGCAATGAAAACAAATTTTGAAATGGTGGAATGTCCTGCATAACAATTTGTGGTTCCTGCACAGCTCTAACCAGAGGCTCAAAACATGGCAAGTGACATTCACATACAATCCTGGGGCCATGTGATGTCTAGCAATTTATTTGTGACCCTACAAATGCCTCACTATGTGACATGACACCACTTCACATTTCTGCCCAGTTTATTCAGCTACAAGGTGGGCCTAGTCAGTTGGACCTCAGAGGGGTGTTATGAAACGTCATTTGTGTTTGCAAAGTGATTTCAGCCCCTGTGACAAAACGGGAAATTATTTGTTTATTGTCAAAATGGACCCGATGGCCACCGACCCCTGGTGGGTCATGCTACAAAGGGAATAAGAGCCAGGCCCCTGACTCCAGAGCCTGCAAGGGAAAAATACAACGCTGAACAGAAGTTTGTGAGGGGCCTTCTGTTCTGGGCTTCCCTCCCCTGGCATGAATCCTCTCTGCCTTCCGAGGGCATGGAAGCCCCGACTTTGCAACCTGAGTTGGTTATTCAAAGACCAATGCACATTTCCTTCCTTCACCTCAACTCTCTGTGCCCGGCTTGTCTTCCAGGGGTGGGCAAATGTAGATAAGGGCGACACACGTGATTTCTTGCTTGCGTACAGCTATGGTCTAAGCGCTTGCTAAAGATAAGCTTCCAAACATCTTTAGCACTAAGCCCTCCTGGGCAGAGTTCTTTGTTAAGTAATAAGCCTTTTAGTGTGGTAAGCGGATTAGGTGGGAAAGCAGCACCTGACTAATGTAGTATTAGCCATGAGCTAAAAGGCTCCCGCCAGCTAGTCCACCTCAATTGCCCAGAGAGGAATCTGCTTGGCTGGAGCATGAGGCCACAAGGGCACCAGCAGTAAGAAGCAAAGTGACAGTGGAAACAAATGACAGAAGCAGCTGCTTTCTACTAACATGGAACAAAGGACTTTACTGGACTAAAAAAAACCAGTATCATCCCTAATGCTGCTCCCTTTCTTTCTCTTTTTCACTGCAAAGATCTTGCCCAGTTTCTGGCTTCAGATTTAAAGAGACAGTGCAGAGACACCACATTCTCCCCACCTTTCCTGTGTTAAAAATATAAGAACAGCCAGACTGGGTCAGACCAATGTCCCATCTAGCCCAGTATTCTGTCTTCCAGGCACTTTGGAGGGAATGAACAGAACAAGGCAATTATCAAATGATCCATTCCGTCTCACCCATTCCCAGCTTCTGGCAAACAGAGGCTAGGGACACTTCAGAGCATCCAGTTCGGCCCATCCTCTCTCCTTGGGATGGGTTTTGCCAAGATGATTTATTTGAGAGCCAGGGATGATAGTGAAGTTGTCAATGACGATAGACAAAGGGGAGGGCAGATGTGGATCCATGCCCGTATCATAATCAGTGGAACTGGAATCAGAGTGCCCATGTTCCCTGGAGGGACTGTTATTGATGGGACACCAGGAGAACAGGCCGTGCAGGGAGCCAGGCTGGAAGCAATGAGGCCACCACAGAGCAATGCAGGGTTCAACAAAGTTCCACTTGTTCAGTTTACCCTCCTATTTGCAAATGAAACGCGGTGGCACCACTGGAGCGGTGAGTTCTCTGAAGCACAGCAGCTGGCGGCGTGAGCCATGGCACTCAGTCTGATGCCACGTGAAGCCCTGGATTGTGCAGACACAAACCTAGCCCAGTGATGGATCCTGCACTCACTCTGAAGCTCACCATGGCCTCCCAGGAGTCCTAGGAGCCCTGGGGACCTATTGCTCCTCAAAGCAGAATGAGTGAGGACTGGTTTGTCACTAGAGACTGATCCTAAGGGAAAGAGATGGACCCCTATGCTACTGCCTTATGCACACTGGCTGCCACATGCAATTCTGGGGACTTGTCAGACTCCTTGATTCAGGACAGGACAGTCTGCAGCACTTGGGATTCCACCTGCCAGACCGGCTGCTCCGGGAAGGTGACAGATGCTGACACATGGGACATGCAGTGGAAGCTGAAAGAGAAAGGATGACAGCCCTAGGAGACACAACCGCCCAAAAAGTACATCCAATGAGACAACAGCAAAGGCAAGTAAGTGGCCAGGGCTCCATACCCATTTTGTGAGATGCGTTTACCAAGGGAGACGGCATGAGCAGGTAGAGGAGACAGGCCATGCACCAGGACAGCATTGCAAGGAATGTGGCAAGTTGAGCCATTTTAGCAGCATGTGCCGGAGCAGAGGAAGGATCCAGAAAGATTCAACCAGACTTGTACAAAATGGAGAGGGGACCCTGGACAGCGGTGGTGACGTCATGACTCTCTCCTGGAGTCCAAGAACATGTCAGGCTCAGACTGAGGTGACATACATTGGACACCTGTTCACAGCAGAGGGACTGAAAGCAGGTCCCAACAAGAGCAAGGCAGTCAGACCTGCCAGCTCGAGGAGATGTGAAAGAGGAACGATACGTCATAGGAACGATAAATGTTCAACCCAGACCTGGCTGCAGTAGGGGAACCCAGACCTGGCTGCAGTAGAGGAACCCATTCAGCTCACAGGGCAGGATGTTGCATGGGACTGGGCAGGTCCCGAACAGCAGACATTTAACACACTGAAACAAATGACAACGGATGCCCCATCCTGAAATATTATCAGTCAGGAGAGTGACACTCCAGTGTGATGCATCAGAGAAAGGATTGGGTGCAGGAGCAGCTGGTCACTTAGCAGCAGAGCCCTGTCCGAGACTGAACAGGGAGCCACCCAAATAGGAAAAAAAATTATTTCTGGTTGTGGTGTTTGGAGTGGAATGATTCCCTCAGGTCACGGGGGGCCATCCAACAATAGGGAAATCTCACCACAAACCCCTAGACACAATCATGGCAAAGCCACGTCTTAGTGCTCCAGAGAGATTGCAACCCATGTTGTTGTGCCTCCAGTGCTACCAGCTAGAGACCAGTCACTGTCAAGGACTATTACTGGTGTGAGCTAGCACCCTAAGCAAGACATAAATACCCAGCATTAGCAAGCTGGGGGTAGCGGCTCAGGGAACAGTGCAGCATGTTCATGGATTCAGTGTCCTACTTTCAACAGCAAAGCAGATGGAAATCAAAGAGGTGATGGAAAAGGACAGCTAGTCAAAAGAGCAATACTAGCAGGGTGGCCAGGAGAGAAAAGCCAAATACTGGTAGAAGCAGAAACGTAAACCTGCAACTCTGCTGCTTGGTGGAAGAGTGAGACACCTGTCTGTCATGTGATAACTACCAGCAGAAACAGACTTACCTCGAGAGCTGCCCACCCAACCATGGGAAAAGGTTGGAGCAGGCGTATTTACCTTCAAGGAAAAGCAGCACAGTGGACCATTATTCACCACTTGATGCCTTGCCTGATACCAGAAGCAAGTCAGTCATTGGCGAACTGAAGGCCTGTTTGCGAGAAGTGGCATTCCAGACACTGTTCACTGACAACAAACCTCAGTTTGTCTTGGAATAATTCCAGGAGTTTGCATGCTACAGGGAGTTTGACCACCACCCCTCTTCCCCAGCACACCCACAGAGTAACGGTAAGAGGGAATCAGCTTTTACTCAAGGCTGTTTCCTCTGGTTGTTCAAAACAATCCAGTGCAGGCAGCAATGGAACAAAGGACCAAAACGCTGCTACTTGTGAGGAGAGACCAGTTGCAGCCAGAAAGATGGAGAAACCACCGAGAGGAGATGGTAATCAGAGAAAGTAGGCACTAGAATGGCAGATCAGCCACAGACCTGCCAGCTGTAAAGGCAATCAATCCGGCAAGAGTCGAGCCATTAGAGACAGAGCAGAAGGAGGGTACTAAAGGAGTCACGAGGGATGCAGTGGCGCACAGATCACATGAGGTGACTGCACAGGAGGGACCAGGGACCCAAAGGAAGAGGAGACATTGGGAGTCAGCAGCCACAGCACCCAGAGAGAGACTACAGCGATACAGAGATCACCCCCAAATGGAGGGACAGAACTATGCGGAGGCCAATCCCTCAGGAATGGGGGAGACTCCAGAGACAGGTTGCTGGCCTCGGAGACAGATGACAGAGACAGAGCATGGTCGCTTGTGGTGCAGTCGCCTGCTGAGGAGACTAAAGTGTTTCTCAGAGCCTGTGACCAGCTGAATTTGGGTAAACACAGGCCCAGGTCGCCTCGGTGCTAGGAGCCCCTGGCCAAGGGCGGGAGCTGGAGGTCAGGCTGTATCACAATGTCTGTAAAATCGGGAAGATGGACCATGACCAGTGGAACTGGACCCAGGCTTCCGATAGGGACTGTCACTGAGGGGGCAGCAGCAGGCCAGGCAGTGCAGGGAGTTGGGCCGGGTGCAACACAGCCACATGGACAGAGCAGTGCAGGGTTTAATAAAGTTCCACTTGTTCGACTTACCAGCGTCACTCCTGGCTAGTGAGACCCACCCCCAGCGTGCACGCAGCCTCCCTTTCACACTCCCTCCCATGGCTACAAGTGCCTGATTTCACAGCTGGAAATGCTGGCCACCCTGGAACATGTTTTCTCACCCCTCCCCCTCTGACTCATAGGTCACCAGCATGAAGGGCCCCACCCTCCATAGCCCTGCCCCAGGCATGGCCACTCCTACCTGTGCAGAGAGGGGGTGGAATGCCACCCAACCAACACAATCCACTCATGCACACCTCGCACTGGTGTTGGTGGCAGTGGGAGCAGCAGCAGAGCAATCAACACAGGGACCATTTTAATTTTTTTGGATGGGAAAATCCCTGCCTGACCATTTCAGGGATATCAGTGGTGTTGCCTATGAACCTTCCTACCTGAGTCCACGTCAGGAGACCCTTACGTCAGAACAAAGAGGGAGAGATGAAGTAACTCTTGCCAAGACAGCAGGTCATTTCTATGAGGGCAAATACACCAGTGAGGTGAGTGTGGTTATTTTAAATTCCACACATGGACCCCACTCCAAGCTGGAGAAGCAGAGCTGTAAGGGACCATGGGGGAATCCCATTCACTCAGGAAGGAGGAGAGAGCAATTTAAGGGTTGCTCAAGGTTTGTGATCGCAAGCGCCTGGGACTAGGAGAAGAACGATGTGCTCATGCCCCCTCCCATGATGTCTCGGTTGAAAAACAAGGATTGTTAATGATGGGTTTTGTAAATACGTTCTCAGCAATCTGCTTAGAATGGGCCCTCCCCAGAGTCCCTGTGGTGCCATTTACACCCAGGAGTGGATTCATTTAAAGACACCTTTCAGACAATTCTGTGCTGCCCTGAGGGGATGGTCAGGCAAGAAAGTTTCTTCTGTTGTTTCAACCCAGGGTTGTGATGGCAGAAAAACTATGTGTTTGTTGTCACTGCTTTTGAGGAATGTGTCCCGACCTGGGTACCCAAACCCCATTGTACTTTATGCTGCAGACAGGGCCACAAGCTGGGGCCAGCGCTACGCATCCTGTGCAAACTCTCTGCCAACACTGCTCCCATCTGATCCACAGACCACACTACAGATGGTTCTGCCAATGTGCACGAGTAGTGTCAGCTGTTGGAGGCATCCCACCAATAACAGAAAGGGGATGGGGGGCGGGGGAGCAGCACAACTAATACATCTCTCCTCTTTGTGCTTTGAAAAAACCATCCCCACGCAAGCAGCAGCCGGGTTGTCAATGGGCTCTCCTGGTTTCTCTGGCTTGCCACAGGTCTGTGCTCTAGGGTGGTGAACAAAGGCTTTCAGAGAATTCACCTAGAGCTATTAGCAGACAGCTCTGCTCATTCGACTCCTGGCTCCGCAGCATGTTTGGACAAAGCTGCTGTGCTCCTTTCGCTCATTAGCATCCACCAGCCTTTAATGGGAGCTGAAATGGCCTGATTCTCAGCAGGAGTCCCAGGCTAGGAGAACTTCCCAGATGCCCTGAACAAGAACCTTTAAAAAGTCCTGTGCTGTAATAAACAGGTTACGTCTCATTCAAACGAGCCACTTTGTGCACTTTCCTGCAGTTAGAGGCTGAGATCGGCACTATGTTGAAGGGGTTAAATTTGTTTCTAAAGGGCTGTTCTTAGGTTAATCCAGCCTGGAGCAGGCCCTGCTCCCCCATTGCCTTGCCCTCCCCTGTGCAAAGCTGTACCAGGAATTTGCATAGAACAGAGCACTACACAGCATCTTCTATATGACCCTCCAATGTCCAGTTCCCTTCTGTGTTGCACGAACACTCTGGGACAAACTCTCTGCTGGTATCTCTCCACTGCAGTCCAGGGCTGTGGAGGAGGGGTGGAGTGTCCCTCTTAGTACATGCACACTCCTGAGATGTACACAGCCGCACTGTGCACCTTCTGTTCAGGGTGAGCTCTCAGAGCAACAGTGGGTTCAGTCATTCATATTCTTTTTCCAAACTTAGCAGTGCCATGCTCCCTGCTCAGGGCTAGTTACAGGGAGAACTTCAAGGCTGAAGGTTCAGCGATCAGGGTGGCAATAATTGCTTGAGTCAAGGAACATTTATTTTGGTGCTCTGCACAGAACTTGGAAGGCGCTGAAGGGCTTCCCCTGTGTTAACAAAGAATACGTTCCCGGTCAACTAGGAGCGCGGAAATGGGTTTGGAAGCTCAGGTCTCCTATTTGTGTCCCAGATGAATAGTACCATCAGTAAAGGTCTCTTCTCAATAGAGATGCAACTAAAATCTATCTCTGTCTGTTCTCAAGTTATTTATGAGACCAGCAGCAGAATAATTCTGAGGATGGGGGTCTTCATTATAGTTCTTATGAAGTGTCCACATTGAAATGGACCATTTTGAATATAACATTGTTACAAATTAAAATAATAGGCAGGGGAGGCAAAGTCCTGAGACACCATAATATAATGACTCAGCAAGCAAATGAGTGGGTTTTGGAAGGTGCAAGTTCCTGGGGTATTCCATCATTACCCGAGTCCGCCATCCCTCTGAGCTGGCCAGTTGTCCAAGCATTGTCCAATTGTTGACATTGTCCAAGCATTGCTTTGCGCCTGCATAATCTCCAAAGGGGACTTTTTCCAACAACAAAGCACTGTGAGCTCGGGCCCTTGTATGCATAAATGTCTTTTGAAATAAGGCCATTTCTTTCTGTCTTGCCTGAGTGAGCTGGCTGCCTGAAGAAAACAAGGCCTTCCTCGCCAGGGTGATTGCTACTACAGCATGTGTGCCTTGAGGAGGCCACCCCAAACCCTGAGGGCCAGACTGACAAAGGGATTTAGATACCTATAGGTGCAGTTGGACATCTGGGCCTGGATTTACCAAGCTATTTAGGCACTGACACCCCCAGATTAAGGCTATATCTGGGTTAGGTGCCCACATCCCAGTTTTAGGCTCCACTGCATTTCACTAAACTCACGTCGAACCTTGTAGGAGCCTAAATTCACCCGGCAGGGCAGAAGTTCCCTGCGTCTAAGTTTCTGCCTCTGGGCATGCGCCCTGCTGCCTCCATCTGGGTGTCCAGACTCTAGTTCCTGCCTCAGCCCCAGAGCGATTCACATACCAAGGGAGACAAGCTCCAAACTCAGGCTTTGTGAATCGCCGTGTGTTCCTGTGCTTTTCTAGGTGCCATGAGGCTTAGAGACCCACCACTTAAGTCCCTTCATGAATCCAGGCCTATGATGGGGCATTCCCTGCACCCCTCACCTGAAAGGGTTAATATAGCTGGGAAGGGGCTAATTAACCTGATAGGCTGCTCCTGGGGGAGTTAGGTGACCTAAGTAGCCCCTGAATGATGATGGAGCCTGACTGAGAAGGAACAGGAAGGGCTTGGATAAAGTCAGGCAGCTGGCAGCAGGAAGGGGCTGTAGTGAGGAGCTGGTAGGCACCCTCTGGACTTTAGAGAGGGAAGGAAGGAGACAAGGGGAGAGGGTGTAGGAAAAGACTCAGGGGAAAAGTAGCAAGGTTTAAGACAGTGCAAACCTTGGCTGCTTATTCAAGGGTTTCTGGGCTGGAACCTAGAGTAGAGGGCAGGTCCAGGTTCCTCTACTAGCTACTGGGGCAGTGGCACACATTGGGCAGTGGACAGGAAGACTGCTGGAGACAGAGTGCACAGAGGTATTGTGATACCCTGGAAAGGGAAAACACACAGTGACCTGGATGAAGAGCCAAGCCAAGAAGGGAGAGCACCCTGAGTCACAGAGAGATAGAGAAAAACAGAGGCAGCAGGGCATGTGAATGAGTGGCCAGTGGGGGCATCAGACCTAAAAGTAGCTAACCCCCAAAACAGCCAGGAGGAGGCGCCTGTGATGGGGTATACCAGACCCTCTGAGGCCCCTGCTGGATGACTCATGGTCCTGCCACACCCTGTCCGAGAAAAGGGCAGTGAAGGGGGGCTCCAAGCTGCTTAGAGTGACTGTGTCCTACACAGCCAATCAGAAAGGTGCTGCAGGGAGCAGCCAATCAGGGCCCAGCAGGCTAGTATAAGAAGAGCTGCAGAGCCAGAGTGAGTTTAGTTCCTTGCTGGAGCTGAAGGAGTGTTGATGGTATCTGGTTGGCTGCGAGAGCTGCAGGACTTGGGACAGGATAATGGTGGCAGAAGCCAGGGGGAGCAAGAAGGAGCTCTGGTCTGGTTGCTGGGACTCCATCAGGACAAGGCCCTGAGGTAAGAGTGAAGATGGTGGGGCCATGGGGAAGTGGACTATGGAATTAGAGCAGTGGCACAGCTTAAATAAAGGGACACAGCGAATGGTTACTGTCTACAGGGTCTCTAGGCTGAGACCTGGAGTAGTGGGAGGAAATGCGTTCCCCCTACACCCTCATTAGCCATTGTGGGGAAGTAGCCTGGACTTAAAGGACTCCAGAAGGGGAACTGAACCCTTTAGTGGCCCAGCAAGAGAGATGGAGACCAGAGGGAAGCTTTGGAACACGGCCCGATACCAGGGCTAAGACAATTGATAGACTACAGGACTAATTAAGGACCTAAGCCCAAGGAGGGCTACAGGGAGAGAAAGTGCAGGCCTGCATGTACTAGGCAAGGGGAGTGCTCATGAGAGGTGAGTGCACCCTATGATGGTGCCTGAGTGGTGAGTGAGCAAGGTAGATGCCCACCCACACTGAAATCCCTGGGAGTTGGTGCCCAGCCTGCTTGGGTGCAGAGGTGACTGGAGGTGCCCATTCTGCTTCAAGCTCTGAAATTTACTCTTGTTCAGCACTGGAACAAATTGAGGGATGGGATGGGGAGACCCAGGTTCGGGATCCTGCTCTGCCTGCTTGAGAGTGCCCTGAGATGAAAGGCTTTGCTCTGAATTGGGCAGAACAGGGCCTAGATCCTGGTTCTCCCAGGGGAGTGCCTAACCCAGCAGGCCATGGAACAGGAGAGTTGCTTGTCCCACTTCCTGGGGAACAGGTCACTGAAGCCAACATATCTCAGCTTTGACCAAATAGAATAATTCAGCAAAATTTCATTGCACCAAAAATATTCCCACCTGCTCTGCTTAGGTGCTGTTGTAACCCCACTGGGCACTTCTCTCATGTCCTCACGTTCGGGCCATCTCCCACCCCCAAACACTGCCAGGGAGCTCTCAGAGAGTCTGCCCAGCAGAAAGCTTTCCTTTGCAGCAGGCATTTCACACCGAACCCTGAGACTTGTGAACACAGCAGCTCCACGATATGGTGTCAGGGGGCCGGGGAATGTACAGCTAGAATCAGAGGAGACCTAGCCCATGACAAATTCCTTGACCGAGCAGCTGGAAGGACAGAGCAGGGTTATCTCCTCGCGACAGTGGGTTTGCTGTAATTCGCTGACATCACCAAACCCTCACATCAGCCCCCAGAGAGAGCTAGCTGTTCTGTTGCCCTGAGGAAAGCAAAGGTGCCTTCCAGCGACTAAAACTGACACTAGCAACAGTGCCAGTGTCAGCTCCCCCCCTCACCGTGCAAGCCCCGTCTCTTCCTGGCCGCTGATCCCCCAGATGCAGGCAGCAGTGCCGTGGGACTCACTCAGGAGCATTCAGGACGTGACACAAGAGTTTTGCACTGCAGATGGTGACAGAACTGGACTCTTAACGCAGCAGGACGTGCTAGAGATGACATCATCCGTTGCCATGGGAACCTCCCCAGTGTGCTGGGTTAGTTTGGGTAGTAGGAATAATTGGAGGGGAAGCGCTTTGGAGAGCCTGTTGGTATCTGGGCTGGGGCCAGGGCGGCTTTGCTCTTTCCAGAGCTCAGCATGAACGTGGATAAAGGGCATTGGTGCTTGGAGCAAAGAAGGACTCCTGGAGCGTCCCACTGCTATGGAAAGTCATGGATGGAGACTTCAAAAACAAGCCTCTTGGCTTGGGGCCTGCTTGGGGCCAAGTTACTGGACAAACACCATGCAACTGCGGCTGGGGATTTCTCTGCTTTGCAGTCCAGTTCATTCCCACCCAACTCACAGTTATGGTTCCTGGTCACTGCCCCTTTGGTGTTCCCAGAGAGGAATTCGTTAGTTTTGGTAGAAATCCAAAGGTGAGTTAATGCAGCTTGCTAGACTTAATGCTTCCTAGGTATCTGATTATTTAAGGAAAGGGGCAGGCAGGTCCCTCTTACCTTCCTTGCTTGCCCTGAGGACATGGGAGGAAAGATACAGGAAGGTTCTGAGTAAGCAAATCCTGCCATGAAAGTCGACATTTGACTCGACTCAGCCAACATTCTGGGGCCTGTGCATGGTAATCACACGCATTGCTGAGTTTCTGAGAAACACGGTAAACTGCTCTCCAGCCCCATCATTGGCTCTGAGGAGCAGAGGGGCGGAGAGTTCAGTGTTTGAACCAATCAAGCCTCTCTGCCATCATTTCAAACTCCTGGTGGGAAGACTGGCTCAGTGGGTTCAACCGTGACATTCCCTCATTCTCTATTACCAGGGCCAGTGTCATAGCAAAGGCACTGCCCTTGCAGGAGGATCCTGTGTTAGGATCGAGGCCAGGCCTATGTTAGAAAGGTTTGCTGGGTTAGCTATAGCAGCACAACCTCCAAGTGGAGATGCAGCTTATACCAGCAACTACATGCTTTTGCCAGCATAGATCATAGTGGTTTAGTGAGTGTATGAAGCTATACTGGCTAAAGGACTCGCATGCTGCTATAACTGAGTCTACACAAGAGCTTTTACCGGGATGGAAATGAATTGGAAGGGTCACTCCCCAGCCAACATTGCTACGGGGGCAGAAATTTCTAGTGCAGAGAGAGATGCTGACTTCCCCAGTTCCGTGGGGTGCTCTACTAGGCCCCACCCCCACTTCACCACTTCCCACAAGCTCCCACTCCTGCTCCATCCTGGTCCATCCCTCCCCTGCCTCTTCCTTCCCCCTACTCCTCCCCCTCTCTCCATGCTTCCTGAATGCTGCTGAACAGCAGGCACAAGGCACTGGGAGTGAGGGGGAGGAGCTGATCAGTGGGGCTGCTGGTGGGTGCTGAGCACCTACTTTTTTTTCCCCATGGGTGTTCCAGCCCCGGAGCATCTACAGAGTCGGCACCTAGATCTGGCAAGACAGGCAATACAAAGGAAGGGGGCAGGGAGCTCTAATAAGTGTGAGACGACTCATGGCCAGTCTGCCAGGGGACCATATTCACCGGGAGAATGGAAAGTGATGTCACTGCTTCTCCCTCAACGGATGCTGCAAAACTGCACTCCAGGGGAACATCAAGGCCCCCTGTTGTTTGATTATATGAGCACTTGGAGGCACCCGTGAGGATCAGAATTTATATAAACCACTCTTGTAATTTTGTGGGGCCTGGCTCATGATTTTGGACTCCTTGGGTTGGCGATGTGGGAGGGAATGGACAAGGTAACCCTGAACTGCTCCTGTTTGGTATAATGAGCCATGGTCCTAGTACACCAGCCATTGTGCTCTGTAGGCATCGTGGCAGAGGGAGGAGTTGAAGCAAGGGAATATTTTCACCATTGCAGCTAGTATGAAATCCACCTTGAGCACAGCTGCTCCTTTCTGTAGGCCTGGACACAAAGGGCCTCTCTAGAAGTTTGGAAAGGAGGGTTACCCAAGCATGGGCTGAAGCACCACTCGCTAATGCCAGGAAGGCTAAGAAATTGGAAGTGGGAGAGGTGGGGGGCTTCACGAACACCCTTCTGGGGGCGCTGGTGACACAGCATGGAGGGAATGGTGAGGGATGTGTCTGGAATTCTTTTGCCAGGCAGGACAGATTCCCCAGTGGGCACCTTGAACCTAGGGCCAGTGTCCAGTGAGACTAGCGGGTGGCTCTTTGGCCTTTCCCACATCTAACAACAGGAGCAAGGATCGGGCCCCCTGTCTAAGGAACAGATCTTGTGCCAGGCAAAGTGTTGTTTCAGTAGCGAGCAGGGTCTGTGTCCAAGGTCCCCTGCTGTGCATAGGGCTGTGTTGTTGGACAGTAGGAACAGCTGCCTCTGCTTCCTGCATGCAGCACATCTCCAGCTGCCCCCTGCCATACATTGGCACAGCAGGTGAACGGCTCCTTTGCTGCAATGAGGTCAGGAAGAGCCCAGCGGAGTCATTCAATGTGTCACAAACACTCTGGACACGTGAGTGACCTCCAATGTGTCTAGGCAGCCACTTCCCTACCGGGGCAGGCACACGCACCACCTGGGGGAACCCAGCATGAGGAAAGGCCAGGGCAGATCACTGCGCCCTATTGCAAAGGGCAATCCCCTGACCCAGCCCAGTCCTCTGCAGCTCCCCAGAGCATCCCACGTGAGGATTGAGCCATTGCTCAAAGCGGGGAGATGGACACAGAGCACAAGGGGACAGAGCATCCACATGCACATAGTGCTACACACAGACACATCAGGTCCTACTCACACATGCTGTTATGGTCCAGTTGTGAGATGTGGTGCTACAGGGGACTTTTGGGATGGGGACACCAGGCTGGTCTGTGCAGCCAGCCCCTGTCTCCCAGCATCTGAGTGAAAATGACTACCCAGCTCTTTCCAGAAGACAGAGCCTTTTTAACCCCTGAGACATCTCGCCACAGCCCAGATGCCTTACTGCCGAGTAGGAGACACCCACAGCAAGTCAGTTTCAGGGCAAGAGAAAAAGGAGATTGTTAGAAGTATGGACAGCCTCCTACAGTCAAGTATCATGAGATAATCTCAGAGATGATGAGATTAAATCATCATAATAGTACTAAAAACTGGGCCCTCTGGTTTCTGAGCCTCTACGTTGCATTCACATCCTGTTCTCAGGCTTTTCTCCACAATTGGGAGGGTTAGAAAGTTAACTTTCCTTGGAAATGAAAACTGAGATTCTTGTGAAGTCACAAGACTCCAAGCCCTGGGGCTCTTAGGAAAACACCAAATATTGCAAGGCTCCCAATGAAACTGGGAGAGTTGGTAATGCCGTGTTAGACTTCACAAGTCATAATCATTCTGGATGGGCCACACCTTCCATGCACTCTGACACTGATTTGTACATGGCAGGCCACGTAACCATCTGTCAGCGCATGACAAACTCCAGTGATCTCAAATCAGAGACTTATCCTTAAATTTAGGCCTACGTTGTTCTAATCACAGCAAAGCTCGGAGTCTCAGAGCAAAACCAGGTGCTAGCTCGCAGGCTGCAGTCGCCTTGCACACCTGGGCAAGCACACTGCTCTCTAGATCAGAGAGGAAAGAACAGAGGGCAGGGCTTTCTTGCTGGAGAGGCACATGTGAGGGCAGATGGTGCCCCCTGGTGTTCATGTGAACTGGTTACATTCCATAGAGAGACATACATGGAAATGTGATGAAGGCTCCCTGTGTTCATGCAGTTCTAAGTAAAAGAACCCTCCGATTTCCCTCGCCATGAATTAGAAATCACTGTCTGGGCTGGTTGTTCCTTGTGACACACAGAGCTGTCACGTAGCCCTGCCCTCAGACAGAGTTCAGCACCATTGCAGAGAAAGGGTTTGTGTGACTCAGGGAGGGGCACGGTTCTGACCCATCCTGTGCTCAAACAGGAGCTGAACATACAGTTGCATGAGTCCTGATCTAAGGGATGGAGCTGTCACTAAATCACACAAACACACACTGGTCTGGAGATTCAGCCATGCCCACAGCCTATGCTGTTTGTTAATTGCCATGGTCCTGAGACAAAATCAAGCTGTCCTGTAACACCCCATTCTGCTCCAGCGATTTGTAACAGCAAGCTGTGATTATGTACAAGAGCCAACACTGGCCTCAGCAGGTGGTGCACCCGCACATGGCATTAGCATGAAACCCAGGCCTGTTGCAGTCCTAAGAAAACCCCCTGGCTCAAGGAGCAGCCAGCAGGGTCCCTGTGCATCTGACAGCCAAAGGCAACTTGTCCCCTGCTTTTTATTTGTCGTCTTGCTGGGGGAACAAAGAAAACCTGAAAGTTTGGGCTTTGTTTTTTTTCACACAAGGAAAAGTTTGGTGGGTGGGGGGAGGAAAGTTCTGCTTGGTTTTGACGTGGTGTTCGGTAGGGGACTCTGCTTTTTTCTCTGGAAGAGCCTCGGCCAGCTGGGAATGGTGATTTGTATTCCAATTGTTTCAAACTCTTTATGGGAACACCTATTTAGCATAATAGTGGGGAAAAAACAGTCCAACGGAACGAGGGTAGCCCTGACTCAACAATCAGCAGCCAGCTTTTGCTGTAGCAGCCTGCCTGCTGCAGCCGCCTAGGGGTCCCAGCTGTGAAATGCGGTCATGTTAGACTTAGAACACCACCCTGAGGAGTCAGATCAACAAACACAAAGTTCAACATGGCTTTGCAGTCAGAATGGACAGGGATAAGTTACACTTGATGCTGTGTCAGCTGGTCATGGTTAATCCTACAGTTTGACAGGATTTCCTCATGGCCAACTGATATGATGTTGCAGAGGTAACAAAGTGTCCTGTGGCACCTTAAAGACTAACTAAAGTATTAGAGCATAAGCTTTCATGGGCTAATACCCACAAAAAGCTTGTATGTGTAACCCTTCTGCCCATCAGAGTTGGCAGCAACAAGGGCCGGGTTCAGTATCCAGGGGTTCCATTCCAATAGCACAATACAAAAACCGGCTCGAGCCCCCACCCAGTGACCTGGGACAACCATATACCACCCCTCTGGGCGTCTGTAAGAGACAATACTTCCCCTCTCGCAAGCACAGAGTCTGAGTGTACCAAAGCCTTTTAATAACAGGGAGAAACAATGTGGCATTATATTGGGGAAACACCACAAACAAGGTTAATAAACCAAACCATGAACCAGAAGCCCTCCTCCCAGCAAATAGGCCGTGGCCTTCCCTTTGGCTCTTGAGTTCCACAACCCCAAAAAGTCACTCAATAGTCCCAAAAGTCCAACAGCCCAAGAGTCTCTGTTCTTGGTCAGTGCAGAGTTCAAAAGTCAATTGGCAGAGTCTTACCTCCAGCCTGGGTGGAATTGGAGGGTAGGGCACGGGGCACCTTACGTGGTCCGAGGCCAACTGCGCCGCCTCTCCATGAGGTTCCACTGCAGCTGTCACCGCAATCGGCTCTGCTCCGCTCCGCTGGCTGTCCCACGAACCGCTCTGCCCGTTGATCCGCTAGCTGCTCTGCTAGCCGACACACAGACAGCTCTGCCGCGCCGGTCGCTCTGCCCGCAGCACCAACGCCTCCGCTAGTCGACAGACAGCTCTGCCGCGCCGGTCGCTCTGCCCGCAGCACCAACGCCTCCGCTAGTCGACAGACAGCTCTGCCGCGCCGGTCGCTCTGCCCGCAGCACCAACGCCTCCGCTAGTCGACAGACAGCTCTGCTGCGCCGGTCACTCTGCCCGCAGCACCAACAACTCCCCTAGCCATCCTGCTAGCCGATACACAGACTGCTCTGCTGCACCAGCCACTCTGCACTTTTTTCAGGCCCCCCTACTTAAGACAGTGCTCAGTGATTTCTTTAGCTCTTAGGTGATTTCAGCATACAATAGGGGAGCCTTAGTACAGGTGCACCAGTGAGCCCAAAGCAATTTTCAGCTCAGCAGCCTGAAACCAGGCTCCTAATGGAAGCAAAATTCTATTCTAACATTCCACGGTGGAGAGAGGAAGAGTGTAATAGGCCTGGGAGGCCCTCAGACAGAGCCCTCACCAAAAGGTATAAGTGCTTGTCCACCACCTCTCTCAATCTCACAGTGTTCTCAAACGCATGGCCCTTGCCCAGTGAGTGCTACCTAGATGATGGCGAGTCCCTCCATCATAACAAGGGCCAAGTACATGTCCATAGTCCTTCATTCACATAATCACAGTAACATCACTTTATCATTCCTGCCCCAATAACATAGAAACTGGGGCTCCCTCATCAGCCGAAGTGGCCATGTGGGCTGCTGTGGGCTCAGGCTAGGCGCAGTGGGTGTGTCTATGCAAATTGATCAGCCCCAAAATTATTTTCCAAGACTCACTGCAATTCCCATAGTTCGCCACCAGATGTCAGAATATATCTCATTCCTGACACTGCTTACATCTGCATCCGATGACGTGGGTATTAGCCCACAAAAGCTTATGCTCTAATACTTCAGTTAGTCTTTAAGGTGCCACAGGACTCTTTGTTACTTCTGCAATTCCAGACTAACACGGCTACCCCTCTGATTCTTGACATGATGTTGAAAACTGTAGTTTCTATCTACACCAAGTAATAAGTTGTGTCAGCATTCTGTTAGTGGACATGAGTCCTCATGGTCAGAGTCTTAGCGCAAACTGTTTCTCTAGTGAAGATGAGCTCTAAATGCAGACAAAGGTGTAGAATCATAGAAATGTAGGGCTGAGGAGGGACCTCAAGAGGTCATCTAGTCCATCCCTCCGTGCTGGGGCAGGACCACATAAACCTAGACCATCCCTAGCGGGTGTCTGTTCAACCAGTTCTTAAAAGTCTCCAAGGATGGAGTCCACAACCTCTGTTGGAAGCCTTTTCCATGAGCTTAACTAACCTTATAGTTAGACAGTTTTTTCTAATATCTAACCTACCTTGCTGCAGATTAAGCCCATTACTTCTTCTGTCTTCTGTGGACATGGAGATCAATTGGTCATTGTCTTCTTCATAACAGCTCTCAACATATTTGAGGAGTGTTGTCAGGTTCCCCCTCAGTCTCCTCTACACTGAACGTGCCCAGTTCTTTCAAACTTCTTCACAGGTCAGGTTTTCTAAACCTTTTATCATTTGTATTGCTCTCCTCTGGAGTCTTTCCAATTTGTCCCCTTCTTTCCTAAAATGTGGTGTCCAGAACTGGACACAGTACTCCCACTAAGGCCTCATCAGTGCCTGGCAAAGCAGGCCAATGACCTTCTGTGTCTCACATACAACACTACGGTGAATACATCCCAAAATGACATTTTGATTTTTTTCACTGCAGCATCACAATGTTGACTTATACTGAATTTGTGACCCACTGTAAACTTCAGATTCTTTTTGGCAGAAACACTGCCTGGACAGTTAGTCCCTATTTTGAAGTTTTGCATTTGATTTTTCCTTTCTAAGTGATGTACTCTGCACATGTCTTCACTGAAATTTCTTCTTCTTGCTTTCAGATCAACCAGTTTATCAAGATCACTTTAAATCTCATTGATTAAATCAGCTTGGTGTCATCTGCAGAAATTATAAGCATGCTCTCCCTTCCATTATCGAAGCAAGTCATTAAAGAAAATATTGACTAGAACCAGATCCAGGACAGACCTCTGTGGTACCCCACTTGGTACGTCCTCCCAATTTGACAGCTATTCTTTGAGTTCGGTTTTTCAGCCAGTTGTGGACCCACTTTACAGTAATTTCATCTAGGCCACGTTTCCCTAATTAGTGTATAAGACTGCCATGTGACATGCAGAAGTTGGCATCAACCGAGGCTCAACCCTGCTTCATACCTAAAGCTGGCTCAGCTGCCGGTGGAAGCAATGAGACTCCGCTCCGTAGCTATGAGCACTTCTAACAGCCAACCAGAGCACGCTGAGTCCTCCCGCCCATCACTGGACCATTGTCCATGTGGCTGAGGTGACAGTGAGTAACGCGTGGTTCCCAGGAGACATTGGTGGCTGATGCTCCGCCCTCGGGAGCAGTTTCTGATTCTGTTCTTGAGGCTGCCTCCGCCAGGGAAAGTAGCAAACAGCCAGCACGAGGTACAAAGGCATCTTAAGGAGTTAGGTGCCTTGCCCAGCTCCCATTGGCTCTCACAGGATTTGGGCCCCTGCCATCCTGGGACTGTGGTGAAAAGCCCAGCCTGAAGAAGTGACCGCTGAGGGGCACCTGTCTCTTTCTAGGTGCCTGATCAGCCACTCCTTTCCCCCAAGTGCCTGCGTTCAGACAGCCAAGCCCCCAAACCTTCTTATGAATTCTCCTCCATAGGCATCTGGCAACATTTTAAGGGAGGCCCTTAATTTGCTGTCTCATGTCCCATGACCTGGATCTACTTGGGAGCCTCTAAGACCCCTATGCAGGACCAAGAGCCATGGTACTCGTCAGTAACCCAGGAAGGGCTCACGTGCTGGGACACAGCCAGCTAACGCCCCATGAGGAATGCAGAGCTCTGGGGTGCTGCCCTGGGAAATGAACCTTGTCTTGTATTTCCCACACAGCTGTCCTGGGCAAGTGCTCACTGCCTCCCTCTTTAGAGCCTTCTCTAGGTGCTGCTACCCTACCTGAGCACTCAGCGTCCCCCATCCAGCCCCACCATGCCTGCTCCCCTTTCAGGAGACACCACATGCTCCCCTCTTCACATGCCACCCGACACTGCCCCTGCCACTCAGTGAGACACACAGCCTTTGGCCCCTTTGGAACTTCCCTCTGGGCAGTGCCACCGAGCGCCCACATGGACCATGGCAAAGGGAAGCGGGGATTGTTGGTGTAGAAAAAATAGCAACTTTAGAGAGCAAACGCTGCTTGTGGAAGTGCTCTTCCAGCTCTTCCCAGCGGGCTCGTCTCCATGAGCTGGCCCAATGGACACTAGCCAAAATAGACAGAGTAAATGCTAAACTGGAGAAACAAAGTTTATAATGTGCCAGCTGCTTTTTAATTCACAGCACAGCTGACTGCATGATGCCACTGCAAGTCCTGCTCTGGGGGAGCCAGACCTGTGGTTATAAGACTTCTTTGTTTGCTGCCATGAACTGGTCAAAACTGTTGACTAGAAGGCTTGAGCTGGTGCGTCACCGTAAGATCCAGATCTGACCTCCTCCACCAGAAGCCAAACCCCAGGTCCTTGGCACTCAGAAAGCCCGGCTTCTCCTACGCTTCTGAGGAGATCTGAAAAGGGGGAGAAGGGGACATGCTGTCATTCAAGCCTCAGGCTGTGATTTTACCCTGGGGTTTATTACACCCTCAAACAGCCACTGTCTGGGGACCCAGGTGAGAGCGTCACCATGCCCTGGGATACTGCACCCAGGGCTGTTTTACTGGAGAAGCTTGTTCTGCGTGGGCCTGGCCCTGCCAGGGGCAGTGTGTCCTCATCTCATTAAAGTCAATGGTAGCTGAGGGTGCTCAGCACCTAGCAGAGGTACCCAGCACCTTTTAGGACTGGGTCCTATTTGAATATCCTTCTTGCTGCCATCCTTCCAACCCCAGGCCAGAATGCTCCCTGGCCTGGGGGAAGACCCTGGGCAAGACTGCAGTGTTTGTGGCCAGTGTGCAAGGCAGGCCAGAGGGGACTGTCAGCTCTGTGGGGCAAGGGGCAATTCCCAGGCCCAAGTGGCTCAGAGCAGGGCATGGGCACTCGTCCTTCACACTGAAATGGAGGCAGAAAGGGGATTCTGGGCCCACACATTTTAATTTACAATTGAAGTTGTGGGTCCTCCTGTCACCCTGCCAGCCCTCGGGGGAAGGCTACACACACAGCAAACACAGGACTGTGGTGGGCCCCTGGCTCATGGACACGGTGTTTCCAAGCCCGCGGTTGCAGCCCTTCTGACTCAGGTCTGTGACTGCAGCTGCGACCACACTGCAAAATGACAGAGCTTGGGTCACCGCAGGACTTGGGCTCTAATCCACCCCTCAGCAGGGTCTTAGGACCTGGTGCTTGCTGACCCAAGTCAGACTGATTTGTATGTATATGGAAGGAGTCGGACTTCAGTCAGAGCCTGGGCTTAATGTGCAGTGTGGATGTACCCTGAGACTCCTCCTACAACACTGTATGCTGCCAGGGCAAATTCTCAGCCTCCCCACAGCCACAGCTAGGTCTTATCGGGTTCATTTTGATATCCGCCCAGACGGGCAATGTCTGCCCTACCAGCTGCTCGGGGTATGTCTACACCGAAGTCAAAGACCCGGGGCTGACCAGGTCAGGTGACTCAGGCTTGCAGGGCTCTGGCTGGGCTATAAAACTGCAGTGTAGATGTTCAGACTCAGGCGGGAGCCCAAACTCTCCGTCTCTCGGTCCCTGGGAAGAGAGAGAGTCCCATGGACCCGAGCTGGAAAGTCTACACAGGAATTGTTCAGCGCCATGAGCCGTGCCCCAGGTCTTTAATTGCAGTGTAGATGTACCCTCAGACATGGGCAGGGTATCAGCACCCAGCCGCTCTGGGTCACATGCACCAGTTCTAGCACAGCCGTGCTCTAGGGGAGCATCTCCAGGAAGGTCAGCTGACAGACACTGTAGTGGAAAGTTAAATCTTAACCCTCCTCTTCCTTGGCTAACTCAAGGACTTGGAAGCTGAGTTTCCTGCACTGACATGAGCTCCAGTCTCCTACGGAGCAGCCCGTACTCTTCCAGAAGTTGAACCTTTCCGACAATTCCCAGGGTTTGCTTGGTGGGAGCAATGAGAAGGTAGACTCTGGAGGCCCATGTGGGCGAGAGCCACCCAGCAACTCTGTGGGCATTCTGGGTCCCAGGGAAACGAGGACTGGGGATCAGGAGTGTGGGACCTGCTCTGTGAGACTAGCCTCTGGCTAGCACAGTGGAGCAAGCTACAGCCCAGCTTCATTTTTGGAGGTATGGCACCACCTTGTGGTCATTTAGCTTCAGTTCCAATGCTCTTTAGCTTAACTAAGAATTAAGTTCATTCCTTTTGTTCTTTTCGGGACTTGAATGTGGGGAGGTTGACTTTGTGTGATCCTTACTGAAAATCCTTAGAGACTGAACTTTGGGTCTCCAGGTGCTTTTTCTGTTGGAGTTTGGGTTTTTAGGCACTGGAGAAGGGCAATGAAGTGAGTGCCCAGTGGTTCTCAACTAGGGATACGTGTACACACTTTCCCTGGGAATTTGCCCAAGTGAGGAGTGAGCACCCCAGATCTGCACAGAGATTGCATCATGTCAGGTTGGCAGATGAATGCCTCCATCCCCTTCAGAAGGGAGTCCCTGACCGTCAGCACCCTGTGTCTCCTCCTTTTGGGGGTGTGTGGCCAGGAGCATTCCAGCCCTGTGAGCAGGTGGATCCTCCTCCTCAGCCAGCGTGGCCTGCTGCAGTATTTGTGCACCTCTGACTGGCCAAGCCCTGTTTCCATCCTTTGACTGAGGGAGCAAAATGGGGTTCAGCTGGGCTCCCACAGGACCTCCCTGGACCCAGAACTGTGGAAGGGAGACACCACCCCCCTTTCCACCCACTGAGGGAGTATTAGGACCCAGGTAGCATCTTCCCTCCTCCACCCTGTGGAAAAACAGCAGAGAAAAGTTAGCCAGAGACTTCACGGGCAGAAGCAGCCAAACAGGACCCTTTGGATATTTGGAGACTTCCCTACAGCTTTGGCTGCACTGTCTTTTCCCCCTAACCCCTTTCCCCCTTGTTCTCCAGTTCAGGGTCTTTGTTCAGCTTCTATGCAGAAAGGTGGGGGATCCACTGCTCACATGTGCAGCCTCTCTTCGGTTTGTGAATGACTCGGGTCTTCGGCCAGGCTGGTACAGTGAGTCAAATGCCTCGTCCCTTCTCTTTCCCCTCAGCGCATAGCAGTACAAAGTTCAGAGGGAATCTGAGGCTCACATGGGACCCATACCGATATTATCACAATTACCATTTGTGGCCTCTGATCCTGGGTGACTGATGAGCGAAAGGTGTGACCCTCTGGGTGTCCAGGGTCTGTTTGTTTGTGTTGGAGTCCTACTGGGGGCAATCTGAAGTTCTATGCCTACCTCTTGGTCCCCTGAGTCAGCCTGGCCAGAAGAATGAAGGCTGGTAACATTTCAAAGTGCCAAACCATCTGACCTCCCCCTTCTTTTAGGTCCAAAGATTATAACATCAGTAAGCCCCTTGCCCTCTGGCATTGGGATGCTCTTTGGATTGCATCTCCCCCTTACAAAGCTGCAGGAGAGTAACCCCTGGCAGACCCAGAGACAGCTAATCAGAGCCTTCTTTCCTGTACAAGGCGTCTGCCACTATATTTTCTTTCCCTTTATCTAGAAGAAACTTGTTTGGTCACCTTTGTCTGTTACAGTTTCCATAATATCAGAGAGTACCATAATTTTACCTATTGAGTTGTTACAAACATTCCACAGTGGCATCAATGATCACTGAGTTAATAAATAACTATCATGACACCAGTGTGTGAAGTGTAGTGAGTGTGTCAAGCCTAACAAGAGCTGCTTACTCAGAGATCTCAAACTTGAATCACCAGGAGGCCCACATGAGGACTAGTACATTGGCCTGAGGGCCGCATCACTCACACACACACACACGCTGCTTCCGGCCCTTCCATGAGGCCCCGCCTGTTCCCCTTCACCGCCCCTGCCCTGCCACCTCTCATGAACACGTGACTCCCTGCTCCTTCTCCGCTCCTCCCAAAAGCACTAAGCACCGCCAAACAGCTGTTTGGCAGCAGGAAGCGCCTGGAGGTAAACAGAGGAACAGGGACACCGCGTGCTGGGGGGAAGGAGAGCAGGGGGAAGGGAGCTTGGCAGGCTGCAGGAAATAACTCCAGGGGGGACACAGGGAGCTTGGTGGGCTGCAGGAAATAACCCTGCAGGCCGTGTGTTTGAGACCTCTGCCCTAACTGATACAGAGTAGTGAACCACAAATGGGCCTCTGTGTCACCAACACACACAAGTCACGTGAGGGGGGGCTAGCAAGGGGTCAAGTACCCATCATGCAACTTTCTCCATCCCATAATGCCATCCCTAGCCTGTAAATTTTGTACCTGTTAAAAAAAATTCCACATATCCACATGACACATCACTGTCTGCCATCTCTGACAGAAGCCTGGAGCCTGCACAACTCTGTGCTATTATTGTGTATGTTGCAAATAAAGGATCCTCTTATTTGCAGAGCTGCAGGAAGTACACAACAACATGGGACATGATCATTTCTTTCAGGACAGTTTGCTGAGGGACATGTGAAAAACAGTTCAAGGTTGCTGGTGGAGTTCACGGAGCAACTGCAGACGGTGGAGTGCCACTTCTGGGCCCAAGAAACAAGCACTGACTGGTAGGATCAGCCTCGTGATGCAGGGTTGGGAGGACGAACAGTGGCTGCAGAACTTTCAGATGTGAAAGGCCACCTTCCTGGATCTGTGTGCTGAGCTCCCCTCAGCCCATGAATACCAGAAGGAGAGCTGCACTTACCGATGAGAAGTGAGTGGTGATCACACTATGGAAGCTTGCAATGTGATTGCTCCCAGTCAGTTGGAAACCATTTTGAAGTTGGAAAATCTAAAGTGGAGGCCATTGTCATGCAAATATTTATGGCCATTAATCATGTCCTGCTACGCAGAACTGTGATTCGAGGCAATTTGCAGGACACAGTGGATGGATTTACAGCTATGTGGTTCCCAAACTGCAGCAGTGTAGGGTGTGGTAGATAGGCACATCCCTATCTGGGCAGCAGCCCACCTTGCCATGTTGGACATCAACAGAAAGGGCTTCTTTTCTATAGCTATGCAAGCATTGGTAGATCACTGGGGACGCTTCACCAATATCAGTATGGGCTGATTAGCCTACCTGTGGATCTTGAAGCCGTACTATTAGAGCTGAAGAATGAAATTGTTTCTTTTCTTTAATCACTATTACTAATAAGGCCTTTGTTACACTGGCACTTTATAGCGCTATAAAGCAGGGGTGGGCAAACTATGGCCCACGGGCTGGATCCGGCCCGCGGGACCGTCCCATCCGGCCCCCCGGCCAGTGAGGCTGCCCCTGCCCCTCCCCAAGAGCTGCGCCGCGCAGCGCTGCAGCTGGGGCTGCGCGCTCCCCACTCCCCTGAGCCGCGCCATGTGGGCAGCACTCCGGGGGCCGGGGCTGTGTCCTCAGCCCCTCCCCGGAGCCGCGCCACGTGGGCGGCAGGCTGAGCCCCTCTCCTGGAGCACCGTCGTGGGGGCAGCACTCCGGCGGCCGGCCGGGGCTGCGCCCTCAGCCCCTTCCCTGGAGCCGCGCTGTGGAGGCAGTGCTCCAGGGGGCTGGGGCTGCGCGCTGAGTCCCTCTCCGGGGGCCGCGCCGCACAGGCAGCAGTCCGGGGACCGGGGATGCGCACTCCGCCCCTCTCCTGGAGCCACGCCACTGGGGCAGCACTCCAGGGGGCCGGGGCTGTGCACTCCCCCTCTTACCCCAGAGCCAGGCCAGCACTCATGGTAAGGGGGCGGAGGGGGATTGGGGGGGTTCCAGAGTGGTGGTTGGGGGGGTAGTCTGGAGGGGGCAGTCAGGGAGCAGGGTGGGTTGGATAGGGGGTGGGGTTCTGGGGTGGTGGTTAGGGGGTGGGAGGGTGGATAGGAGTTGGAGCAGTCAGGGGACAGGGAGCAGGGGAATTGGGTGGGGTCCTGGGGGTAGTTAGGGGTCTCTGGAAGGGACAGTCAGGGCATGGGAGGGAATTGGATGGGGATTCTAAGGGGGCAGTCAGGGGCAGGAAGTGGGAGGGGGCCGGCTTGGGGCCAGAAGTGGGAGAGGGCCGGATTGGGGGCAGGGCCTTCCTTTACCCGGCCCTCCATATAATTTTGTAGACCCAATGTGGCCCTCGGACCAAAAAGTTTGCCCACCCCTGCTATAAAGCCTCCAAGAGCGCTATAATTCCCTACCCGTCCAGACTGGCGAGGCACGTAGAGCACTATAAACCCACAGTTATACCGGTCCTGGTAATCCTCCCTTCCCAGAGGATTAACAGCTAATGCGTATTCAGTGATCCGTATTATTGCAAGTGTGAACGGGCATTAACACTCCAAGCGCTATAAGTGATCTCTGGAGACGCCTGGAGCCATTTAAGGCAATTGACGTCTCTTCCCTTTGTTCTGAACACAGCTGGAGGAATGCGGATGTACGTTTTCAGAGTTTCTCTCTTAACTCAGCAGATAAGCAATGCAAATGTTTACAGAGGGAGCCTGTGTGAAATACAAAGCCTGCTAGTCTTCTCTGTCAAAGGACATTTACTGACAGGCTCTTAGAAGGAAGAACTGTCTCCTTCCGCATACACACAACACGTTCTCCCTCACTCCCCTCATTTGAAAAGCACGTTGCACCCAGCTAAATGCTGGGATAACTGCCCATAATGCACCACGCCCCGGGCCGCTTCAAGTGCCGCAAATGTGGCCACGCTATACCACTGGCGGGTCTCAGTGTGGACACGCTGTAGCGCTATCCTATAGCTGTATATGAGGACAGGTATAACCAAAACCGCTATAAAGCTGTAAGTGTAACCAAGCCCTAAGACTCCATATTGTAACTCAAACTCCATTTTGAAATGCTCACTCCATTTTGTAAACCCTGGTGTAACCTTCATTTTGCAAAACCCTGCTCTAACCTTATTAGTTTAGTTTAGATGTGTGAATGAGACATGCATGGATAATTAAATCAACCTCCAGCCCCAGCCTGTCCTAATAACGTTAAGTTCAAACACCAATGGCTGAAGATGCAGACAACAGCCCTAACAAAGTGAGAAGAGTCCAACCCAAAAGAAAAGAACAAAGATGCAGTTGAAACAAGATCAAAGTCAGGTCCCAGGCTGAAAGTCATGTCTACAATAGACAGGTGATCAATCACACTGAACCCAGAGACAGTGTGACACAGAAAGACCAACAGACTCTTGATTCAACCTGCCTACGAAAAGGATGGGTGAGATGGAAGACTTTGGGTAACATTCTGTTGCCAACATCGAAGGGCATCAGTGCACACCCGACAGAGACCCAGCCCTTCCTAGTGCCTGGCTTTCCTGGCCAGTTAGCCGCCACAAGCTACGAACCCAGGCTGCGAAATCAAGCCACAGACTCAAGCTACGTTCAGAACTGGTAACTATACAGCGGCTGCAGAACATTTGTGGGGGTGGGGGGGAGTGTATCGGAATTAGATATTAATTATTGGTCATAAATCAAATTGTATTGTCATAGTAAACATGGCATCTTGCCTTGTCCGCTGGAACGATCCTGTGTAGTTTTGTCAAAGGCCACCTTGACAGCTCCAAGGAAAGATTTAACTACTGGCTCAGCAGGTTCACAGATTCATAGATATAAGGCCAGAAGGGGCTATTGTGATCTAGTCTGACTACCTGACACAGGCCATCAAACTCCCACAGAATAATTCCCAGAGCAGATCTTTAAGAAGAACATCCAATCTTGATTTTAAAGTTGTCAGTGATGGTGAATTCACACATTACACTTGCTAATTTTTTTCAATGTTTAATTACTCTCACTGTTAAGAATTTGTGCCTTATTTCTAGTTTGAATTTGTCTAGCTTCAACTTCTAGCGATTGGATCGTGTTCTACCTTTCGCTGATAGATTGAAGAGCCCATTATTAAGCATGTCTTCCCCATGTAGATACTTAAAGATTGTGATCAAGTCACCCCTTAACCTTCTCTATGTTAAAATAAATAGACTGAGCTCTTTGAGACTATTGCTATAAAACAGGTTTTCCAATCCTTTAACCATTCTTGTGGCTCTTCTCTAACCCTTTCCAATTTATCAAGATCCTTCTTGAATTGTGGACACCGGAACTGGACACAGTAATCTATCAGTAGCCGCGACAATGCCAAATGTAGAGGTATCTCTACATAATAATAATCTCTCTGCTTTTACTCAAATTCCCCCATTTATGCATTTTAGGATTCCATTAGTTGGTTTGGCCAGAGCATCGCACTGAGAGCTGAAGTTCTGCTGATTATTCACCACAATCCCCAAATCTTTTTCAGAGTCAGTGCTTCTCAGAATAGGGTCCTTGATCCTATAAGTAAGGCCTACATTCTTATACATCCTATAAGTAAGGCCTACATAAGTAAGTATTCTTAAGTAAGTAATAAGTAAGTATTCTTATACATCCTAGAAGTAAGGCCTACATTCTTATACATCCTATAAGTGAGGCCTACATTCTTCTTAGTCGCATTTTTTTTACATTTAGGCATATTAAAACACATATCATTTGCTTGTGCCCAGTTTACCAAATGATCTAGATTGTTCTGAATCAGTGACCTGCCCTCTTTGTTATTTACCAATTTTTGTGTCGTCTGCAAACTCTATCAGTGATGATTTTATGTATTCTTTCAAGTCATTGATAAAGTTGTTAAATAGTGTTGGGCCAAGAACTGAACCCCACTAGAAACAAACCTGCTTGATGGCAATTCCCTGTTGACAGTTACATTTTGAGATTTATTAGTTAGCCAGTTAATGTGTGCCATGTTAATTTGATATCATTCTAGAGTTTTAATCAAAATGTTGTGCAGCACTAACTCAAATGCCTTACAGAAGTCTATTACGTCAACACTATTACTTTTTTAAAGCAAATTTGTAATCTCATAAAAAAAGTTATTAGTTTCACAAGATCTATTTTCTATTAACCCATATTGATTTGCATTAATTAATTACCCTCTTTAGTTCATAATTAATTGAGTCCCATGTCAGCCATTCCATTGTCTTGCCTGGGATCAATGTCAGTCAACAGAACTATAATTACCCAGGTCATCCCATTTACCCCTTTTTAAAAATAGGAAGAACATTAGCTATCTTCCAGTCATCTGGAACTTAACCAGACATTGTAAACCAACATTAATGATCTGGTGAGTTCCTCAGCTTAATTTGCATCCAAGAGTTTTAAAAGAGCCATCTTGACCATCTGATTTTAAAATGTCTAACTGTAGTAGCTTCTGTTTAACATCTTTCAGACATACTAGTGGGGAATGGAAAGACTTTTATCATCATCATGTGATGAGATTGCATCAGCTGTTTTTTCTGCAAATATAGAAAAGAAATATTTATTGAACACTTCAGCCTTTTCTGTGTTATTATTGATAGTTCTACCACTTCCATCTAGTAAAGGACCAATACCATTGTCAGGATTAAAAAAACTCTTTCTAATTGTTAACTGTGATGGACATAAGAGTTCTCCTTGTGTCCCTTGGCTTCCCTTCTCTACAGTCTACAATTCCTAATTTCTGATTTATATTCATTACTATCAATTTCCCCTTTATACCATTCATTCCATGTGTGTGTTTGTATTATATATACAGTTGCCTTCAATTCCTCTCTAATCCAGGTCATTTTTTTAACCAGCATAGCCTTCTTCCTCAATCAGGAGATTGTGGTATATTGAGCATCTAATAAGGTGTTCTTAAATGATTCCCTATTATCATTTATATTTTTCTGATTAAATTCTTCTTCCAGCTGATTTGGTCTATAACTGTTTTAAGCTTTGTGAAATGGTCTAGACAATATTGAATCCTGCCTCAGTGCCAGACACTGGACCAGATGGCCTGTTAAGGTCTCTTCCAGGCCTACATTTCTATGAGTCTGTTAAATTAGCCCCCTTAAAGCACCCAGTATATATATATTATTAGATGGGACTTTATTCTACTTGCTCATTATAAATGTGATCAAGTCATGATCACTTGTATCTAAACTATCATTAATTTTTAGTTCTGTGATGAGTTCTTTTGTATCTATTAGGACAAGGACAAAAATAGAATTCCCCCATATTGTTTGTATTACCATTTGAGTTAGAAAATTGTCTTGTATAATGTTTAGACATTCCAAGGATGTTTTAGTACTGGCAGCGTGAGACTTCTAGCCTATGTTGCTCAGATTGAAGTCCCCCATGATTACAAAGCATTTTTTCCTTCACACTGTAGATAGGTGCGTCAGACACTCCTCATCCTGTTTCACAGCGTGATTCGGTTGTGTGTAGCAGACACCAACTAATACCCCTTCTTGAGCTTTATCTGTTGGGATTTTGATCCATACGAATTCAGATCATTTTCTTCCAAGTTCTCAGTGACTCAGAAATAGGTAATGCCATTTTTGACATAGAATGCCACTCCCCATCCCTTTTTGCTCACTCAGTCCTTCCTAAATAGGTTATAACCATTGATTTTAACACTCCAATTGATATTCATAAAAGAGCAATTCTAGTTCCTCCTGTTTGTTATCCAGGCTCCTGGCACTAGTGTATAGGCAATATAAGCATTTCTTCTCTTCATGTCCTTTGGTTCCTTGATTAATTTTGTTCCCAACATCTCGATTTTGTGCTGAGTGCTCATATCTTCCCTCTTTTTACCCAACCCTTTTGCCATTAGTTTAACACCCTCCCTGACTAAACTAATATGGAAAGATGAGAGTAAGAAGAGAGAAAATATGAGCATTCGGGTAGCATAAAATCAAGATGTTGGAAACAAAATAAAGCAGCACTTTTCTGTCAACATCACTAGTATCATTTGAGAAGTGGTGTTACCATGCCAACAGAAAAATACCTTTTGCTGCTCTAAGTTGCACCTACATTAGAGAGCTCTGAGGGGTACATCTTTGTCAGCTAAGGACACACCCCTGACCAAAATAGCTGTACTGACAAAACTTTGTAGTGTAAATCTGGCCTTAGTAAACACTCATTTGATCCCTGAAAAATGTATGGCTGATTGCCCCTGTCCTGACTGGTTAGAGCAGGTGTTCTCTGTATGTGGCATCAGAATATGACTAGTACAGGCAATATCTTACTGGTGACAGGGTTTAAAATCCCAGTCTTTCAAACTGCATCCTTTGTGAAACTGTCACGTACACTGGCATCAAATTATGGCATCAAAACATCAATTCATGCTATATGCTTCATTAATCTCTTGCAATGGGCAGATAGGTTGGAATGTATACCCTGCACGTGTACTCTGATGTGAATTATGAACAACAACACTGAAGTGCATGAGTTTACACTGGTGTAAAATTCATGTGAAGTAAAAGGCTCAATGGTCACATCTATATGTTGTTTGCAATGTTATAGTCATGTCAGTTCCATGGTATTAGAGAGGCAAGGTTGGTGAGGCAATATCTTTTATTGGACCAGCTTCTGTCAGTGAGAGAGACAAGCATGGGAGAGCAGTAGTTGGGGGTGGGATTAGACTGACTCCTTAGGCTGTGGGAGACGTGGGAGGGGTTTAGAGTTACCATAGCTGGGTTTTCCTGGATATGACCTTTTTTCTCTTCCTCCGATCTCCATCCAGGCAAATTTTTGAAACGTGAAAAAATGTCTGTGATTTTTCATTGCTCATTGCAGATCACAGAGAGTCGTCCCGCAAAGCCGTAACTAGGCTTTCCAGTGCCCAGGGAGAGCAAGCCTACCAAACCCCCCAGCTGTTGGCCCCCATTTTACTGCCCCTGTGGCTTAGTGCCCTGGGCAGCTGACCCACTCACCCTGCCCTGGTTACAGCCCTGCATCTCTGCACCTTCATTGGTCCCCCCCTGCATCCACAGCTGCTGGATCCCACCTGGCCTGCCAGATAAGCGTGGCTGGCAAGTGCCTCTCAGCCAGGCTGCCTACCCTACTGCATAGCCACAGAACCCAGCCAGGATCAAGAACAGGAGTACTTGTGGCACCTTAAAGACTAACAAATTTATTTAAGCATAAGCTTTCATAGGCTACAGCCCACTTCACTGGATGCATAGAATGGAACATATAGTAGGAAGATATATATACATACAGAGAACATGAAAAGGTGGAAGTTGCCATACCAAGTCTAAGAGGTTAATTAATTCTAAATTCTATTCTATGCATCCAGTGAAGTGGGCTATAGCCCACAAAAGCTTATGCTGAAATAAATTTGTTAGTCTCAAAGAAGGTGCCACAAGTACTGCTAGTTCCTTTTGCAGATACAGACTAACATGGCTGCTATTCTGAAACCAGCCAGGATCAGTTGCAGGGTAGCCAGGCTCCAGCTCCCTGTCCTCAGGAGCGGGGAAAAGCCCATAGGGAGGTGCTGACTGATTCTGTGACCAGGGTGTGTGCCAGCTGCCCTACTATATACCCCATCCCACTACATGCACAACCTCAGTATCCCTGAAATACCCCTCCCAGTACACACACAACCCTCCCACACATCCCAGACACCCCTCCCAGTACACACACACCCTTCCCACCCCCCCAAATACCTCTCCCACTACACACACCCTTCCCACCTACCCACCCCAAATACCTCTCCCACTACACACACACCCTTCCCACCCCGCAAATACCTCTCCCAGTACACACAACC
>ML677363.1:1273359-1319297 GCA_007922305.1 Dermatemys mawii
GTCTGGGATGTGTGGGAGGGTTGTGTGTGTACTGGGAGGGGTATTTCAGGGATACTGAGGTTGTGCATGTAGTGGGATGGGGTATATAGTAGGGCAGCTGGCACACACCCTTCCCACCCCGCAAATACCTCTCCCAGTACACACAACCCCCAGCACCCCCCAAATACCTCTCCCAGTACACACAACCCCCAGCACCCCCAAATACCTCTCCCAGTACACAACCCCCAGCACCCCCAAATACCTCTCCCAGTACACACAACCCCCAGCACCCCCAAATACCTCTCTCAGTACACACGCAACCAGCACCCCCCAAATATCCCTCCCAGTACACACACACACCCTCCCCACTAAACCCTGTGGTGATGATGGGGGAATGGCGCATTGGGAGAAGGACTAGTCTCACCCTCAGGAGAGGGAGGAGCTAAGATCATCGCTCAGACAGGGGGAGGAGCAAGAGGGGGCGGGGCTATGCTCATCCAGTCACTGAGGGCGTTTCAAGATAGCGAGTGCGTCACTCACGACCGCCTCACGTAGCGGGCGGGGCCGGGCTAGAGAGGGACGCGCGTCAGTTCCGTTCCGTGGTGGCAAGGGTTGGCGTCGGACGGTGGTAGCGGTTAGTGCGACGGTTGCTGGCAGCCTTCGAGGGACAATGAGCGACAGCGGGGAGCAGAACTACGGCGAGCGGGTAATACACGGAGCCTGAGTGCACAGCCGGCCGGGCCTCCAAAGCGGCAGCGCGGCCTGGCCCGTCTGGGGCTGGCCTGGGACGCCGCTGCACGGCCCAGCGAGGCAGGAGCGGGCCTGTAGCCCGCAGGTAGGGGGCAGCGCGGAGCGAGGCCTAGCTTCGCGGGGAGCGCGCTGGGACGCCCGTCCGTTAGGGCTGGCTGGAGTTGGCGCGGGAAAATGGCCGCCGGGCCGCTAACGGGGGAGGCGGGGACACTCTAGTTGCTCGGCTGCGGGCTCCATGGTGAGTCTTCCCGCCGCCATCTTGGGCTGGTGACCCGCCAAAGGGACAAAATGGCCGAGAGGCCGGGTGCGATCTATGACCAGGCGGCCCGCCGGGCAAGCCCCTTTCCGGGCGATAGCAGCCCCGGAAGCCTCTCCGCCAGGATGCGCCTTGGGCGGCCTCCGTGGGCAGGGGCGCGCAGCCCAGCCCCGCTCCCCCCACACTCCCCGTAGTGTCCCCTGAAGTTGCTGAGTAAATCGTGGCGCGAAGCACAGAGCTCGCCTATGGCATGTGTCCCCTCCGGACCAGCACCTCTCCCGGCGCTGTTCAGGGGCGTAGCCGCCTGCCTGCCGGCAATCGCTGCTGCAGAGCATCTCCCGGGAGCTGGAGTGTCCGGGCAGCCAACGTGGCTATAGCCTGCCCTCTCCTCTGCATTGGTATTTCTGTGGAAGGGATGGAGTATTGAGACGACATTAAGTAACGTGCGGGCGGGATTGGAACTCAAGCCTCCACGCTCCAGTCCCTGTGCTCACCGTTGGGGGCACTGGCTCTGACTGTACTGGCCATGTTATCTTGCTGTTAATGGTTGGGTGTGACCGCTTTTGACCAACTATCAATAGCCAGAAGCTATTGATGGTGCCTAAAATGCATATAGAGCTTGAGGGATAGCTTATGGGGAGGGCCTGCGTGCTTTACCATCAGTACTGGCATAGATGTCCACTGCATTTGCTAGAGCCTGGGTGAATGGGATGCCAGAATGGAGCTGCACCTGAGCTCTTGCTGTATTTACAACTATTAGGGGAGCGTTGTCTCAAACCTACTGCTGCTTGTAAACACTATATAACTTTTCATAGCAGTTTACTGGGCTTGTCAAGGATGGTTGTCTTAAAATGTTTTTCCAAAAAACTGGAATGCATAATTGTTCCGACAAGAATACTGTAGATTTTTGCATTATACAGTTAGCACTTTGATCACTGGTAGATCAAAACAAAGGGGAATATCTTTGTTATGGCAGTAAGATAATTTCCAGTGGTTCTGCCTGGCCACACTGCAGCACATCTAATATTTGCATTCTGTGATCTCTGTTCATGATTACACTATGCAGATAATAATGCACTCTCAGACTTTAATATTCAAAAATTGCAGTTGCTTTTATATGTTGAATTTTGAGTCTTTATTGTCTGAAAAAAAATCATTTACCTCTTGAAATACCTGCAGTTTTAATTTGCACAGATATTTTGGCCCCCTGAACCATGTTTAAAAGTGACTTGTATATCTGTACAGTCACATCTGACTTGAAATTACAAGCCCTGAAGTTTGGTTTTGTAAACAATAATTATTGGGATAGCATTATCCTTCATGCTCACAAGTGGCAAAAAATGAAAGCCAAGTAGTAGTATTGCAATTATGGTACAGTAAATGGCATCTTCAGAAACAAGCAGCATTTACTGCAAAAATGTTATCTTTAGCTGGGTCAGATATAGCAAATGGAAGGTAAGCAGAAAAGGAAAGATGAATTACTTAAGTATTTGTGTCCTCCCCCACCCAAAAAAAAGCTTGTGTAATCCAAATGGAGTAAATTAGTTTAAACTGAAACCTTGCAAAAAATGGAATTTTCTGACTTTCCATTATGCCTGAGATGTAGCTGTTTCTGTTTCTACATATTGGTTGATAATTGAGGTTTTTAAATCTATCAGAAGTTTTTCATTTCTTTTTTAAAAAATTAAAGTAAAACTTAAGCTTTCCGTATAAATCAATTTGTAGGCTGTTAGTATGAAATTTTAAATTTTATCCAAGTACTTCTCTTTCCAGTAGAGTGTGTTGAATTTCTAATGGCACAGATTTACCAGTATTGACAGTATTACTGATCTTTTAAGAATATGGCTATACTCTAGTATAAACCTAGGGCTAGTGGGACTCAAGTCAGCTGACCAGTGTTAAGTATCTACATTGTTTTTAAACCCTACTTTCAGATTTTTCAAAGCTGGGGCTCAGGCATCCACACTGCGATGTGCAGAACTAAGTCAAAGTAACCATATCCCAGAGTCCCTAGCAGCCACCCCGACCCCTCTGCGTGAAATGTGGCCAATGTAGCCCTAGGAGTGTGGTACCCTCTAGGACATCTTTATTGCCCACTCCACACTTTATCAGGAAGCAGTTTGTTCTGCTCACTTTCCACTGCAAATGCAGGAGATTTTGATAGTGTATTTGCAGAACAATGATCAGAATGGTTTAACACTGACCTGAGGTGCTGTGATTTGCAAAAGTGGGGGTGGGGAAAGCTTCCCTTTTCAATGGAGTGGATTGCAGATTGTTGGCAGTAAGAGGGCTTAGGAAGGTGTTGCATGGAATGATGGGATTTTTCCAACTGACTCAGGATCCGTGTCAAGCAGAACTGCAGCTACACTTCAAAGCAATAGAACTGGACCCTGGGCTTGATTCGAGCTAGGACCCTTCAGCCCTGCAGAGTCCTGGTCCTGGGTTAGCACAGTTGCAGTTGAGACACAAAGGTGTGAGCCTTGAGCCCAGGCTCTAACACAGGCGTACATTGTTGAACATTTAGGATTATGCAATTAGAGGCAGGATTCCTTTTTAAACTTAAACACTAGCATTTAATTATAAAACATGGCCACACAGGAGTAATGATTTTTTTTAAAAAAAAGTTAGCAACATAAGTATCACACATTTTTAAAAATAAAAATGGAGAATATAGCCAACTAGCTACCACAAATCTGCTATTTTAAACTAATTATAACAGATTTGCTCTTTTAGACTGTCTTATGTGAGACATGGTGGTGAGGTAATATATGTTATGTGGCTGTCTGTTGGTGAGAGAGACAAGCTTTTGAGTTTACACAGTAAAAAGCAGCTCTGTAAGGTTGAAAGTTTCTCTCTCTCCAACAGAAAGTTGTCCAATAAAAGACATTACATCATTCACCTTGTGTGTGCGCGTGTGTCTCTCATAACCTGAGACTGACATGACTACAACAGCGCTGGCTTTTGTGACCTTTTTCTAGGGGTTTTAAGCATGTTTTTGGCAAGGTTAGAGAGAAGTGGCTTTTTGCTGCTTCAAGCTGGAAGTCGGAGTCCCCACTTTATTCATTGTAGTAAAGCTGCGGGCCCTATAATTGAGTGAGATTTGATTTATTTAAATAGGAAATAGCATGTGCTTGTCTCCCAGTATGATCAGGCCCCTGAAGTGTATTCACTTACAGACTGCCCAAGATGAAGTGAGATTATGTAAATTGGGTAAAATCCAGGATTTGAAATAAATGGAAACTTTTTTCACAATGAACACTGACAATGGTTCCTACTTTTTATTTCAAGTCACTTTATGCCAAATGTTGGTTCAGTGGTGTTCTGGTCACTCCTGCAGTATACCATTCGGGATTGGCAGTCTTTTTGGAAACTGGGTGGTTACCTTGGTCTGTGTACTTTTATTTGGTAATGTTTGAGACCTGCAAATATTTATCCTGTTCCTTTGAATGATCAAATAAGAGCTGAGGGTACTGAACCTCTCTCAGAATAGGACTTACTAACTTTGGCCAGGTCTACGGGGATCATCGACCTAAGATACGTGAATAGTGTAGTTGAAGTCGAGGTATTTTAGGTTGACTTACCTGGGGGTCCTAACAGTGGTGAGTCGACCGCTGTCACTCCCCCATCAACTCTGCTTCCGCCTCTCGTGAGTAGTGTAGACGTGGCCTTTGTCTTCACATAGGAAAAGGTGTTTGCGTTTTTACCAACATACCTTTTCTAGCGAAGACATGGCCAGTGAAAGATAATTATAGTTGTACTGAATGCCCTCTCCCCTTTATTTGAGTGACTTAACATATCCTGCTAGTACCTTGTTTATAGCATGCTTACACATAGATGTTAAATTTTTACTAATAAATACAGAAAGTGTCACAATGTTAGTTATGAATAAGAAATTCATAAGAAATTTCAAGAGTAGTCAAGCTGTATGAGAGGAACGGTCCACTCCATTTGGTGAAAATACTTAAACGTGGCTCATTCTAAACATTAGACCGCAGACAACTTAAATATCACATCTCTGAATTTTTCTGCTATAGTTGTAAGTAATAACTAAAACTGAAAGATTTTTGGTTTCCCCTTTTAAGTGGAATTTTTACCTAGTGATGAAGAATAGAAAAAACGCTTGGAAAAATGTGTCAACTCACAGATTAACAGGAAGTAAGAGTTACATGCATTGCTTATATTTTTAAATTAAAATTCAAATTGATTATCCCTTTTAGATAACTGAAGCCCTACTACTTGTCATTTAATTATTATAGAAGTGAATGTGAGATTGTATTTCCACAAACACTTCAAAATAACAGGTTTTCTTTTAGCTATTTGCACTTGCCCTATGTCTTACAGCTTGCATCACATGGAGAACTCTTGAAAACAATCTACCTTCTTAGAGAGAATTCTGATTTTATAACTTTTCTATATTTTTATTAAAATCTTGATTCTATTATCATAGCTATCTCCATAATTAATGGAATGCCATGAATAATAATGAAAACACAGAAAGCATAGATTTCAGTTTCTGGGCTCTTGTATTCTCTTTTTAAATGCATTAAATGTATGTTTTGTTGTGTGCGTGCCAAAAATGACCACTGGGCTCTGACCACTACAACCATGGGCTTGCTCCCATGAACTCTCAAAATCCAAAGTTGAATGAGTGAAGGAAAAATGTGAATGACTATAATAGCAGATACAGGGAAAGGGTGCGGGAGTTGCAATCCTAAAATAAGCCCCCTCTGCAGTTCTGAAATTCAGATTTAGAAAACTATTTAGATGTAAAACATTGGATAAACAAATTTCCAATTAGAAATGTTTGCTATTTCCTTAAGTGGAATGTGCAGTAGTATGAAACTAGTACAGTCTTTGACAGATTCACACTCTTGCTTAGGCTTGGGGAGTGAGAACCAACTTCTCTTCTGCCACTCTTCCCCACAGCCATCACACAAGCAGGAACTTGCCCTGCCTTTGCTGCTCCCATGCATAGCAAACTCCAGCAGAAATCTTAATACAGGGGGAAGCATAAAGCAATACAAGTAGGAAGAGAGGAAAACTCAGACTGGGAAGAGTAAAACTAGAAGCTGAAAAATGTAATAATCATCTGTGGGAGAAGCTTGTACCAAGATGAGAGGAAATTGATGAGGATGTACAGTAGTGGGGAAACAAATGAGATTGTCTGCTCCATGGGCTTCTGATATTTGAGACAATATACCCTGATTGTGAAAGAAGTACTTCCTTTCTTGCCAAGTGAATGGGTAGTGTTGATAAGCTCTGCTGGAGTCATGTCCAGCTCTCCTCAGTTTTCTAAGGATTATTGCAGTGATGTCTGTGCTCTTCAGAGATGCGGGGGGCAGAGAGGGGAATAGTTTCTTCAGACTTCCAGAAAGGAACCTGGGAAAATTTTATATAGAAAGTTAGCCTGAAACTAGGGGTTGGGCAAAGAAATGGATAGAATCATGACGTAGGCTGAAAGAATTACAGGAGAGAGAACAAAATCCAAAGGAGCTGAATGAGAGAGAAGCCAATTGCTTAATTTAGGATGTAGATATTAAGCAATTATCTTTTTCCTCCTTTTAGGTTTCCTTCTCCTGCGTTTTTTTTTTTTTTTTTGAAGGAAATTCCACTTAGTTATGGTTACCTCTTCCAACCTTTGTAATTGTCTGGCACTGTTAAATGGTTTAACATGTTCCACCTCAGATGTTGTTGCACTTGGTAATATAGGTAAAGTGACCCATCTTTTTAAGACATGAGTTCCTTGGATAAAATGTAATCTTAGAAATTATGCCATTAAAACAAGTGGGAATTCACATGAGAGTATTGCTTTTTGTCTGCAAATTTGAGACCCATATAAACTACAAATTTCTTCAAAAGTGAGAGCTTAGTTTATGAAGAATATAGCAAAGTCTGTATGAACCACACAGAGGACAGTGTTTTCTATTAAGTGGATTAAGGCTTTTGGACAAATGTCACTAAATGAAGCAAATGCTCAAAGTCTGGTGGTTTTAAAACTAGGATTATAGAAGCAATGGGAATTTTTAATGCTCAGTATATTTCTCTGCAAGGCCTAAAAGGACTTTATTTGGAAAAAACCTGAGTAAGTTGAGCTAGGTTTAGGAAACCTCATCTCCAAGACATTTTGGCCTTTGCCGGTTTTATCACCATTGTGCTTTAAAGTACTTTGTAAAAGGAAATTGTGTTTGAAGTGACAACTAAGTTCTGAACATTTTGTAAAATTTTTAACTGCCTGAATTGGTTCATAGAAACTTAAAATGAGGCAGAGTTCTGGGATGGATTAATAATTTTTCTTTAAATAACATTCACAACTAATTAGAAAAATTCTATTAGCTCTCATTGCATGCAACTGTAAAACACTACTCATAGTAAATACTGCTTAGTGTAGAAAACTTAGTCTGCTTTTATTTCTTTGTAGCTGGGTAGTATAGTTGATTATATTTTCACAAGTATAAGAACAGTATCTGATTCTAATTGCTGTTGATTTGAAATAAATTCTCACTTAACACTTCATAATACTATTTTAAACATTGTTAGTCAACATAAACAATGACATTCACACAAAACAAGCTTTTCTCTGGCTTATGTGAAAAAGGTGGTTTCAGCTAAAATTAAACTTCACCTAATAACAATCCAATACAAAAAAAAATAAATCCTTAGACTTGACCAAAGAAGAGTGGTGGTAAATTTTGGCCCCAAAATGTCAATTAGTTGCTGATATGTGAAACATGGCTCAACATTTAGTTTTTTAAAATAAAATAGCCAATTTGGAAAAAGCTTGCTATCAATAGGAAAGTTTCCATGAGCTTTAAAATAAACTTCCTCAACCACTATTTTAAAACTAACATTCCTCTCAAGTGTTTGCAACCCAAACGTTGCAGCTTTGCGATTCTGTATGAAAGTTGAACGTGCCTCTGGCTAGAAACTTTTAAATCATAAAATGTAAGTAACTAGGCTATATTCATTATCCATATTGAGAAAATACAAGTAATAAACAACAATATAAATAGTACATTCAGTTTTGAGAACCAGAACTGATGTTGATATGCACAATTGCATCTTCAGTTTGTGTGCAGAATTACCATGGTTGCATATGGAAGTAGAAAACTTTCATGTGCAGTCCAGTTTGCAGGCAAACTAAACATGCACATACCTAAAATTTTAAAATCACACCTTCAAAATTGTTACAGTAATGTATATTAGTGCTATTAGCGACATAAAGAACATTGTAAAGTTAAGTAATTTAATATACAGCTGAATTGTACTTTTAAATCCAAAAATTATCGGTTTGCTCAGTTTAACTAGATGTGTGCGCAGTGGTGACCTTTTGACACTTAAACGTTTTTCTTGTTAAGAGCTAAATATGTGGCTAAAGAAGTGTGAAATATAGTAGCCCTTGAAATTTTTCATGTCAAAATGACTGGTAAATCTTTAATTCATCCATTGCACACTTCATTTTAAATTAGGCATAAATAGAGAATGCACAGTTACCCAATATGAAGACTGATTTGACATCCATGTAAAAAGTAATAGAAAAATTGGTAGATCCAAGTCTTGAACTGCATATATAATTTCAAAAAAGTCCAAAAAAGTAGCATTTTTTTCTAGTTTCAGTTTTGGCACTAGATTTTATCCTGGAGTTTTAAAATATTCTTCATCCTGTTCTTTTTCTATTAAGGTTAATGTTGAAGAAGGAAAATGCGGAAGTCGTCATTTGACAAGTTTTATAAATGAGAATTATTTGAAGCTCAGGAATAAGTGAAGCTGAAATTTGAAAAAAAAAAGAAAGTGAATGCATGCTAATTATCAGACCAGAAGTCCCACTTATAGAATATTGAGCAATTTGTGTGAAGTGGGGAAGATGAAAGAAGTCAGAATTTGAAACGGAAGAATGAAGAAAAGGAATAAAAATGAAGTTAAGATAAGAAGTAATCTGGAATCTGAAAGCACTACGCTAAGTAATTACTAGTCTGTTTATGTGTCCCTGTATATTTTGCTAAACATGCATGCATTATCTGTTTAATAGAGAAAGCATATGCAGGGTAAAGAAGTGCCTACCAGGGAAAAAAACTTCTTAAAATCTAGGCAGTTCTAATTTCAACTGCCCGGACACATAGTTGAGATGCAAATTTTACCATTTTTTTTTTCACTGGACCTTGTTTACAGAGTTTAGATCACCCAGAAATTGTGTACAAATTAGACTTTCAATATCTGCATGCAGGAATCCCGTTCTGCTTCCAGAAGCGGAAGTGCTCATGGGTCCGGCAAGTCTCCAAGGCACAGTCCTGCAAGATCTCGATCCAAGGAGGACTCAAGGCGATCCAGGTCAAAATCTAGATCCAGGTCTGAATCTAGGTGAGTTTACCTATAACACAGAAGTGTCTGTCTGAATTTGTTTGGGGCGGGCGGGAGAACTGATCAGACTTTGCCTGAATCGGGTTCCAAAGGTTTAAAACAGACCTGCAGAAGATTTTGAATAAAAACAATCTTATACAGCACCTGAAATGGCACGACATATAAAAATAAGTGTTAGATGTGAAGAACTTGCTTTTCTTTCAGCTTCAGATATATCAAGTTAGGTCAAAGGTTCTCCAACTTCTTGGGTTGGTGGCCCTTTTTCTCATGCCCGCAGGCCACCACAACCCCTGTGTCCACCGAAATGCCGCTGAGCCGAACGCTTCTGGTTTCGGCGGACATGACGAGTGCTTCAGTGTCCACCCAAAAGCCACCAAAACGAGAAGCTTTCACTTCGGTGTCTTTTCTGCTTCCGGAAGCGTTCGGCTCGGTAGCACTTCAGCAGCACAGGGAGCTCGCGACCCCCAGTTTGAGAACTGCTGAGTTGGGTCTTCCTTACATTTTTTCTGGAAGATCTCCTGCGGTCTTTACATCTATAGGCTCACCTCTTTGTTTGGGGGATGAGGAGTGTGTTATCAGTTTAACAAAAATGTTTTCTGTGTCTCAAATATTATACCATTGATAAATGTCAACAAACTGCTAAATGGTCTGACTAAATTTCTTCCCCTCTCAACTTTCACTCTTTTGACTCTTGTGATATCATTGCACTAGTTCGTCAGTCACCATAGCATCTTCCATGACAGATGGCCTGAATTCATTTTTAAATGCAAAAGCAGAGAAGGGAGACTGGTGGGGGAGGTAGGTTTTACAAACTACACACCTTTCAGACTGTCTTAATGCATTAAAAGGTTTTTTAGAAAAGCACAATTCCCAATTTTTTGATCTTTGTTTTAATATAAATAAGACGGCTTATTGTTCTATAGTTCCCTTTTACATAGTTACAGTTTTTTAATAGTAACCTTTTCAGTGGATCTGCTTGTATGTTCCCACCCAAAAGAGGTAAAGCACGTGAACTGCTCCTACTGATAACCGATATCCATCTTGCTCTCAAGTGCATTAATACAGCTTGATCATATGTTCTTGCATAATACACTGACAAGTGTAAAGCAAGTGATGACATTTAGTACAATAAACTGCAAAGATTATTTTTAAAATTCCCCAAGAGCTTTGTAAGACCTAAAGATTGGGGGGAGGAGTAACTTGTATATATTACTGCTGTTTAAAGATGTAGTTAGTGCCACATTAACATGGTTTGAGACGCATCTCTCTACAAAACAATCTGAGCCGCCGACTTCCTGCAGTCACTGGCAGCAGAGTTCCTCTCAAAGAAGCTAGTTATGGTATGAGACATAAAGTACTCTCGTGGATTAAAAACAAAATAGTAAACAGTATGAATAAATTGCCAGCTTTCAGAATCACAGTGGCTTAACAGTAGCGTACCCAAAGAGGCTATATGAGAAATTGGTGCTTTGTAAATTATTTAGAAAGGGCTGAACAGTAAACCTGCCAAACTTCTAAATAAGACTTAGGTGTATGAATAGGTACTGAACTATATAGTCAGTGCTCACTAATTAAAATAATTTCAACCACTCATACATGTTGCTAGGATCTAAATTTAATTTTAAACACTCAGGGGAAAGCCTTGAGTTTCACTGAGCAGAGATGGCTTTCATTGAGCTGTTTGCACTAACTTTTTTTTTTGACTGTATAAAAGCACAACTATTAGGCAGTATTTTTAAAATTTCATAGAAAAAATACTGAAATCATGACATTATCTATATCAGTGGTACACCTTTTCCTGTTCTGATGACCCTGCCAGAAAAAAAACAAAATTCAGAGGGGAACAACAAAATGCTTAGGGGTGTGAAGAGGCTTCTCAATGAAGTTATTTGGACTCTTCAGAGAAGAAATGAATAAGGGGATATGATAAATGTGTACAAAATAATGAATGGCATAGAATGGTAAATCCTGCACTCCTGTTTACACTTGACTTTAATAAAAGAACAATGGAGTATCAAATGAAATTGAAAAGCAAAATGAAAACTCCTCTTTACACATTTTATAATTAACCTGTGGAACTCATTACCATGAGAAATCTGAGGACAACAGGAGGATTTAAAAAAGGCTTAATGTTCTAATGGATAAGAACATCAGTTAATTTGTATTTTGTTATACATTAATAACAAGTAGCCAAATGTTGAAAGAAACTAATATAACTTTGGAGACGTGCTTGTTTTTATGGTTGATACTGCAACTTTAATGTTGCCACATTGTTAATTTTTAATCTCTTGAAGATAAATTAATGACTATTGAGTTTGGGAAGATCGCAAGCGTTATAATGGAATTTATAATTTCCTCAGCCTACTGGCTCTACAGCATGTCTGTTCTCTTATGGGGAGCTTTGGACCACTGTGGCTTCATGAGCCTAGAACAGAGGCACCTGTAATATACTTTAAATGCCTTGAACTGGAAATATTCAGTTTGCAGAGTTTACAGACTCCACTGGCTTAACCATTGGGAGTGAGGGATAGCTCAGTGGTTTGAGCATTGGCCTGCTAAACCCAGGATTGTGAGTTGAATCCTTGAGGGGGCTGTTTAGGGATATGGGCCAAAAATCTATTGGATGATTTAAGTGGGGATTAACCCTGCTTTGAGCAAAGGGGTTGGACTAGATCTCCTGAAGTCCCTTCCAACTCTGATATTCTGTGATCAAACTTGAGAAGAATTAGTCTTGTGTTAAGGTGTGCTTGGGAGCAAGGCACCTACATTCTATTTCCAGGTTTGTCAGATTTTGAACATGATCATGGGCAAGTCATTTTAAATGGGATTTCGATCAGAAAGCAAACAGCCTACAAACTTAGGTTTAGTTCTGGGAGCTAGACTGGGTTCTTTCTGACACCAGTAGAAAAGATGTTGCACAGAGTGATGAATGTGAAATTTCATTGACTTCGAATGGTGCTCTTTGACACCTGTATGAACGAAAAAGCTTCAGCTGGATTGTACGGGTGTATATGATTGATGTTAAGGCCTGGTCTGCATAAAATTTGGTCAATTTAGCTACATTGCTATGGGTTGTGAAATTTCATGCCCTGAGCATTGTGGTTAGGTTTACCCAATCCCAGTGTAGATATGGTTACAGCCTATCAGATTGATATCAGTGGTTCTCAACTGGGGTACACGTATATCTAGGTGTACACAGAGGTCTTCTGGGGTTACATCAGTTCATCTAGATATTTGCCTAGTTTTACAACCAGCTATATTAAAAAGCACTAGCAAAATCTAAAAATTGGTATTTCATACAGACAATGAGAGAGCAATTTTTCAGGAATAGTATGCTGTGACAATTTTTGTATTGGTCTGATTTTGTAAGCATGTAGTTAAATGAGATGAAACTTGGGGTTCACAAGTCAGATCAGACTCTTGAAAGCAGTACAGTAGTCTGGAAAGGTTGAGAACTATGTCAGCTGAAGAACTTGACTATGCTGCTGCAGTATAGACATGCCTTTAGTAAACAGTTCTGAGCGCAGGATTTTTGGCTTTCTTGGCATGGTAGTGTGAGCAGTATAAAAGCAAGGTGGGTATACATAAGCAACACATCTGTTATAAAACAGGAGTTTTTCATATCAGTGGTCCATCTTGTCCAGTGATGTACAGCTCATTCTTTGAAGATGGCTAACTTCATTGTTAATTATGGTCTGTGGGCTGGCATATATATATTTAGGGCTAAATACTCTCTCAACCTGCAGAACTTCCAATGATCAGGGTGGAATATGGCATTCATGTAGCAGCTAGACATCTAGTTACTAGCCCTTATTTGTTCAGTACCTTATTCTCACATTCAGTGAGAAAGCATGCTTATAAATTTGACCACCATTATTTGTGCCCTTTGTTGCTTTCTCTAGTCTCCATTGTTTCTTGCCCTCTCCTGTTTTCCATCTTCTTTCCTCTGGACTTCCATCCCTGCAGCAACCCCCATGTAGAATTCACTGCCTACTCTCTTCCCAGCTTCACTGACTAAATTATGATCACGTTTGTTGACATTAATGTGGTGATGAGCTGTGGAGTTAGCATTAATTTGGAGAGTGAATGTCATGTGGGTAGCTGCACAGTATTGATCTCTTCTGATATCCTGCCACACACTGAACACTGCTAGATGCTTCAGAAGAAGATGCAAAAAACCTGTTCTTAAGGAAATGTCTTTCTAACCTGACAAACTGTAGTTGGATTATGCCCTGCAGTGTGACTGTAGAATATTTCCATTTGTCAGATTCTCCACAGATGGTTTGGCTTTGGGAAACTTCTAGAAAAACAGTAATTTCTGGGACCACCTGAGTACTCCCTAGCAGTACTGAGTGTTCAGAGTAAAGCTAGGAAGTGTGCTTTCCATCTACCTTAGCTTTTTCCTCCTGTGGCAAGCTGCAAGTGGAGGGAACCTTTTTCCCATGCCAGAACTTTTTTCTTTGATTCTTTAAGAATTTTTTGTGGATGAGACTTTAAATTATTTTAAGTGATTTTCTGTGGCCTTGTGTAGCTAGATTGCCACACTGACTCTGAGAAAGTGTTGCATCATGTACTTTCTGAATCTCAAAGATTCAGAGAACATCCCACTTTAAGCAGCGCGTCTTATGTCTCTGTTTTCTTCCTGTCAGATGTACACCCCTGCTGCCTAATGCCTCTCGGATCGGCAGGTAGCAATTGATCTTTTGGCGATCGATTTATCGCATCTCATTAAGACACGATAAATCGATCGCCAGCAGTGTCCTCGTCAACTCCATAACTCCAGCTCGCCAAGAGGCACAAGCTGGAGGCAACGGAAGAGCACGCTGTAGACCGTCGCCACCATGAGGACGGCAGATGAGTCAGCTGAAGATATGCCGACTTCAGCTACATGATTCATAAAGTGATTTCCTGAGCTGGTTTTTTGACATGCCAGGTCTTCATACTTTGAGCATGTGAACATAGGCACACCTGGCTCCAGGCCTTCCTTATAGGGTTCTGATCTGTCTTGTGCTCAGCCTTATTCTTCTGAGGAACAGAATAGACTGCAGTCTCCTTTTTGAAGCTCCCTTACGTGGCAGAATCCATGGCGTTCAGAACTGGCACTTTTTGCTTTTCAGATGGCTCAACAGTCTATGGATGTTTGTGGGCCACATTTGTTGCCAAATGAGAGGCTGAGTTTAGTGTCAGTGACTTCAAGGGTGTCTCCGTCTTGTAGGAGTCTTATGCTGACTCTGTGGATTCCTTGCTGCCAATTTATCTTAGCCAGAGGGTTTCCAGGCTAATTTCCCTGAAGCAAAAGTAAAGCTTAGAGGGACTTTATGCCAGGTGACCCAAGTATCAAATCTACAAATTTTGATACGAAATTACTAGAGATAGTTAAGACCCAGACTGTGAAGACTTGTAAAGTGATCTTGCAAAACTAGGTGACTGGGCAACAAAATGGCAAATTGAAAATGAAATTCAGTATTGGTAAATCCAGAGTAATGCGCATTGAAAAATATAATCCCAACTATACATATAAAATGATGGGGTCTAAATTAGCTGTTTCTCAAGAAAAATCTTTGACTCATTGTGGATAGTTCTCTGAAACCATTCACTCAATGTGCAGCAGCAATTAAAAAAGTGAACAGAATACTGGGAATAATTAAGAAAGGGATAGACATAGGACAGAAAGTATCATGTTGCCTTTATATAAATCCATGATATGTCCACATCTTGAGTACTGCATGAGGATGTGGTCGTCCCATCTCAAAAAGGATATATTGGAATTTGGAAAAGGTTCAGAAAAGGGCAACAAAAATAATTAGGGGTATGGAACATCTTCCTTAAGAGGAGAGATTAATGAAACTGGGACTTTGCAGCTTGGAGAAAAGATGGCTAAGGGGAGATATGGCTGGTGCAGAGAAAGTAGATAAGGAAGTGTTCTTTACTACAGTGGAACCCCGCAATACAGCAACAGTTGGGGTCCAAAAATGTCGATCGCGATAAACACGGGGTCGTGGTTTTGCGGGGTTCCGCTGCATCAAAGCAGCACCGGCTGCCACCATCGGGAGCCATGCGTGCCCCGCGTTATAAGCAGATTCACGCTATCGCGGGGTGCGGTATTGCGGGGTTCCACTGTACTTCTCATAACACAAGTACTAAGGGTCACTAAACGAAATTAATAGGCAGCAGGTTTAAAACAAATGAAAGGAAGTATTTCTTCACACAATGCACAGTCAACGTGTGGAACACCTTGCCAGAGGATGTTAAGACCAAGACCATAACAGAGTTAAAAAAAAAAAACAAAAAAACTAGATAAATTCATGAGGGGGTAGGTTCATTAGTGGCTTATTCGCCAGGAGGGCAGGAATGGTGTCCCTAGCCTCTGTATGCCGGAAGCTGGGAATGAGCAACAAGGGATGGATCACTTGAATATTAACTGTTCTGTTCTGTTCATTCCCTCTGGGGCACCTGGCACTGGCCAGTGTTGGAAGATACGACACTAGGCTAGATGGATCTTTGGCCTGACTCAATAGGGCCATTCTTATGTAAACCCACAAGACTCAAGGAGTAAGTAGCACATGAGCAGATCAAAGGCCTTAATTTGAAAGGCATCTCTAGCTCTTCCGTGAATGCTGGTCACTGTTACTTCTGGCTTTCCCTTTCACAGTGCTGGTCCCTTGGTATTGATACCCCCTTATGATATTTATCTGTGGAGATCCACTGGGATCCATCCTTTGCATCTGGAGAATTTAACAGTCTCCTGATCCATAATCATGGTTCTAGAGGGCTCTTGGTCAGGTAGGGGTCATATGGTATGAATATGGAGGCTTTTTCTGAATTCAGGCTTTAGCTTTTGCGGGGATTGGGAGTGGATGTCACTTTCTCTCTTAGACTCTGTTGCGGCTTCTTCTCCAGGACAATACAGGTTTGTTGAGGAAACATTGGTGTAGATGCCCTTTTCTTGTCCCAATTTACCTCCATGTTGTCAAGGATCTCAGTCAACTTTTTGAAGGCCCAGAGGATCATAAGAACTTGCTTTTTTGCTCATCCTGTTAGAGGTAACCATACATTAAAATGCAATCTCTTCCCCTAACTGACATGATAATCTGCCCTCTTCAAATGGAGAGGAAGCAGGCAGTGATTCCAAGTGATCCTCTACTACGTCTTCAGATTCTACAATCATGTTTGCATCTTTGTCACTTCCTAATGACTGCAGACAATTTTGAGACTTGTTGGTATTGGTAGTGGCGTCATCAGAACTTGAAGTCACCGTAATCCAAGAGAAGACTAATCACCCTTTTTCATATTGCATTGAAAGATGGCTCTGCTTGACAATGATACCTCAAGCAAGGTTTAACAAGCTAGCAAACTACCCCAGCATCTTCACCTGTTGTCACCAAAAAGGCAGATTTTACACTGGGTCCTGCAACAGGGATTCCGCTATCCCAGGGTGGACTTGATTTAAGTCACTAGTCAGGAAGACTGTTTAATCATGGATTTTGAAATAAAAGTGTATTCTTCTTGGTTGTTATAACCTTAATGCATATTCTTCACAACTCAGGGAGATGTAGGTTCATTTTTTGGAAGGTACACACTATATATTTTTTTAAGTGATTTGTTTTGAAAACTTTTCAGATGAGTTTTACAGGTATATTGGAAAATGAATGATTATTTGGTTATTTCATTTACCAATGGTTATTGAAGCAGATATGTATGAAGTTATTGGAAGTAAACTATCTCCAGTTTAACAGAGTAGTCATTAGTATTTGGAAGATTTTTCTTGCCATGCTGCTTTAGGAGGAGAACATCACCAGACAGACACTTAGATTGTTTTCTTCAACTAAAGCAACAACGTTATGTGTTCTGTATTTTTTTCTTCAACAGCAAACATTACATTTTAACAAAACAAGCATATGAATTTTTGAATTTAATTAAACATTCAAGTTTTTTACATCAAGTATGTTTTTGTTAAACACTTTTCACTAAAATAGTTAAATAAAATATTTAAATCGAATGTCAGCCAGGTCAACATGAGAAACTTAAAATATTGGCTTCTGCAGCTAACTCAGTCATCTTCACCTTCGTTTTCCTATTTGTTCATAATCTGGAGAAGAAAGACAAGCTTTCCTGCTTTTTCAGGTCCCAAACAGTTTCTCAATTTGGAATAAATTAGTCCAAAGGAAGGAAATATTCTTAAATGACTTCCTCCAGTTCATGGCTGTGACTTTCTTAAAAATATCAACAAACATATTTCTTGAATGGTTCACCTTTAGCTCTTAAGTTTATTATAGCTGGCATTATGGAGGGATGATTGCTGATTGCCCATGCCCATTTCAAATCCTCTTCTTCAACAGTTAAGGTTTGAAACTGGTACCAAGTATTGAGAATATTTGCAAGAAAATGAGCTGGAAGCAGTGCTTATCCCGTTTTCTTTTTTTCTTTTTTCTTTTTTTAATGCTTGTAATTTAACTCTGTCACTGAGATCTTGCAAAAGAGAAATATGCACTCAGTTCCTTCCAAATTGCAGCAGCACCAGCAATGAAACAGCTATTTCTCTGCATTTTATTCAAGGCTACAGAAGTAGGCTTCAGGGTGTTCAGCATGTGATATTTCTCTTAAGCCCAATGTTGAGAACTTTGGCTGTGACAGTGCCATCTGTTTTTTCACAGTTTTGTTCACAAACTGTCATCAGATTAGGCCAATTCTTGATGTAGTGCTCAAAACAGTTCACTGCTGAGTTCCGTCACATGTCTTGTGGGAGAGTTAGCTTGGTTCCTCCTACTTTTTTCAGAGCAGTTACTGCAAAGTGGTTTGTTTAAGGAAGTATTTTGCAATTTCAACATTAGCTTTTATTTCTGGATCACTGAAGTCTTTGGCTAGGAGGTGCATCAGTTGAGCACTACAACAGTATGTTATTAGCTTGAGACACTCTTCACTTTCTCCTAAATTTCTTCTCATCTTGGATATATTTGCAGCATTGTCTGGGACCAAGCCGCGTAATAGACATTTGAATTTTTTTCGGTTTGTTATAGCTTTTATTGCTGCTACTTGTAAATATTCTGCTGTGTGTGCATTTCCTGATGTATCAATTGTTTCTGTAAGGAAGATATTCCCTTCTTCTGTTGTCAACAGAATCATTGTGGACATTGCTCTACCATCAAGACTCAGGTTAATAATTTCACCTTCTAGACCTTTTGCACACTGCTCAATTTCTCTTTCACACACTTTATCCAGCAATTTGTCTACGACATCTGCTCTGTTGGGTGGACTATACCCTGGTCTTAATAACTGAACCATGTTAATGAAGTATGGGTTCTCAGTCATACAGAAAGGAGAGTTTGTTGCATAAACAACTTGGGCAGTTTTTTCATCATTACCTCTTTTTGTAATCTGCTGGTTCTTATCACAAACTTATCCATGGTGGTTTTTGGATTTTTTTTTTTTCTTTTTGCTACAGGTGATATACTGTGGCTATGTGACAGAAACACTAAGTATAGAAAATGATGGTGATCTTGAAGGTGGATAGTCTTCAGAATCCTATATGTTGAGGATGGATTCTCCTAAATAAAATAAGTCAATGCAATTATTTAATTATTGCCATACTGCACATTTAGTATTACTCGTTGCATTCTCTGACACTCAATACTACTTTAAAGGTGAAATTATAAAAGGAAGATCTGCCTATTTCAGCTATTTGTTTCACAACTGCATCTAAAATGATACCATAGAGTAACAACTATATTTTTTTGCTCAAACATCAGAATTCAAGACTAGTCTGGAAGGAAGAGAGGCAGTCCTTAAACTTTATTTCATACTTCTTTCTTACCAACCTGAAGATCCTGCATGTCAGACATGTTCCTCTTATCTTCAATGCAGCTTCCTCCTGAGAAGGAACACTTCTCATGATGTTTCATTTGGGTAATGAGGCCTTGCATTTCTTTGTTGCACTGTTTGCATTTTGCATCTTTTATGGTTTCACTTTTGTTTCAACTGCCTGTCCTTCCTTTCTCAATTTATCTCGAGACTTCTTCTCCTTGTCCAGATCTACTCCACTCTCAACAGTTTTAGAGAGAGATAAGGGATTGACTTTGTGCAGATAAATTTGTAGTGGAATAATAAGGTTGAAGTCTGTTATTTCTTACCTCTATATATTTGTTGACAGCAAAAATGTTTTAAAATAAACATGTTATCTCTAGTCTAGAGGCACAAATCCACAGTTGGAGAACTGCAAAACTAATCATTCACAAAAGGGAATATGCAGAGACTACTTTGAAAAGAACTTGACCATCAACTTGTGTTCTTCAAGGGCTTTTCTCAAGTACAAATTTCTTTAACATCACTGTTGAGGGGTCAAGTAAGGTAAAATGCTGATCACTGTTTGTCAGTGTAGACATGGACAGGTTGTGGTCAGCACTATATTAAGCTAATTCCATGTTAAGTTAACTAACATAAGACAAAGCTCAAGGAATTTTTCCTGGCTTCATCACCCAACTTCCCCTCTTCTAGAGTAATTGGATGTTCTCATACTCCGTATAAATGTCTAATCTTTTTCAATTCCCATTTAGCTCTTCATCTTAATGTCTTTTGGGCAAGTGCTGCATGTTTGTTTTATATTGTGAAGATTTCCTTACAGTTCTTAAAGTAGTTTTTCAGTTTCATTAGGCATCCTCTTGTATGGAGGATAAATAGGAGTATCTAGTTTATCTTTTGATGTCTTGTAAACTTCTGTTGTGTCCCTTGTTGAAATGAACAATGGTCATCTCCTCAGTCTCGCCTCATTTGAAAAAAAGACTTAACGTTTGCAGTCATTTGTGTCTCGTATTTCTGGTGCCCTTCTTTGTATCTTTCTCTAAGAAGGTGTCATTTTCCCCCCGTCTTCGTTTTGTGGAAACATTTGTTCATCTTTTTGCAGTTAGATTATGCATGAACTGCTTCAAATTTAACAATTAGAAATTATTGGAAAACACGTGGGATTGAAATGGAGTTTGGAATTCTGTTTTTACAGTGGCAGTTGCATGGATTGCGCTGTAGTGATGAATACCCTAAAGTATTCAAATCTAACTGTAAAGGTTGAATTGAGAAACTTGAACTGGTGATGAAATAGGTACTTATTGTAGTACAACATGATTTTTAAGTTAAAAATTGCCTATAAATAGAAATTGGCATATTTGATTTCCTCATGTAATGTATAGTTGCAACATGGTAACCTCTCAGAAGTAACTTAGTTCTTTCTCTGCTCAGATCTAGATCAAGGAGGAGTTCTCGTAGACACTATACAAGATCACGCTCTCGTTCCCGCTCCCACAGAAGGTCCCGGAGCAGGTCTTACAGTCGGGATTATAGACGACGACACAGTCACAGCCATTCTCCTATGTCTACTCGTAGGCGTCATGTTGGAAACAGGGTAAGACTGTTACTTTAACATATTGGGGTTGTTAAATTTAGCTCTTTGTGGGTTTATTGCCATTTTCAATCTACTTGTCCTCCCCCTTGAACTAAGGGATCTATAAAAACAATTTGCTTCATCTCTTCTCAGATTTGGAAACTAAATTTATCATGGTGTATGACAGTAATTCACAGTGAAATATGATGTGTGTTTTAACTATAAATTACCACATTTTAAATGTTGAATTATGATTATTTGAATAATTTGTGAATGAAAACTTTGTGATCGCAGGTGTTTTTGTCTTGTGTGTTGTTTACTAAGATTGGGTAACATATTCAGAGATTCCTTCTTTGATCACATTTGAGATTGTAATTTTTAAAGTTTCACAGTGCTTACAGTAGCTTAAGGTACTTTTCACTGAAAGTTTTATATTAATGTAGATGTTTTTTCTAAACAAATGTTGACTGACTATTAATACAATCAATTAGAGATGGTAGTTCTCAAACAAGTCTGATTGACAATTGCTTTTTGTATATAGGTTTCAAAATTAATGAACTAGATTTATTTGTTGTATTAATCTCTTGAATTAATCTCTTGAATCTCTTGACACAGCATTTTGTCATAGATTCAGGCACCTTAAACCCGAAGCGTTCTATTAAACTCTTTTAAAGGGATTTGGTTAACATTGGTAGGCCCTTTACAAACAAAGCAGATAAATTAAAGTCCGTGTAATTTTTGGTGCCAAACAAATGCTGCTTTCTTTTACTTCAAAAATGAAGCCTTTTTTTAAACCAAATATTGTATCTCTAGTGGGTATGTATGCTTATGTTATTATTGTAGAGATGTTCTCAAGTCAGGCCTATATTGGTAGCTTTTTTGAATTTCCAAAATTTCTTAATCAAGAGGACACTTGGGGGAGGGGGAGTGATTGGGGAATGAAAACTGCCTTGATGTCTTCATTAAACAAAATCAAATAAGCTTGACTAAAAAGTCATGTTCATTCTCAAGTGTATTTAATCTCCTTAGATCCCTAAAATTGGGAATAAAATAAATGCCAAACTTCTCAATACAGAAGTGCCCACAGACCAATATGCACCTATTTTTATCCACCAGTCAGCACCCTATTCCGTGGATAAACTATTGGGCACTTCCAGACAGTATCCACATCTGGCAATAAAGTTGTGATGCCACTACGAAGTTTAGCATGGGAATTGTGTGCTCCTCTTGTGGTGAGAAATGCAAAACGTGTTTTTGTGAAAGCTAGGTCTGAAGATTTTGTTCCTAAGCCAGATGTCTGTTGTAAGTAAAACTAACTTCTTAGAGAGCAGGAGATTTTTATCTGTCTTGAAGTCATGCCAGATCAACTCATGTTTGTAAAATCACTGCATTGCTATTCTAGGCAAATCCTGACCCAAACTGTTGTCTCGGTGTGTTTGGATTGAGTCTGTACACCACAGAAAGGGACCTGAGAGAAGTGTTCTCCAAGTATGGCCCAATTGCTGATGTTTCTATTGTGTATGACCAGCAGTCTCGGCGTTCAAGAGGATTTGCATTTGTGTATTTTGAAAATGTTGATGATGCAAAGGAGGTAAGCTGGAATATATGACACTTTGAAAATTTGCAATTCTCAAATGTTAAAAACTTACTCCTTTAACTAGTACATGGCTCTGTAAAAATGTGTTTTTTTTAAACATTTGTTTGAAACAGTGTAGAAAAGGAATTAAGGTACAGTATTTAAAACTCATATGCACCTGGACAAGAACAAGAATAGCAATCTTGGAAGTGTTGCATTTGTTTTTGTAGTCTATTAACAGTTCTTCAAAATAACTGATGGGATTGTGGATATATTTATTCAAACTGATTTGACCAAGTGTTTAAAAGACAAACTTCTGAAAGGAATGACTTTGATTACTATTTCAAATACCACAGGTTAAAACTTCAGTATAGTCCGTTCGTTCAGTCCTACGTTGGTAAGAAAGAAATAGTTCCACACCGCTGGTTGTGTGTGTGTGACCACAGCTGTGTTCATGCTGTTAGTTGTTGCATTTCACTAGTATTGTTTCTATTAATATAATTTGTAAATTGCTTTGGGATCCTCTGGGATAAATGAAACATTATTGTAGTATTTAAATCAACTGAATGGAGGATTTTAATATGTAATCAGGCTTAAAAGTTAACTGGTTTGTAACTCTCAATTTGAAGTAGCCGAAATATTAAACTCAGACTTCCCTTAGAGTGCAGTTGATTTTTGGGTGTAGGTCTTGACAAATGGGTAAAGGTATGATAGTCTTAATATTTTAAAAGATTTGATGTGGCTTTAGTTTTTATATTAGAGTAATTCATCATCAAATATGTGCCCAAAGCCACAGTCATATTGGGTTTAAAATACACATTGAAGCAAAATTTCAAATGTCAGTGATAAATAAAAAATAAGCACCTTTTCAGAGCACTTGATGGAGACTAGAATCTGACCAGTGCAGTTAGACCATTAATGTTGCCCATCCACAACTGGAGGTGAAAATAACTTGCATTTATCCCAAAAGACTAGCTCTATTCATCATATAAGAGCTGTAAACCATTTTGAGGAAATTATTAGATCCTGCCCTTTGTGGGTATCTCAGCACAAAATACAGAGTGCAAGTTACGCTTTAAACAAAAACACATGGTAGTTCTCCAGTTGTACCAGTCACCCTCCTAAATACAAACTCAATTTAATGGGTTTATGATCTTGCTGAAATCACAATCCAAACAATAAGTAATTGAACTATATTAAGATTCAAAGAGGTTGAACCAGAGCAATTACTGTTTTATGCGGGCTCAAGCCAGGATATGAGCAGAAATGAGGGCAATATGAGCTGGGATTACAGAATGTGAAGGGCAGTGCGCCACTTGACATCTGTGTAGGCAATCAGTGGGTAATTGCCATAATTTATCTTCAGAAAAGAGTCCTCTTTACACACACCAAAGAAATCTATTAAGCATGCAAACAATCTCTTGCTAACCCAAATGAACCAGAAGAAGGTGTGTACTGTTACCTCAAGCAAAACAGTTGTATTCCGAGCACATTGGTTGTAATGGTTGCAACTGACAAATGGATCCATTATGAGCTTTGCTCCAATGAAACATGCATCAGGAAAATAACTCCTCAGAAGAAATGGATGCCATCTGTAGAGCCTCCAGACAAGCAGTAAAGAAGGCAAGAAACCTAGCTTTGGATATGTTGTATAATGAGTTGTACAACTGTTCTTAATTTGCCAAAAAGAAAATGTATATGATCTCACGGACAAGAAACAAAAGGAAGATGACAAAGTGAACTCGCCATTCATAAAGGGTACAGGGGTCTTGTAAGTAATTGCCAGCAAAAATTCTGGGGGTCTGCTTAATGTGGAAAATCCTTTATATGCTGCATTGTAATGCAATACAGTAATTATGAATGTAGATGCCTTGAGGTCTGCCCAGAGGTCACTCGGAGAAGCAGCAGGTTCAGATGAAGTGATGATGGAAATTTTGTCAGAGCCTTGAGAGAACCTAGGCTACATTGGCTCAGACAAATCCTGCACTCTGGGAAGAAAAGAGAATTCCATATTGGTACCAATATACAAACACAAAAGTGACCCGCACAGCTGTTTGAATCTTCTGTTCTGCTGTGTGAGAATCATAGCTGCATTCTCTGAAATGTGGAGCCCATTTAGGGAAAGAAGCAGGTTGGCTTTAGAGAAGGACAGTAGACAGAGGTGTGTTCTTTGGCAGACAGCTGATGATGAAGCTGGGGGGAAATATCTAGCATGGTTCATTGGGCTCTTTTTTTGAGACAGCATCTGGCAAAATACATGACTGCTGGTGCCTCTCTAATTTTATGAGGTACTGGAGGATCCTGTTCAGACGATGATGGGTTTGTATGAGGGTTCCATGATAGGTGCCAGTTGCTCTTCAGTGTTTTAAGGAAGACTTCAAGGTGAAGGTTGGTCTCCACCTGGGATTAGTGCTTAGTACATTACTATTCATAATTGTGATAGGCTTCATAGATAAGTAAATCCAAATGGAAGGTCATATGGAGATGATCTATGCAAATTTAAATTTTGCTAATAGCTGATAAAGCTTTGGTCCAGGGAATTGATGCTGGCAATAGGAAACTAACAAACTATAGTGTCAAAATGAGTAAAGAAAAGAGAAATCATGCTTGCTCAGAAATAAGACAGATGGCCCTCCATGTTGATATTCAGCACCTAAATCAGGTGTCATCTGTGTTTATCTTGTGGGGCTGGGTAGTGACAAATAGAGAAATCCGATAACCATGACCAAGACAGCTGAGCATGGGGAAAAGCTGGTGCAAGGAAAGTGGAGTGACTTCTAATGAATGAATGCTCAGATTACATAAGGGGCAACTATAGAAAACCATGGTAAGCCCAGCTCTTCTGTGTGGATCAGAGACATGGGTAACCAAAGAGAGGCACTTAAGACTTTGAAGCTGTTGAATTGAGGTGTTTCGGGGAGACCTTGCAGGACCACATGTGGAATGATGTCATCAGGCATGAAACCAAGGTTTGCAGTATCTGAGAGAAGCTATAAAAGAAGCAGCTTGAGATGGTATTGGCATGTACAAGGATGGGTGAAAGACATCCCATTAGAGAGACACTGGAGACTAGAGTTTGCGGGCTGAGAACAAGGACAGCCAAGTAAACAAGAGGAGACAGAGTGGGTATGGAGCAAGCATTGGACTGGCAAGCTTGGACTGGCAAGCTTGGAAAAGACAGATCAACGATTCAACCCCAGCTATCTTGGAAAGGAAAAGTACTTGATAGAAACTTTTGTGTTGGCAGTTATTAGGCTGAAGTTAATCTATTTGCAGTTAAAACTGTCATAATCATGATTGTTTCACTCCGTATAGGCTAAAGAGCGTGCCAATGGAATGGAACTTGATGGGAGAAGAATCAGAGTAGATTTCTCCATAACAAAAAGGCCTCACACCCCTACACCTGGAATCTACATGGGGAGACCAACTTAGTAAGTTATTTCAGAAATTGAATAGTACAAGTGGCATAAATGAAATGCACATTTTATTAAGTAGTCTGTTTTATTTTGTTAAATCTATGTTCTTGTAGGAATTCTGCATCAGCACAATCCTGACTTTTTTTCCCTTTGGTACTTTTTGTTAAAGTCCCAGACTATCAAAAGTACATGCAACTCTTAATATATGAGCATAAAATAGTAGTGCACCTTGATTTGTATACTTGCACCAAAAGTTAATAAAACTATACCAGTCAATGCTGTCGGTGGGAGAGAAATGTAATTGATCTAAAAATTCAATTTTCAGATAAAGGAATCTTTAAAATGTCAAATGATCACACTTATTAGCAAAGTGATCGCACTTATTTGCCACTCAGTTTACGAAAATGATAAACTTGTGTAGTTATTGTTGAAGCAAATTCCATAATTTTTAATTAATTCTTACTGTGGGTAGCCCTCAAAGGTTGTTTGCTTTTTCCAACTGTAAAAAGATGTGATGCATTTGTGTACAATATAGTGACATGTAACTTTGTGTTTAACCATAAATAGAACTACATGAACTTTGTCACTTGCTGGTAATAATTGAACACTTTCAAAAGATTGATGCATTTTTGGTGCTTTAAATTTCAGTACTTTATATCCACCTGTGTAATGTTCCTTAATTTAGTCAGTTCTTAACTAGCTTCTGATTGGTAGATGTAGCTTGTCCAGATCTATCAATATCATTGTTTTCCCTGGGAAATGGTGCCAGGAAAACCAAGAAGGATGTGCATTTGGAGGCCAACAGTAGGAGAGGCCGTACCCAGAAATGTTAAACTTGTAGCTTTAAATCTGAGCTTGTGATCTAAAAAACTTGCGTTGAAAATTTGGTTGCCTACTTTCAAAGGCACATGAGAACTAAGATCTCAAGTTGAAAGTCTTGAGAAAACATTTTTGTCAGATGACAGCTTTTTTTGAAAAATCAGTTTAGTAGCTGTGTAACTGAAACAGTGTTCATACATTTTAAGTCACTATTGGGGGTTGGACTAGATGGCCTCCTGAGGTCTCTTCCAACCCTAATCTTCAATGATACTGGGCTCACTAAGGGAAAAATCCTTCCGAAAAGGATGTTTTTCCCCTGAAAATTAGGAAAATCAGGTAAAAATTGTCTTGTGGGAAGAATTCTTTTTCCAATCTTTAAATTTAGTGTTCATGTCAAAAAATTAAATCCAGATTAAGTTTGCAGTTACATTTCCTGACCACCTTATTTGAAGACTGCTGCAGTACTGTTAACTCAGCCAGGCTTCCCTGTATGCAGAATTTTGTATTTTTGTAACTTTTTTTCACTGTTCCATGCAGTGGCAGCTCCCGACGAAGAGATTACTATGACAGAGGTTATGACAGAGGGTATGATGATCGTGAATATTACAGCAGATCTTATAGGTGAGCCACTATTAACAAATAACAAATTATGTGTGAATCATCTTGGGCTAGAGTCTCTCTTGAAACGCCTGCTTTTGGAAGTAAATTTGCATTTCTTAACTTACTAAATGTTATAACTGTACTTCAGAAACTCATTTGAAGTCACTGTTTTACATCCAAGCGCTGGTTTTGAAATCTTCAGTCTTTACTGCAAATAATTGTTCTACACCAAAAATAACAGATGCCAATGTAATGAGCAGACAGAATTTAAATTTGAATGAGATCTCTAATTTCATCATAAATAGTCCATAATGCTATACTTAAACTTCTTATACAGATATACGTGTAATAGCTTGATAGTATGTATGCTGTTAATACTTCAGCTTTAAGAGCAAGCGCACATACACACCTCTTCTGTACGTTGGCCCAAAAAGTGGGGAGTAGGGGGGGAATCTCCAAGAGACTGCAATGCTGAAAGTACTGGTACAGATCTCGGCCACTTGAACTTTTCCATCTGGTGGTCTAGCGATGTTCTGGAGAAATTAATGAACACAGTGGTAAAAATAGCAGTGACCACCAATGCTCAAAGTTATTGCCACTTGGAGTACAACAGTGGAAGTTTATTTTGAAAGTTAGAGTGTAGACAAAGTCTTAAATTAAACCTGTCCTTCTACTAGACAGATGTACTACGAAAATGTCACATTGCCCTCTTGTAGAAAGGCTAGTGTATTTTACAACTTCATATCTCTCAGCTAACTTCTTAGCATCCATAGTTGGATTTTCTTGTTGTAAAGATTGTTATGAACAACAGTTGCTACAGGATCCACAATACAGTGACTAACTGTAGGAAATGAGAAGTCAAAACAAATTAAGGGAGAAAGTGAAACCTTAGACATGTGCAGTGTTGAAGTGTAGAGAGTAGTCTTTGGCCTGCGAGCTAGGCCCTCTGGGAGCGTCTAAGTTGATTTCCACAACATTCATCTGATGAAGTGGGTCTTAGCCCACGAAAGCTTATGATCCCTAAGATCTGCTGGTCTCTAAGGTGCTACAAGACTCTTTGTTGCTTTTGCAGATAGACTAACACAGCTATCCCTCTAATACCAGTAAAGTTAAAGGTCTTTGAATATCCACATATCCCCTCCTTTTTCCCTCCCATCCTCTGCAATCCAAATTACAAGCTGGACTGGCCGTTTCCCAGGGAGACCAGTCAAGTGGCTTTCTCTACAATTTACATCTTCACCCAGAGATGTTGTCAGAGTCCTTGTAATGATAACTTCCAAACTCCCTATGAGTGTCTGATTCTTCCCATTTTGACCATTTAGCACCTGCTCAGCCGTTCACATCTCCATGTAGAGTAATTCTTCGCTTAACATTGTAGTTATGTTCCTAAAAAATGTGACTTTAAGCAAAACGATGTTAAGTAAATCCAATTTCCCCATAAGAATTAATGTAAATTGGGGTGGGGGAGGGAGGCTTAGATTTCCAGGGAAATTTTTTCACCAGACAAATATATTACACACACCATAATACACCATATGCATTTTAAAGGAACAATTTAATACTGTACACTGCAATGATTGTGAAGCTTGGTTGAGGTGGTAAAGTAAGAGGGTGTGATATTTCCCAGGGGCTGCCTTACTGCTAAATGATGAACTAGCTTTTGGCTGAACCCTCAAGGATTAACACATTGTTTAATGTAGACTCACAATCTGTAAGGCAGCATGAATAAAGGGAGAGGAGACAGCATGGCAAACAGAGAGACACCATTTGTGAGAGAGATACGCATTGCCCCTTTAAGTACACTGACCCCCCCCTCTTATGTACATTGTTTTTTAAGTCTGTCAGGAAGTTGGGACAGCAACTGCTGCCCCAAGTTCTCTGTGTCTCTCCATCTGTGTCCCCACCCTGCTCTATATGGAGAAGGGGTAAGCAGATGGGAGGAGGACACCCTGATATTAGCAGAAGTGTAGAGTGACTGAATTTGCTTCATTTTAAAATAGAAGATAATCTCAAACTGCTGCTACCTGGAGGGTAGGAAATTAACGTGCAATATTTACAAAATGGCTCATGAGACTTACTCAGCTTCCCAGACATTTTATGGTTTTTGCCAAGCCATGCTGGGCATAGTACACAAATGAACTGTTATGAAAGAGGTAGCTTACACTTACCCAGTGCAGCACATTTTATTTTGCTATTTTCTTGTATTTCCTGCGTGATCCAGCTGTAGTTTTATATTAGATATAATACTGTTTCCGTGTTTTATACCTTTTGAAAATGAAGTGCATAAAAGATTATTTTGCTTCTGTCTTCACAGAGGAGGAGGTGGTGGTGGTGGTGGAGGAGGAGGATGGAGAGCTGCCCAAGACAGGGATCAGATCTACAGGTATGCTTGGACAGGCTTTAATATCCAAAGAACAGTAGAAATGTTTTATGAAACAGCCTGCCTAAAAAATTCAAACAGCTGAGGCCTAATGTACATCCAAAAACATTAAAAGAAAGTGGAGTAGACACTGGTGAACAAGTACAATTCTTCAGCAAGCCACAGAACTTGTTAAAACAAAAGTCCACCTGATTAAAATTATATAGGTTGATAACATAGGCTGGTGATGGAGCTTTACACATGGAAAATTCACAGTCTGTGCCAGAGTTCTGAATGTTTGTTACTCTTAAACTGTTCTATGGACTTTAGTGCTGGGGGAGAGGACCCAGTGGCGGGGGAATGTACAGAGCCTTGATGGAGGCGGGGATTGCAACTATTGGTGTTTAGATTTTTTTTTTTCCAATTTAAATATTTATTTGGAGATGAATAGCTAAAATAAGTATTGATTTGTTACTTGTCATATGGTATGCTGTTTGATTACAGATAAGATTAATGTTTCTCAGTCTCCGAATATTTAAAAGTTCAAAAATTAACATTGTCATGGCTCATGTTTTTTTAAATATAAAATGAAAATATTTTTTCTCTGGAAATATTAAGTACCTCAAGCTTGCGTTCTTTATACACTACTATCTTTTTTATAGGCATGCAGTCATGCAGCACCCAATGAACCTCTGGAACTCTTTTCCACGGGCTGTTTTGAAAGCCAAAAGTATAACTAGGTTCAAAAGAATTGGATGATGTTCCTATCTATAGGTTCATCTTATTAGCCAAGATGGTCAGGGATAAACCCCATGCTGTTATGTTAGTGTGCTTAAGTGGTTGGTTGCTAGATCGTGGGATGGGCATCAGAGAGTGGATCATGCAATAATTGCCTTGCTTTGTTCATTCTCTCTCAAGCCTCAGGCACTGTTGGAAGACTGGATACTTGGCTAGTTAGACCATTGGTGTGACCCTATATGGCCATTTATGTTCTCGTACCTTTACTGACTTTTGGGTAGCATCTCTCAATACAGTACACGGATGCTCCTGTGTCATGGTTTTCAATGAATCAACTGCTAGTTTAATTGCCTGTGCAACATTCTTGAATGTTGTGTGTGACATGTGTGACAGGCTTAACCTTAAATTTCTGCTCACCGGTTTTCATGGCATGTACACTAATAGATACCTTTCAGGAGTCAAAATTCTGGCATGTACACTAATCACGAGTAATATGGGTGCTGAAGGAGAACTATAATATGGTATTTCATGGTATCATTTGTATTTGTGTACATCAGTGTTAATTACTGTGAAACCTGGATTGGCTTAATTATCATGTTAAATCTTTCTACAGGAGAAGATCACCATCCCCATACTACAGCCGAGGAGGTTACAGATCTCGCTCCAGATCTCGATCCTATTCCCCTCGTAAGTTTTTTGTTTTAGAATTGGCTGTGACATTGGATGATGACTTTCGTGTAGATAAAAAAATTGGAGAGCATGACTACTGGAACTTTAATATTCTCAACCATCTAGTTTAATGCCCCCTTGGGGAGGGGGGAACTGAGTTCTCCAAGCAAGTGACCATTTTTCTAGGACAAGGCAGATGTCAGTTTTACTCTTGCTTTACTGTCTCCTTGCTTTCCTTTTAAAACCTTCTGGGAGACCCAGTTACACCATATTCCCATGTCATGGTTAATGTTTTGGTTATGCCTAAGATCAAATGGTCAGTCCTGGCAGAGGCCAACCGATTGTAACAGAGTTTCCCAACATGGTACCTTCTATAGGACAGAGAACACTTTTTAAATTAATCTGAGATTAAAGACAGAATGTTTTTTGTGTTAGTATATTTAATATCAAAAAGTTGCTAAAATTAGGGCTTCTGTCTGGAGTATCTCGCTATCAGTGCACATTCTGTAGAAGTATTCATATGGGTAGGTTCTGTTTAAAATAGAATGCCATTAAATTATTTTGACTTGATGTTAAGGGTTACATGTTAGCAAAGAATATTGGAACATTACTAATAAACATAGAACAGGTACAGTGCAGATTGCTTTCTCATACCTTGATGTGTCCTTGATATGTCAAGTATCTGAGGGCTTGTTTACACGGGGAAGTTCAGTGCTATAGTTAATGCTGGTAAATTTCCCTATGCAGATAAGCCCTTAGCGCTTGAATTTCCGTTACCTACTTGAACAAGGTGATCTCAGATGTTGGAAGGGCTTCGACTGATATTTTTAAAAATTTAGCCTATTAGTAATTGCAAAACAAATAATGTGTGTTTACTTTTTCTCTTATAGGTCGCTATTAAAACACGAAGTTTAGATGAATTTCTAACTACAGCTCTTGAGCTGGGATCGCAGATATGTGGACAATATTTTTGTCTATTTTGTTTAAAAAGTGAGCAGTGCCTAGTGAATAGGTGACTTTTACACCTTTTATGAAGACTACTTTTTGGTGAAGTTAAAATGCTGTTTCATTCTGCATATCTGTGTAGTTCGGTGCTTTGTTCAAAGTTGTGTTTTTGAGAGGAGTATGTTTTGCATGTATTTTTTTAGTCAGAATTTTGACTGCTGAAAGGTTTCTATTATACAAAACTGTTCATTTAAAGTTTTTTCTACTGATTCCAGGGTATTCTGAAGATCAAAACCTGTGTAAAATGCTTTCAAATGGTAAAAAATAAACAGTTTGATTTTTACTTCCCAAATCTTATGTATAGCCAAAGTAATCTGTTCCTCCAACTCTCAAATCCGGTAGCTAATTAACTAAGAGAAAAGACAGTCATCGCCCTTTTCCACAGCCCGGCATAGTATGAAGCCCATTAATAAAATGTTAAGTTTATACTGCTTTTATCTGAACAAAAATTGCTCTACAAAATTGTTGCTTTGTGGCTTGTAAATAGATGCTCATCCAAAGTTCTGACTAGTCGGACCTTTAATGTGTAACTTATACAGTAGCAGGAAAGAGGGGTAAGTTGAATAGTATTGTGTATATATACTTGGAGAAGTCTTTTTTATATATAAATTACTGTTGTAATGTTTGAGCTTTTAGTTGGTTGTCATGGGGTGACATAATACATTCTAGACCTCCTAACATGTTATGTCAGAAGGCTTGTGAATGGGAGCATGTACTTTATTAGGACCAGGCACAGAATGGATTTCACTGGAGTAGACAACACTTAAACTACCAATGGGCATACAAAGTCCGAGGCGCTCATCTGTGAAGTTTTCACTTACTAAAGGTAACCAAATAAATTGTTTGAGTCTCAAAAATGGAATTATTCCTTGAAAATGTAGCTTTTGTAATACTTCAGGATTTGCATAATCTTTTAAATCTCTGAAGTATTGGAGATCATAAATGTACAGAACTAGCCTACTAGTTCCCTACTTTCTCAAACTACAAAGTAGTTTTCCTACCACTCTATTTACTCAAGGGTTTTTTTGTCTGCTACACTGCTTGCCATCAGTGGATTCTTACCCGTTCACAAGTAGGAAGAGCAGCATATGGCCTACATATGAGATGGGGAATTTAAAGGATCAACACCACCAGGAAGGAAAAGAAAAATATGGGGATAGGAGGGTAAAACAAAAATTAAAATGGAGAGAAGATGGCAACTATACTAAGTGGCTTTCTTAGATTTGTCCTGAGTGAATTTCTGTAGGAGTGATGAGGACCAAGTATGACCACAATCTCACTATTTTTGGGTTAAATTGCAAAATTTTACTCTAAACTTGCTTTTGTAGATTAAGGCCAGACAGGATCTCCAGCTTAACATAGGTCTTAGAATTTCACTCAATAATTCCTGCATTGGACCCTTTGTGATTTGAGTTTGGGTGTCTGTTTCTAAAAACAATCCCCTATCTTTAAATCAAGACTTCAAGTGATGGAGAATCCAGCAGTGTTCCAGTGATACATTACCCTTGTTTGAATTTTGCTATGTCTTGGATAGCATAAAGAGTCCTCTGTCAGAGATCTCACTATATAGGTACTTAGAGACCATGATCAAATACCACCTGACCTGTACCGTGTGAGGATACTGGAATCGGAAACTGCATTCTTGTAATAGTCTTACTAATACCATCTTCAAAGGTAATGCCACAACCCTACTCCTAAGATGTTCCCCTGTTTATACCTCCAAAGGTCACATTAACACTCTGAGCCACCACATCACATTAGGAGCTTAAGATCAGCTAGTTAACCATGATTCACATCCTTTTTTTGGAGTCACTACTTCCAGGTTTCAGTCCCCTGCCCTGTAAGAGTACATTTTGTTTTTGGATGTGACCTTGCAATTGTTCGCACATAGATGTTCAAGTGAACTCAGCTTACCAAGCAATCCTGGGATTATGTAGAATTGACCTTCCCTGTTATCATTTACCATTCCACCATTGTTGTAAGTTTATTTTGTTTGGGTTTTTTAAACCAGGAAGGTAATGATTTTGTCTTTTGAGATCACTTATAAAGATATTGAATACCACTGAGCTAAGAACAGATCCCTATGGGAGTCTGCTAGAAACAGTTCTGTTGGGATATCTTTCATGTCATTTAATCTGTTTTCCTACCAAGCAACTAATATCACCATTTGCATAGAGGAAAAAACTTTTAAGTATTTCACTTTCTTCAAAGTAGCGGGGGAAGTGGAGAAGAAACAGTGTACTGATGCCAGCCATATGCTATTTTTATTCTGTAATGTGTACAGATAACAGTGAAGTTTGTTCAATTTAGCTTCTCACATACAGAATAGGGAGAGGCAGCCATGGATCTCTTAAAGGGGACTTCAGAGATTTAAATACTTAAGAAACATTCATACATATGCTATGCTGCTGTCCCATGCTAACATGCACTCTACATTGGTAGATGCACCAGACTCTGTTACAAGTCAGTGGCAGAGCTGGCAATAGAATGCAGGCCTCATAATGCTATGCCCTATCCTGCATTTGGACTTGAGAGGGTATTCCAATCACTATGCTTAAGAGTATTTGCTGTCCAACTAGCCCCAAAAAGTTAAATCCTGCTGAAACTTTATAAAGGTTAGGTATGTAGTCTGGTTTGGTCCTATCTTGGCACACAAAACCAGCCTCTTAAAAGCAAAAATTGGGAAGGTACCTGGCAGTGACAGAGGGCCTATTTATAAATAAGCATGTCTGAATTGTGAGAAAACGGCTGTGATCAGCTTTACAATAATAATAGGATTGGAAGGAACTTCACATCATCTAGTCCCAACCCCCTGCTCTAAGCAGGACCAATCCCCAATTAAGTCATGCAACAGATTTTTGCCCTATTAGAAGGGTTCTCAGGTCTATGATTAAATTTCTGCTGAAAAATGCGCACACATTTCCTTCTTGGCTCTAGGGAAAATGCTTTGTAAACCAGTGGGAGGGGTTACCACTATACCTAGATTTCTGTAGAAACGCAAAATCTGTGTGGACTGGATCTCTCTAAAATTTGTGGATACAAATTCAGTTGGAATACAAATTGTGAGGTTACACCACTGAGAAATGCAACACTGGAAACAAAGCTATGCAGTAATAAAATTGGTGACTTCAACTCTGTGCAGGAGTAACATAGTGGGACACAGTTTAGAGAAGCACTTGCTTTGTCAGGAATTGTTCCTGGAATACAAAGAGGCTATGCCTACTAGTAACTACAGTTAAACCAATTAATCATAACATGTAAATTCATCCTTGGCAGAGGGATCAAACTAGGACTACTGCCAGCTTTTTGTCCACACACCAAGTTTTTACTGGCCTCCTAATGCCATAGTTGACTAAAATGTGAATAGAGCAAGCACTTGAGCTCATTAAGATTAATACACATTTATTCAAGATGATCAGACTTTTCTGGAGTGAAAACATTCAGGCCAACTTGAGTTCTGTAAAATGCATTTATGTGCCATACCTACATATCACTGATGGCCTTGTGGAGAATGGGCACTAGTGGGTTGCTGTGCACTGCCAGGAGAAAACTGTATGAAGGTGCAAAATGGTCTGAATGATTTGAACAACGGCTGTCAGCTGTTGTCCCTACTTTGCAGAGCTAAGTTCTCATGATTAGCCCAACCACAGATCCAGACAGTTGGGAGACTCAAACAAGAGGAGTTAGAGTAGAACTCAAGGAATGATGGTCAAGAAGTGGTCTGGCAAAAGTTCTTAAAGTGTGTCTACAAGCCAGGGCCTTGATTTCTCTTCACATACACTCATGAGAACTTGCACAAGTATGCAAATAGTAGATTTGAACCTGTGGAAAGATTCAGTTATTGATTCTTGGTAACATTAGTTAGTTTGATAAATGGATGATGTTGTCAGTTCTACAATAGCAGGGTTGAAGCACTGTGCTTCCTGCTCTTTGATATTCCTAATGTCCATTTCCTGTGCAAGATGCTTGGCTTGCCTGGGGGAGGATGTAAGTGGTTGAGTCACAGAAACTGCCTCAAGCCTGTCACCAGATGTGCTGGGATACCATTGAGAACAAACCCCCCTGCCAGAGAAGGCTTCCCTCCACTCCCATCTTGCTGAGGTAGACACACCAGTCAGCTCCAGCACAGACCAAGAGTTTGACCCACTACTGTTTACAGAAACAAAAAAAATCACTTAATCCAGGGGTGTCAGTTAGCACAGACATTCTCAGCACCCAGTATTCAGTCTTTCGGGGAGCCTAAATCCCAAATACGTCTGTTTTTCGCTGTATAAAGCTTATACAGGGTAAACTCAAATGGTCCGCTCTCTAGAACACTGATAGATAGGCACAGCTTTTGCTCCCCCAGGTATTAATCACTCAGCTTCATTAAATAAACAAAAGTATAAAAAGTAGGATTTAAGTGGTCTCAGGTAATACCAGACAGCAAGAAACACAAAGCAAAACATGCAAGGCTTACTTAATACACTAAGGATCTGGTTAAAAATACTAACTTGTCACCTTAGATGTTATCTCAGGTACAATCATCTTCAGACCGATGTTGTAGTTTATGGCCTGCAATCACTCACACCCCTGTAGTTATGGTCCTTTGTTTCAGTTTCTTTCAGATATCTCTTTGGGGTGGAGAGGCCATCTCGGGGGCCAGCTGAAGACAAAACGGAGAGGCTTTCAGAGCCTTTCATATTCTCTTGTGGACAGAAACCCCTTTGTTGTTCTGTGCAAAATCACAGCAACAAGATGGAGTTTGTAGCTACCTCGGCAAATCACGTGTCCATGAATGATTCAGCTTTTTTCAGGCTGACGCCATTGTTTACATGTTCATTTGAAAGTTCCTAGGAGCCTTGAGATGTGGAATGGTGTCTCCCAAAAATCCATTGTTAGTTAAATACTCTCAATTACTTGAATAGCCCCATCACAGGATATTGGCCAAACCTCCCTTATGTGTTTCCTACAGGAAACACTTCAAAGACGTCAGACAGAGCCAACACTCAACTTCAGATATAAAAATTATACATGCATACAAATAAGATGAATATATTCAGTAGATCATAACCTTTGCAAAGATATGTTACATGGCATATCTAGCATACAGCATATTCCAGTTATAGCCACATTTATAAACATTTTTTATAAAATCATGGAGTGCAACGTCACAGAAGGGATCTCACATTCCAGATTGTCCATGTTCATGCCTTGTGCTCAGGAGTGGCAGCAAAGACTACAGAAGTTTATTGCTACAGGAAGCAGTGGCAGCCCAGTTACGTCTGAGGCGTCAGAGGGGTATAAGACGACGAAAAGATCCTCAACCCCTACTTCACCAAAAGACAGAAGCAGGTAACAAAATTCGATTCAGGATCCAGGGACCCAAGGCAACTGACAGAAAAATAATCCAAAATCTCTGGATCCAGATGTGATGTACTCCATATGCTTTATGAAAATATGCTTATGAATGTGAATATGATGTAACTGGAATGTTTTATGCAAAAGGTCTCTTGTATCATTACAAAGCTTATAATCTACTGAGTGTGTTCATCCTATTTGCATGAATGATTTCTATGTCTGAAGTTAGGAGAATAAGATATAAACTTGTATTACTGATGTAAACATACTAAGTGGAAGCCATTAAGGGTGCTTCAGAATCAATGAACTGTAAAAGGCACTATTTACTTGCGAACCTTCCTGTGTATGTGTGGGCCAGCCTTGGAAGAATGAAGGCTAGGGTCTCAAAGGACATGTTACCATGTCACATGATATTGCAGGGGTGGGCAAACTTTTTGGCCTGAGGGCCGTAGTTTGCCCATTCCTATGATATTAGAATCCATCTTAAATCTGGTACTTTTCCATTTAGAAGGTGGGGGTGGGGACCCAGAGAGAGACAAGATTCCTGCCTTGTGCCAAAGCTATGAAAGGGGGTGAAACAGAACAAAGGGGAGGGCCAGTCATGAAATAACCCCTAGTTAACACCTAAGATGTCTGCTGGAACTAACAAGAACTGTACCAGGGAGAAGGTTTGGGCCCAGACTAGGAAGGAATCTAGTCTGTGAAAGAAGCTTATTGAAATATCTCTGAAGGTGAGATATTACCTGTAATCAGTTTCTTAATGTATTAGGCTTAGATTAGGTTTGGATCCTACTGGGAGCTGGGTGTGTGGGTGCTGCAGAACTGTTTTCACTTAAAGCCTGTAGCTTTGGGGGCATGGACCAGACCTGGTTTGTGTTGCAGCAGGCTAGCATGTCTGGCTCAACAAGGCAGGATTCTGAAGTCCAAGCTCACAGGGAACAGGCTCAGAGGTAATTTCAGTACATCAGGTGATAGTCCCAAAAGGATCCTCTGGTGGTGTCGGCCTCTAACTAGAGCCAATCCAGGAGGTAGAGGTGGGTCGGACCATCAGTTCCAGGTACTGTAGGAGCCCATAAGGAATCCCTGGAAGGAACAGAGGGAGCACTGAGAACTAGAAAGTGTGCTTTGGATTTCATGGACATTATTACTTCAGATTTGGTGCCCCCAGGTCCAAAGATGAAGCCTAGGATTGAACTGATGCAGAAGAAAAAAAGATTTTTGCCTTTCAGTGTCAAGCATCAGATGTGATTCACTCCATGCTATCACTAGTCGGATCCAAGTGTCCGCCAAATCTCAGTTTTGCTGACTGTGCCTGAAGACTTGGTTCCAGGTCGAAAGGCAGAAATGCCTCCATCAGGAGTAATGTCAAATACAGGAGATTAGAATTTCTTTGATCCTTCCAAGTCACCGGGACCAGATGGCATTCACCCAAGAGTTCTTAAAGAACTCAAATGTGAAATTGTGGAACTATTAACTAAATCAGCTTCTGTACCCAATGACCAGAAGATAGCTAATGTAACACCAATATTTAAAAAGGACTCTAGAGGTGATCCCGCCAATTACAGACCAGTAAGGCTAACATCTGTACCGGGCAAATTAGTTGAAACAACAGTAAAGAATAAAATTGTCAGGCACATAGTAGAACATAAATTGTTGGGCAAAAGTCAACATGGTTTCTGTAAAGAGAAATCGTGTCTTACTAATCTTTTAGAGTTCTTTGAATGGGTCAACAAGTAGGTGGACAAGGGGGATCCAGTGGACATAGTGTACTTAGATTTCCAGAAAGCCTTAGACAAGGTCCCTCACCAAAGGCTCTTAAGTAAATTGTCATGGGATAAGAGGGAAGATCCTTTCATGGATTGAGAACTGCTTAAAAGACAGGGAACAAAGGGTAGGAATAAATGGTAAATTTTTAGAATGAAGAGGGGTAACTAGTGGTGTTCCCCAAGGGTCAGTCCTAGGACCAGTCCTATTCAACTTATTCATAAATGATTTGGAGAAAGGGGTAAATAGTGAGGTGGCAAAGTTTGCAGATGATACTAAACTGCTCAAAATAGTTAAGACCAAAGCAGACTGTGAAGAACTTCAAAAAGATCTCACAAAACTAAGTGATTGGGCAACAAAATGGCAAATGAAATTTAATGTGGATAAATGTAAGGTGATGCACATTGGAAAAAATTACCCCAACTATACATACAATAAGATAGGGGCTAATTTAGCTACAGCTAATCAGGAAAAAGATCTTGGCGTTATCAAGGATAGTTCTCTAAAGACATCCATGCAGTGTGCAGTGAGTCAAAAAAGCAAACAGGATGTTAGGAATCATTAAAAGGGATAGAGAATAAGACAGGGAATATTTTATTGGCCTTATATAAATCTATGGTGCGCCGACATCTGGAATACTGCATAAAGATGTGGTCTCATCTCAAGGATATACTGGCATTAGAAAAGGTTTAGAGAAGGGCATCTAAAATGATTAAGGGGTTGGAACAGGTCCCAGATGAGGAGAGATTAAAGAGGCTAGGACTTTTAAGCCTGGAAAAGAGGAGACTAAGGGGGATATAATAGAGGTATATAAAATTAAGAGTGGTGTGAAGAAAGTGAATAAGGAAAAGTTATTTACTTATTTCCATAATATAACAATTAGGGGCCACCAAATAAAAGGAAGTTCTTCACACAATGGACAGTCAGCCTGTGAACTCCTTGCCTGAGTTGGTTGTGAAGGCCAAGACTATAACAAGGTTTAAAGGAGAACTGGATAAATTAATGGAGGTTAAGTCCATTAATGGCTATTATCCAGGATAGGTAAGGAATGGTGTCCCTAGCCTCTGTTTGTCAGGGGGTAGTGATGGATGGCAGGGGAGAGATCACTTGATCATTATGAATACTGGATTTCTGGTCTTGCTTTAGACAAGCATCCCTAACAGGGGTCCATGTAACACACTGGCTAAGCACCTGTGGTTGTGGCTGACAAGTGCTTGTTCTTTGCTTCCAACCTGCTCTCTAAATTCAGCAATTATGAGTAAGGATTTTTCACACTGCAGGTGTGTTGTATCCTCACTGGCAGCCTGTGGTAGATCGTTACCTCTGCAGTTGCTAAGGTTCTCTTTCACCAAAGTTGAAAACAAGTTTATCAGGACTTTTGGGTCATCTTGGAGCTCTTTACAGAGTCACACTATGGGGTCTCTGCACACTCCTGCCCAGGGGAGTTTAGAGTATAATTGGCTCTGCATTACTGACTATATCCAGTGGCCCAAAGTTGAAGCTAGAGAAATTCAGACTAGAAATAAAATGAATTTTGAATAGTGAGAGTAATTAAGCACTGGACCAATTTACCAAGGATTGTGGTGGGTTCTCCATCACTGGCAACTTTTAAATCAAGCTTAAATTCTTTTTTTTTAAAAATCTGCTCTAGTTCAAAAGGAATTATTTTGGGGAAGTTCTCTGGCTTGTGTTGTACCGGAGGTCAGACTAGACTATCACAATCGGCCCTTCTGGCCTTGGAATCTCTGAAGAATTTCCGATCCCCTGGGTGGTGATTTTCATGTTGGAACCAGTAATGCAGGAATGAAGGTGTGATACAGAGGACCTAGAGTAGACAAGATGGGAGGAGGAGAGGCCAGATGAAATATGAAGAAAGGAGAAAGCCGAACCTGGAGATCACTCAGTGGATGCACAAGTGGGCAATGCATTTGCCTGGGTGCCTGCGGACAGATGATTCCACTGATGAGAACTTAAGGGCCAGACAAATGGTCCATCTAGCCCAGTAGCCTGTCTTCTGACAGTGGCCGGGACCAGATATTTCAGAGGGAATGAACAGAACAGGGCAATATTTAATGGTCTGGTCCCAGCTTCTGGCAATGAAAGAATGGTCTTTCTTTGAGCAGGAAGGACCCAGTCTCCCACAGGTGCACACATCACGCTGTATGTGCCATGCTGTGCAATGTGTTTTCTAGGGCAGCATTTCTCCAACTTTCGAAAGCTGAGTCAGGAAAACAAAAGCAGTGGTGCCCCATAGTGAGGTGAAGTGGCTGTCCTCCGGACTTGATGGGGAGAGACCACTACCCACCCTCTGGTGGGTGGAGCCGAACCTGCCCCATCCCCCTTGCCAGAAGTACTGGGCCAGGATAGGAAGTGTATAGGGAGAGCCCTGTGGCTCAGTTGAGCCTGAACCAGGAAAGGGAGCAGATGTCTCTTCTAGGGAGTCAAGCTCTCTGTGGAATTCTGCACCAGCACCCAAACAGACCAGCACCCCAGTGACTGAGGAGGCCAAAGGCTTTGGAAAGGTACTGGAGAGAATGCCTCCTGACTGCAAGGTGGCAAGACAGAACATAGACTTGACGGAGTAATGCTGACAGAGTTGGGTAGGAAGTTGCCCAGAGGAACCAGACTTTGGTCCAATTGCGTTGCCAGGAAACAAGGCAGCATGTTTATGAATCTCCACTGATCCAGTGGAGTCGGATGGGCCTGGATCCTCCTACTTCCCCTGACATCTGGGGGCTGGTTGCCTACTCACCTGAGACCAGAAGGCCTACCCATATAGACTGTTTACTTGCTCTCTGCCCCAGCCAGGAGACTGAGGGCTAAAGACTGCATCTTGCTCTGCCCCACCTAGAGGGCCAGAGTTCACAGACTGTTAATTGTTGTCTGCCCCAATCAGGAGGCGCTGAGTCATAGACTGCTTGTTGCTTAGCCCAGCCAGAGGGGCTCTGACCCAGACTAATGGTGACAGGCATAGTTACCTGGAGTGGCCTACCTCTCATGCCCACTATATGCCCCCTTCCACCCTGCCCGCTGTTATGAAATGCCTGCTAAAATGAGCCACCACTGAGTAGATTGTGCAGATCTGATAGGTCTCCTTTCTCACATGCTTAGAGCAGTGAGATTGCACATAATGACGGTATTTAAAGAATCCTTCTGGCATCTGAGTTCCCTCCTGTTGAGATGAATGAGGCAGTTTGCACCTCCCAGAGCTTGTGGTAGGCTCTTTGCAGACTCAGGCCTGGCCTGCACACAGATATGCTCTGGTTCAATTTACTAAAGATGTAATTTTATCACAGTGTAGTAAACTAGTGCAATGCTGTATGTGGACACAGTCAGATTGATTTAAACTTGGCTTAGAACAGATTAGCTTACATCTGTAAATTTATCTACACTAGTTCAGCTTTTCTATGTAGGCAAGGTCTGAGCTGTGCAAGCTAACCCACTGAACCAGTTTTATCCTGTGTGACGGAGGCAGACCAGAAGGGTATAAGAGTGCTGGAAGGCAGGTATATCAGCCTCAGGATGTGCAGGTCCTGGTTCCCTGGACAGCCAAACAAAGGCTACTCCAGGCCAAATCAAGAAGCTTCTAGAAAGCAGCAGAAATAGCTAGCCTGATTGGGACACCTGAAACCAGTCAGGGGCTGGCTGAAACCAGTTAAAAACCTCCCAGTTAGTCAGGTGGGGGAAGCCAAGGAGAAAGGAGCTGGAGGAGAGGAAGCTTTGCGATACCCTGAGGTAAGGGAGAAGTGGGAGAGCTATGGGGAAGTAGCCCAGGGAAAAGTAGCAACTCTGTCAGTTAAAGGTTGGCTGCCAATAGCTACTACCATTAGAGTCCCTGGGCTGGAACCCGGAGTAGAGGGAGGGCCTGGGTTCCCCCGAACCTGCTACTACTGAAACACCTCCTGGAAGGGGAAGGCAGGCCCCTAGCAGGACAGGAGGTTATACTGTCGTGAAATAAGCCCAAAGGGACAACAGAGACTGTGGGAGTTCTCTCACCAACAGCTTTGCTGGCTGATGATGAAAAGGGCTCGGTAGACTGTAACCCTGGCCTAGAGAAAGAGGGGCTACGTGGAGGATCGCTGTGAGCCTCTGAGGCTAGCACAAACTGCCTGGAAGTGCAGGACCCACAGGGATAAGGCCAGAGCTTTGCCACACCTGGTATAGGTGTGTCCAGATAGGGCTTTTTACAAGTTTAAATTAAATCAGATTTTTAAACAGAGGTAGGCAAAACCATTGCAACTTCTGTGCATTGACAAGCCCTCAGGCAGAGTCTGCACTGGGCACACTTGGGACATTGGCTTTTTTACAACCAAAATGCTAGAGAGTTACCCTATTTTTAAGTGACAGTGAAGACACTGGAGAAGAGTTGAAAAGAGTGTTTTCACCCACATTTTGCCCAAAGGGTATTGTTTTTGTCGTGTACTAGCAGGGCTTTGCCTACATCAGATGATGCATTAACCCACTAGTAGGTGTCTATATTATATTAGGTACCTGTTGTATTGGTGATCACATTGGTTTAAATCAGGGGTAGGCAACCTATGGCACGCTTGCCGAAGGCGGCACACGAGCTGATTTTCAGCGGCACTCACACTGCCAGGGTCCTGGCCACCGAGCTGGAGGGTTTTGCATTTTCATTTAATTTTAATTTTAAATGAAGCTTCTTAAACATTTTATTTACCTTATATACAACAATAGTTTAGTTATATATTATAGACTTATAAAAAGAGACCTTCTAAAAACATTAAAATGTATTATCGGCACACAAAACTTTAAATTCGAGTGAATAAATGAAGACTCAACACACCACTTCTGAAAGGTTGCTGACCCCTGGTTTAAATTCTGCCCTGTGGGATCCACATTCACTAGGGTCGCAGATGTGTAAGTGAACCCAGGATGCAGCTCATAGTGTGCATGGGTAGATTAAGAGCATACAGCATGTGGGAGATCATGAGCTCTGAAAAGCACATATGAGAGTGCAAACTTACTCCTTTGCGCTCAGAACTGCCTGGGCTTCTGAGGAGGAGAGATTGCTACACACCATCCTATTTCTTGTTGCCCACAGCCAGTCACTGCAACTAATGGGTGGCCAGATGACCAAGCTGTTACACAGCTCGGGTCTGTAATTAGAAAACCAGTATAATTCACAGACTGAGCCATACCAAATTTCAAAGATAGGGGTTAGTGGAAATTTTATAAAAAGGTCAGTGTGTAGAACTTAAAAGGGGAGAGGTAGATTCATAGATTCCAAGGCCAGAAGTGCCCATTGTGATCATCTAGTCTGACCTCCTTTATAACACAGGCCAGAGAACTTCCCCCCAAATAAATCCCAGAGCAGATCTTTTAGAAAAACATCCAATCTTGATTTTAATATAGTCAGTGATGGAGAATCCACAACAACCGTTGGTAAATTGTTCTGACAGTTAATTACTTTTTAAAGGTGAGTGTATGCCTTATTTCCAGTCTGAATTTATCAAGATTCAACTTCAAGCCATTGGAACATGTTAAACCTTTTTCTGCTAGATGGAAGAGCCCATTATTAAATATTTGTTCCCCATGTAGGGACTTGTACTCTAGTCATTAACCTTTTCTTTGTTAAGCTAAGTAGACTGAGCTCCTTGAGTCTATCACTATAAGATGTCTTCTAATCCTTTAATCATGGTTGTGGCTCTTCTGTGATCCCCCTCCAAATTGTCAGCATCCTTCTTGAATTGTGGACACCAGAACTGGACACACTATTCCAGCAGCAGTTACACCAGTGCCAAGAACAGAGGTAAAATAACCTCTCTACTCCTACTTGAAATTGCTCTGTTTATGTATCTCAGGATTACATTAGCTCTTTTGTTACAGCAGTCACAGATGATGACCCAGCACATGTTCATTTTAAAGACATTTTCACTGCAGATTTCACAAAACGTAAAGAAGGTACCAATGTGAGATTTCTAAAGGTAGCTACAGCACTCGACCCAAAGTTTAAGAATCTGAAGCGCCTTCCAATATCTGAGACAAGGTGTGGAGCACGCTTTCAGAAGTCTTAAAAGAGCAACAATCCGATGCAGAAACTACAGAACCTGAACCACCAAAAAAGAAAATAATCTTCTACTGGTGGCATCTGACTCAAATAATGAAAATGAGCATGCATTTGTCTGCACTGCTTTGGATGGTTATCAAGCAGAACTCATCATCATCATCATGGACACACGTCCAATATAATGGTGGTTGAAGCATGAAGAGACATATGAATCTTTAGCGCATCTGGCACATAAATATCTTGCAACGCTGACTACAACAGTGCTATCAGAACACCTCTTCTCACTTTCAGGTAACATTGTAAACAAGAGGCAGGCAACATCATCTCCTGCAAATATAAACAAACTTGTTTGTCTGAGCGATTGGCTGAAGAAGAAGTAGGAGTGAGTGGACTTGCAGATTCTAAAGTTTTACATTGTTTTATTTTTTGATTCAGGGGTTTTTTTGGTACATAATTCTACATTTGTAAGTTCAACTTTCATAATAAAAAGATTGAACTACAATACTTGTATTAGGAGAATTGAAAAATATATCTTTTTTTTAATAGTGTGAATATATTTATTTTTGATTACAAGTAAAGTGAGCACTGTACACTTTGTATCTGTGTTTTAATTTAAATCAATATATTTGAAAATGTAGAAAACACCTCAAAATATTTAAATAAATGGTAATCTATTGTTAAATAGTGCAATTAATCATGATTAATCTTTTTAATTGCTTGAAAGCCCTACTCATTGCTGTTTTCAGCTTTGTGAAATTGACCCTGTGGCGAGTCCTGCCCCACGGCGCCGCTCTGAGGCCGGGGCGGGTCATGGCGGTGGACCTCCGCCACTCTATAACCCCCAATTACAGGCCCGTGTGGCCCAATGACCAGAGTCGCTGACGTTCCCCTCCCCTCCGGGGTAGCACGGCCCCAT
>ML677363.1:1319307-1436177 GCA_007922305.1 Dermatemys mawii
CCCCTCCCCTCCGGGGTAGCACGGCCCCATGGCCAGAGTCACTGACGTTCCCCTCCCCTCCGGGGTAGCACAGCCCAATGGTCAGAGTCACAGAGGCTCCCCCTCTCTGGGGTAGCACGGCCCAATGGCCAAAGTCACAGAGGTTCCCCCTCTCTGGGGTAGCACAGCCCAATGGCGGCAGGGGTAGGGGGACCCAGGCCCACCCAGTCCACCGGGTCCCGACCCAGGGCTCACCTATTTGTGGGGGGCCTCCCTGCCCCTAGCTCAGCAGGGATCCACCCGCAACACACCAAGGGTACATGTCTCTTTAAAAGTTCTCCGGGTCTCTTCCTACCCTTTGCTGCTGGGGCTTTCAGCATCCAGGGGTCTCCTGCTGCATTCCCCTTCTGGGCCAATGTCCGGCTGGGCTTCCGGCTGCGCCTCTGCTGGGCTGGCCTCTGGGATCCTGGCTGCACCTCCAGGGGAGCTAGCAGTACACATCCTTCCCCTCCAGCAGTCAGCCCCAACTGACCAGCTCTGCAGGCTTTTATATTGCTCCTCCGGTTGGAGCATGTGCAGCAGGGTTTCCGGGGCGTGGCTTCCTCAGCCCAGAGGGAAGGGTTAACCCCTGCAGTGCCAGTGCGGGGCCACTCTGCCCCGTCACAGACCCCCTTAAACATTAAACATATATATTTGTATTGTGTATGTGTGTGTATATATATATATATATATATATAATACACACATAATATGGACTTTATTCTGCTTGCATGCACATTGATTTTCAGTTCTGTGATCAGTTCCTTTTTATCTATTAGGACAATGACTAATATACAGAATTCTCTGGTGTTGGCTGCAACAGTTTTTGAGTGAGAAATCAGAAAAATGTAGGGCTGGAAGGAACCTTGAGAAGTCATCCTGTCCAGCTCCCTCTCCTGTGGCTGGACCAAATAAACCTAGATAGACCATCTCTAATGGCATTTGTCCAAGTTGTTTTTAAAAGTTTTCAATGCTGTGGACTCCATGACCTGCCTTGGAAGCCTATTCTAAAGCTTAATGACCCCTAAAGTTAGAAAGTTTTTCCTAATATCTAACCTAAATCTCACTTGCTGCAGATTAAGCCTATTACTTCTTGTCCTACCCTCAGTGGGCATGGAGAACAATTGATCATCTTTCTCTTTATAACAGCCCTTAACATATTAGAAGACTGTGATCAGGTCCCTGCTCAGTCTTTTTTTCCCTCAGAACCATCATTTTTGTGGCTTTCCTCTGGACTCTCCAATTGTCCACATCTTTCCTAAAGTGTGATGCCCAGAATTTGACACACTATCCAGCTGAGGCTGCACCAGTGCCAAGCAGAGAGGAACAATTACGTCCTGTGTGTTACGTCCAACACTCCTGTTAATACAGACCAGAATGATATGAGTCTTTTTTGCAGCTGCACCGCATTGATGACTCATATCCAGTTTGTGGTCCACTCTAACCCCCCAGGTCCTTTTCAGCTGCACCACCACCTAGACTTCCCCACTTTTTAGTTGTGCATTTGATTTGTCCTTCTTAAGTGAAGAACTTTGCACTTGTCTGTATTTAATTTCATCTTGTTGAATTCAGACCAATTCTCCAGTTTGTCAAGATCATTTTGAACTTTAAACCTGTCCTCCAAAGTGTCCAAAGGAAATTGTCATCTTTTATGTTTAGAAATTCCAGGATGGTTTAGTACTGGCAGCATAAGCCCTCCACCACTCAAATTGAATTCCTCCATTGTCACAAAGCTTTTTCCCCACAAATTACAGGTAGGGGTGTAAGGAGGTGATCATCCAGTTCTCTATTGTGATTTGGTGGTCTGTAGCAGCCACCAGCTAACACCCCTCTTTGTGTTTTATCAATTAGGACATTGATCCATACTCATTCAAGATCATTTTCTTCCAAGTTATCGGCAACTCGTTTTTGACATAGAGTGCCATTCCCCCCCTCCTTTTTTGCCCACTTGGTCCTTCCTAAATAGGTTATAACCACTGATTTTAACATTCCAGTTGTGTGAATCTTCCCACCAGGTTTCAGTAATACCAACCAGATCCAATTTATGCTAATAAGTTAGCAATTCCAATTCCTCTTGTTTATTACCCAGTCTCCTAGTATAACCTTTGTGTGAGCTAGTGTTCACTTCACCTCCCCTCTTCTAGTGCTTCCACGCAACTCATGTAGAAAAGCACATGGAGACCCAGATGTTAGTCATTAAGAATTTTCAGCTAGGATCACACACAATCAACCTCCCACAATCCAGTCCAAAAAGAACAAAAGACATGAACTTAAATCTTAAGTACCAACTTTGTAAAATTTTATAATGGTAAAAGAACAGAACAATAGCTTAATTTCTACTACGCAACAAAGCTATTTCATATTCCGCAAATATTATCTTCACAGTTATATATAAACAAAAGAAGCAAACTAAATCTAAACAAGGTTCATCCCCACAGACACAGTGAGAAGTAACTCAGAGCTTACACTGAATTCACCTGAGTCCCAGTTAAAGTCTTTGTTCATCGACTGTATACAGTCTACTGAGTCTAAAGCACTTCCTTCCTCTTCTTGCAGAGATTGCCACTTGGAACCCACGCAGACCCTCCTCCTCTGCTGGACCAGAGATTGCTCAGTTACCTGTTCAGCCAACGAATTAACAAACCAATCAGTATTAAGTGTATAAATAAAAAACCTTGTTACAAGAAAAGTACAAAACTGAGAATAGCAAAATCTAGATGTTTCTTTCCCCATATTAGAGACTAACAAATTTATTTCAGCAAAAGCTTTCTTAGACTATAGCCCACTTCACTGGATGCATAGAATGCAACACACAGTAGGCCGGAATATATACACACATGAAAAGGTGGAAGTTACCATATCAATTCTAAGAGGCTATTTATACATTAAATACATTTATACATTAAATAAAGTTTGAGACCCATACAACAGTGTTGGGAGAATAACCGCTTGATAAACAAGAAGCTTGGTGTCTATTCGAATGTCATGATCTTCAAAGACCCTGTACCATGAACAAGAAAAACCTACACTGGCACAGCTCAGGCAATGCTGAATTTCTGCATCAATATCTGCGTTGGATGAAAGATGACTTCCGAGGTAGAGGAAATGATTGACATACTCCAGTGCCACTCCATTGATTTTGATAGAAGAGACATGTAATACCTCGTCTGGAGAGGGCTGATAGAGCACTTTAGTCTTCTTGATATTAAGAGTGAGACCAAGCTATGCATAAGCATCACCAAACACATTCCCGATAGTTTGAAGATCTTTCTCAGAATGGGCAAAGATTGCGTTGTCATCAGCATACTGAAGTTCCACAATAGATGTTGTGGAAATCTTACTCTGGGCTTTTCACCTGCTAAGCCTGAACAGCTTTCCATCCATTCTGTAAGTGATTTCAATGCCAGCTATAAACTTCCGAGCAAATAGGTAAAGAATGACGGTGATAAAACCTGCAGACATGGTTGGAGTGAGGATACAGCCCTGTTTGACTCCTGTTTGTACTTTGAAGGGTTCACTCTGGGAGCCAGTGCTACTCAGAACAGTCACTATCATGTTATCATGAAGCAATTTTAGGACATGGATGTATTTATTAGGACATCCAATCTTAGAAAGTACTGTCCAGAGGGCATGGCGATTCACTGAGTCAAAGGCTTTAGTTAGATCAATAGAAGACATGTACAGTGATCAGTTTTGCTCCTGACACTTTTCTTGCAGCTGCTGTGTTGTGAAGATCACATCCACTTTGTGCACCAGTCTCCCCACTTTAAAAGAAGTCCCGCACAGGCATCTTCCATTTTTTGCGGGGGAGTCGCTGCACCCATGACTGAGCAGTCTGTTTTTGGATCCACTCTACTCACCCCACATGGGGAGGGGGTTAGAAAAGGTACCCTAAAAATAGTCCTGCCTCTGTTTTTCCTGGCTGGATAGTTGCATCCAGCAGGATCACCACCTCAGCAGTCAAAAACATAAGAAACTTTTTAACTTTGGAACTTGGAATGCACATACCCCATGGACAATTCAAACAATGACCAGAGCAATGTACAACCATTATTGCTCGTGAATTGAGTCAGTTTAACATTGATATTGCTGCTTTGGCCGAAACTAGAAGAGCTGTTGACGGACAGGTGAGGGAGGAGAAAGGAGGATACACCTACTTCTGGAAGGGAAAATCTATAGATGAACTCAGATTGCATGGAGTGGGCTTTGCTATAAAGAACAAGCTCATAAGGTGTCTCTCTGAGGTACCAATTGACATCAATGAGCGGTTTATGACACTCTGACTGAGGCTCATCAAAGATCAACAGGCACCTATTGCGAGTGCCTTTGCCCCAACACTGGATGCCGATGAAAATGTAAAGGAAGATTTTTATTCTCAGTTGGAAACCATTTTATCGGAGACCCCTAAAGAAGACAAGCTCATTCTTCTGGGGGATTTCAGTGCACGTGTTGGACGAGACTCAGACCTGTGGAAAGGAACAATCGGGAAAGAAGGAGTTGGCAAAAGCAATTTAAATGGAATTCTGCTCCTGAGTATGCTGAACATGAACTTCTTATTACGAACACCCTTTTCCAACAAAAGGAAAAGTTCAAAACATCTTAGAGACACCCACGGTCAAAGCACTGGCATCTTCTCAACTATGTCATAGTTCATGCCCTAGATCATAGTGATGTACTTCTCACAAGAGCAATGACAAGTGCTGATGACTGTTGGACTGATCATTGCCTTGTCCAATCCACAATGAAAATTAAGATCTCTCCCAAATGGAGGCTGCAAAAGAAGCAGGTCAGGCGTAAGCTGAAGGTTCAAGATTTGAAGAACCCTATTAAGCGTAAAAGCTTCCAAGCAGTCTTAGAAGAAAAGCTCCCATCAGAGTTTCCAGAAGAAATTGAGGAACATTGGAGCCAGTTGAAAGCAGACATTATCAATTCCTGTGAGGAAATCATAGGCTACCAAACCAGAAAACATCAGGACTGGTTTGATGAGAACGATGCTGAAATTGAGCAACTCATCAATAAGAAGATAATGTCATTTTGTGCCTGGCAGGATGACATAAATTGTAATTTAACGAGAGAAGCCCATGCAATGGAGAGGGCAGAAGTCCAATGTAAAACCAGAGAACTCAAGAACAAATGGTCGACTGAGAAAGTGCCAGAACTTCAACATCCCGCGGACATCCACAATACATGTGGCTTCTCTAGTGCCACCAAAGCTGTTTATGGGCCAGTCTGTCATGGTATGAATCCTCTTCACTCTAAGGATGGAACCACACTTCTGAAGGACAATGAAGCCATCAGTTCTCGCTAGAAAGAACATTTTAAAGATCTCCTTAACCGTAATTCCTTCCTTGTACTGGAATGCTAAACTGTATTATACAGTTCCTACACTAGGTGGCGTAGTGTGCAACACACCTTACTTAAGCTCACAACAGCCTTTCCAGGCAATGCATTAAAGGAGTTTATAGTGAACACAAAAGGTGTGTATCTCGCTCAGAACAAAGCTCTGTAGCCAGTTTGCATCTGGTACAGGAGCCTGACCTCCTAGTAGCAGCCCTGCAGCCTACTGAGTATGAGTACAAAGTATGCATGACAGAGACTGCAAATGCAATAAGGAGGGCTTAGTGTGAAAAACTCAGAAGTGATGGGTATCCTTTGGCCAGAGGGCAGGCAGCATTCCCAGCTGGTCCTCCCCTCCCGTCCTCCCCAAAAGAAAGGATGCAGGTTTGTAGCAGGATGGGACCCAAGTTGATATACCTGGGTACAATCCAGACCAATAAGTAGATGTATCACCCCTGCTCTCCAACCTGCAGTGTCCTTTACAATGGCTTGCTGCTGTAGCCTCCATCCTGGACTGGTCACAACAACCTCCAGCATATAAGTCACTCCCAGCCATGTCTGTGTCTGGGTGTGTGCAGACAGTCGGCTGCCTGATGACTCTCACAAGCCTTGGTTATACTGCAGGGTGACCTCAACTCACTCCCAGATGCAGATTTCCCCCGCTGTAATCTATGTCTTGTATTGCCCAACCCTCTCCTGGACAATACCAATTTATCTAGGACCATTATTTCATCAGTGGAAATAATCTGTACATATTTTGTTATCCCAAATGGAGATTCCCAAACACTTCACTTGAAACACACTGGACTAGATAAAACAATAAAACAAGTTTATTAATTACAAAGAGCAAGATTTTAAGTGAGTACAATTAACGGGGCAGAAAAATCAGAAACACTTTACAAGAAAAATAAAGATAAAACCCAACTAATGCCTGACTTAACAAGTGCTTTGCATACACCACTATAACAGCACAGCTGCACTGGTGTATGGGCTGGGGTAGGGGCGGAGGACGGAGCATGTATGGCCTGGGGTAGTCAATAGGAGTGGGGGGTTACATATGGGCTGGGGAGGTCAATAGGAGGATGGTGTGTGTGTATGAACTGGGCAGGGAGTCAATAGGAGGAGGAAGGGGTGCGTATGGGTCAGGGGTCCAAAGGAGGAGGAGGAGGGTGCGTATGGGTTGGGGGGCTTGATAGAAGGCAGGGGTGTATTGCCTTGCCCAGTGGGAGCCATCTCTGGAGCTGGGTTGCTGAGGCTCCACCCCAGATCTGGTGATTGCAAGGGGCTGGGCTGGTCTCGTGCAGGCTGGGCAGTGTGGGACAGACAGGAGTGTGTATAAAGGTCAGGTGGGGCAGGTGGAGGCCATAGGAGGACGTGATGCTCTGTACCTTGGGGGAACACCCAGCCACCCCCATCTTCATCCCTATAGAATGATTGTCTGGTATCCAGTGCAAAGTTTGTCATGTCGGGTGTCTTCAGAAGGCTCATGATGCACGGAGCACTTTTGTTACAGTAATGTTATAGTAATATTATAGGTTATAATTTCATGTATGTAGTTATGGGGCTGAAAATGTGTCCTCGTTGCTTAAAATAAGTCCAGGCAAAAACTCTCCAAGAGTAGAGAGGTAGTTCACACCTCAGCAGGGCAGGTATCGGATAAACCCAGCCCAGCCTCACAGGAACAAAGGACGCTGGCCAAGTCAGCAACAAAAAAAGGAAGGGAGTAACCCCCTTTCCTTTGATCAGTTTGGGACTTCAGTGAGGTAATGCTTACCTGACTCAGAACGAGGGAAGGCAACGCCAAGAGGGAAGAAAGGACATGATAAAAGGGAGAGACGTTTGCCTTCTTCTTTCTCTTCCACTTCCATCTACAGACACCACACCAAGTGACTGAAGCACTGATTGACGGGGAGAGCCTGTCTGAAGAGCAACCAGCCAGCCTGTGGTGAGAAGCATCTAAGTTTGTAAGGACATTGGAAGTGTTAAGATCAGCTGAGAATGTGTTTTGCTTTTATTTCATTTGACTTGTTGTGTTTTGAATTATAATCACTTAAAATCTATCTTTCATAGTTAATACATTTGTTTGTTTATTCTACCTGAAGCAGTGTGTTTGGTTTGAAGCGTGTCAGAGACTCCACTTGGGATAACAAGCCTGGTACATAGCAATTTCTTTGTTAAATTGACCAACTCATATAAGCTTGCAGTGACCAGTGGGCAGAACTGAACACTGCAAGACGGAAGTTCCTAAGGTTGTGTCTGGGACAGTGTCTAGTGTAGTCTGGCTAGTGTCATTCGGTTGCACAGTCCAAGGAGCAGCTTATGTGCCAGAGGCTGTGTATGAAGAGCCCAGCAGTGGGGGTTCTCACAGCAGTGCAGGGTAAGGCTGGCTCCCAGAGTCAAGGACTGGAGTGACCTAGCAGATCACCAGTCCAGATGACACCAGAGGGGAGCGTGACAGAGGAACAGCCCTGTAACCCACCAATGCCTAGGCTCCCCCGCCAGCCCTGTGCCCATGCTCAGGAGTTTGTGCAGGCCCAGCACCTGCCCCCCAGTACCCCATGGGACCTGTTCCTCCCACTTGTGGCAGGATCAAGGCCCAGCTGGCATTTGTGGGGATAAAGCACAGTGAGCAACATTCAGTAGCCTGGGGCATGTCAGTAACATCCCTCCCCTCAGCCAGCGTGGGGCTGCAGCAAGTCCCTCCAGTTCCCAGCAATGGGCTGCGTTTCCCATCGGACCGTGATCCTTCCCAGGCTCCGTGCTGTGCCACTGGCAGCATGCTGCCCTCCCTTCCCTGTCATTCTGCAGCTCCTGCCCTGCCACAGGGTTGGAGCATGGGACCAGGGACAGGGGGCCTGAGCATGCCTAGAAGGCACCTCCTCCGCCTCCAGGGAGGATGCGCGGTGTCCATTTCCTTCAGGCGGCTGGTGCCCAAGCTTTGCCTGCGTCAAATGTCTCGTGCCAAAGTGTGACATCAGGTTAGCAACCATGTACCCAGGGCATTCCATCCTGCTCTGCAATGGTGGTGCTGGGTGCTACTGGCTGGAGGCAGACACAGGCATACTCCTGAATGGTTTTGGAAGGGGCTTTAGTATCCATGCTGGATTGTGGGGATGAGGCCTGGCACCAGTATGAGCAGTGGCTTTGCTCTCCTGAGGGGCAAAGGGCCCAGAGAAAGCAGGCTTCCCCCCCAGCACAGACTGGCCCCCAGTCCTCAGCTCTGGGTGAGCCCCCCACGCACACACTCACTAGGGACCAGAGCAGGGGAGCCAGCTCAGCTGAGCCTGCTCATGCTCTCCAGGGCTCTGTGTTGATCCCTGGAGTGTGGCTGAGATCTGCAGCTGCATCAGGAGATACCGTTGTAGAGAGGAAGCATCACCCCTTGGCATGTCTGCAGCCTTGGGCTCTGCCAGAACTTCAGGCCTCACTGATTCTGGAGACCCAGAGCCAGGCCACCACCTCCATAGAGCTGGTGAGGAGACTGCACCCCCTGCAGTCAGATTCAGCATCGCTGAGGGGACCTGCATCATCTCTCCAGACCTGGAAACAACTGAGCCATTTTTTGGCTCAAACTTTGAAAAATATTGACTTTTGGGTGGAGAAATTTCAGCCTAAAGTTTACAAAAGTAACTGATTCCCCATTAAGTGGGCAGATCTGGTGGAGCATTATTGTGGCTTCCCAGAGCAGGAAGGTGTATTTTTCTGATTGCACTCATCACTGAGAGTTGTTGGCATAAAGTAAGTGAAATGCAAACTGCTCTGACTAGCTACCAGCGTAGCTCAGCTGAGGGATGGCACTGCTGGTTCCTGGCCACGCCCATGTTACTTCAAGGTGCTTGTCTTCAGAGGCATTTTTGGCAGCTGCCCCACTCCTATGAGAGAGAGAGAGCCAGGGGAGGCCAGAGCGGCTGCACATGCGGACAGCCAATCAAATGAGGGCTTATTGGCAGCCAATCAGGGCCAGTGTTAGAGCCAGCCAATCAGGGCTAGGCGAGGCCCTATAAAAAGGCTGCTTAGGCAAAGAGCAGGTAGTCTGTCCCAGACCTTCAAAGGAGAAGGTCTGTCTCCTGCTCAGGAGACCAGCACTCTAGACAGAGCAGTTCTGGGCAGGTTCAGGAGAGCAGAGGTGAGCGCTTCAGCCTGACTCCTGCCAGACTGTGGAGCCTGGCAGAAAGGGGCAAAGGGCCAGAGGGGAGGCAGCCTAGCGACAGAAAGGCAAGGGGAGAGAAGAAGGGTAGAGAGGCTGCTGTCAAAGGGTCCCTGGGTTGAGACCTGGAGTAGAGGGTGGGCCTGGGTCCCCCACTTTCCCCTTTTGTGCTGCACTGGGCCATGAGCAGCGGCCAAATCAGGCTGCAACCTGTCCCCATGACACAAGAGGGGCTGGACTTGGGGGTTGTGGCAGGCCACTGAGGCTAGTGTAATGACTGCAGTTAGCCTTCCCCACCCCACCCCCCCGAAAGGGGTGAGGATGGACTTTGGGGGCAGTGCCGGAGGGCAGTGTCCTGAAGAGGATGCTGCTGAGCCATGAGAAGAGCAACGTGGGTCTAGATGCCAGGAAAGGACAAGGGACTGACAGGACACCATCAGCAGAGGGTGCTCCATTTGGACTGTGAGCTAATTCCTGGACTGTCCAGCAGGAGCGGCCATAGTGGTGAGCTGTACCCCCATTACATGCAGGCAGAGGAGAGGGTGTAACATATGCCAAACATGGAACTCTTCCAATTAAAGGTCAAACCCATGCTAAGGGAGGTGCTGCATTAACCTAGCTAGTCACTGCCAAGACCAGTGTTTAAGGGAGGCATCTGAGTAAGTAAGGATCTGAGTGCATTCTCCCCTGTCAGGTAGCTGGGAGAGGGAGAGACTTCGGGAGCAAACTGTATTTACAGGAATACACTTACTTTGCCAAGATGTCCAGCAGGTAGAGTGGTGTTGTGCAAAGTGATCAACTTTGGCTGGCCTTGGGTTACAAATCACTTTAGTACTGAACGCAGGGATAATGAAATGTTATCAATTTGTTGTCTTCAACGTATGAATAAAAGGGAGCAGAACTGTGCTGAGTGTGACCCAAATGAGGATCACCCTCAGTTGAAAGGTCCTTATAAGCCAGGGGCTTGAATGCCATAATTTTGTGAAAGTAAGAGGGGTGGGGACAGGTGTCCTAGCCAGGAGCTGTGAACCCTCCTTAAGGGTCTCTGGTCTGATTTTTAACTCATTCCTCCCCACTTTTTAAAGATAGAGCTAAATAGGCTTCATTAGGAGTCTTTTGTTGTCTTAAAGTGGTCAAATGAGAGCTGAAATCACTTGTAGGACAGCATTTCTGCCCAGCCTGCAGAGAGCTGAAAATCACTACAGAACGGACCTGCAGAGGTCACAGAAGAGAGGCAGGCGGCAGAAGAAGGTGACTGATGGGTTGGCTGGCAAAAGAGCAGCTCATGGGGTGGCCAGCAGAGAGAAGGCACAGCGGGCAGGGCAGCCAGCCAGCATAAGGCCTCAGATGGCAGAGCAAGCAAGATGCCTTCTTCCCCAGGTGGATGGTGAACTCTCATAGGTGCACCTTTGAACCCTGGACCCTCACTGACCAAGGACAACCACAGTGAGTGGGGTATGGTGAGGGAACAGAGAGGGACATAGTAAAGGAACTTTTGGTTGTAGAACTCAAAAACATGAGACGGAAGGCACTGCCCCACACTCTCGGGAGTGGGTGTCCTGCTAACAGCTTTCTGATTATGAATCTGCTTGTGGCATTATCCCTAATTCATGTCGGGTGACTTCCTTCCATTCATTAAAAGTTTCTTTTCTACACTGACTCTATTGCCTCTCAGAGGCATCCAGAGATGGTGTGTAATTTTCCCAGGTTACTGGGTGAGGGCTTGAGCCAGTTCTGTGTTGTGGTGTTGAAAAGGAAGCACTAGATATTGAACCAGGCCCTGGTTGCTGCCAGCTGCGTCTGACAGAAGGGTAACAATACAGTTGCCTAATGGGGCCAGAGCATTGACGGGGAGCCAACTGCAAAGCTTGAAAAGCAGGCTGAGATGAGCGTATTGAGCAACATGTGCTCAGGGCGTGCCTGGGACTTGGTTCCAGTCCCTGATTCCTTACAGACTTCCTGTGTGACCTTGGGTAAGTCACACAGTCACTGTGTGTTTCAGTTCCCTACCTGTGCCCCGGGGATAGGAGCATTGCCTTTCCTGTAGGGCACCTGGGAAGAGAAACACACTGAAGATTGTGAGGTGTGGTGAGAACCATATCATGCACAGGCCAGGCCCCCACACGATCCTCTGCCCTGAAGCAATGCCACGTACTGCCCAGCCAATCAGGATTAAGGCATGTTATCATTCATGGCCTCCGATCTGATGGAAGTGAGATTTAAGGACAGATTTGACTTCTTCCTATTTTCCCCTTGTGGAGTCACTATAGGGCAGCAGGGCAGTTGTCCAGGGGCCTGATCGGTGCATTTCCTAGGTTAACATGACTGTATTTTTAGAAAGGAACCTTCACTCTGAACTTGCTGTGTTTATAATGCTTGATTTTGAGCTAACTGAAACATCCCTGTAATGTTTTATCCCTTTCATTACTCCTCCGAGCTCTCAACCTTTACTCCACCTTCACGTAGGTTTTGGTCTGGGAATCTCCTTAGTTATTTTACCAATACGAAAATTTCAGCTACAAAGCCTAACCAAGAAACCCAAAGACAATGTTGCCACACAGCATCTCTGCAGACCAGGAAGTATCTGGTCTCAATCTTAAATAATACATTTATTTTAACCTTTAAGCTCAGTTTCTTCAGTTCCCAGAGCAGGCAGAGAGTCCTGACACTGTAATCAGGTGTGCAGCTGACTGGCCCCACCGGAACAGCTCAGTGCAGTGTAGCACAGATGGAACGAGTGGGAACTGAGGCTGGTAGTGCACAATGTATTCCTTTAATTTAGAATTCTCTGCTGGGGAAACTGCTCTGGAAAGTGGACAGTGGGAGAGTCCAGCATACGCCTTCACTTTACAATGCAGCGCAGTCTTGACCAGTAGCCACTACTACCTATAGGGTTCAACAGCCCTACATCACAGCCACTGATTCTGGAAAATGTGTTTTATTCCCAAACTGCAGACCCGCCCCAAGCCACAATCCTGACTTCCACCTCCTTCTCCTGACAATGCACTCCCGTCCTGACTCACAGCCCCCTACTCCAGTCAATACACCATAAATCTGACCTTCAGCCTCTTCTCCTCTATATGAAATCTGTGACAAGTTTATCTGGCCTGTATGGCTCTCTAGAGAAGGCCCTGTAGTCCTACAGCACCCCGCCCCAGAAAAGGAGCAGTGAAGGTGGATCCTCCAAGCCTGCCTAGAAAGGTCTTATGGAAGCAGCCAACCAGAGCCCAGCAGACTCATATAAAAGGAGCTGCAGGGTGGTAGCCACCACAGGTCAGTTCCTGGTTGGGAGTCTGCTGGCAGGACATAGCAAAGTGGAGCACCTGGCTGGGACCAGAGGCAAGGTGAGGCAGGCCAGCCCAGCACCTGTCTGGGACCAAAAAATGGAGCAAGGCAGGGTAGGACAGCACCTGCCTGGGACCCGAGGGGCAGGGGGCTCCTCTCTAGCCATAGGAGCTGGAGGGGCAGCCAGGCTTTGATCACCTGGCACAGGATCACCCGCCCCAAGCATTCCTTGAGGCATGGGTGAAAAGTTCCTTATCCCTTTCACTTAATGCTGGGGAAGGGTACAAGGAACAGAAGGTGCCCATTCACAGACCTTTCATGGTCTGGAATGCAGTGCTATGTTACACAGCTGAAAATGTTTCTCCTGTTCCAACCTTACAACCCCTTTCCCCATCTTACTTTTTTTTTTGTTCTCCCTCTTTACTTATGTATGTTAAATAAAGTAAATGGATTTTTTTAAAAATCTTTGAGTAGAAGCAGTGAGCTTGGGTGCGGGGTTGGTTTTACAGGGAAAGTGATACAAGGCCGATGAAGGTTTGGGAAAGCACACTGCAGACAAATAGCTCACATTACTGTGACTCATTACTGAAACGGCTTTTCAAAGCCTCACAGATATATAGTGCCCCTTGCTGTGCTCTTATTGCCCTGGTGTCTGGCTGCTCAAAAATGGCTACCATGTGATCTGTCTCAACTGCCCCCCTCACACCAAAAATTTCCCCCCTTTTTTTTCACAGATATTATGGAGCACACAGCAGGCAGCTATAACTGTAAGGATGTTCTCTTCACTAAGGGCCAACCTTGTTAGTAAACTTCTCCAGCACCCTTTTAAATGACCATAGGTACATTCAACCACCATTCTGCACTTACTGAGCCTATAGTGGAACTATTACTACTGTCCAGATGGCTGGTGTATGTCTTCATGAGCCATGGGATCAAGGGATAGGCTGGGTTTCTCAGGATAACTATAGGCATCTGTGTCATCAATGTTCATTTTATGGTCTGGAAAGAAAGTGCCAGATTGCAGCCAGTGGTTTGAGCATTGGCCTGCTAAACCCAGGGTTGTGAGTACAGCCCTTGAGGGGACCATTTAGGGATATGGGGCAAAAATCTGTTGGATGATTTAATTGGGGATTGGTCCCGCTTTAAGTAGAGGGTTGGACTAGATGATCTCCTGAGGTGCCTTCCATAAGAATATCAGAGAGGCCATACTGGGTCAGACCAAAGGTCCATCTAGCCCAGTATCCTGTCTATCGACAGTGGCCAATGCCAGGTGCCCTGGAGTGAGTGAACCTAACAGGTAACGATCAAGTGATTTCTCTCCTGCCATCCATCACCCCCTTCTGACAAACAGAGGCTAGGGACACCATTCCTTACCCAGCCTGGCTAACAGCCATTAATGGACTTAACCTCCATGAATTTGTCCAGTTCTCTTTTAACCCCTGTTATAGTCCCAGCCTTCACAGCCTCCTCAGGCAAGAAGTTCCGCAGGTTGACTATGCGCTGTGTGAAGAAGAACTTCCTTTTATTTGTTTTAAACCTGCTGCCCACTAATTTCAATGGGTGGCCCCTAGTTCTTCTATTATGGAAACAAGTAAATAACTTTTCCTTATTCACTTTCTCCACACCACTCATAATTTTATAGACCTCTATCATATCCCCCCTTAGTATCCTCTTTTCCAAGCTAAAAAGTCCTAGCCTCTTTTATCTCTCCTCATATGGGACCCGTTCCAATCCCCTAATCATTTTAGTTGCCCTTCTCTGAACCTTTTGTAATGCCAGTATATCCTTTTTGAGATGAGGAGACCACATTTGTACGCAGTATTCAAGATGTGGGTGCACTGTGGATTTGTATAAGGGCAATAAGATACTCTCTCTCTTATTCTCTATCCCTTTTTTAATGATTCCTAACATCTTATTTGCTTTTTTGACTGCCGCTGCACACTGCATGGACATCTTCAGAGAACTATCCACGATGACTCCAAGATCTTTTTCCTGATTAGTTGTAGCTAAATTAGCCTCCATCATATTGTACATATAGTTGGGGTTATTTTTTCCAAAGTGTATTACTTTACGTTTATCCACATTAAATTTCATTTGCCATTTTGTTGCCCAATCATTTAGTTTCGTGAGAGCTTTTTGAAGTTCTTCACAGTCTGCTTGGGTCTTAACTATTTTGAGCAGTTCAGTATCATCTGCAAACTTTGCCACCTCACTGATGAATAAGTTGAATAGGATTGGTCCTAGGACTGACCCTTGGGGAACACCACTAGTTACCCCTCTCCATTCTGAAAATTTACCATTTATTCCTACCCTTTGTTCCCTGTCTTTTAACCAGGTCTCAATCCATGAAAGGATCTTCCTTCTTATCCCATGGCAACTTAATTTACATAAGAGCCTTTGGTGAGGGACCTTGTCAAAGGCTTTCTGGAAATCTAAGTACACTACGTTCACTGGATCCCCCTTGTCCACAGGTTTGTTGACCCCTTCAAAGAACTCTAATAGAATAGTAAGACATGATTTGCAACCCTGATATTCTATTTCTGAACAGACCTGAGTTCCTGAAAAATGTGTGTCATGAACCTTTCCCAACCATCCTATGCTGATGTCAGTGAAACACCCCTTCTGATCCACCAGCACTGGCAACACCCTTGAGAAGTATCCCTTTTGGCTTATGTACTTTCTGGCAAGGTGGTCGGGTGCCAAGATGGGGATATGCGTGTGATCTATTACCCCAATGCAGGTAGGAAACCCGATCATGGCAAAAACATCCTTTATGTCCTGCACATTTCCCAGACTCACTATCCTTTGTAGCAGAAGTCAATTAATGGCCCTGCACACTTGGAGCACAGCAGCTCCCATAGCTGATTTACCTACTGTAAATTGAGTCCCCACTGACCAGTAACTTACTGGTGTTGCAAGCTTCCACTAGCAATCACCACTTGCTTCTCCACTGTAAAAGCAGCTCTCATTTTTGTGTTGCTGAACTACTAGGCAGGGGAAAGCTTGGCACAGATTTCCTGGAAGGTGGCCTTCCACATTCGAAAGTTCTGCAGCCACTGCTTATCATCCCATACCTGCAAATTGTTGCTGTTCCACCAGTCAGTGCTTGTTTCACAGGACCAGAAATAGCGCTCAACAGAATGCAGTTGCCAGCACCAACTGTGAATTGTTTTTTTCAATGGCTTGCAGCAGGGCTGCTTGCAGGACATCACTGTGTTCTGCGTGGTGGACCCTACTTTGGTTCTGGAAATACTACAGGAGAAGGTGCAAGGTGTTTGAGATGCTCACAGCAGGAGTGCACAACTGAGAAGGCTCCATGCTTCTCAGGTTATGGTGTAAGTGTGGCAGTATTAAGACATGAAAACCACTGGGTTGTTTTGCCGCAGAGCACAATGCATTATGGGATGCCGACACAATGTTCCTATTCTCCTCTGTGACAATGTTTTAGTGCCATGAGGCATTGCCCAAACTTCCCAAAACACACTGCATCAAGTTGCACTTTGGTATGGCTTCCCCGTGATGCACTGCTTTCTGGATCAATGCAGGCACTGCTAGTGAGGATGCACTCCAACAAGACAATGAGCACGGTGAGGCCATGCAGAATCGATGTAATTAATTTGGAGACTCAAGGACAAATTAGATAAAGTCAACTTTATTTTATAGAGTAGACAGGCCCCCTATGATAAAGCACAAGCCTGACCTGCAGCCCCCAACACCTGCAAGCCTGAGGTTTAGACCTCTGCTCCTGAGAATGCACAACTGTCCTGATCCACAGCCTACTACTCCTCACCATGCCCCACAAGCCTGACCAGCAGCCTCAAATTCCTACTGACCATCCCATTTTCACCTGCAGCCCTAATCTCGACAATAAACCAAAATCCCAATAGCGGAGCCCCTACTCCTCATGACACACCACAGTCATCACACTCAGCCCCTACTCCTGGCAATACACCCAACCTCCCATTCTTAACCCCTACTTCTCACGATACACCACAATCACCACTATTACCCCTCCTCCTTGCAGTACAGCACAATCACCACCCTCAGCCCCTACTACTCACAATACACCACAGTCTCCACCCTCGGCCACTATCCTTCACGACACACCACAATCACTACCCTCAGCCCCAACTCCTGGTGAATCACAAAAATTTCCATCCTGAGCCCCTGTTCCTCACAATGCAACATAATCACCAGCCTCAGCCCTTACTAATAGTGATATACCACAATCATCATCCTCAGCTCCTACTCTTGGCGATTCACCACAGTCACCACGCTCAGCCCTTATTCCTGATGATGCACCACAATTGCCAACCTCAGTCCATAATTCTCGCAGTACTCCATAGATTCATAGACTTCAAAGTCAGTAGGGACCATTATGATCATCTCTCCTGCACAACGCAGGCCTTGGAATCTCACCCACCCACTTCTGTAATAAACCCCTAACTTATGTCTGAGATACTGAAGTTCTCAAATCATGGTTTAAAGACTTCAAGGTACAGAGAATCCTCCAACAAGTGACCTGTGCCCCACGCTGCAGAGGAAAGAGAAAACTACCCAGAGCCTCTGCCAACCTGCCCTGGAGGAAAATTCCTTCCCGACCCCAAATATGGTGATCAGCTAAACGCTGAGCATGTGGGCAAGACCCACCAGCCAGACACCCAGGAAAGAATTCTCTGTAGTAACTCAGATCGCACCCATCTAACATCCCATCACAGGCCATTGGGCATATTTACTGCTAACAGTCAAAGATCAATTAATTGCCAAAATTAGGTAGCCCATCCTACCATCTCCTCCATAAACTCATCCAGCTTAGTCTTGCAGCCAGACAGGTCTTTTGCCCCGACTGCTCCCCTTGGAAGGCTGTTCCAGAACTTCACTCCTCTGATGCTTAGAAACCTTCGTCTAATTTCAAGTCGAAACTTCCTGCTGGCCAGTTTATATCCATTTGTTCTTGTGTCCACATTGGTACTTAGCTTAAATAATTCCTCTCCCTCCCTGATATTTATCCCTCTGATATATTTATAGAGAGCAATCATATCACCCCTCAGCCTTCTTTTGTTTAGGCTAAACAAGCCAACCTCCCTGAGTCTCCCCTCATAAGACAGGTTTTCCATTCCTCGGATCATCCTAGTAACCCGTCTCTGTACCTGTTCCATTTTGAATTAATCCTTCTTAAACATGAGAGACCAGAATTACACACAGTATTCCAGATGAGGTCTCACCAATGTCTTGTATAATGGTACTAACAGGTCCTTATCTCTACTGGAAATATCTTGCCTGATGCATCCCAAGATGGCATTAGGTTTTTTCATGGCCATATCCCATTGGCAGCTCATAGTCATCCTGGGGTCAACCAATACTCCAAGGTCCTTCTCCTCCTCCATTACTTCCAGTTGATGCGTCCCCAGCTTATAACTAAAATTCTTGTTATTAATCCCTCAATGCATGACCTTGCACTTTTCACTATTAAATTTCATCCTATTACTATTACTGCAATTTACAAGGTCATCCAGATCTTTCTGTATAATATCCTGGTCCTTCTCTGTATTGGCAATACCACAGCTTTGTGTCATCCACAAACTTTATTAGCACACTCCCATTTTTTGTGCCGAAGTCATTAATAAAAAGATTAAATAAGATTGGTCCCAAAACTGATCCCTGAGGAACTCCACTGGTAACCTCCCTCTAGCATGACAGTTCACCTTTCAGTATGACCCGCTGTAGTCTCCCCTTTAACCAGTTCCTTATCCACCTTTCAGTTTTCATATTGATCCCCATCTTTTCCAACTTAACTAATAATTCCCCATGTGGAACCGTATCAAATGCCTTCCTGAAATCAAGGTAAATTAGATCCACTGCATTTCCTTTGTCTAAAATATCTGTTACTTTCTCAAAGGAGGAGATCAGATTAGGTCGAGCCAAACTATCTTTTGTAAAACCATGTTGTATTTTATCCCAATTACCATTGACCTCAATGTCCTTAACTATTTTCTCTTTCAAATTTTTTTCCAAGACCTTGCATAGTACAGATGTTAAACTAACAGACCTGTAGTTACCCGGATCAATTTTTTTCCCTTTCTTAAAAATAGGAACTATGTTAGCAATTCTCCAGTCATACAGTACAGCCTCTGAATTTACAGATTCATTAAAATTCTTGCTAATGGTCTTGCAATTTCATGTGCCAGTTCCTTTAATATTCTTGGATGATTATCTGGGCCCCCCAATTTAGTCCCATTAAGCTGTTCAAGTTGAGCTTCTACCTCGGATGTGGTAATGTCTACCTCCATATCCTCATTCCCATTTGTCGTCCTGCTATTATCCCTAAGCTCCTCATTAGCCTCATTAAAAACTGAGGCAAAGTATTTGTTTAGCTATTGGGCCATGCCTAGATTATCCTTAACCTCCACTCCATCCTCAGTGTTTAGCGGTCCCACTTCTTCTTTCCTTGTTTTCCTCTTATTTATATGGCTATAGAACCTTTTACTGTTGGTTTTAATTCCCTTTGCAAGGTCCAGCTACACATGGTTTTTAGCCTTTCTCACTTTATCACTACATTTTCTGACCTCAATAAGGTAGCTTTCCTTGCTGATCCCTCCCATCTTCCATTCCTTGTATGCTTTCTGCTTTTTTTTAATCACCTCTCTAAGATGCTTGCTCATCCAGCTTGGTCTACAACTCGACTATGAATTTTTTCCCCTTTCTTGGGATGCAAGCTTCTGATAGTTTCTGCAACTTTGACTTGAAGTAATTCCAGGCCTCCTCCTGCCTTTAAATCCACAAGTTCTTCAGTCCAATCCACTTCCCTAACTAATGTCCTTAATTTTTTACAGTTAGCCCTTTTGAAATAAAAAACCCTAGTCTCACATCTGTTTTTGTTTATCCTTCCATTCAGTTTGAACTGAATTAGCTCATGATCGCTTGAACCAAGATTGTCCCCTACAATCATTACTTCTATGAGGTCCTCACTACTCACCAAAACCAAATCTAAAATAGCATCCTCTCTTGTGGGTTCAGCAACTACTTGATGAAGGAATCCATCAGCTATCGCATCTCAGAGCCCTATTATTATTGCTAGCACTTGTCCTCCAGTCTATATCTGGGAAGTTAAAGTCTCCCATGATCACATAATTCCCATTAGTATTTACTCCATTTAAAACATTAAAGAGGTCTCTATCCATATCCAGATTAGATCCTGGTGGTCTATAGCACACCCCGAGCACTATCCCAGGGGAGGCTCTAGTAGTTTTCTTCCCCAATGTGATTTTTGCCCAGACAGATTCTGTCATCCATTCCATCACTTCTTATTTTTCTACAGTCTACCTCATCACTGATATACAATGCTACTCCACCACCTTTACCTTTATTTCTGTCCTTCCTAAACAGCACATACCCTTCAACACCTGTACTCCAGTCATGATTACTATTCCACCATGATTCTGTTATCCTTATAATATCTGGTTTCACTTCCTGCATCAGTAGCTCTAGTTCCTCCATTTTGTTACCTAGGCTTCTTGCATTGGTGTACAAACATGTTTATCTGATTAGGCACGGACACATTGGCCTCACACACATTCTTTACTCAATTAGGCATGAACATTCTACCACCAGTATCACCTTTTAGCCTGGTATCTACATTACTCTTCCTCTTTATGTCCATTCTCCTACCTATGGCTGTATCCTTTCTTACTTAGTTTTCTTCTCTCTCAGTGTTAAAAGCCGGTATGGAGATTACCTGCATATCTCCCAACCATCTTACCAAGCTTCCTAGTTTAAAGCTCTCTTAACAAGTTGTGCCAGTCTCCATCCCAGAAGTCTATTTCCCTCCCTACTCAGGTGAAGTCCATCCCAAGAGAACAGTCCTCTGTCCCTGAATGCCTCCCAGTAGCCGTACATCCCAAAGCCCTCCTTTATAGCACCACTGTCTAAGCCATCTATTGATCATCATAATCTTGTCACACCTTTGTTGCCCTTCTCTAGGAACAGGCAGAATCCCACTGAAGATCACCTGGGCCTCCATTTCCTTAAGCATCTTCCCCAGCCTGGCATAGTCTCCCTTGATACGTTCCAGCAAAAATCTAGCTGTATCACTTGTTCCCACATGAAGGACAATCAGTGGATTCTTTCCCGCTCCCATTAGGATCCTCTTCAGCCTCAGGTCCACATCCTGTATCTTAGCACCCAGCAGACATTACACCCTTCTGTTCTCTGGATCAGCTCTGGTTACAGGCCTGTCTATTCTTCTCAGTAAGGAGTCCCCAGTCATGTAGACCTGCCTTTTCCTGCTGATGGTGCGATTCTCCGGTCTATCCCTGTTCCCTCTGGATGCAAGACCTCTCGATTCTATTCTTCTGTGCAATCCTTTTCAAACCATCCTGTATCCTCCTGGGGCTCATATTTGGTGTTGTCATCTCCATTGACTCTTCCCCTTTTCCTATAGGACTAGTCACTCTTTTCTTCTTCCTGGCCCTCCCAGCTTCAGTGATCACCTGTTGTTCCCCCTCTTCACTTTCCAACTCCACATACCTGTTCCTGAGCTCTATTTCTCCTTCGCTAGCCCAACTTTTCCTCTGCCTGGTTCTCTTAGTCACATGCTTCCACTGTCCATTCTCTTCACCCAGCAGTCTCCCCTCAAAGTTCTTTGATCCTGCCTCCATCAGCAAGTCTGAGCTTTTCCCTTCAGCCTCCTCATGTCTTTGCTCCATCATCATCTCGAAATCCCTTCTAAACTCCACCAGATTTTCCACCTGCATCTCCAATCCTCGGCTCTGTTCCTCCATCAGCTCTATCTGGCGGCACTTCATGCAGATGAAACTTATTTCAGGTAGCCCCTCCAGGATCATGTACATACCGCAGCTTCTACATCTGGTCATCTTCATCGTGTCCTCCACTGCTTGGGTCACTACCACTGATGCCTCTGTATCTGTCATAGCCTTCTCACCTAAGTCCTTCTCCTCCAACAGAACTCCCACTCAAAATCCCCTGTTTACAAGCTCCTGTGCTGCTGCAGCTGTCTGTCTACTTCTCACGGTGTACCACAATCGCCATCCTCACCCCCTACTCCTGGCAAAGCACCCAACCTGCCAGCCTCTGTCAATGCACACCTTGTACATGGGGGTTGCTGGGATGCTACCAGGTCAGGCTTTTGGTACCAGATACAGACGGGCCACAGAGTAACTGTCTCAGAGACAGACACATGGGTGTTGTGCGGATGGGGGGATGGAGATCGGGGGGGCAGTGCCCCCCCCAAACTGCAAGCCTTGGGCACACATGGAATTTGCGCCTCCCATGTGTGGCCCCATTGGCCTGACTGGAACTGTCCCCCTCCCCCGGATATAGAAGTCAAACTTCACCTATGACCAGATGGGTTCACAGGGGTGCTGGAACAATTTTTGTTGTGTGGATGCTGAGAGCTATTGAACCAAGCTGTAAACCCTGTATATCATGGTAACCTCATCAAACCAGGGGGTGCTGCTGCACCCCCAGCATGCTTAGTTCCATCACCTATGTGGGTTCAGTATAACATCCTGTAATGCTCTGCCCAGGAGGGGAAGGTCGGTTAAATAAGAAGTGATACACACTGCCATCTAGTGGCTGAACAGTATTATACAGTGTAGTGTACCTAACACCCTCTGCTCCTGAGGATGCTCCTCAGTTGCAACCCTCAGTCTTCCTACCTCTGAGGTTGCACCCCCACAGTTCTAAACCTCATCCCTCGCAACTCCTAAGGCACAATCCCAGTCTGTAGCCCCTTACGTCTGACAATGCACCACACTTCGACCCACAGCCCACACTGCTCCCAACAATGTGCCACAATCCCAACCGGCAACACAACACTCCTGATTATACATTACATTCCTGACCCACAGCCCAGCCTATTCTTAACTACACACCACAACCCTGACTGTCAGTCCTCTACACCTGAGAATGCACCACAATCCCGAACCACAGCCTCCTACTCCTGATGATATACCCTCAAACCCAACCCACAGCCCACTCTGTTCGGAATGATGCACCGCACTCCCAAGCCCCCATTCTTAACGATGCACCACAATCTTGCCCTGAATCCTCCCTGCTCTTGAAGATGCAGCAACATCCGAACCCACAGACCCGCTACTCTTGATGAAGCACCACAATTCCACCCTGCAGAAGCAGAGCCCCTACTTCTCACAAAGCACCACACACTCAACCCTCAGCCCCCTCGGCTCTGAACAATGCACCACAGCCCCAACTCACGGATCCCCTACACAGTACAGACCTGACTTGCTATTGCACTTAGCACATTGGTACTGGCCTCATAGAAATGCCATGGAGGAGATCATTGCAGTGGTGCTGTAGCTATGTTGGTCCCAGAATATAGAAAGACAAGGTGGTGAGGTAATAACTTTTATTGGACCATCTTCTGGTGGGGAAAGAGACAAGCTTTTGAGCTTACACAGAGCTCTTCTTCAGATCTGGGAGAGGTACCCAGAGAGTGTCTCAGCTAAATACAAGGTGGAAGAGATTGTTTAGCATAGGGAGTTCACATGTTGTAAAAGACTGTTTGTGGTAAAGTGGCCTGTTAACACCTCTGCAGTCATAGGACAAAAAAATGGAGGTTAGTGGGTTACAGATTCTTGTAATGAGCTGTAAATCCAGTATCTTCATGTTTTTAATGCCTATCAAAGTTATGCATTTAAGCTGTCAGGCTCCTCTTGGAGGTGAGGTGCAGGTTTCCTTTGAGGATGAGAACTGGCAGGTCAGATATGAAGTGATTGCTTTGTGAGAAGTGTTCGCCTACAGGTGATGTGGTGATTTTATCATTTTCCTGTGCAAATACATTTGAGAGCCAAGTAATTGTCTGGTTACACCCAGAGTTATTGGGGCATTTAGTGCACTGCATGGGGTATACAAATTGTTGTGATAGGCATGTGTAGGGGATACACAACTTGTGATAGATAGGGATCTTGAAATGGGTGTTTGGGCGGGTATTAATCATTGTAGCAGTGGAGATATGTCTGCAGGTTTTGCATCTGGGATCTTTAAGTTGGTATGTCCTGGTCTGTAGGGAGCTTGTATCTGATGATGAGCTTGGTGAGGTTGGGGATTGTTTGAAGGCCTGAGAGAAGGTTCAGGAAAGATTTATTTCAGGATAGGGGCCCCATTGAGTATGGGAATTGTTTGATAATATCCCATATGGATTCTGGGGGCGGGAGGGGGTCACAGTTAAGAGTTGTACCATCAAAGGGTGTTTTATTCCCCTGTATTGAAGCAGGTTCTGTCAGGTTATTTGGGTGGCCCATTCCATGATGTGATCTACTTCTCTGGTGGAGTATCCTTGTTTGAAGGCAGTTTTAAGTGTGTTAAGGTGTATATCCCAGACTTTCTCCTCAGATCATATTCTGTGGTTTCTGAGTACCTGGCTGTAGATAAGATGCCTTGATGTGTTTGGAGTGGTTGCTGGCTCTGTGGAGCTAAGTGTGGTAATCCATGGGTTTCTTGTGTATAGTTGTCTGTAGGGTTCCATTGTTGAAGCTGATCATATTGTCCAGGAAATTGACACTGTTTTGGGAGTGTTCTAAAGGGAGTTTAATGAATAGGTGTTGGTTGTTGAAGTTGTAGTGGAAATCTATGAGAAGTTTGTTATCTGTCCAGAGGATAAAAATATCATCAGTGTGTCTCAGGCAAATCATTGGTTCCATAGTATATTTGTCCAGAAGTTCTCCCTCAAGGTGGTTCAGGAACAGGTTGGTATATTGGGGAGCCATCCTAGTTCCCATGGTTTGGACAAACTGTCACTGAATATAAAGTTGTGACAGTTGAGGATGAAATAGATGAGTTTGGAGATGCTTGGGGTGGATAACTAAGCGTTTTCTGCTTCCTTGTAGATAATTGGGATAGGCAGCAATGGCATCACGGTGAGGGATGTTGGTGAACAGGGACTTCCATGGTGGCAAGGATGGTATTCCAGGGGAGGTTGTTGAGTTGTAGAGTTTCTGGAGGAAGTCAGCTGTATCCTGGAAGAACCTGTCTCTTTGTGTAGTGAGTGGTTTGAAGATGGTTTCTATGAGTCCCAATATTCCTTCAGTAAACCTACCACGCCAGATATGATGGGTCTGCCTGAGTTCCCTTGTTTGTAGATCTTGGGAAGCCTGTAGAAGGTCCCAGGGGTGGGTTTGTGGGGGATGCGGTTGTAGAGTTTCTTTGGGAGTTGCTTGGATAAGGATTTGATGATATCCTTAAATTCCTGAATAAACAGCCCAAACGTGCTGTTCTGTTTGCTTTCTTTCAATTCACCTTTAGACAGAGACTTTAGCAGCAGCAGACTCCACAGAACATAGCCATCCTCCCCACAGCACACTGCCCACAGACACACACAGCCGAAAACATTCAATAGAAGAAGCTGGCATGACCGGTTTGTGTTTGGATCAAAGCCTTGCACGTGACTTCTTTGTGGCAGACAATTACAGCAGTCTAACAAAGCCCGGGAATTATGGACTCACTCACATCTGTTGCTTCACCTGTTGTCTTAATTTGATTGTGCCCATTCTCCTGAACAGTGAATGGCTGGCAATGAGAGTGGGGACAGTCCACAAGGCAGCAGCACTCATTGTACTAAGTCCATGAAAGCTCATGAGACTCTTTCCTGAATCCAGCTAAGGAAAAGTCTTCAAATCAAAAGGTCATTCAAGCTATTCAAACCAGATGGGCTTCTCTCTCCTGCCTGATGGACCATAATCTGCATGAGAGAGCCAGTCACATGTACAGCAACACTCGCAGGGACTGCTCTTTCATCTGTCCATGCTCAAAGCAACTTCTCTTTCAGAACATAGCGCCAGACCCAAAGCTCTCTGGTGTCAATGGGAATCTTCCTATTGACTCCAATGGAGTCTGGATCAGGCCTAAAAAGTAGGAGCACCTACACCAAGTGAATACAAATCCAGACCTGCTCAAACATTTGTCCTTTAAGAAGCAGATTCCATATTAGTTAATTTTTTTACCCTAGGTTCCAGGTCCGATCACTGCAACTTTTAGATGGGGGCTCATTAATCTGGCCGATAAATGCATAGCAATATACCGTGGTTGAAAGCTGAAGCAAGACAAATTCAGGCTGGAAATGAGGTGCAGTATTGAACTATTGAAACAAGTTACCTAGAGTGGGGGCTGATTCCCCCTCACTTGACTGCTTTAAATCAGGTCAGACCTTCTTTCTACAAAAGCTCAACACAAAGGCCTGGCCTTGATGCAGGAAGTATGTGGGTACATTCTTGGCTCTGTGTTATACAGGAGGTCAGACTCGAATGATCATCATGGGACCTTCTGGCCTTTACCATCATGTATATGATAGTTCAAATGCTACAGAAATGTCAGAATGAGAAAGTGTGTGTTACTGTTCTGCAGACACTGAAATGGGAATGGGTAATGGTTCTTGGGGTGATCATTTAGGGTGATCTTGGGTCAGTCATCTCATTACCCCTTGGCTCCAGCAAGAGGGACTTTCTCTGGTGGTGGCTAGGTATAGGCTCCTTGATGGTCTAGCTGTTCAGGCACTCAAGCACTCTCCTCTGGACTATGCCAGCCCTGTCTTCACAGTACAGATTAACAATAGTTGCAACACCTGAGCCCCTTTGAATTGTTCCCCTGGGATATCCAGCCCCTAATAGTGGCTACTCACCGAAACAGCACATCCTCTGTCCCCAAAGGTGCAGCATACTCCAATTTACCCATTTTACTATAAATCACCGCTCATAAGCACTTATACTACAACCAATGTAGGTTTATTTAAGCAGGAATAAAGATGTAACTAGAAGTGAGAGAAAGTGATGGAAACAAATGGTTACAACATAAAACAAACTTAAAAAATACGATCCTGGATCTACACCTCTCAATAGTTCCCTTTCCCAGCTAATAAAGTAGGCTTCCCCGCACCTCCCCAAAGTTCAGCCTGTTGCACAACTGCCTGATTTCACAAGAACCAGCATCAAAACATTCACGAACCCCCCTGCTCCTCAAGAGGTTTCTCAGTGAATGGATCTGGAGTGCTTCCCCCTATGTCCTGTTATACTGAAAAAAGCCTTTTGTCTTTAGTCTTGGACAAGGCCCTCTGCTGTAATGGTCTGGTTCACCTCCCAGTGGTTTAGATTGTTTGCACTTGGTTTTCCATTGACTGTTCTGGGAAGTGGCAAGAGTAGACAATAGAACTTTGCATTACCTCACTCACTGACTACAGAGAGGTGATGACTCCCTCTTGCTTGAAAGGGTCATCACCTCCACACATTACTACTGTGACTAATTTCTACTCCAAGTCCATAAAGCAGACTTTCATTATAAATACAGTATTCCATAAACATTACCTGCACACACAACTCACAATGGTTATGGGTCTTGACAAGTTACGAGCTTTCTGTAGATACCAACACATTCCTCTCTACCGATAAATCTCCTGTAAGACATTTTTGGTGCAGTGAGCTTATCACGTCTGAGGTGAGAGCTATTTGCAAAAAACAGGAGACCCTTTGCCAAGGAGTCTCTGGGTCACAGCAGGTGTTTAGCAAAATAAATCTTTGGAATAAAATAAAATCCTTTGCCAGTTCTTAAAAGAAACCTATTTGGTCATCTGCTGTGGATTTGACTGGTATGGATGGTGGCTGCCCGTTCTCCTTAGTCTACTTTGACAGCCTGGATCTCTTCTCTGGAGAAACTTTAGAAGCAACTTAAAAAAAAAAAAAAAAGGACTGAAATTCAAACAGACCGAAAGATCACAGTTCTTCAGACAGTTTACTATCAAATAGTAGCTACAATTATGACTGGAACTGTTCAGAAATTAATCAAAATTTTCTCCTCTTTCCTTCCTTGCTCAGTGCCAGTGGCTCCTTAGTGGAAAATAATCATTTACACTTTAGACCTAACAGGGTTTCACATCTATTTAAAATGAGAGTTGGGCTCAGGGAACTTTGATGGGCTGGAAGAGAGCATACTGAGAGCCTCCTGGGAGAAAGGCTAGGACTCACAAACCTCACCAGATTGAGGAGGGAGTGGTCAGATAAAGAGCCTTTGCCCATTACAAACATTTAGATTTAAGCTCTTTGGGATGGGTACGGTTTTACTGTTGTCTATTCAGGCCTAGCACAATGGGGCCCTGATGTCACCAGGGACCGCTGGAAGTTATAAAAGTGGCATTAGAAGAAGAAACGAAGAGCACCCAGTGACGCATGAATAATCTGTCCCCAGTCATCAGAGCGGAGCTTCTCCAAAGAGGGAGAACGAAGATCTTTGTACCCATTGCAGAGCACTACAACCAAAGCAAGGGCAGGGTGGAAAGGATGCGAAATTGCTGCGATCATCCCAGGTGTTTTAAATGGCATCCAACTCCCAGCTGCGTGGAAAGAGCCGGGGAGCGGTGCTTGCTGTGTCCAACGGATGAGATCCAACCCTGCCTCGAATAGCTCGGCTCCCTGCCCCGGTCCCCCCGCCAGTGAGCCAGGTGCTCTCCCAGCCCCACACCGGAATCACGCCGGCAACTCCGAGGGGCGCGGGGCAGCCGCAGCGCTCTCACAGCCCCTGGGCCCCCGAGGCCTCCAGCGCTCACCGCGCCCAGAGCTGGGCGGGAAGGGGCTTTCCCGAAACCCGCCCCGCCCGTGGCTAGCCCGAGGGGACTCCCCATGGCCCAGCCCGCGGGGCTCAGAGCTAGTCCCGCACGGGGCTCCCGGGCTCCCCTTCTCCCCAGCTCCGGAGCGCGGAGCAGGGGCCCGGCTCGGCGGAAGCGGGACTCGACCAGCGGGCGCTGAGCTCCCGGGCACCGCGCGAGCCCGGCCCCAGCGCGTCCCGCACATGGTGCCCGCCCAGGCGGCGGGGAGGGCGCTGGATCCCGGCGCCGGCCGGGGAGAGCCCCGCTGCGCCCCTGGCGGGCTCGAGGCTGCGGGAGGAGCCGGCGCGGCTGCCCTCGGCGCGGTGTCCCCGGGGAGGGCGGGGGGAGGCGGCACACGCGGGCTGGGCTCGGCTCGGCTCCGCCCGCTGCCCGGCTGCGGGGCGCTGTTGCAGGCTCCGGCGGGCGGGCGGGTGGCGCAGCGCGGTGCCCGGGTCTGTGCCGGCGGCGGGCAGGAGGGGCCGCGGGCTCCCCGCGAAGAGGCGGATGATGAACAAGCTCTACATCGGGAACCTGAGCCCCGCCGCCACCGCCGACGAGCTCCGGCAGCTCTTCGGGGACAGGAAGCTGCCCCTGGCCGGCCAGGTCCTGCTCAAGTCCGGCTACGCCTTCGTGGATTACCCGGACCAGAACTGGGCCATCCGGGCCATCGAGACCCTCTCGGGTAAGCGGCCGGGCGCACCGAGGCCAGAGGACCCGCGGCGACCCGCTCCCCCGCGCCTTGCCGGGGAGCGCCCCCGAGCCCTGCCCGGACCCTCCCAGCCCTGTCCTGGGGCACCCCTCTCCGCGGGGAGCCCCGGCGCTCCCCTCTCCCGCTCGCCCCCGGATCCGGCGCCCCCTCCCCGGGGAGCTCCAGGGACCCTCCCCGCCTCTCCCGGGATCCCTCCCTGCCCCCCCCCCCCCGCGACCCCCGGCTCCCCCCCGGCGATCCGCCGCAGGAATCCGCTGAGCTCCCCGCGCCCTGCTGGCGCCCAGCCCCTCGGGGGTCCTCTCCCTTGCCCCGTGACCCCCGGCTGCCCGCCCGCGGCACCCGGGTCCCCCCTCGCCCCGGCCCTGCGGGACGAGCCGCTCCCGCCCCGCTCCCTCGCTTCTCTCCAGCCGGGCTATTTTTCCCTGATTTTTTTCTCCGATTTTATTGAGAGGAGCCGGGGTCCGGGGTCCGCCGCCCGGCCGCCCCCTCGCCACCCTCCCGGCCTCGGGCACCTTTTTACGAGGTGCCCTGTCCCAACTCGCCGGGGGCGCGGAGCAAAGAGCGGCCGAGAGGCAGCTGGGGGGCCCCGAGCGAACTGCAGCCCAGCCAGGGAGTAGGAGCCACACGGCAGCGCCAGGCCAGCGCAGCCCCGAACACAGGGGACCCTCTGGCCGCCCCGGCGAGCCCCTCCGGCCGAGCTGGCGACCGGAGCCGGGTAGGGGAAAAGGAGAGGCTGGCGGAGAGCAGGAGAGGCGGCCTGTGGGGCCGGGCTGCCGGGAGATTGCCCTGGCGTGCTGCGAGCAGGCAGGCGCAGCCCCGCGAAGTCCTGCTAGCGCTGGTGAGCGGAGTGGGCGGCAGGAGCCCTGGGAGTGGAAGCATGGCTGCCCCAGTCCTTCATTTTGAGGGCTACGGACTCCAGCCTCTCCATTTGGTGCGGCTTGTGCAAATGACCGGGCTGTTGTCCCGGGCGGAGACCCCCGGGCGCCCTCCCGCCCCCGGGCAGCACCCCCTGATCCCCCCAGCAGGCTGGTCCCCCGCCCCAGGGCGCTCCACGCAGTTCGGGCTGCGGGGCAGTCGCCAGCTTTGGGGTAGATTTCCTGCCCTAGCTCCCAGCCCGTGCTTCGGACGATGCTGAGTCTCTGCTGTTGTTGTTGTGTTTTAAAGGTAAAGTGGAGCTGCATGGCAAAGTCATGGAGGTGGATTACTCGGTCCCTAAAAAGCTGAGGTAAATCCCTTTCGGTGCGTGCTCTGTCTCGAGGCTGTGTGAGGGGCGGCGAGTCCCACCACGGCTCTGGCTCGTTGGCAGCGAGGTGGTTTGCAAGGGTGCTGAAGGTAGTTGCGATAGTTGCATTTTTACTTTCATTATGGCGAGCTGCGTGCCCTGGCCATTGATTTACGTTTGAAGTCTGATGGGCTTCCCTCTGTCCACGCGGGTTGGGATGCAAAGCATTTCTTCCCAGTGCAGTAACTTGTTTACCAAATGCAAAAAAGCCCCCCCCTCCACCCCTTTTAAAGATCACAATGGTAACAAAGGCTTTGTGGAAGACTTCCTGTGGCAAGTAAGTAGTAAATATTTACTGTGTCAGCTGAAATTCCCTAGCTAAAATTACAATGCGTTAGTTTTTGCTTTTCTTTCCTGTAAAGTGCTTTCTGCTGAGGGTAACAAAAATGTCCTTTGGATAAGTTAGTCAATATCTCGCAAGACACTGGAGCAACATCTTGATTTGTTTTGAGAGTTGAAGAAGTTAAAAGCCCTTTTTGGCGTGGCAGCTGCTTATAAGCCAAACTTCTGAAATGTTTGTAACCAAAATGCACTAGTGTGGGACGTATGTAAACAGAACTTTCTGGGGATGGCATAGAATCTAATGCATGCCATTTAGATGGCTGCAGAGTGGTCTGTTTGTGTGAGGGCAGATGGGGTCTCTTCTGTCACTGAGTTACCATTTGCATTTTCCTTGAATTAGTTTTTATTCTGATTGCGCCACATGACACTTCTTCACTTGGTCACTGTTGTTCCCCCAGGATGCAGCATATTCATAAAATCTCTTTGTGGTGATTTTTCAGTTATGAGTGTGAAGCCCTTGATCCAGATAAATGCAATGTACTACCTAATTTGTTATAATGTCAAGTAAACAACTTGTATTTTACCAGGGCAGCTGTTTAACATAAACTTTTATAAATGTATAAGTTTTGCTGTAATCTCTCTAAATTTCGAACATGGTGGTGAGCATTTTTTATCTTGAGAAATATAATTGCAAGCTCTGACACATATCTGTAGTGGTATAGAAAGACAGTAGTGATTTTTCTGAGAGGCCTGCCTTCTTCCTTTAGCTGTTTCAGGGATGGTACAGTTGAACTGTTATTACAAGGGGAAAAGGCGTTTTTAGAGAGTTTGTTGTATACAGTGCTGCTTCTTGTGTTGATATTCAATATGCAAAACCTTTTGAGCCGGGGAGGATTTGCAATATTATCTGATGTATTTTATTTTTAAAAGTTCCACAAGATGTGAACTTCACAATGCTCGGAGAGAATGGGGCAGGGCATCTTTTAATGTGCAGCTTGTTGGTTCTGTTCCTGCTCCGAGTCCCCTCCCCCAGCAGTGGGTAAAGGGAAAGCTTTAAAGCAAATTTCACGTTGAAAATGGTTTGGTTGCCTAACGGAGAACACAGTAGGTTGCAAAATGTGGCTTGCATTAAATGCCAGCTTTGTAAAGAGGTCTTAGCAAAAGAAAAATAATTCAGGCTTTTGTTTTTGCAAGCTGAAGTTTCTTCTTCCTTGTTCTCCTTTAGAATAATAAACACTCAATGTATTTATGTTGCTGATTTGAAGTGTCTTTGAAATGAATCTTTTAACCAGGTGTGTAGGATGTGTAATTAAGAAAATAAGTTTAAAATGTATTATATAGCTCAGCAGTGAGTATTCTTTGAACATGTCCCCCTGTGAAATGTCTGAAGTGGAACTCAGTGGAAACGCAGGCTCACTATACAAATTGTATGCAAAGGCTCTTCTTAAATGTATTAATTTGCTGATGCTGCTTCTTTAGCTTCATTCTGGGTATTTTTTCGTGCTGGGTGTGATTGATTGTCAAGTATTATTTTTAAAATATGGTACACTGAAAATTAACTTAGGCAGTGTGGTGAGAAATGGCTAATGTCTGGCCCGGGGCATGATATTGTTGGTTGTTAATGCACATACGTGAAAGATGTGACAGTGTTCTGGTTTCTTATACAATGAGCATGCAGAGTTTTACCTGGAAATAATAATAATAAAAAAAGTCTAATATTTCAAAGCAGTTAAATCTTTGCAGTAACTTTTTCTTAGTGTTCTTGCACTTTTTGAACTTCTTTAAGAATGATCAAGCTAGAGCTCAGTTAGTTAGGCAGTTTTCTGGGGATGTATTAGGTTCCAGTTTTGTTACATAAAGCAAAAAGATGTGAACAGTGAATTCCTCTTTACCTGCAGTAAAAGCTTGGGGATCTCTGGGAAAAAAAAATAATTGAACAGTCGAGAGAGAGAATCTAATATTTCTTTTGCCTTTTTCTGCTATCTGCTCAGCTGTCCCTGGGTGTTCTATTTCAGTTTGGTTCCTTGGTTTCCTCAGATTGTTGAGCTCCAATGTTTGGATTTGATCATGTCATTTTTTGATCTCTAAAAAAGCAGTTGCTTTGTTTTAGACAAACAGTTAATATAAAGGTGTCTTTGGCCTAATATTAGTTAGCTTGGACATTTAATCCTGTTTTTTATAACATGGTTTTATCATGGAATAAAGGCTTACAGAGGCTTTATATTAGTTTTTCTTTGTAGAAAACCCACAAACTGTTCTAATGCTTGTAAGAATTAGTTTGTGCAGTGAGGCAAAACTTCCACTGATGTCAAAGGCACCAATATCTGGGAACGCTTAATCTGCACGCACAGGATCCTGCCCCACACCTCTTGCTCTGGCAAAATTACTGATGACTTTGTAGGGAGTTTTGTCTGAGTTAGCTGTATAGGGTCTGAGAACTTTCCATGATACACACAAGTTGTTACTGTCCTACAGTTCTGATGCTATGTGAATATAAAACTATTGAATAAAACTGCAGAGAAATTCCCCTGAATGCTAGCTTTGTCCCAGGTTAATTACATATATATATATTATTTTTAAATCTTTTGATCCAAGTTTGTTTTGTGGTTTTGTTTGATACTTTTTATGTTGTAGTATGTTTTGGACTGAAAGTGTAGCACTGTAGTGTTTGTATTTAATGAAAAGGGAAAACCTCTGTTATGCCTGTTATTGAAATGTGTCTGAAATCTCTCTTGATGTGTAAAATAGTAAGTTTTATTCTCGCTGCTGTGTTTAGTTAAAATTTCCTTGAAAATTTTTAGGAATTAAATTTCAAAAACACAAACAAAAATAACCCACATTCTCATCTGCTAAGAAATAGTGTAAAATAGTCAGAAGTACCACTGCAAATTCCACTTTCTGTACACCTTCTCATGATAGTGTAGAAGGGCTGGAGTTTACAGGGCTGGAGATAGTGAAAAATAGCATGAAGTAGTGCAGGAGAGCTTACGAATTTGTCTTTCAAGAGTTAAAAATCAGTAATTGTGTTCTCTCTAATGCAAGTGATTTTTGTCTCTTATAAGAATGTTAAAGAAACCAGTATCCCAATTGTTTTTTGTTCCTATGTACTACATTGTGTATAGACAAACTAATTTTAAAAAACCCACTTTTTGTCATGTAAACTTTAAATTCTCTGGTAACAGAGAATGCTTCATTTGCTTAAAATCATATTGTTTCAAGATTTTGCTGAATGAGAAGCTTAGTGTTTTTAAAAAAAGTCCTGTAATTATGCTTTTTATGCAGACGTGTAATACATTGGAAAGTTTGATTCTTAACTGCAGATTCTAAATATATATAGTTAATAATAAACATTAGAAAACTGTGAATCGTGAAATATGGGCAAAACAAAAATCTGTTAATGCCAATTTTCATTTAATGTGTATTTGGCAGAAATAAAATGGCTTAGTTTTGATAACTCAATTTAATGTTCACAATGTTTTAAATTTCCAGTGCCTTTATCTGAAAAGTCATCTTTTGTTTCCAATATTATTTTTAAAAATCAAAATGTATAACATTAGTATAATCTAGAACAATGCCTTGGGTGAGCTAATTAGAGAATTTTTCAAATCTAATTTAGTAGAACATTTAAAAGTATTTTACTATTCTATTTAATGGAAAAACTTCAATAGTATATTACTTTTCTGATTTACTTTAACAAATACAAATGTCTAATGCATACAGATCTAAATTTTTGCAATTGAATCAAAGCAATGCAACTTTTTTAAAAGATCCTGTTTTTAATAATCTGGAAACCTGCTGCACTTTTATGAAACTTTTCTTAATTTAAAATCCTTCTTTGTTCATGGCATATTCTGATCCTCTTTTAGTGTTTTCTGTGAATATGGAGAAGTTGTTCAAGAGATAGGGGCAAGGAACATTTTCCAGAATAACACTTGTGGATCTAATCATAGAATGACTAGGGGAACAGTGATCTTTCTCAATTTTCAAAAGGAAATCCTAGATCTTAGCTACTTTTAAAATATCAAATTAGAAAATTCAAGGATGAAAGCTAGAGTGTCTCTGTAGTGCTGGAATCCCCCATTAAACAGTTTGCTCCTCTGTTTAAGAGGAAAAGGAGTATTAATATGTTGTACAAATGAATTCTGAAATGTAAAACTGTGCAAATTGTTTAAATATATCTAGGTATTTGCTTTAGTTGTTGTAATAAATAATCAAAACACAGAAGTTTTTACAAAGAAAAATGTCCATTTTAGGAGTAGATTTTATTTTTGAAACTTCAAACTATTTGATGCTTACATGTGAATCACCATTCTGGTCTGAAACTGAATGTTCACAACTGTCCCAAGTGGTTAGAGATTCTGGTCTGAGTTTTGTGTGTAATTTTCATGATTCATTTTGTGTAGTTGTTCGAAATAAAGCAATATATATTTTTTTACACAAAAAATAAAAGAACAGAGGGGGCAGAGTGTTGGGATGGCAGTGGTTGCTAAATATTTTAGTAGTGCCATATCAAGGGGAAGATTCACATGGCACTAAGTGTGGACTGCCAAGAGGCTAATATCATAACTATCTGATTGTTGTTTTGTTTGCCCCTGACCTGGGTAATTGTGACAGAAACATGTAAAATGATTCTGTTTAGTGCTTAAGCTAAGGAACCCCACCCTTGATCAAGAGAAGTCCAGTCAGGAGACATGACTGACACTTTTGCATCTTTAGTTTCTCCTGCTTGCATCCTTCTTGCGTGTATGCACACAAGTAATTCTGTGTGGGATATAATGAAAGAAACATGACTTTGCTGGTCCGGGAATGTTTGACTTTTTCCAAAGCCTATTCATGCCACATTTTTCAAATATTAATCAAAGATTTAAATGTCAGCTGCCCTTTTGGATTTCTAGAAAGGGTCAGGATGGACCTCAGTCACTTAGTGTTAAAAAATGTACTCAAGAATTTTACAAAATGGAATCAAAGAATTCACATGGACACTGAGCGGGTCTTCTGTCTCAATGTTCTGATGGTCAAACCAATGTGCAGTCTGTCTCCAGAGCACAGCTAACTCTACGTGGAGTATCATTTATATCTTCTTAAACAGCCATGATTTAGTCACTGTTAGACCTGAGTTAACTGGTTTATTGAAGAATGATATTGAATGCATTTTAAAAATACTTACCTACCCTATAGCAGTATAGGAAATTGTAATTAGTTGGCATTTGAACTGTGTTTTGAAAATGTGAATTGCTGTATGTGCCGGGTATTATTATTTTAGCAAAACAGAAGGAAACTTAGCGGAACCCAACACTGAAAATATTCATTTCCCCCCCACTCCTCAAAGCTCACTGTCATTAAAACACTTTTTAAAAAGCTATTTTACTTTATAATTCCACTGGTTGCTTTTGCAAACTTATAATTTGCATTTGGTGGCATGTATGTGTTCTATTTTGGGCAGCCAAATTGCAGTGTTCTTTAAGCATTATTTTTAAGGTTTTCTTTTTCCTCTTCTGATCGTGAACTTCATTCTGGTTTTCCACACATTGTACCAGTGAGAGGGAATAGTTGCAATTTTTGTGTACGATGCTGTGGGAGAGAACTGCAGAGCCTATCACATGGGATTCCCAACTGCAGGAAAAAAGCTTGAGAGTTTGCTCCATTGTCTTGCTTCAGACCTGGCTTGTAGTAAAATGCCATTTCATCAGGCAAAATAGTCCATTTAAACTAGTGAAATGTACTTTTCCAACAGGTTTTCCTCATTGTGCCTTACATGATGCTTATCTGTGTCATACTCTAATATGCTGGGGTTTGTTTCTTGATGACAAGATGTTCTCTTTCTTTTATAAGCATTCCACATGCTGCTGAAGAAGTCTAAATGTCTAGAATGGAATTAAGTTACAAGCCTCCGTGTCACTGTGTATAGGCAGCTATTCTATGTGTGTGCGTGTAACTTCTTTGAGTGTAGGGTACACATGTTTATGGAGAGGAGATGAGATCTCTGTGTAAACCATACCGATCTTTAATATTTATCAGCTTGCCAGTGCCGGAAAACCCATGAACACCTATTTGCACAGACAGAATATTGTAAATACAGCTCCTGAATCTCTGAACCTATAGTTTAGTATTCTCTTGCTGTTTGTGTAAAGCAAAAAATAAACTCGTAAAGAATTTATCTCAGAAATACATCTTTAAAAATATTCTAGCTCATCTGTTGCATATATGTGTTCCTCCTCTCTTCCTGTCACCAGTGTGTGGAAAGTTATGCCCTGAGAGGGCTCTGATTTGTGTGAATGGATGTATTATCCTGTCATGATCAGGAAAAGTGTCTACTAGGAATAGGAGTAGAGTATTACAATTCATAAAGAGCAACACAAAGTTTTCTCCCAATGCCTTGCTTGGGGGTGTCTGGGGTGGAAAGATCTGTGAAGTGTGAGTGGAGGAGATCACAGCAAAGTAGTTCAGCAAAGTAAATTGTCTGTAGTGGCAACAGGGAGACAAGGAAGGTGAGAACATTTATTTTATTGGACCAACTTCTGTTGCGGAAAGAGACAAGCTTACCAGCCTACCCAGAGCTTTTCCTCAGATACCAATAGTGGTGACAGGTTTTCACATGTCACTTCTCCATTAGCCTGTTTTCCCCCCATTTTCCTCATTGTGTTGCTGTTGAGGTGTGAGAATTGGAAGTAAAACTGAGAGAACAAGCAGTTTGTATTGTACTTCCATCCATCTTCCCATCCCTTTGCCTTCAGATAGCAGAAGAAGAAAATCACTTACTTTTATAAAATCAGTAGTGGATAGTTTGTTCAAGAAGCTGTGGTTAACGCCAATCCTAAATTAAAAAGAGTAGGTGGATGAAGTTCATTAAGTCACTTAAGTACAGGGTTATTGGAAATTTTATACATATAGTATAGTGATCTAATCTGGATGCAAAATACAGATTGGATAGCTACAAGGAAATGTCCACCCAGGCCACCTTAGTTCCTGTCTCAGGTAGCTAGTTTAAATGATCCCAAAACAGCTTTCAGCGTAATTGTATTAGAAGTAACAAAGAGTCCTGTGGCACCTTAAAAACTAACTAAAGTATTAGAGCATAAGCTTTCGTGGTCTAAAACCCACTTAATCGGATGCATGCAGTGGAAGTATCCAGGGGCAGACACTCTCTCCAAAGTGACTTGCCTTTATCGGTTGCATGCAGTGTTGTGGTCCTATAGCTCTGGAATGGCAATTTTTTCCATAGGCGGGAGGAAGAGGAGGGGTAAAGCACCTATATTTAGTAATGGTTAAAAACTAACGTTACAGAGAATCTTTGCCCAAGGCAACAAAAGTTGGCATCTGTAATTTGGAGGACCTCAATTCCTTCCTCAAAGGAATCTCTCTAGTATGCTATAGCTATGTGCACTGATGCAATTTGTTTGATATAGATTGATCTCTATTTCATAGGCCGCCCCAGCCATACAATAAGGATAACAATATCATTCTCTCCCTCTCTTTCTCCCGTCCCCCTTATCTGTCCTGTTTATTCAGCCTGAGAGCTGTTTAGGGAGGGACTATCTCTTATTTTGCATGTGTACAGCTCCAAGCACAATGCTTGGTACTACTGTTAGACAATCAGAATACCAAGTCCCAGTGGCTGTAAGCTTGATGTTTGGGGGTGTATTGCTGGAGAGAGATCCAGCCAGCTACATCCTTTTGGGGAGACGTGCCGCTTGCTGCAGTGAAATCTACAGACATGCAAGTTGTGTTCGGATGAGAAATGCCCAAGTATGAAGCAAATTTTTTCATTCCACATTGAGGGAACTGTTGCCTGCAGCTGGTGCTCCTGTTTTGCCACGCAAATTCTCAGGGGCCAGTGAGGCAGCAGCAGGTTAATGCCGATGTGGATGGTCAGGATCGAGGACACAGCTGGTCTCCCACAGAGCTGCTTGTCACTGCTATTCAGTTCCCTAGGTCTGGGTTACAGTGTGGAGATGGTGACAGGGTGACCCGCAGGTAGCTAGCAGGCTGCTAGAGGAACCTCTGCTGTGGTTTTTACAAGGTGGCATGCAGCTGGGCTCATCTGCTGCCAGCTGTGCCGGTTAAGACGGGCTGCTCACTGCTCTGGTCAGAGGAGAAGTGTTACTAGAATCCCTGCTTGATGAGTTCCTGCTCCGATTAGAGGAGAAGCTGTTTAGCCTGGAGTGGCATGTGCCCTCACAACGCCTCTTCTCCAGATCCACAGCACACTTGGCACCTGTCCTTCTCTCCTCCTCCCTTCGCCTCTGCCTCAGGATGCCTGCTCCGGCTCCAGCAAATTAACCCCCACTCACAGTGTCAGGATCCCATTCTCCTGCCGCCTCCTCGCTCCCGCACTGGCCCCTGGGGGCCTCTCCTGTGCCTTCTACGGCCAGGCTGCTCACACGCCTTCCAGCCTCTCTGCCTGCACAAGCCTTTCGCTCCTGTCTGTCTTTCCCTCCTGCTCACACCTCCGTGCCTCCATCCCAGTAATCTGCCCTTAACTTGGGCAAAGTCAGATCCCGCCCTCCAAACTTAGCTGGTTCTTCCTGCCTCTCCCTGGCTTCCTTATTGGCCCCCCACAGGCCTGATTTGAGCCACTCACTGCCCTGCTTGCTCTTTAGACCTGGCTTTACCAGCCAGCCGCTACTCTGAGTTCCTTCTTCCTGGCCGCCTCTTTCTTCTCTTTGCTCTTTCCCCCTTCTCCGAGGACCGCCATGGCAGGGATAGTCTGTGTGCTCAGCCCCTGTGAGCACCAGCCCTCTCTTCCTTCCTCCTGTCACCACTGGGAACTCCTCCCTGACTGCCCTGCTCCCACTGCCCTCCAGTCCTGGCACGGCTGCCTCCTGCGAGTCCACTCCCCCACTGCCGAGTGTGCTTGAGAAAATGCAGGGTCCTTGCTCACGTCCTCGTCTGTCAGCTTGTTCCTCTTTTTTTAGGGCAGCCCCTTGAGCCTAGCTCTGTCGCTCAGAGCAAGTCCTACACCCCCAGCCCCAACCGTCTCTGCTTTCCCCATAACCTCGCCAGCATCTGTGGAGAGATGTGACTGGGTCTGGCGCAAGCTACTTCCTGCCACCCTGCTCCACCCTCTCCTCCTTCATTCTGGTTCCTGACACTGTGGTTTCTCTCTGACCCCAGGTCCCGGATCCTGTCTTCTCCACCTGCAGGCTCTTCCCCCTTTGCTTCCAGCTACCTTCCTTCGACATGCCTGGATGTTCTCCTGGGCCTTAAAAAACAATGTCCCTTGCTTCCACCTCCCTCTCCCAACCTCATCCCATTTCCTTCCTCCCCTCTTGTCCCCAAATGGGCCATCTACAGCCCCAGCCTTGATCTTCTCCCCTCTCATTTCCTTTGGGCCCCTCTGCCCTGTCACCCTTCCCAAATGACTCGCCAGTGGGTGAGCCAGCTTTTAGCCACATGCTCTGCTTGGGTAGGCCATCATGCTAGTTCTGTGCCACCTGGGGTTTCCCCCTAGACAGGGCCAGTTCCCAGCTGGCCAGAAGCACAGGGTTCCTGTCTCCTGTGTGCCAGCAGAGCCACTCTAAGGGGCCCTAGTGGAGCAGAGAGTGGGCCCTCTGTGCCTGCAGCTCCCTCCCATCTCCGTGGCACCAGGTGAGCCTCCTGCATTTGAATCCCCCTTAGAAATCACTCCTTGGATGCCAGTAATAGCCGACCATGGTAAGACACTGCCATACCCCTCGTCGTCTGAGACTGGCTCCCTCGAGGGAGAGAGTTCCCGCTCCCCGGCCTTCCTGGGCATGGTGTCTCCATGTGGTTTTTCCTGGTTCTCTCTGGCTGGCCCCTAAGTGGGTGTGTGAGGTTGAGGGGTGAGGGAGGACAGGGGGTGGAGGAAGTGCATTTCCCCCCAGGATATTGGTGCCAGGGCTCAACAAGCATAGAGACCACCCCAGACTGTGGGCACCACTGTAGCTCAGCCACCTGGGAGGGTTGAGATGGCTTCGCACTGTTAGCACAGCTGGCAGTGGGGGAGATCATGCAGTGTATGATGCCATACAACACTGCCCCCTGGGAATTCCAGAGGAAGCATGGCTTCCTGGATCACTACTTACTTAAGGCTATGTCTTAATGGCACAAGCCAGCTCCTAGATTGTAAGCTCGCTGGGGCAGGTACTACATCTTGTTTGTGAGCCTATGGCCATAGTCTCCAGAGAAGTGGCCCTTTTATTGTGTAACATGAGGAATTCTGCAAGGTGCTTGTTGATTAATATCCATTTGCCAGCCCTTAATTATGGAATCCTGAATTCCCAACTGTACATTCTGAGTGTAATTTTATGAATGGACTTAGCTTGAGAATGAAACAGTGCCATGTGGCCTTTGTGACATTGCAAGCTACTGAATGAATGTGTGTTTGGGAGTGGGGGTGGGGGATGACAGGGGCAGGGAGGAGCCGGCATTGTTATGCAAGCAGTGGAGTTTGAAAATTGTTTCCTCAAAGGTTTTACATTAGCAGGGCCTGTGAAAATCAGGCAAAGAACAAACATAGCCAGATGGTATGATATGGATATGATCAAGAAAATACATGTTGCCAAATTAACACACACACCCCAATTTTTATTTATTTATTTATTTATTTATATTTTTTTTTGAGAAGGGAAATTGGCATCCTGTATCCTAAGTGAATGACAAGGACTTCCGGGTTACTCCAGAGCTATTCTTACACTGAAATACTTGACACAACATTTTGGCAAGACTCTCAGGCGAGCAGAGAATATTGAATTCCTGATGACACTAGAAGATACAATCCCTGTTTTCCAAGTGGAGTGTACAAAGAGGGACTCTAACTACCTGCTTCCTGAAAGTGCAGACTTCTCTGTGTATTGACATGTAGTGGAGTACTGAAGACCTGCTTCTGTCTCTGGACTCTTCAATGTCTATGGGACTGACCGCTAACAGTGCTCTTACATCGAAGCAGATCAGAGTACAGCACATAGTTGGTGTTGCAGAGTGTACAGTTTTCTGATACCACCGTAAATCTTAAATCTGGTATAAGATACAGGGAAGATGCCTAACTGAAAACGGAGTATAGTCTTCACCGTTAATGAATTATTAAAGAGTAAATCAGAAACACCATTATTTCAAAGTGCAGCAGTCTCGAAATTTTGTAACAATGAGAGTTTTCGCAAGTCAGTAACAAAGTCAAAACCAATTTTTATATATCTATAGGCATATGCACTTGGTGCTTTAAAGGGGCCAGTTTTACAAAGTTGAAAGCTATGATTCAAATCAGCTGGGAGGATGAATTTAATCAGAAAAAATGTGAATAAGTGAGAATTGTTCAAGAACACTTACTAGATGCCCAAAAAGCCATGATCAAGGCAGAAGGCGATATTGGTTTAAAAAATGACCTGGTTTAGAGGGGAAGTGAAGCAGCTATACAAAACTGTGTGTTTGTGTATACATGTATGCACATGTACAAATGGAAGAAAGGGAAAGTTGACAGTAATGAGTATAAATCAGAATCTAGGAATTGTAGAAATTTGATAAGGGAACCAAAGGGAGACAAGGAAAAATCCATGGCCAACAGTGTTAAGAACAATAAGGAGATTTTAAAGTATATTCAGAAGAAAAAGAATCCTGACAATTGTGCTGGTCTGTTACTAGATGGAAATGATAGAATGATCAATTATAATGCAGAAAAGGCAGAAGTATTCAATAAATATTTCTGTTCTGTATCTGGAGGAAAAAACAGATGATGAAGTCTCATCATATGATAGTGATAACACTCTTTCCTTTCTACTAGTCTCTTTGGAGGATGTTAAACAGCAGCTACTAAAATTAGACATTTTAAAATAAGCAGATCCAAAAAAACTTGCATCCAAGAGTTTTTAAAGAGCTGGCTGAGGAGCTTGCTGGATCATTAATGTTGGTTTTCAATAAGTCTTGGAACTTCCAGAAGACTGGAAGAAAGCTACTGTTGTGCCAATATTTTTAAAAGATAAATGTGATCATCCATGGAATTACAGGTCTGTCAGTTTGGCATCGATCCCAGGCAAGATAAATGACATGATTAATAAAGAATTAAAGTAGGATATTATAATTAATGACAGTCAGTGTGAGTTTATGGCAGTAGATCTAGTCAAATTAACTTGATCTTTTTTTCGATGAAATTACAAGTTTGTTGATAAAGGTAATAGTGTTGATGTAATAGACTTCTGTAAAATGTTCGACATAGTACTGCATTATATTTTGATTAAAAACTAGAAAGAGATCAAATTGGCATGGCACACATTAAATGGATTAAAAGCAGACTGATGACTCTCAAAAATATAACTGAAAATGGGGAATTGCATTGAACAGGTGTGTTTCCAGTGGGGTCCTGCAAGAATCAGTTCTTGGCCCTATGCTCTTTTACATTTTTATTAAAAACCCAGAAGAAAACATAAAATCATCACGGATAAAGTTTGCAGATGACCCAAAAATTGGGGGAGTGGTAAATAGTAAAGAGGACAGGTCACTGGTACAGAGTAATCTGAATTGCTTGGCAAACCAGGCACAGGCAAACTGTGTGCATTTTATTAGGGCTAAATGTAAATGTATACATCTAGGAACAAAGCATGTAGGCCTTACTTACAGGATGGGGGACTCTAGCCTGGAAAGTAGTGACTCTGAAAAAGATTTGGGGTTGTGGTAGATATTCAGCTGAACATGAACTCTCAGTGCGATGCTGTGGCCAGAAGAGCTAATGCGGTCCCAGAATGCATAAACAGGGGAATCTCGAGTAAGAGCAGACAGGTTATTTTATCTCTGTATTTGGCACTGGTGCGACCACTGCTAGAATCCTATGTCCAGTCTGGTGTCCACCATTCAAGAAGGATTTTGATGAATTGGAGAGGGTCAGAGAAGAACCACAAGCATGATTAAAGGATTAGAAGACATCTTATAGTGATAAACTCAAGGAGCTTAGTCTATTTAGTTTAACAAAGAGAATGTTAAGGGTTGACTTTATCACAGCCTATAAGTAGGTACAAAACATTTACTAATGGGCTTTTCAGTCTAGCAGAGAGAGGTCTAACACAACCCAGTGGCTAGAAGTTGAAGCCAGACAAATTCAGACGAGAAATAAGATGCAAGTTTTTAAGAGTGAGAGTAATTAACCATTAGGACAATTTACCAATGATCACGGTGGATTCTCCATCGCTGAAAACTTTGAAATGAAGATTGGCTGTTTTACTAAAAGCTCTGCTGTAGGAATGATTCTGGGGAAGTTCTCTGGCCTGTGTTACACAGGAGGTCAGACTAGATGATCTTCCCAGATGGACAATGGTCCCTTCTGGCCTTGGAATGTGTAAATCTATTTCTTACATCAGGACTGTAGCTGGAGACTGCTGTGAAATATACTCCTTCCTTTCTGGACTATGGAGCTATAGGAATAAGACTGCTGTAGAACTGACAGACACTTTCTGTGCAGCACGTAAGTACCGTTCTTACTGTGGTGTTTCTTTGTTAAATTTATCTGATAGAAAAACAACTTTTCTGATAAATGTATATTGGGGTCTCTCTGGGTCCAAACTGCCCTTCCTGGATGCTCTTCAAATTCCGTGATTGCAAACTGCAGTGGGTGTCTAGAGTGAAGGAAATCGGCACCGAGCACAACTAGGTATCCCTAGCTCAATTTGACACTTCTGCTGCTATATTTCAGCCTAATTTTTAGAGTCAAATTCATACCTCTAAATAAAGGTTTATGAAGGAAGTGTTACTAAATTCTTACTGATAGTTATACTTGAATGAAAGGAAGGTGTAGCAGGAGAGATGCCATGATAGCCTCTAGTCCTAATTTTAATAAATTCTGTATGTAAATAGCCGTATTTTCATACTGTGTTAAAAATTCATACAAATCTTTAAAAAAAACCAACCTTACCTGTTAGATGAAATGAATAAGATGATTGCTGAGTACAGATGTTTACGTGACTCTGTTGTTTGTACCTGTTTGCAGTCCCTGGATGTTCTGATAGCATTTGTGGTTTTTCCGCAGAAAAGTGGCTTGTTTCTGTTCCAAAGTGCATCAAACTGCCTTTGCGCTGGCCAGCTTGTGTTATTTCATTTGCTTTTATTGTCTACCGATCTAGCCGGCTATCGTAAGCCAGGTGCATGGAGATTATCTCTTGCTTGTTTTATATTGTTTGCCCAATAACTAAAGATCGCTCCCTCCCTCCCCTCTAATAAAGATTAAGACTTTTCACACACAGTTCCTCTACTAGCTGCCAGAGTTGTTTTGCCATCTTTGTAACAGGGTGAGGTCTCATTTTTCCAGTTCTGCTCTGTTGTGGTTAGACATGGCCTATAAGTGGAAAACGTATGTATCTATCTTTTTCTAATCATAGATTTTCCATGAAATGTGCCTCTTACTGTCCTGTACTGGTGGCCAGATTCCTTTCAAGGTCAGATACAATGTGAAAGGGTCCATTGGGTTCAGCATTCCACCACTGAAAAAGAAGACCAAGCCTTGACTTTGCAGCAGTTCTCTAAGTGTGTGTGTGTGCGCGCGTGCGCGTAGTTTTAAGATGACAGAAAATGTATCTGATCTCACCTAAAATGAGCCCTGGGAGCGCAGCAGTAAGAGAATGTGGCTTTCATTGCTTCAGCTATTTCAGCTCCATTGTTGCTCAAAACATTAGGCCTTGACTTTACTTCAAAGATGTACTTCTACCAGCAAACCCTCCCAGATGATGTTCTACCAGCAATAAATGCTTTGTCTGGTATGAGTTATTCCAATTCCCTGAGCATATCAGCTATACCAGACAGGAATGTGTTGCTGGCGTAGCTGTGTCTACACTAGGGCTTGTGCTGGAACAGCCAGGTCAGCAAACAGTCAAACTCCTAACCAACATAAGCAAAATGGTGCCGGCAAACCTTTGATGTGTAAACTGGGTCTGAGACAGTCTGGCACAGCCTTTCTGTCCCCTGGAGCAGAATTGTCCTGTGGATTGCACAGAAAGGTGAGGGAGCAGCAGGGATTGAGCAAGGGAGGCTAATGAAGAGAAGAGGGCAGGAGAGTCGCTGAGCAGGTGTGGGGAAGGAAAATGCCCCAGAACACCCTAGGAACTGTCAACCCCAAGTAATAACCTTGAGCTGTCAGTACATGACATGTGCTAGTTTGCAGCAGGGCAAATTATTGCACTGCAGGATAAGTAAGGGCAAGTGCCATCCCCTAGGCCTGCCCCATGCCCTATTCCAGGGGACAGAAGTAGAAGCACTCAGTGGGTATGTGTGCCCTGCAGTTAAATACCTATGGTTGGCCCATGTCAACTGACTCAGGCCTGGGCTTCTTAACTGCAGTGTAGAGGTTCAGGCTCAGGCCAGAGCCCAGGCTCTGGGACCCTCCCACCTCACAGGGTAGCATTGTCAGTGTAAACAGAGCCTCAGAGGACTTCTAGATCCACTAGTCTTTGCCTGGCCTCTGTCTTAGCAGGACCTTGCCCTGGAGCAGGGCTGCATGGAGAGCAAACAGGGGCTCCTGGCTATGCTCTGAGTGCCTGGATACAGTGTCTGATCTGCTGTGGGTACTGCTGCATACACAAGGGCCCCGTGCTCACACTGCCTGCGAGAGCCCCACTTTGCTCAGATCCTTTCCAGAGCCCCCTCTAGGTAGGGTTGTGGATTAACCCCTGCCAAGGGCCCGTCAGCGAGGCAGGATTCCTCCTGTGCTTCCATTAGGGAAGAGTCTGCGTCTCCCCTTCCCCGCTGGGGCCGCTGGCATTGGCTTTAGTCTGTTCCTAATACAACCCCAGAGTTTCAGCCTGGTCCTGTAGCTTCATATGTCCCCCAAAATGTCTCCTGGGGACCTGAGGGGAGATCACCTAACTCAGACCTACTAGGCCAGTCTCGTGTTGGTGAACTGCCATGTACGGCTGCTAGGAATAAGATCAGCTGCCATGTTCACTGTCCTCTACTGGACAGACCTGCCCCAGGCTATGGGACTGTTCAGGGGCTGCCCTCTTGGCGTAGGCCCTCGGCCTCCGTGGGCTCTACAATGATGTCCTTTAGCTTATGTTCCTGGCCTACGTTTATGGAGATTGAGATCCTGTGCTCTGTTCTATGGTGTCACCTGTGTGGATTAGCACAGGGGTCGTCAAAGTGGGGTGTGCGAGACCCCGGCGCCTTTCGGCGGCATTTCAGTGGACATGCCCCGGCCACCACGGGAGCGGGTCGAACACCGCCGAAACAGGAAGTTCTATTTGTGTCCCGCTGAAATGCCGCAGATCGCAGAAGCTTTGCGGTCGATGGCATTTCGGCGGACACACCCCTGGGCCGTGAGAGTCATCGGGGAATAGGAAAGGGGCCGCGGTGAAAAATCTTTGACAGACGCTGAATTAGCAGGTGACTGCAAGATGTTGTTTGTAGTCACAGTGATCTCCCTGGGCACTGCCTGGGAAATATGTCGCTATCTTGCTGTGCGTGGAGGTGAGTGTCTGGGCTGGGCCCTGAATAGGGGTGGGTTTACAGGCCGTGTGTCTGGGCCATTCTCCGAATGGCTGCGAATGTAGTGTCACCATTTTCAGCAGAGGTCTAGTTTGATCTAATTAACAACAAAGAACTGAACCACACGAGGACAAAATGAGAAAAGAATTCAGAGAAGCTATGGAATCTTTCCATGCCGAGGCCAGCATGGTGGAACCCTACGACAGAGGCCGTAGATTGTGCCTAGAACAGTAAAAAGAGGCTGATACATACCTGATGGGAGGCAAGCCTAATTTCCTACAATGGTGTTAGGAAATTTGCATTAGTTGGCTCAGAGTTTCATAATAGGCTGAGGGCTGAAAAAGGCAGTAATCTGTTAAAAGTGTATCAGGAGCTAAAGGCAGCTCCGGAAAAATGACAGGGGCCCTACTGCACTAGCGGCCAAGAAACTCCAAGGCACCCTGTGTACCGTGTGTTCCGTTTCCTAGAACCCGGTGGGGAGTTTACTGGGGGGGATCGTCAGATTGTTTTAAACAACCACCGCCGCCCAAAGCAAAGCTGGCTCTGGGATTTGGGGAGAGGTTGAGGGTGAAGACTAACCGCCCTTCTGGTTGGAGACTGGGCATGCTTCATGGCAGCAGCACCGCCGCTTCCCCCTCCTGCTTTACCATCTGCGTGGCAGTGTTAGTGTTAGCGTGCTAACAATGGCCAGCTGCTGTGTTCTCGGGAAAGGGAGCAGATCTGATTCGAACACGCACAGGTGGCTGGGCTGTGAAATACAACTGTGCCTTTTTCTACGTTGACTGTATTTCTGACTGGAACTGCACTTGAATGGAAGACCACAGAGAACACATGTCTGCATCAGAAGGCCTAGGATGTCCGGAACTAATCCAGCTTGATCAGCGTTATGATTCCCAGTCCTTGCAATACAAGGAACAGTTTACCTAGCTGTGTAGTTAATGAATTTCACTGTCATGCTTGGGTGCGTAGAAAACTCCCCAATTGCCCTTTCACAGAGATCCAATGTAGGGTGTACAGATGGAGGGTCCAAGAGATTTAGGTGACTCCACATTAACTGTGCACTGCTGGGCCTCCTAGGGGCTGTTTCAGAAACTCACAGCTGGCGGTCTGCAGGACATGGAGCCAAAGATGCTCTGCGAGATCACCCTGGGGCCGGGGCAGCAGGGAGAACCACAATATCCTGTGATTCTGGAATGGAGGCAGGGGGCAGAAGCAAAGAGGAATAAGGGAAGACAGAGAAATAAAGAGGTTGGAAATAAAAGTAAGGAAGGAACTCAGAGATGGCAGGAGAAAAGGGGAATGGAATGAATAAATGGAAATATGTTGAACCGCTCAATTTTTGTGTTTGTGTTCCTACACTGAGGTCGGCTAAGTATTGCAGTGCTAATTGCAACTTATACTTTAATTATTTTTCCGTAAACTGTAGCCTCTGCTGTATGTCTGGAGTTACTGGCTGTATTCTGCTACAAAACAGGTCAGATGTAATGCTATTGTTGGTTTATCATTATGGCTATTCTTTGATTTTGTGTTTGGCTTTCTCTGAATACTAAAATTAGACAGTTGATGCACTCCTAGCTGGGGGCTGTAGGTAACTTTTTGCTGTTAGCATGGCTTGGAGAAAGACTGGGCATTTTGAGAAGATGGCCTCAGAGTTTGCCCTTAATTTTTAACCCCAACAGCATTCAGCTTATCGCTAAGAGTATGTATCGCCTGCCTCCAGCTGCTGACAGAGTCCACAGCAGGAGAGGCATCTCGCCCACAATGGACATTTTATGTCCATCACTTAAAGGCAAATGATCCCTTTGAGGGTTTCGGTTTATCCCCGCAGGGCCTACGTGCTCCACAGAGAGATGAGATCTGCATAGCCAGGGCCCTGGACATCAGACAGTCCTTGACTGGAGGCCAGGAAGGGCCAGTATGATAGTCTCGCCTGTCCCGTGCACACTGAGTTTGTTCAAGCAAAGGTTAAGGGGGTAAATCTGTCAACAGTCCTTAAGAAACCCAGGGGCCCAAACCCCATTTTCAGGAGTGATGTTGGGATTTAGGCTTTTAAGGATGCAGATGGGTGCCTTGGGGGACTGACAAAAGCACTGAAGCAGGTTAGGTGCCAACTCCCATTGGGAACAGAGCAGGGGTGGAGCTCCCCATTGGGAGTTGGGCACCTGACCTTGCTATTGTCAGTCCCATGCAATGCCCTTGTCACTCTGGCCTGTTAAAGCCCGAGTCCAGTTGCCTTTCAGTGGAACATGGGCTGCTCAGAGCTATCTCACTTCTGAAAATGGGACTTAGAGTACGGGCCGGTCTGCTGGAAAAGTACATCAGCATAGCTGCGTCTCTCTGGGTGGTAGACAGCACAGGGTGACGGAAGAGTCTTTCCATCAACTTAGCTAGTGCCTCTCAGGGAGCTGGGTGGGCTGACTACAGCAACGGGAGAACGCCTGTCGCTGGCGGAGTTGTCCACGCTGAAGCTGTAGCATTCGAAGTTTGGACGTAGCTGACGTCTACAGTGCACACTTCTTGCGTCAGCATGTTCAAAGTGTGTCACTACGTGCCCCAGTGAAAAGCAGGCTGAGTCCATGCTGAGGTGTGTGGCTACACGTGTTGGTGAAAGGCTCTGGCTGGGGAGAGCTGAGCCTTTCCCTGCTGTCTGCCCTCTGCCAGAGCCTTCTGTATGGCGGGCGTCTTTCCCTGTGACAGTGGGGAAAGACTCTGGCTGCAGGACATTGCGCAGGGTGCACCTGGGTACCTACCCACAGTGTTCAGGTCTCGTCGTCTACACTGCTGTCTATACAATACAAGGGTGCGTGATGTCTGGGCTCTGCACGCCGGGTAGACGTGCACTTAGAAATTTTTAAACATTTTACCCAAATTCATTTGCTCACTCTCAGGACTTACATGGAGGAGAGATTTCTGCTAGCAGAGGGCTCCTCTCTCTAACAGAGAGAGATCCTGTGGCTGGAAGCTGAAGCTAGACAAATTCAGACCAAAAATATGATGAGGGGAATTAACAATTGGAACAACTGAGTGAGGGGTATGGCGGATTCTTTGTCACACCCGGTCTTGATGTAAAGACTTTGGGTCTTCCTAGAAGAACCGCGCTGGTTCGCTCACAAGTCCTGGGTGTGATGCAGAAGGGCCTGGATGAGGCTATGCAGGAGGTGTCAGGCAAGATGACCCAATAGTCCCTTCTGGCCTGGGCAATCCCGGGCTTCCTAGAGCAAGAGGCAGTTAGGAGGAGACTGGCAAGTTGCAGGCATTGTGTAGATTTCCAGAAAGGGCTTTTAAAGGCTGAGATGAAACACAGCATATTTTAGTGGAGGAAAGTGGAACCCTGTCTAGCTGACATGCAGTATTCAATGACTAGCAGCCTGTTGTTCTCGGCTGGCCTGTGGCATGGGCCTATGAACAACAACATGGAGATTTGGGGGGGTGGAAACCATAACATGCCTCCCAGCTCTCCTTCCCAGGCAGGTTCTGGTTTGAGTGGCCTAGCGTCATCCTTCAGTCACAGATCAGGACCATGGACAAAGGCAGAACAAAGAGATGGTCCCTACCCCAAAACTCCAGTCTATGCCCCCTGCTAGGATCATGTCTTTGTGTAGAGTGCTGCCCCCTGCCCTGGGGGGCACGCTGAGCCGGGGGACATGATGCGCTCTGGGAAGGATGTACACCACGCTTCCCTCAGTGCAGCTCTGCTCACAGGGACTCGTGGTCTCCCCTGTCAGTTCCCCCCACCCAGATTAGGGCTCCTCCTGTTGGGAGGGCTGTGGCCTTCCTCTTTCATATACAGGTGCGCTGGGCCAGCCCTGCCGTGGCCTCTGGAGTGCAGGTAAATGCAGGAGTAGTGCTGAGGTGGGGAAGTGGCCAGGTGCAGACAGTTGGGACTGAGTGTGTGTGATGCTACCTAACCTGGAGTTAGAGCAGGGATGAGTAAATTTTTTGGCCCGAGGGCCACATCTGGGTGGGGAAATTGCATGCAGGGCCATGAATGTAGGGCTGGGGCAGGGGATTGCGGTGTGGGAGGGAGTATAGGGTGTAGGAGGAGGTGCAGTGTGCAGGAAGAGGCTCAGGGCAGGGGGTTGGGGTACAGGGTGTGGCAGGGGGCTCAGGGCAGGGGGTTGAGATGCAGGAGAGGTGCCGTGGGGGTTGAGGGCTCAAGGTAGGGGGTTGGGGTGCAGGGGGGGCTCAGGGCAGGGGATTGGGGTGCAGGGTGTGGTAGGGAGCTCAGGGCAGGGGGTTACGGTGCGATGGGATTTTGGGGCTCAGGGCAGGGGGTTGGGTGCGGAGTGCAGGAGGGTTCAGGGTGTGAGCGCCAGCCCAGCACCGCTTACCTGGAGTGGCTCCGGGATGGCAGCTGTGCACAGCAGGGCTAAGGCAGCCTCCCTGACCCCACACTGCTCCCAGAATGAACTGGCACTACGTCCCTGTGGCCCCTGAGAGATGGGGGCAGAAGGCTCTGCACGCTGCCCTTGCCTGTAGGTACCTCCCCCAAAGCTCTCATTGGCCAGGGCTCCCCATTCCTGGCCAATGGGAGCTGGGTGGGGGGTGGGAAGGGTAGTGGCTGCAGGCGAAGGCAGCGCACGCAGCCCTCTGCCTCTCCCCGCCTCCAGGGACCGCAGGGACATAGTACTAGCCGCTTCCCTGAGCGGAGCGGGGTTCACACTGCCCTGGGGGTGCAGTCCCACAGGCCGGATCCAAACCCTGATGGGCTGTAGTTTGTCCATCCATGAGTTAGTCATACAGTTTAAGGCCAGAAGGGGCCACGAGATCTGTGGTACCCGCTTGTGGGTACCAATTTTGACAGAACGTGAGCCAGGATGCTGCTGCCCATGACCAGGCAGGAACCGCTATGAGAGTTCAGCTGTTGGGTTTCTCCATCAAAAACAGCGAGAGTCCAGTGGCCCCTTAAAGAAACTTGAGTGCCGTGCTGCAGTGGCTCGCAGGCTGCCCCAGGTCCTCACACCGCCTCGTCCCTGGGCTCGAGGAGGGGGCTTGCATTGAGAGAGAGAGATCCCGAAGTGCTGAGCACAGGATCCAGGCCGATGAGATTATCATTTCCCTCTGCCTGCCGCCCGCACTGGACTTCTGTGTCCCAGCCCCTGTGCACAGCTTCCAGCATGGACCTCTGCATTGTTCGTGTCATTGGAGCGAGTGCCTGGCCCAATGTACATAGCTCTGGGGTCTGGGTGGGTCTTAGCCAGGTTATTTCATTGCGTAGGCAGATGCTGCCCGGTTGTCACTCACTGTGACCTTTCCCCTGGCACGGAGCCTGTTCCAGCGACAGTAACAGACCGGAAATGCTCATCCCCACCTCATTCCTTCCCTTCTGAGTGACACAGGAATCCCGAGGCCAAGACAGTGGTGGGAGCTGCCAGCTGTTGCTGCTGTGCCAGTGGAGGCAGTGTGTGTGCCAGCTGCATGCCAGGCATGGGTTCAGGCCTTCACCTGAAACTCAGTTACTCTAACCAAGGTGTCGGGGCAGGGAACCGTTGGGGCGAACTGGAAAGAGGCAGCGTCACTTGTTTCTGTTCTACCATTGACTCTTTCCCTTCTTCATCAACTTTGAGCTCACTCTCTCTGGGCCTGCCTGGTATGAGACTCTGTGACATCCACTTGCAAACTAATCCTGGCCCATCACTCCTCCTTCCTTTATTGATTATTGACTGGTTATTTACTGCAGTAACCTTGGTGATTCGATTACTCTGTGCCCACAGCCAGAGACTTGGAAAGTTATTGCTGGGAATGGAAGAAAATCAGCATGTTCTTACTGAGGGCTGTAAAGAGAGCGCAGTACATCCTGGAAATACTCCGCCATTCCTACTCCCCAATCACACCCCTGCACTGAGTAGCAGCTGTAATGAATGGACTTGTCTGTGGCTGTGGGTAGCTCTGGCCTTTATTCTTGGCAGCTGCAGAACGGAGAGCAAGGCTGCACACTGGGAGCCTCCTCTTGTGTCTCTTAGGGCAGGAAGTTTAGTATAAGGAGTTACCTTGCAATGCAAGAGAATGGGTCTAGTCACAGGTTCTCAGCAGACAGCCAAGCCCCACCCACTGCTTCCCATGCAAGGGGAGGCCCCACTCCCACTCCCCGAGTCACCAGGCAGAGCTTGAGATGCTGATTAGGGATGGTCAAAACTCACCATTTCTGTTTAGCAGGAAATTTTGACTTTTAAAAATTTCTCTTCCTTTGGAACGGGAATGAAATCCTTGCAATGTGCCTCAAAGCAGAAACTCCCCCCCCCCCCGAATTTTATTTAGCAAATTGTGTTCCAAAAATATTGCAAAATGAAATGTTTGTTTAGAAAATTGTTTTCCCCACTTTGATATGATTTGATTGTTTGCATTACTTTATGCTGTCAGTACTAATAGTGCATAATATGATGTGACATTCTCCTACAACTTCATACAGTAAAAGTATGCTGATTTATTTTATTTTTAAAATCATTAAGGGCAGTGCTACTTAATAGCGATGAGGACATCTTATTTTCTAAATCAAAGTATCTCCTGTTTGCATGGTAATGAAACAGTTTGGCACGTCGATGTCTTTTTTTGTTGTTGTTGTTCAAAACAATGTATTAGTTAGAGAAGCGGCTGTTTTCAATCTCTTTGTGTTAGTCTGGAAACATTTTCCAAGGATATTTTAGAAAATAAGATACTTCACTCTGAGTACTAAAATTAAATAAAATAATAGGCAATTAAATAATTATTCTCTTCCATGTAGGGCCTTCTGACATAGGCATCAGCCAGTCATTCAGACCCTGATGAGGGAGCTGGAAGAGCTAGAAGTGGTGGTGTTATACCAAGAAAGGTGATGGGCAGCTGCATCCCTGTCATATGTATACCAGGGTCAGGAAGAGCAGCTCAGGCCACAAATGCCACTGCTGGGCATGTTCTTCAGTTTCTTAGCAAGGGTCCAGACAAAGGAACAGCACCCCAGAATTCCCCCGTCTGCATCGGTGCCTTGGGCCATCAAGAGAAGAGTGCTGTATGTGAGTAGGGTGGTGCATCCACTGGAATCATTCCAGTGGTGGTTTCCTCTTGAGACCTTCACTAAGGCCCACATTTCAGCCTTGGTTAATATCTAGGTGGGTCTGAGAATCCCCCTTTGAGCTATTTGTGTTGCCTCCCCTCCATTTTGGACTCGCAAGCTGCTTTTCCGGGTAGCCGTATCCTGGTCTTGCACTCTTCTTTGGCCCTGACTTCTCACTGTTCTGTGTCACAGTGCCCAGGACTGGCCTGACATTCCATCCAGAGGTGCAGTGAGGGTGTTTCTCTGTCCAGCTTTCGCCCATGTGTGAAGGCCAAGGCGGAAGAGAACTGTCGTGGCTTCTGGAGGACCCTGCAGTTCTGTCTGGAAAGAAAGATGGATATTTCAACTGGAGACAGCATCTCTTATCTGGGATGGTACCAGGATATCAACTATTGGGACATGTCTCATCTTGGATTAAACTGGTGCTCCTCCACTAAAGCCAATAGTGCCGGTTGACACCAGCAGAGAATTTGGCCTATTAAGAGCAACTCCAGCGGATGGTTCTAGTGGGGTTCAGAGAATGCTCACTGATCTCAGCAGCCAGAGATGCTGAATAGCTGAATTGCTTGTTTCTGCTTGCCTTGCAGTATCGTTCTAGATTGGACAGCTTTGCCTGGCAGGAGCAGTGCTCGGGTGAGGAGTTCTGAGAGGAGTGAGGTCTTGATTTGCTTCCTTCCCTGTCTCGTGGGCAAGGGTGCTGGAACAATTTTTATACCGGGAGTACTGCTAATGGTGTTCGTTATTACTACTTCAGGCCAGGAGGTCAGCGGCATCTCCAGCACCACTGTGCATGGTTGTATTTTCTGATGTTCAGTCTGCTCATGAGATGGTTAAATCAGACCTCATCTGTCCAGAGTGAGTGAGTGTGATGCAGAGGTTAGATTGCTTACAAGGTGTGGTTTAGCGCTTTGACCCTGCGATTGGCTCTCAGTCTGGGTAAGTCACGTAGACCAAAATGACAAAATTGATGAGCCTCGGGTGCCTACACCCATAATCCAGATGTGTGCCTGGATTTCCAGAAGTGCTGATGTAACCCGAGCGAACCCAGAGTGGTGCTATGGGCCCCTCTAGTGGCCTGAGCATACAGAGGTTGAGTCTTCTAGAGCTTTGGCTAACAGAGTGGTGGGACCTGTTAGCTCACACAGTACAGAAAGGCTCCTGCATTTAGATCCAGAGGTCCCCAGGTTCAGTGCCCACTGCCAACAGCCCACCCAGGGGCATCATATAATAATCCTCCTCACAAAGTGGGTGGCCTTTAGCTCCTAGCTACTGGGCACGTCTACGGATCCTGGTAAGGTTTAGGCTGTTTTCTCTGAAGAAGGGAGAGGGTGGGAATGCATTGAAAAAATATCCCTTCCAGAGCACCAGTGAGCTCCCATCCTGCTCAGCATCACACACCAGCAGGAAGGAAAGGAGTCAGGAAAGAGCAACGCCAGCCTGCTAGATCTCTCACCAGCACCCGAATCTCACAGCCATCGGATGCAGTCATACTGGTGTCGCTGAACAGTCAAGTACCATCGCCATGGACACCGCTTTGCTTTATGTCATCGACATCAATGCAGCCTTGAGCCACGACCAGAACAGAAAGTGCTTGTGTGCCTGGCAGAGACCCTGCTCCAGGCTCAGGTGTGCTCCCAGGCACCATGGATACGGCTGTGAAGAGCCCCCAAGTGCCTGGCCACGTACTACTCCCTTTCGCATGAGCGATTATCTGGGATCTTACCGGGCTGTTTGGGTCAGGAGGAGACTGGGTTACTCAAGTCAGGTGTTTTCTGGAGCAATACTGTGCGTTTACAGCGCATGTCCATCAAGTCCTGTTCCCCTGTACCCAGCAGGAGCAACTGACAGCCAGAAGTTTCCATGCTGGCAATTCCCAAGCCTCCCCTCGAGCCAGTCCTGTGCTCCAAGGTGCTCTGTCTGCTCCCTCTCAGGGCCGTGCTTGCCGCTTCCGCTCTCACTGTCCGCTGCCTCTTCTTGGATTTCCAGTCCCTTGCTGCTGCTGACACATGCAACTGCCTCCAGTCAATCCCCAGCCCCAAGGTTGGTCTATGTGGCTGGGCTGCCCATTGGCTTTGCATGCAGCCTAATGGCTTGGGCGTTCGCTTCCACTGTCCACAGTGATCTGACTGCATCAAGGAGCTTAACTGCTTCTTCTCTTTGGCCCAAATGAAGGGTGGCTGGCACATGCTCGTCAGCTTTAACAGGGTCTGTGACTACCTCTCAAACGCATGCTTGATAGGAGCCATTAACCCTTCCAGCACCACAGCCCTAAGCTGCTGTTTCACGTACTCTGCAGGCTGACAACAAGGACGGGACAGAATTCACTGAAACCCGTTCTTTGATCTTTCACTGTGAGTGAGGGATTGTAAAGGGGAGAGACAGTGGATTCAGCCCCCTCCAACCCACGTGGATTGCGTTCCACCTGCTGTCTTAGCGCTTTAAGTCCTTCCTCTTTGGGTCCGATTCAGCTCCCGTTGGCAGTGGCAGAATTCCTGGTGACTTCAAATCAGAGGGATCAGGATCAGACCTGGTAAATGCCAATCTGTTGTCTTCCTCCAGCCTCCGCACCCTTTCTGTCCAAAGATTGTAAATTGCACTGGGGATTTCAGTTACCAATGGCTTGTGAATTTAATAATAGACAGAGGTCACTAGTCTGGACTGAACTGAGGGCTGGTGAGCCAAGTGAGCCTAGTACGCAACCAGCTGCAGGATAATTTAAGATAACAAGAAAGATTATATGGCAACGACGACACCCTAGACGAGCCCGGGTTGGAATAGAAACCCTGTTTCCTTCATTGGCATTACTCCTGTTATACACCAGTGAAGGGGGAGCCGGTCCAAGTTTCCTCTTCCACCTGCTCTCTGCCGAAGAGCTAGAATGCCCTGTGCAGAGCTATTACAGGTTTGTGGATGTCATCTGTACCCTCGAGCACTGTGAACCTGCAGTTCACCATGTACCAGGTTAATATCTCTGCTCCCTTTTGTCTTCTGCTCCTGTGTTCTTCTTTCTCCTCTTTCCCATCCTCTCCTTGTTCTTCCTTTCTTTAGGTTCAGTGCAGCAGCTGCAGAGAAAAAGAAAATGTTCATTGCAAAGAAGTATTTACCAGGGACACCTGCTGCATGAAATTAACCAGGATGGTACAACCTGTGCCTCTTTACATGCCTGTGTGTGTGTGTGTTGGGAGGGGCAGGGGGGGAGGTTGTTTTTGCCGGCTCTGTAGGTCCTGCATGAATTGTTTCCACTGCTGACATTATGCTTCGGCCAGATTTTCAAACTGGTTGAGCACTTCCATCTCCTGCTGACGTCCATAGCAGCTGGAGGTGATCAGCTCTGTTGAAAAACCAAGTTGCTGGTGTTTCGATCTCACTGCCTCAAGCTGTTTAGCTGCCTTTTGCCCGTGACCTGGCCTGTCTTTTGAATTTTCCCTCCTGAGCTTTGTGGAGGGCCGTGGGAGGAACTGGGCTCTGTGTCAGAAGCTGACCTGCTGGTGAGTTGCACCGTCAGAGATGACGCTTGGCGCAAAGAAAGCGAGATCTTCAGATCTTTTCTGAAGATGGAGTGGGATGGGTTGTATTTATAGTCCCTAAAGGTCAGGAAGGACGATGATTTCCTTGCAATGAAGTTGTGATGGTAACTGTAGAGCAATCAGTTACTGGCGGCCTGAAAATAGCCGCGTGGCTGTTGATTCAGGGACCATGTAAGCCTTTGCAATTCTCTTTCTGTAGCTGTCTGCAGCAAGGCCAGAGCGTTGGATGGGCTGGATAAATTCCGCCTCACACCCCCTTCAAGGCCGGGAGGGGTTGTAATCCCATTGCACCAAGTGCCCAATTTCCATGAATTCCCAAGTGGCGAAGGCAGCTTTGAAAGTCTCACAGGTCACAGAGGGAGGCTGGGAGAGCAGGGCATTGAGCCTAGCATTTGAGCTACAAGTCCACCCTCCGTGGTAGGACGGCTGGGGTTGAGTCAAGTCTATCCCATGCTGAGGAGGGTCTGATGCCATGAGCGCCGTTCATGCCAGCTGCTGATGCGCTATCGAGGGCAGTTTTCAGCATCTTTGCTCCCCTGCCCCAAGCACATTTCCACTCCAGGCACTCTTAGTGCCTACTTCAAGTTCAGTCACATCCGCCTGAGCTGATGCCTGGAGAAGCCGCCTTCGGCAGGGCAGGCCCCTGCTGGAGCTGGGCTAGCACACAGACACCAGCCATCCAGCGTCTCCAGTTAGGGGGATCAGGTAGTCCAAGACGTGTGAAACTGAATCTTTCCCATGAAAACTTTAGCTGTCCTTAGCAAAGGCTGTGATCCAACCTCTGCCCCATGTGAGTGATCCTGCAATCCACTGACGCAGGCATGAGAAAATTGGCAGCTGGGGCCTTGCCTAGAGCCAGCTGCCCTGCTCTTGGGGGTCTGGGGCCAAGCTGCTAGGCAGCTCCGTGAGCAGCAGGAGTCAGCGCTTTGCTCTCCGAGAAGAGGGTGGCTGTTTGCTCCTTTCTAGTTTCTGTCCTTTGCCTGATGCTTTCCTAGTTCAGCCACTTTCCTACAGTCACCAGGGAATCCCCTAATGCAGAGCTGCAAAGCGCATCGGGGCTGCTTGAACCCAGACCCGGTGTGACGGTTTCCTGGAGCACAGCTGCAGGATGTGAGAGAGAGGTACAGAGCGGGACCAGGATGCAGGCGGAGGCGAGCCAGCCGAACGGATCTTTACAGCAGGGTGTGTGAGAGAGAGGTACAGACCAGGACTGGGGTAGGAGCGGTGCTCAGCCAGCCGAATGGCTCTTTACAGCAGGTGAGTTTTCACCCTTCAAGGCTGCTGCCCTGGCTGGCATGAGTGATCAATCAGCTGTGTTCCAGCACACCAGCTTCTGAGGAGGACAGTACACCTAGCAAAGCACTAGTCAGGATCTGTGGCTGAGATTTCCAATGCTACCTAAGGGGTTTGGAGACAGCATTCCCATAAGTGTCCTGGGAACTGGGTATTCACATCCCTTAGGTTGAGATGTCTGAAGCTGCCAATATGGGGAAAATCCAAGAAACCAGCCTACTTGGAGGGAACAAGCAGAACAAGTTTTCCAAGTTGGGACAGACACTTCAGTGAGTTGTCCATAACACGAGCGATGAAAGAGCATTTTCCCTTTGTATTGCACTGCTGACCGGTAAATCCAGGCACACGCTGTCTTGGATTTTGCTTGCACCTGGTTAGAATGTTGTGTTTCATGTTCCCTCTTGGTATCTCCTCCAGCAGCAGGACCAGGGGCCTCTCTCTGTTGTCTTTGGCTTTAGAAAACAATGGGATATTTTACAGTGCCTGAGGCAGGGCTCAGCTGAGCTATTGGATTTGGTTGGTTGGGAGGCTCTGATTGCAGCCAGCTGGGGCTTCACTTCTGTGCCATCAGGTGTACTCTGCCATCAGCCTTCCATACTGCTGTGCTCCCTGTCTGGGGATTCGCCAGCTCAGAGCAGGGCCCTATGGCTCAGCTGTTACCCAGGGCGTGTCCTGACAGCGCTACTCAGAAAGGAAGAATTCATCCCACAAGTGACTTATCACAATGTCTTGCCTCCCATCGGCCTCCAGCTGGAATGCAGGTGGGCCCACGCAGAAGGAGCAAGAGTCAGTAGAGCCACTTAAGAGTAGAGTACAGTAGAGCCTACGCTCCTAACCCAGGAGGGAGGAGGCTGGTGAGCCCTGTCCACATCGATGAGATGCGCTCCAGCCCAAATCCGAATTCTGCAGCTCAGAGCCCCGAACAAACACACATTTCATCTGGGCCCCGAAAGAGATGTAACGAGCCCCTGCTCATTGGTGTGTCCGTCCCAGGGGATGGCAGGAAGTACTAGATACCTGGGAGATTCCAGAGCACGTCTGTGCGAATAAGGATCCAGCTCTGAGAACATTAGGAGCTTCGCTAGTCTCTAATTTGAACACAAATGGCAGGATCTTTGAGTGACCTCTTGTGTTGCGTTTGTAGCTGCTGACCAGGGACAGGTCAGTTTAAAACACTGACTCTGCTTTGATTTCAGTGTGAGCTCTGAAAACCAGGACATCTATTACAGTGCCTGAGTAGTAGGGATTTAGAGGGCAAACTTTCAGTGCACACATTTGAAAGTATCAGCTCTGTTGTAATCCAGGCACACTCTGTTTGTGGCTGTTCACCTCCGAAGGAAAAAGGGTAAAAAGAAGAGGATGATTTTAACTCACCAGCCAGCAGAATTCTGCTGGCATCATGCAGTGATACTTTGTCAATATTAGACTTACCTAGGCTGAGTGCGGTTCAGTGGCGCCTCGTAGAGCGCAGATAAGTGAGTGTATCTTGGGCCAAGGAAATGGAAGATGTCTCATAACTAGGGCTCTACCAGATTCATGGTCCATTCTGATCAATTTCATGACCATAGGATTTGAAAAATTAGGGTCATGTTTTCAGATGTTTACATCTGAAGTTTCAGGGTGTTGTAACCGTGGAGATACAGGGTTGTTGGGGTGGGATCCAAAAGGGAGCTGTGGGCGGGATCACACACCTGTTATCGGGGCGGGGGGTCACGGGATTGCCACCCTTACTTCTGCGGTGCTGTGGGTCCCATCTCCCAGATGGAAGTGGGTGTGATATCCCCCATACTGCTGGGAGCGCCCCAGCTGGGGTCTCCTAGTTGCTAGTCCTGATGGGGCTGGGGAAGGACAGGACTTGCTCTTCCCTCGCACAGCCACTTTCTGTGGGAGATCAGACCCACCTTTAGGTATCTGCCCCAGCTGCAGGGCACTCCCAGCAGCACAGGGGAGATCAAACCCACCTCCACCTCTGGCAGTCTGTTGCGGCTGCCCAGCCCTGGAACTTCCTGGAGGCAGGTCTGATCTCCCCCTGAGAGCGGCTGTGCAGAGGAAGAGTAAGCCCCGTCCCTCCCCAGCCTGGAGGGGACTAGAAGCTGGAGCCCTGGGCATGGTAGGAGTACTGGTCTGAGGTGACCCCAGCCCTGACCCTCCCCTCCAATAGCTGGATTTCCCAGCGGAGGTCTGATTTCACGGTCTGTGACATGTTTTTCATAGCCATTAATTTGTTGGGGCCTTAATCATAATGTATATTTCCAACAGCAACTGTGTGCATCAAACCAGATCAGAGGCTTAGGGCAGACCCTCAGCTGATGTGAATTGTTGCTGGTGTTACTGGCCCTATAACGGCTCACACCAGGTGAGGATCAGACCCTTTGATCTGCTCAGATTTTCAGAGCTGAAGCATGTTTGCCCCATGTCACTTCTTCACTGGAGGACAGTCTCGAAGTTCTCCTGTTCTCAGGTGTGTGTCTGCGATCTATAGCTCACAATATCTAGCTGGGATTTTTGTCAGCCCCTCTAAGCCCAGCAGCAGTTGACCTGGTTAGTACAAGAACGGGAAGCCTTGAAATAAACATGTCTGTCGACCGCAGGAACTGGCTTTTTACATGTGTATGCGGCACCCAGCATGATGGATCCAGATCCCGATGGGTTTGGGCACCTCTGAAGTGTGCATGTGTAATTACTGGTGTTAGTGTAGAGGCTAGGCCCCCATCACACTAGGTTCTGTGCAGACCCAGAACAAGGCGACAGTCCCTGTCCCAGAGAGCCTGCGATCATGAGGTTTGTGTCCCCTAGATTGTAACTATCCCTGTAGTTTTCTAGAGCCCCTGCACTGTGCATGTGTGACAAGCGGGGAGAAGGGTGGATGTGATCTCAAGAGTTTCACTGGAGAGGGGAGGCTACTCTGCAGGGAGATACCTGGAGCTGTAAGCTGAGATGAGGACGGGGAGGGGAGATGACACCTAGAGCCCGGGAGGTGAACAAAGGAGGAGAGAGACGGCGGCAGGGTTTTGGAGGGGGTAGAAGCTGGCTGGGGAAGAGGAGAGAGCCTGGATTTGGGGTCTTATCTCCCTGCGCCCCAGAAGGGCCTGGACTAAGGGGGCCTGTTTCTACTGACAAGCTCTGAGTTGGATTGTGTTCCTGTCATCTCAAATAAACCTTCTGATCTACTGGCTGGCTAAGAATCACTGTGAATTCCAGGAAGTTGTGGGGGGGGGGTGGGAACTGGACTCCCCCACCCCCTGTGACAGCATGCTGATAAGGTACCCCAGTAATAAGGACTGTAGGCTCTGACCTGCACGCTGTATAAGATGCTCATGTGTCAGTGGCCCCATAGAGCAGGGGCCCTTTGCCTGAGGTACTGGGGTGGCAGTGTGGCCATCTCTCACAGTGCCCTCTTCAGGAGCATGATTTGGCCAGGGCTGGAGCTACTCACAGTGGTTGAGAAGCTCCAGCCCTCTTGCCAATTTCAACCTCTTGCTGATGGGGCAAGGGACAGATGTGGGGCTGGAGGGAAGGGTGGATGGGCGGGGTCAGCACTGATGTGGAGGCAAGGGGTGTATAGTTAGTTTTTGGGCTGGGGGGTGGGACACAGAATTAATGAGTAAGAATGTCAGGGTTTGGGGAGAAGCTGGATGCTGTGTGCCATGGGCGGGTGCGCACACACGTTTGTCAAAATCCCCAAACATTCCCCAAAACACATCACAGGCTATGGCCCCAAAATGATGAGGGTTTTTTAAAAATCTTGTGATTTGGGAGCTCTGACTCATGATGTTTCCTGTGGTGAGAGAGCAGTAGAGGGTTGGGTGAAATAAAGAATGCCTGGTTCCCAGAGTGGGGCTGAAGCGTGATCCTCAGCCTAGCTCTGCGCTTTTTCAGAGTGTTTTTCGCCTGGATTAAAAATTGAGGGAAAAGCGCAATAGGATCCTCTGTTGTCAATGAAACCACCTGCTTCGGAGTAAGCTCATAACCTTCAGCTCCTCAAACAAAACCCTTTGGTGGCTTGTGTTAAAGAGTTGCTCGTGCCCTCTTGCCTTGAGTAGGGAATGTGTATTTAAGGTCATTAAACCACTTGGAGAGCATCCAAGAATAGAGATCTCCCTGCCTAACCTGGCCTCACTCCACCTTCTACCAGTGCCTCTCACTCAAGTGCCATCGCCTGCATTCCCAGGAAATGGGATGACCAAATTGCCCAGCACAGGCAAAGGTAGGGGTGCATATTCTTAGACTCTGCCAGGGGAGATGCCTTAGGCAGCTCTATGCTGCCTGCTGTTGCATCCCACCCATAGTGCCCGGGTGGAATTTAAAAACCCACCTGTTGGAAATTGCTCTTAGTGCAGAGGCGAGTCTCCAGGCCCAGCACACTCTGGACCAGCCTTCCCCAGGTTGGCCTGATTGGTGGGGAGGGCCCTATGCCAAGTGCTATGCTGTTGGGGTGAATTTCATGTACCCCAGTTGAGCCCATGAGATTTCTATGCCAATGGGCAGAGGAGAAGACAGACCCCAAGCTGCGACATTGCCAGACCAAATCCAGCTCTGCTCCATCTAGGCCAGCCTGCTGCCCCACTGCTGCAGAGGAAGGCACAAGGAGCCCCCCAGTGACTGAGGAATGAGCTGCTGTCGAGGATGGCTCCCTGACAGCGAGATAGAGGATGCCCTAATGCACACAGGTTTATATCCCTTGTCCTTATTTCTGTCCGTGTTTGGAGCCAGGGAACTGAAGCGTCCCAGCTCCAGGAACACCCTCCATCTGACGCTCTGCAAGAGCCGCAAGCAGGCTCTCCCTGCCCTCAACGTGGCTGTGGATGATGACTCCCTCTGGTTGTTGCACGAGATGCTGAGATGAAACTATTGGTAACATTCCCCCCATTGCTGTGGTATCTGGACAGAGAATCAGACTGTAAGATGCAGTCGAATCAGCAATGATGACAACATATTAACATGTGGAGATGATCACAATGGGGCATGAGAAACCCGTACAGCAGTGGAAAAGAAGCCTCCCTCTCTCATTGTACTTACTAACCTTCTTAGAAGTGAAATGGGGGCTACTTCTAGGGACCTCTCTTAGGGGAAACAAAGGTAACAAAGGGAGATGCATTAGGTCGTATCAGCCTAGATCCTGGCCAGTGTTTGTCCCTGTAAGACAGGGTCTGAATAAGTTCTCCCCTGCCCTCTAGTGAGGAACTGGCAGGGAAAGACCTCAGGAGCAGTCAGTATTTGCATAGATATACCTACTCTGCCTAGTTGATCAGCTGACAGATCTGCCTTGACAAAGCGTTCAGTTTTGGCTGTTTGGGTTAAAATTGAATGCACAGGTAATAAAACATCGTTATCCTTATTGTATGTATAAAAGGCAGCAGACCTGCACTAAATATGGACTAGTCAAGGGGATCCACCTAACTGTTACCACACTAGCAAAGCAGGAAGTAGCAAAACTCAAGTGGAAGAGTGAGTGGGGATGGGTGTTCTTATCTGGGGGTGTGGAGTTTGCCTAATGAATCTTAGATACCATTTGATCATCTTCCATTAGTAGTCAGACTCAATTGAGAGTCTTGTTTCTACTCAGTGATCAGCAGAGCTGAACTCACTCATGAGCAGGTCTAGGGGTTGGAACCAGAGTCACCAAGGTGAGTTAAACGCTGCTCCCTTCTTGTCTGAGCATCATCAATGATGGCAGCAGTATTGCTCTGGAGGGAGGATTTATGACTGCACTTGTGTGCCCTTTGCTGGCTTTGCAGCAGTGTTTTAATTCCTTCATATGACACATTGTAGGTCCTACGTACGCAACATTGATTTGATTTTCTTGTGGTAAGGTGATGAGTTTTAAAACAGCAAGCACAGGTATATAGTGTAATGTACATGCCTCCGATATTGCAGACTCTTTTCTGCCTGAAATGAAATGCAGGTGTGAAATGTGGGTGGCTGTTTGCCTCTGCAGTTGCATCTATAACTAAGCCTCTCTTCTGATCTGCAGTCACAAATAAGACAGTTTGGGGCTTCCAAGGTCGCACTGGAATGTCGCCACTGGAAACCATCCCCCCATGGTCAGGAGAGGCTTTAATGTATGTTAAAACCTCTCCTGACCGTGGGGGGATGGTTTCCAGTGGTGACATTCTACCAGTATTTAGAACGGGGTTGGGGGGGCGGAAAACTACAGCCTGCAGGCCACATGTGGCCCGCCGGCCCTTTTTACCTGGCCTGTGAGCTTGGGCCGGAGGGCAGGGCCAGTGGCCACACCCTCCTGGCCCAGGGTGCCGGGTGAGTGCGGCAAGCCACGCAGCCCCGCACTTCCAAGCCGGGGTGCTGGGGACCAGCCAAGTTCCTGCCGCGGGGCTCCATGCTGCCAAGCCGGGGCGCTCGGAGCACCGCCAGCCGTAGGGCTCCAGGGTTGGGTCATCGGGAGCGCCGCCTGCTGCGGGGCCCCGCACCCCTGGACTGTGGCGCCTCCTGCCGCGGGGCCCCACGCTCCCCGGCCGGGGCACTGGGACCGGGCCAAGCGCCACCAGCCGTGAAGCCCCGTGCTCCCTAGCCGGCCGAGCGCTGCCAGCCGCGGGGCCCTGCGCTCCCTGGCCGGGGCGCTGGGTTGAGCACCGCGAGCCAAGGGGCCCCGCACTCTCGGGCTGAGGCGCCAGGCCAAGCGCCACCCGCTGCAGGGCCCTGCGTTCCTGAGAGTCGCCAGCCGTGGGCCCCGCACTCCCGGGCCGGGCTGATCTCTGCCAGCCACAGGGCCCCGCGCCTGGCTGACCACAGTAAGCGGGGGCTTAAGTAGTGGGCTCCCGGGGGGTGGTTGGTGGGGGCTTAGGTGTTGGGGTCCTGGGGGGTGGTGGTTAGGGTGAGTGGTCTCGGAGAGGACAGTTAGGGAACCAAGAGCAGGGAGGCTTCAATAGGGGGTAGGGTCCCTGGGGTGGTGGTTAAGGGTGGGGGAAGTGCGGGGGTCAGGAAACGAAGAGCAGGGGGGCTTAGATAGGGGATTGGGTCCTGAGGGGCGGTTAGAGTGGGGGGGGTCTTCAGAGAGGGCAATCAGGAATGTGGGGGTTGAATGGGTTGTGGGTTCTGAGGGGAACAGTCAGGTGGCGGGCAGTGGGTTGGGTAGGGGGCAGGGGTAGGCTGTTTGGGAAGGCACAGCCTTCCTTACCCGGCCCTCCGCACAATTTTGAAACTTAATGTGGCCCTCAGGCCAAAAAGTTTGCCCACCCCAGATTTAGAAAGAGGTCGAAAACTCTCCACCTTCTTAGGTCTGAGTTTGCCCCCGGGTTTTATCAGGCCCATGTCACAGTGGCTTGATGAGCCCATGTTTTCTCTTGGTGGCAGCTCTCTGGGGCTCCAGAATCTGTGTTTTGGGGCTTTGGATGGGTTGTTTTTTTTTTTTAATTAGCCTCTCACCTTCATGGCTATGAATAAATCTTCAAAATGTGAACCAGAGTGTCACTGGCACCTGAGTCTGCAGACAGCTAGAAACAAAAGCCCAGAGAGTTACAAAATGTCCCATTCATCTCGTTGGAGTGTTAACCCTGAAACCTAATAACGATGACATAAATGTCAACACTGTTAACTATTTCACTGCTGATCAAGACACTTCACGAACACTGCACATTTTGATCCCTATCTTACAAGTAACGCTGTAGATTGTGAGAAGTGAAAGAGCTTTTAACATCTAACTTGCGTTTTTTCCCTGCAAAAGTATTTGCCTTTCTCCCAGCAGGAAGTCACTTTCACTTTCTCTCCGAGTTGGTTTCGCTCTCAGGTGCTCAGTGTTGCAGTGCTTGGGGTTTAGATGCAGGGGAGAGACAGTTTGTTGGTGTAAAATAATCACTTTCACTGGAATTAAGCCAAAACATGGTGACAGTCTCTCTACCGAGCTACCTGTTTATCACAAGCTGGTTTTTGTGCTCATTATCAGTTATCGCTGTCCCCTGAGCTGCATTTCCAGCTGGCCATAACAGTGCTGCTGATCAGTGGGGCAAGGTATGTATAACACAGCTTACTCTAGGGTGCCCGGGCCAACGCTGGCGCTCCAGCATGTTCACACTCCATAGTAAGTGCTGCCTCTTGTCACTGCCCAGGATGGAGGTTACTGCTCCAGCCACCTCTCGGCATTTCTCCCGGGACTGGGGAGCAACATCAGCCTCCTCTTTGGTTTCCTGCCGTAAACTGTGGGCGGGGGGAGAAGCCCCTCAGAGGATGTTGGCACAAAGCTTTTTCCTAAAGTCCTACAGCCTGTTTCTGTTCTGTTCCATGGGGGTAAATCCGGAGCCACTCCCATGACCAGGCACCAAGGCCCTGCTCTAGGTATAAGCAGGCAAGCCCCCAGTGGCATCGGCAGCTGTTTTGCTGAACAGGGACTTGCAGGTTCATCTCGCCATGCCAGGTATCGGTGCTGGAATGGCTACTGGATAGAGGCTGGTCTGCAAACAGAGCAATGGGGAGCTCACAGTCATACGCAGCCCAGAATTGACTTTGCTCATGTATTTGACCGGTGTAGTGCAGGGTTAATTGTTTAGGAGAATGTTTCATCAGCTGCGTGCACTCCTTTCGCTACCCTGGCCTAGTTCAGCGGTGTAGATGCAGTTACCAGTGTAAAAGTGCTTTGTAGCAGGGTAGCTGCCCCTGGATGGGACAGAGGAATAAGCTGTACTGGGAGAAGGCTTCTTTATGCTGGGATAATTGCAGCCACGTGCAGGGTTGGACTGTTTGGTAGAAAAATCACACTCCTGGGAATCTGGGACAAATGCTGACCCAGAGTCACTCTGCCCAGGACCAGGACTTGAACTCTGCATTTCAGGACTGTGCTGCCCACTTCAGGATGGGCGGTTACCTTACCCTGCGCTTCCCTGCCACTCTGGAGGCTCCAGCCACCCCTTGCGTGGGACACAAGTACTGTCAAGGATATGCTACTACTGCTCCAAGGCAGGAGGAGGCCACTTCTGCTGCTGTTTGCGAGGCACTGCCAGCCCCCAGCCATTTTGCTTGCTCTGTGCCTGGCCAAGGGCCTCGCACCAGAAGCTCCCAGCTGACTTGCAAAGCCAGTCCGCGCTGGGACGTTCAGTACAGGGACAGAGTGACCACTGGAGCCCTGCTCCCCTGCAGACACCTCCCCGCCTCTGCGCACAACCTGGCTGCTGCCCTAGAAATCCTAGCAGGGCATGAAATGTGGAAGAAGCTCATCTCCCCCTTGGCACTGACCCACCTGGAGCCCTGCTCCCTATTCCAGCAAGCAGAGATTGGGGCATCTGGGGCAAGGCAGACTGACTGTGAACTCCCTGCCGACGGCCGCCCTTAACTGCCAGTGAGGGAGGAAGCTGGGAGGAGACGCACCTTGGCTAACATGGGGCACACACCACGTCAGAGAAGCAAACCACCAGCAGGTTGCACAGGTTGGACACAGAGCTCTACGCCCCACCCCTGGCCCATTCTCCTTGATTTGCTCAGGCTCTGCTGGCCTCTTCCCTCCGTGACCTGGTTTTGTTTGTGGGCGTCTCTGTCTGATGGTTTCCTGCCCTAGGGGAGGGAATGAAGGTTGGTTGACTCATTTCCTGCACTGTCCTCAGCATTGCTGCTGACTGGTGGTTGCATCTCAGGCTGGGCTGTGCTTCCCGCCCGCTAGGCCTGGAGCAGGGGTCACCCCTTGCTCTGTGCTGTCAGCTCCCAGACAGACCTTCTGTGTTACAGCAGCCTTTCCATCAAGTCCGGGACCCTTCCCTGGGCCATGCGTTGTCAGGGAGCGTCTGTGCCAGGGCTGGCAGCACAGAGCTGAGGGGGCTTTTCTTCCCAGGCTAGATCAGCTGGGCAGTCACAGCTTAAGTCCTGCTATGCTGCCCTAGGAATGGCTGCCAGTCGGCCCAAGTGGACCCCTCAGCCCTGGAGGCGCCAGCCACGGGCTGTGGCAAGTCATTATATTTGTTTGCAGTTAAATCATTCTGTACCCAGGGAGTCTCATTTGCCTGCTCCCCTTCTGCTCCATCCCACTGAGGAAGGAGGAGCCCCCAGCTCCTTTACAATGGGCCTTCAGCCTGGTGGCCAGAACCGGACCTGTCAGTGGCTGAGGACAGGCCCGGTCCTGGCATAGGCCCCTGAGTTGCTGTGCTCCCACCCAGTGTGGCTGGTCCAGTGCACTTCAGTCCTAGCCTGTGTCCCCGTCTTCTCGACCATCCCCAGGCAGTGAGAGGCCTTGCGGGGACGGGATTCCCCAGTCAGCTGGGTGCTGGGCTACTGGGACTTGTGGAGAGAACCCCTCCTGCTTTGGCATCCTCAGGCTGACAGCTCCTCGCAGTGACCCCATGCTTACGCTCCTGCCACCAGCAGGAATTGGGAAGCAATTTCCCTGGGAACGATGGCTCCTGTCTGGCATGATGCTGAGCTAGGCCTGGTGCTGAGCCAGGCCCAGAGCTGCCCTGGGTGCTGAGCCAGGCCTGGTGCTCCCTTCTGTGGTAGCTGCCAGCCACCCAGCACTGAAGTTCCTTCCTCACTGAACCGTGAATGGCCAATGACTCGTTTGCTCCCACTCAATCAGGGCCAGGGGGATGAGGTTGCCTCCAGACCTGTCCTGGCTCTGTGCTCTCCCACAGCATCCCAACCTGGAACGCGGAGCCAGTTTGCACGGCTCCACCAGAAGGGAGCTGTTCCATTGGCAGCGTCAGGCTGACTGAGGTGAGCTCGATCCTGTTGCTAGGCCCAGCTGCTCTGGGGAACATCAGCCCCTCTGAGCGGGGCTAAGGTTGAACTTGCTTCCTGGTACTTTGAGGGGCTCTGAGTGAATAGGCACCGGCGTATTCCCTGAAGCCATGGGACCTTCCCGGCTTCTCTCAGTCATAGTTTCCCAGACCACGAACATCTGGTCTGACCCCCTGCACATCCCAGGCCCTAGGACTGCCCTGAATTAAAGCCTGTTAGAACTTAAGCAGAGCTTTTAGCAAAACATCTGATCCTGATTTAGACATTGTCCATGATGGAGGATCCCCCGAGACCCTTGGTGAATTCTTCCCATGGTTAATTACCTCCCTGTTAAATATGTGTTACCATGTGGTGGGTCTTGCACATTTCCTGCCATGCACACTACTGAGCTGCGGGAATCCTAATCCCTGCAAGCAAGGGTTAATCAGCAGAGCGCGTTTGAGTGATACAAGTCTATAAACAAACTGGAATAGGATACCCCCCTGAAGATCCAAGCGGCTGTTCATTTCTTGTCTTTTAAACACTGTGGGCTGAGATTTCAGGTGAACATCTGAAAAATTAGTCACAAAAAATCCAAGTCCAAATTCCATAGCTGTTTGTTTTTCTCTCTTGGTTCCTCACAATATTAAAAATGGCTGGATTGTTTTTAAATTGCCCAGCCCCAGGTTTCCACTTTCAGCCCCAGCTGAGTTTGAAATCCCAGGCAGTGCAGACCAATGCTGAACTAGGACGAGGAGAAGCTGGTCTATTCAGAAGCTTTGTTTCCAGGGAGTAGTTCACCTGTGCTTCCCATCCACCTTTTTTCACCAGGATGTCCATGCAGAAGCGTATCTTGCTGTCCTGGGTGCTGATGGCCGTGGCCATGAGCTTTGAGCTGAGATTAGCAAGGTGGTGTTTCCCAGTGAGCATCCAAAAGCCATTGCTAACATCTCCAGCTTTTGCTTTTGGTGGAATTTCTTTATATCAGGCCTGGTTTGCAACTTAGGAATGTCTGGCCAAATGGCTTTGGCACATTGCATGATCCTGGTGCCGGGACAAGGGCCTGTTACAAGCTTTCTTGTGTTGATTCTGGCTGATCTTTTGCAGGTAAAATACACTTGTGATTAGAACAAGGCGGTGTTTAGCCCGTGGATTCCTGCCAGAAGCTGAGTGAGGTTTGGCCTAAATTAATGTAACTGCGTCACTCCGGGGTGTGAAAAATCCACATCCTTAAGGACAGTTACACCGACCTTATCCCCTGCATAAACAGCACTATGTCGAAAGGAGAGCTTCTCCTGTTGACGTAGCTATTACCTCTCACAGAGGTGGATACACCACACTGATGGGAGAGCTCTCTCTGGTCATCTTAAAGAATCTCCGTTAAAGCGCTACAGTGTTTTAAGTGTAGACATGCTCTAAGTGTTAGAGCTCGTACCCATCCCACCAGTTGGTCTAGAAGCAGCTGCACTGAGGGGAGACGCTGCTTTTCTGTCTTGCACCACGGCTGGCTGCATAGAGTGCTGGGTGATGCCGGAGAGTGCTTCAGGAGGGCATGGGAAGGCAGCACCCTATAGCAAGGGGCCATGAATATACCCTGTGGTTGCGGATGGGGAGTTCAGTACTCAGCTGCTAAAATTGCAGTTGGTTTAAAATGTGACCAGTGCTGGCCTCGCTGATTTCCTGGCCTGCATCTCCAGCTAGAATCAAAATAGCTCCGAGATCCACTTTGGAAGCACTATTGATTTGCCAGTGGTGATACGTGACAAGGTGGTGTTTGTACCAAATTCCCAAGTATCCCCAGTGTGTTTGCCTGGGACCAATGTGTCTGCAGCCACCCAAGAAGCACGTCCATCCAGCACACACATACTCTACTCCAGGGAAAATACGCATGCACCATAGAGGTTTGCCCACAGGTCCGCACGCTCCTGCACTGATGTTGTGGACTGTGTGCCCTCTTGTGGCCAAATGGGGAGATGCCAGGATGCTGGTGATGGACACCCAAACTGCTGGAGCTTATACACCTGGGTTTCTCTTGTCCCTAGAAACGTTCCCTACAAAGAGGTGGTATTGCTGGCATTTATAACAGATCATTCACTGTGTGTAAACAGGCTTTTCGCACACTGCGCTGGCTGCCTGGGCCGGATTGCTTTGGGATTTCTCCCTTTCTCTGGTCCCTTTTCCCTTGTCTTCCTGCCAATCCAGTCGGCAATACAGCTCCCATTGACCCCAGTGGGGCAGGACCAGCCCCCGCTTTTTGCTTTCCTCCCACCTCATTTGTTCCTCTCCCCTTGACTTTCTCTCCTCTTCTGTATATTCTGTGTTGGTCCCCCTCTCCCCTCCTCCCCCGCATTTTTTCAGCAGTCCTTCCCCTTCTTGTCTGGCTTCCATTCCTCTTTTGTGTTGACTTTCAGAGGCAGGTTCTGCTCTCACTTTACCTGCCTCTGCCTCCCACTGAAATCAGCGAGCAAAAGCAGGCCTGGGCCCCACGTGTACCCCTGTCTCTAGAGTTTGTCCTTCAGTCTGTTTCTCTTTTCGTTACTCTGTTTGTCCCTGAGATCAGGTGACATTTTTCTCTCCAATGCTTTCCATTTCCCTAGCACATTGCTGTCCTTTCCCACTTACGTGCAGGTCACAAAGAGGACTTGTCTCCCAATACTGGAGGGGTACAGTCAAAGGGAAGACACGTGACCACCCCATGTGTGTCCTCTGCCCAGTGACACCTCCACCCTGCTCCCAGCCTGGGGCCGCCATGCTCTCCCCACCCCACCTTCCAGGGACAGGGGGTGGCTCTGTCCTTCTCCCACTGCGCCTCTACCCCAGCACATTCAGCTGCTCTCCCTGGCACCTGGGCACGGAGTGGGAGGGAGCCGCTTATCACAGAACTGAAACTGGCCTCCCAGGGTGGCTGCTCTGTGCAGCGCAGCCGCTTTCTGAGAGAGCTTGGCTGGGGAGGCAGCAGCAGCAGGTCACCCCCGACACGGGCCAGTTGCTGGGAACAGGGGCCGAGTGAGCCAGAAATGTGCCGAGGGGACTCCGACTCACTCAGCCCTGGTCCCTGAGACTGGGTGGGTGGGGGCTGGCCTGCTGCTGCCACCTCCCCAACTGGACTCTCACAGGCAGCCATCGCACTGCACAGAGCAGCGACCTGGGGCACCTGGCATGAGAAGTGGCTGGTTCTGCCCCTTCTGCTCCCCGCCTGGGCCCAGCTGCCAGGGACGGGCTGAGCATGCGGGGGGCAGGTGCAGCGGGAGAAGGACAGAGCCCTTCTCTCTCCCCCAGGGTAGGCCAAGCAGAAATCCGGGGAGGGGAGGGCAAGAGGGCACACTTGGCCCTGCATGCCCCCCTTGTGCCTCACCTATGCACTGTCCCCAGCCCATTTCCTGACTGATATGACAGTTTGAATTTGCCAGAGCTCTGCCTATCTTTTAACTCAGCGCAGCCACACTGCCCCATCACAGCGGCCCAGCTACTGTGTTGATACTTCCTACCAGGATGGAAGGGGTTTTTCTGTCAATTGTAGTTAATCCATCTCTCCGAACTGCATCTATGCTAGAGGTTAGGTTGACCTAACTATGGTTCTCAGGGGTGAAATTTTTCACAGCCTTGAGTGAGATAGCTCTGTCGAGGTAACTTTTAAGCGTAGACCAGGCCTCAAAGTGGCAGAAGCAGAAAGATTTAATTTCCAGTTGCTTGACTATAGTGCAGTAGGAACTGGAGAGAGCTGCTCTGACAAAACATTAGTTTTTATACTAATCAGCTTTCTATGGCGGAAGTGTTTCTGTTCGGACTTGGCGTGTTTTACTTGTGGGAGGTTTTGGATCAGAGATCGTTGTTCTTTAAAGGAGTTATAGGAATGAATCCTTAGTTATGCTGAGAGAGTTTTTTATAGAAACTTTATGGAAGCAAACTTCACCAGGGCTTCAATACAGCTCTCTGCTGCTGAATCAGGACAGCATCTGCTGTGTTAGGCATTCTTTGCTTAACCTGTATGGTGACTTCTAATAGAGTTTCCTACAGAAAAATTAAACCTTTCTGGGTATGGCAAGGAAAAATCTTGAGCTAGGTTGGTGAATTGGGCAGAGTTTGAAAGTTCATTCTCGCACACGCGTGCTCGCAGGCATAGACGAGTCCCAAACTTGCACTGGGGCAACTTTGCTGACCTATTGAAGTCTGTTGTTTTGTAACAGTTCGCTAGGTTCGCCATGGCAAACTTGTTTATATCAATCGGAAGCTGCATATTGAGTAACACATTGCTCGGTGAGTGGTCACACCAACGAGAGTGTAAGACACTACCAGGTGTGTGTGACAAGGGCCGTCTGTGACCAAACCTTTGCCACTGGTTTGCTGGAAGTTGATGGAGAATTCCTGTATCTTCCAGCTGTGCATTTTCAGGTTGGGCTTGGGAGGAAATTTGGAGACAACTGTTGCTATGAGCTACTCTCTGTGATTCACTCTGAGCAGTGCCTTACTTTGTGAGTAGACTGGGCCACATGCAGATTAAGATGCGGCTAGCCATGAGTAAGGGTAACAGAGTTTAGCTCTTCATGAAGAGCAGGAATTCAGACACAGCCTGTAATCTCTGTGGCCGCAGTTTTGCAGGTGTTATAATCTCTGCAGGAGTCCTAGTGAGCCTTCCAGCTTTGCAGAGCATGCTGGGTCTTTATGGGGGACATATCTTCATGGAGGAAGCCCGTCAGGACTTTGGCAAATGGTCTAAAGTTCAACAAAGGTGGACAAAGAATTCACGTGGGCTGGTTGCGGAAGTGAATAGCTCTCGGAATAAGGGCCATGGCTTTCAGAACTAGCCCTGTGTGCTCAACCTAGCAAAAGTCTCCTGAAAGAAACTGATGGGAAATTTGTAGGCCAGAGTTCTTCCCAGGGATGAGGTGACCAAAAGAGTTGGGCAACGTTCTCCAGAGCGAGCAGCTTTGTTTTCTGAAGCTCTCCGAAGCCACCTCTGATTCCCGCCAAGGGCCATCCAACATTCTCCTCAGCTCGCAGTTCATGTGCAAAAGTTGGAGGTTCAAGGGGCTTTTCCAAGAATTTGATGGCAGGGAGGAGTTTTTACCCTGTTCCCTAGGAGCGGAAAGGCCTGATCTCAAGCCGTGCCATCCTTCCACGCCAGAGCATAGCTCAAGCTGCCATTATGAGCTCTTTCCGCTCTGGTTTCTTTTCCTTGCCCTTCCCCTCCTTGTGTTGCCGCCCCAAGCAAAGGGCATGGCCAGTTCCTCTGAGGGATTTCAGCGGATTAAGAGCCCAGTTCTGATTGCAATAACCGGTGTCTCCAGGCTCGTCTCAGGCCGGCTCCTTTGGGTCCCACAGAGTGCTGCTGGCATGCCAGCACCAGAACTCAGCACTCCACCGGGCCACATCTGTGTCTCCACGCTGGGACTGCAGCCCCCGCCCTCTCTTGGCAGCAGCACTGAGAAGAGGGCAGGGCAGGGGAGATGGCTTCATATGAGGTGGTCTGCCCCCCTTGTCCCTGTGTGTGTGATGGCAGAGATGGAGACGCTTGTGGGTGATCAGCGCAGATCTAGTTGGCTTGGGGTAATTCCTAGTAAAATAAAATACTGGCTCTGAACAATGTGGCCTGCCGAGGGCTCTGGTGCTGGGAGGGGCCTGGCTGAACCAGAGACCAGACCTGCTGCTCCATCTGTAACTCGCTCAGGATTCTTGTGGTCAAGGTTAGGTAGAAACTTGTCACCTTGGTAACTCAATTTCAGACGTTGCTCTTGGGAACATGCTCCCGTCTCACTGCTCAAGTGCCTGGCATGGTCTCTGTTCCTCTAGCTATCTCCTAGCGATCCCCCTGCTGGTTTTTGTGATGCTGCCGATGGGGGAGCGATGGGGGGCAATGGAAGGACCTAGATGAAGTTGGCCAGAAGGGCAGATGAGGAGGAGGGAGCCTGTGAGTCCATTGTTGATGGGATCAGTAACAAAGGGAAGACTTGCCCAGCAGAGTTAGTGGAATAAGCAGAAGGCTGGAGTGCAGGAAAAGGGCGACCTGTGAACAGGGACTTCCCCCCCCCCACCCCCCCGCAGTAACTCACTGGCTTCACCCATGACCAGCTAGCTAGAGAAAGATGGGGCAGAAAGTCCCACCAGTGAGGGTCAGGGGCAATGCCCCAGTAAGAGGCTCAGCCCAGCCTCCATATCAATAGCTGCTGGGCACTAGGAAGCCCTGGGATTTCTGCCAGGGCACTGTCCAGGGAGCCTTCCCATCTGCCTCTGGCTAGGAGACATCAGGGAAGTTCCCTGCTCCTCTTCTCCCCAGGCTGCTGAGGGAGGCGAAGACCCTGCCTGTCTCTCAGCCCCCTTTGCTGTGCCCGATGCGCACTGGCATCCACGCTGTGGAAGAGAGGGGCGCAAAGCCAGCATGCCTCGCAGGGTGGGATCACATCACACGTCACTCCTGGCTGGTTCCCTGGGTAGACAGCCTGCACTATGCCCCATGCACAGGGCCCACAGACAGGAGTCTGATGTGCAGAATGGCTGCCCCCATCCTCCCACCCCTGCACCCTCCGGCTGGAATCGAGAGAAAGGGACACTGGCCCGGATCCTCAAAGCCTACATCAGTGGAATGTCTTGGAGTACAGACTGCAGAGTCTGGCCTGTTTCCCTGACCGGTGTTCGGATTCTCCTAGTGCCAGGCTGGTTTTACTCAATGCAAGTAGAAACTCAATAGAGAGGGGAAATCCTGCTGTCCAGGAAACTCCCTGGGGCTGGGAATGCCAGGATCCCGTGGGAATGCAGGAAGAGTTCAGCCTTTGGGCGCTAATGCGGCTCATCTCACCTTGTGAGGGCATGTCAGAACACTAGCAAGTCAAAGCGAGTGGAGCCCCGACAAGCCCAGGCATTGTGCCTGTGAAGGCACAAGGGCAGATGAAGTTCAGTCCGTGTAGCAGTGCTCCAGCCACTTCGCTGGACAGTTCTGTCAGCGTGCACCAAGGATCGCTAGACAAATCAGCCTGTTCTCTGCTCTTCTCTGCATTGCCAGAGTGGTCAGGGAGATGCTGACCAGCAGTACCAGGGCCAGTCCAGAAGCACCGCTAGCCCTTGGCCTCAGGGAAACGTGCTTGTGAGGAATCCTTGGCAGGTTGGAACCGCTGACTGCACTGGCCGCAGGAGTGAGCGGAACTGTTCTCAGGCTCGAGATGGGAGGAGAAATCCTGAAAGCACCTGGTAGCAGATGGAAGGGACCATGGGACGTTAGTTTTAAGGGCAAGGGATGTGAACATAGGACTTGCCAGACTGGATCTGATGTACTTTCCGGAGTAAGGAGTGGGATGCTAATGAACTCATAAGACTGGCTCCTTGTTCTGAGCTGAAGCTGTGATGAACTAGTGACACTGACAATATCTCCCTGAGGGATGGGAGGGGGTGATGATGCCTGGTGAGCTGCTAGCAGGAATGCAGGTTGTTGTATTGTTTTTATCCCTTTTCTCTGCAAGGCATTTTACCTGAAGAATTGAGTGGGCTGGCTTAGAAAGAGCTGGGTGGTAACATATCTGGAGCAATCATTGTTACCAGTCTCTGTGAAGAAAGCAAGCAGGGCTGTCTGTGCTGGGATAACATGGTGAAGGTTGGCAACTGGGCAGCCTGGGAATACCCCAGTCAGAAGGAAGAGAGGTGCTGGACTCCACCCAGGAAAGGCCACAGCCGGGGAGCTGGAAGCCTGACATTGGGGGCCCTTGCTGGACCTCTGAGGGGAGATGCAGGTGCAGGTCTCCCCAGGAGCAGATGTGGGGCAGTGCCAATTGCTGGACAGTTCTGTCAGCGTGCACCAAGGATCGCTAGACAAATCAGCCTGTTCTCTGCTCTTCTCTGCATTGCCAGCGTGGTCCGGGAGACGCTGACCAGCGCCAGTCCAGAAACTGGTGATGCTCAGTCCCCTTTCAGAGCCGGGGGGATAAGTACCTGGCGAGGGCTTCCTGATGGCCAGCTGTCTGGTGCGATGCGAGGTCCGTGTGGTGCTGCTGCTCAGAAGTACCGGGCCTCTCTCAAACACCTGCTGGTAAAACTATTACTCGGACCAAGGTCAAGTCTTTTCTGTTCTTGGTGTCTGTCCTGCAGCAGGGCAGGTCTGCTCACATGTGGCACCTCTGCTTAGCGGTGCATCTCTGGGTCACCCTGGTGCCTTGGTGGAAGGGGCACGAGGGATAAATACCCCTCTCCCAGCCAGGGGAGGTGTGCCAGGCAGCTGCTTTTCCTTGCAGCACAACTGGCTTATCACCTCTGAACACTGCTCTGGGGGCTGGGAAAGTATTTGAGGGGAGAAGTGAAAATATTCCTCCCTCTCTCCTCCCCTTCCCCCAACCAGCAGGAGGTGTGAATTTCCATTGCCTCAGCTGGAAGGGGTATTTGAATCATTCCCAAGGCAGTTTGTCATCTCCCTGGGGTGGCAGGGTGCTGGCAGAGCCAGACCGTGTTCCCTAGTGTGCTCTGCTCTCTGTGCTCTGCTCCAACAGTTGTTGGCCCCACTGCTGGAGGAGGACAGAGGAGTTGCCCTATGGGCTCTGTTGCTGGAGGAGTTGTAGGTGATGCTGGCTCTGAGTCACTGAAGAACACAGCTAGCAGAAGGAACCAGCAGCCTTGCTGCAGAGACCGGAGGCACTTTCAGAAGCTGCGGTGATGCTCAATCCCCTTTCAGAGCCGGGGAGATGAGTACCTGGTGAGGGCTTCCTGATGGCCAGCGGTCTGGTGGCACTGTGCCTAAAGCAGGCACTTTTGGGGCACTGCACCAGTTTGACACAGGGAGTTAGGCACCTAACCTGCTTAGGCGCTTATGTAAATCTCATTAGGCACTAAAATCTGTAAATCTGGCCCATTGTGTGTAGCACAGGCGGCTTAGGGGCCCCCAGACTCCACAGGATTGCAGGACCCAAGATGGGGAAGTGTCCTCTTCCCTCTTCCGGGCCCAGTTTTGCTGACTGATGAGTAGTGGGGATGGGCCATGGCTGCGTGCCCTCTGGGGCAGCTGGCATTGCTGGAGGCGCTCGCCCAACACCCCGCCATCTTGCTCGGCCTCTGCACGGACATGTGAGGGAGAGGCAGGCTCTGCTCACCCCCAGCACACCGGTGCAGGGCTGGGCACAGTCAGGCCATAGCAAACACCAGTATCCGGGGCACGGTAGATACACTTTATAAAATGCAAACACCACCAGGCTTCCTACCCCCACCAGCTGAGATCATCTGCTTTTCATTCCGTCCTGAGTGATCCCAAGCACCTGTGTCATCCTGGCTTCTCTCCAACGACATTTCCAGGCAGCCTGTTGTCCTAACATCATGATGTCCCGGAGGGCTGATTAGTAATGATGGTGTCACTGCATGGCTGTCATCAGCGTTGGCTTTTCCTGGCTGGAATCTGAACTTTGATGACAGTCCACTATCAGAGGGGTAGCTGTGTTAGTCTGGATCTGCAAAAGTGACAATGAGTCTTGTAGCACCTTATAGACTAAGACTCTTTGTCGCTTTTGATGACAGTGGGGCTCTCGCGCACGACAGAAAGCCAAGGGAGAGGTGGTGGAGGGGACACTCTGAAATTCGTGATTGGCTCTGACATCTTGGGGTTTCCTAGCTGCCCTCTGCCATCTCCACAGTATATGAATGGAGTGTGTAGGAAGTCAGACTTGTAGTGCTGTCTACAGTGGACTTCAGTGGACACTTCTCTGTGCCTGTTGCCGAGGGGCAGCTTGTCCTGCCTTGAGGGGTCTAGCGGGGTCGTCCTTCCCTGGTTTGGCTGTTGCACAGAAGTGAACCCTGCAGCGTTCTCTGAAACTGGTTCAGCTCCGGTCCAATCGCGGTTCCTCCACCGGGCCATGCAGAGGTTGATCCCCTCAGTGGAGAATGCCTTATCTCCGTCATGTGAGAGCTCCACCTGAGGCTACATCTTCACTGCCGCTGGAAGTGGGGTTTACAGCAGGATAACCAATGTGCATCAGCTGTCCCGCTGTAAAACCCTACTGGAGGCAAGGTGCTGGTAGGTTTTACCAAGAGGTCAACTCTGTACCCCCTGCCCACCAGGATATGACCTCGCCTAGCCACATCGCGGTAAACACTCCCCCGCCTGGTCTCCACCGGGGTCTCACAGTGGCATTGCTAATCTCCGTGGCAGGCTGAGTCTGGACAAGGTTTGCTTCTCCCCTCCGCGCATCACGTCTCTCTGGGTACAGTTGCACGGGAGTTGGCGGCGTAATTCCCAGTTCAGGGGAAGTGCCCGCCATAGCACGCTAAAAACGGCAGCATGTCTTGATTGCCCTGAGAGCATGAGCCCGTGTGAAACCCTGTGTGTGCAGGGCAGCCAGCCTCTCCTGCTGTTTGCACTGCTGGATCAGCGTATGTCTGCCTGAGCTGGAAATGATACCTCCAGGTCCAGTGTAGACAAGCCCTCTGCTAAGTTCCTGGTGACTGCTCTGCACTGGCTGGCATTAAATTAGCCAGTCCCCTTTCCTTCAACTGTGGCCTGTCTCCTCTAACAATGGGTTCTTCCCAGATTGCGCCTGCCAGTGGCTCTGGGAGGTGGAGGCCCTGCCTCCTCAGCCCTGGGTGCAGCCACAGCACGTGGCTTTGTCTCGGCAGGATTTGCTCTTGCTGCAGTTGTCTTGTGTGAGGAAATGCTGCCCTGGTTTTCCTGACCCAGAGTTCTCCCTGCCTCCTGGATCTCCTCCCCTTTGCTGCGCCCCACGTCATTGGTTCCGATGCAAAAGACTTGCACGTGGCTCCAAAGGAAGGGAGAAATTGTTGGTAACATTTTGACTCCTCCGGGGAGCGACCTGCTCACCAAACCCCAGAGCACAGGCGCGTGTTTAATTGCAGATACGTGTGTGTGTTTCCTTGCCAGCCTTCCGTCGGCTTTCTTGGGTTTCGGGAAAACGCAGGAGATTGAAACAAACGACTGTCTGGGCGCACTGGAGCTCTCTTTGTTCTCCCTCACAGCACCTAGGCAGCGTTTTACCTGCCACTGGGTTTGCTTCGTGCTCTGCAAAATGGCATCATACCTGTCCCCTCAGCTCACAGGGGCTACTGCTTTGCAGCCGGGGGAGGGGCAGGGTTGGGATTTTTTCTTCCACATTAATTGTGAGCCAAGTGAGTAAGTGAGGGGAATCCTGGGGTGGCGCATCTCAGAGGGTACGTCCTGGCTGGAGAGTTCGTGAGGTGGTTTGGCCTCCAGCTCTGAGCACCTGGGTTAACTAGCCTGGGTATAAGCAGCTGCACTGCCAAGCCCTGCCCATTACTGTTCTCAGTTGAGCTGTGGAGGCTCCCTCAGGTGTGTCACTAGTTTCAGGGGTCATATCCCACGGTTCTTTGTGTTGCGTTAAGTTGAGCCATTCTGAGTCTTTCCCAGTGCATTTTGGGACAACTTGTCTGCCCTTCTGGGCACACAGCAGGGATTGTGGGAAAGCGCTGTTGGACTGGCGGCATGCAAATGATTTAGCCTGCATTTGACAGCAACATGGGTGGGTTACCAGCCTGAGTGAACCTAGCACCCAGGCTCTCACCAATATCCCAGCTGGGGCAGCTAGCCTGGGTCGATGGCCCCACTAAACTCGAGTCAGAGGGTTCTGCATGTGGATGGGGTTAGAAGCAGCACCTGGGTAAGAGCCGGCTGACTCTGCAGGGAGACAGCCACATGGGCTAGAGAACAGACATGTCAGAGTTCCCAGGCTAGCAGGCTGCTCTGCCTGGCCTGCAAAGGCCCAGCGTTGTATTCAGCCGCTGAGGCTGCTAAGAGCAGAGCTCGTGGCTCTTAGACCTCATACCGCAGGGCAAGGCTCAGTCCTTCGCTCAAGGTGTGGTTGGAAGTTGGGGGTTGTTTTTCTTAGCCACCTTAAGGGTAGGCCCCAGAGCCATGGTCCTGACTGTGTCAGGACATCATGGAATATTCCCTTATGGCCAGAGCAGGGCAGTGCCTCTTCTAGCTATGTCTGGGGCCTCTGGCAATGAGCGGTTGTATCTGCCACATGGACCCATGTAGGGTTCTGCACTCCCATTGGCTGGGAACCATGACCAGTGGGTGCTCTGGAGGCAGTTAGCTCTACTCGGTGTTTGAGTTCGTTTGTACAGCTGTCCGGAAAGCCCAGTGCAGCAGCAGCTGTGGGAGTGACTCCTCTGAGAGGCAGGTTGGGGCCCACTCGCTATGGCCAGAGGGTAGTAAGCAGGGTCAGAGTGGGTATGGAGTGATTCTGTCCCCTGAACGCATCAGCAGCATTTTCCAAAAGTCTCCCCCTGAGCGCTAGGTACCGCGCACCCCCAGACCGGGATAGCTACTTGGCTGGGCAGCCCAGGAGCTGGAGTGGTGGCTGGGCTAATCTGTGCTGGTTTCTTTACAGGAGCAGGAAGATTCAGATCCGGAACATCCCCCCTCACCTACAGTGGGAGGTAAGTAGATTCCCACTTCCTGCAAAGTCCCCCTGTCATTGCATCTGAATAAACATTGGAGGCTGGGCAGGAGCTGCAATCAGTCTGAGCTTTGTCCTGTGACGTCTTCCCGGGGGCTTGAGGAGGGAAGCAGCCTTTGCAGAAGGCTGTTCAGTGACACTGTGTTTTCGTAGCCCGAGGTGCACAGTGTGGGTGTGGCTTGGCTATAGCTCAAGATGTCCCATCTCTTCAAGGTGGCTATAGCATTGCAGTCCCGAGAGAGGAGCTGCCTTGTGAAGAAAATCCACCTGCTGCTTCTGCCTGGCACCAGGTGCCAGTCTGGGAAGTGGCTCATGTTGGGTTCCTTGCCATCAGCTGGTCAAAGCTAGACCCAGCGTGGAGCTGATGTGATGGGCTTTGGGGAAATACCTTTAGCATCTTCCAGAGTTTTTTTGGAGGTGGCGTTTCCCCTCTGGTCCTGCTGTGGCGATGTTCACTCGGGTGACCCAGAAGGTCTGGAGGTGGCCAAGTCCAATTCTGATGCCAGCAGTAGCTGCCATGGGGGTAGTGGGCTCAAGAGACTCCGCGGCAGGCTCACTTGGGCTTCAGTGCGTGTTTACACTAGGAAAAGGCCGTCTTTCCCCACTCAGAAGGCCAGGCCCAGCCGTTGTCAGTGCTCCCTCCAAGAACGTGAACCTCAGGCAACGAGGGCTGAGGAGACACAGTCCAGAACCTGTCACTTGTCCTATCTAAAAACAATGAGGAGTCCAGTGGCACCTTAAAAACTAGCAGATTTATTTGGGCATAAGCTTTTGTGGGTAAAAAACCTACTTCATCAGGTGCATGACATGACACGAAAGCTTATGCCCAGATAAATCTGTTAGTCTTTAAGGTGCCACTGGACTTCTCGTTGTTTTTGTGGATACAGACTAACACGGCTTCCTCTCTGATACTTGTCTTGTGTAGGTAGAGCCGGAGCTCTGCTCTGCTCCCCAGGTCAGCCAGACGCACAGGGGAGGGTCTCTGTCGCTAGGTCTTTAACCCTGGGAGCCCTTCCGGGCCGACTCAGCCTGCATTGCTTGATGCTTTCTCTTTCAGGTGCTAGATGGACTTTTAGCTCAGTATGGGACTGTAGAGAATGTGGAACAAGGTAAGAAATGGGTTGGGTGGCATCGTCCACCCCCTCCTACCCCTCTGCTTAGGTGACTTCCCCCCCCACAACCCTTGGAAATCTCCATGCTCAGTCCCTGCCCAGCCCACCTCTTCAGATACATGACCCTGTTTTGCCTAGTCATTGTGGACCAGGCCAAAGAGGGGACAAAGTGCTCCTATATTGCCATCAGGTGGGTTTCTCAGAGCCCCTCCACCTGGCCTGTAGGCGAGGAGGGGAGAAAGCCCACTCTGTCAGGCAGGGTGGGGCTGGGATGGTGGCACTCCACCTTGCAGGATACAGGCCCACTCAGTGCCGCAGCCGTGAGCCCCATTACCTGGGATTCTGGCGATCATGCAGACCAGAGCTGACTGGCCAGCAGCCCTTTGACTTGGGAGCAGTGTAGGTTGGCAGTAAAGAGGCCATTAGAATTCAGAAGCCATCTAGACAGCACTTGGAGTGCGAGGAGATCCCCAAACCTATCATCACCCAGCCAGCTCCTCTTTCTGTGCTTCCACATTGCCAGGCACGGGGCTGTCAACACAGGGCAGGCCCCAGGCCTGCCTGAGGCCAGTCAGTGGTTCGGCTTTTGCTGATAACTCTTGGGCTCATCTGATAAAGCCATGTCCAGTGGGGACTTGGGGCCTGATCCTGCCATAAGGACTAGCTGCTGTTGAGTAGGAGTGCCTCATTTCTTTGACAGTCCTGCTGGGTCTGTTTGCAGGGTAAAGTCCTACTCCCTCTGCATGAGGCTGCCAGAATCTGGCCCTGGGGCACCACGAAATCCTGCCCTCATCAGAGCTGCGCCCCATTGTGCTCAAGCAAGTGATGGAGATTTGCAAAGCCTTCTCCAAGGCAATATACCCGTGTGCACATCCACACACTCCTGCACACACGCACGCACACATGATCTTTCCAGACTGCACCACAGGGGTGCAGGGCTTAGCAGCAGCTACCCAGAGTATGTCCCAAAAGCCCCGTTAGCATACACTGAAAGGGTGCCCTTGTTTTCTCCTAAGCCATTCCCGGACAGTTGCATTCGGTGGACAGGAGCAGGATTTTTATGGATGATTTTTAATGAGACTTTTCTGTACTCTCTACTCGGTGTACAAGGCGTTTACCAGAGCTGTTCCGGGGCCCCTCTCTGTGACATCAGTGATGCATCGGGTGTGAGCTCTTGGTAGCACCTGAGAGATCAGTGCAGGAGAAATCCCCCAGGCTCCCTGTTGAGATGAGCCTAGAACAGGATCAGATCCATGCCACGGGATAAATGGCTCCGTTAAGTCAGTGAGATTTTTGCCTGAAAAAGGATTTCAGAACTGGGCGCTCTGGCCGAGTATCTCAAACCCCTCAAGAGCATCTAGGTCCCCTGGGCAGCTTTGGGAATCACCTCTGAGTATAAACCACCCTGTAAAGCAGGAGTGGGCAAACTATGGCCCGTGAGCCTTTTTAAGCTGGCCCATGAGCTCCTGCTAGGGAGCAGGGTCTGGGACTTGCCCCGCACCACGCTGCTGCCATAAGCCGCGGCATGGCCCCGCTCCGGCTCCTATGCACTTCTATGGCCCTCTTTGGCATTCAGTGGGAGCTGCACCAACAGTGCCTGCAGATGAGACAGCCTCCTCATAGGAGCCGGAGAAGGGACATGCCATTGCTTTCGGCAGCCGCTTGAGGTAAGTGCCACTTGGAGTCTGCACCCCTGAAACTCTTCCCACAACCCAATCTCCTGCCCCAGGCCTGATCCCCCCCCCATCCCGCCCTCAATCTCAGCCCAGAGAACCCTCCTGCACCCAAACCCCTCATCCCCAACCCCACCCCAGAGCCTACACCCCCCCGCCAGAGCCTGCACCCCTACTCCAGCCCAGAGCTCCCTCACGCACCCTGAACTCCTCATTTATGGCCCCACCCTAGAGCTCGCACTCCCAGCCAGAGACCTCACCCCTTCCTGCACCGCAACTCCTATTTCGTGAGCATTCATGACCTGCCATACAATTTCTATTCCCAGATGTGGCCCTCAAGTCAAAAAGGTTGCCCAGCCCTGCCACCAGGGGGTGCCTTAACCGCATAACAATAACACTGTTGGCCTTTGTCTACTGCCTTTTCTCCTGAGATCCATTAAGCCTCCATTAGTCCTTGCAACAGTTCTGTGAATTAGGGAAGTGTGATGCTTAGGTGGAGAAACTGAGGCACGGATCATCTAAGTGACTTGCCTGAAATCCCACAGCAGATCAGTGGCCTAGGCTGGATTAGAACCCAAGACTCCCATCTCTCTAGCCATTGCAGGGTGCAGCACCCACAAGGCTGTGTAACTGTTGGGTAGAGGGTGATGACGGCAACTAGCCTAGCACAGACGGACCTTCCTGACTTATCCCGCCCAGACTGGGAAAGCCCTGGGATGTTTCGTGCGGTGGGGGAACAGAGGAGTAGGTCCCCAGATAGCACAAGACATGAAGGGAAGGGGCACAGGCAGCCACACAGTAGGGAAGCTTGGCCAAGTGCCCTCCCCAGCAGGTCAGTGCCAGGCAGTGCCCAGGAGCGGCCCCTCCTAGCTCCCAGCAACTGCTGTTGATTCAGATAAGAGCGTCGCCTCTCTCCCAAACGGTGGGGACGGCCCTCTAGTGTCACTGCACTCCGCTAGGAATCTGACTGAAACCCCACGGTACCAAGAATGTGAATCTTCCCATGGGCGCACGAGAGAGAGCCCCAAGCAGCCATTCACCGGCTCCTCAGAGCCAGCCTAGGGGGTCCTTTGGCGACCTGTGGCATTACCAGGATCCCATCTGTTGCCCCTTGTTCTCTGGGCCACTTCACTTAGCTACGCTCAGCTCTCCTCAGCTGCGTCACACGGCACAGCCTGGGCAGCAGCGATCAAAGGGTTGGACTGCCTGGCTCACCCATGGTAGGAAATAGAAAAGTTTCCATTTGCAATTTAGGGTCTAGACAAAACGTCCTGGCCATGGAGCGAAGCTGGGCTAGAGGGATGTCTCCAAGGACTCCTGGAGAGTGGCAGTCCCTTCTGTTAGCCTTCAGCAGTAGGCAGAGCCTTGCATTAACCATGCATTGATGCTCATCCTCCCCTGGAGGTAGGGGTTCCTCAGCCCATCAAAAAGCAGACATGTTTACCAGCACTATGGGCCGGGGCCATTAAATCACTGGCGTGGCGCCTAGAGATGATGGTTAAAAACTGCTAACCAGGTTATAAAGAAAATGAGTTTGGAGTTCTCAGCACAGTTATTCACTCATTCACCTCTGCCCACAGCCAGACAGAGCAACACGAATGCCAGTTTGACCTGGCTGGTATGCAGGACAGGCCTCAGATGGCAGTAGCAGAGTGTGCAGCTCCAGGAATGAGGCCTACACCCAGCTTCTCCTCAATTTAGTATCCACAGGAGAGATCAGCCAGCGAGCAAAGATTAGCCAAGTCCACCATCATAGGCGTCCCTCCCAGCCTCTCACTGTAAAGAGCAATCAAACCCACCCCTGGCCAGGAACAGGGGACAGACTTAGCAGAAAAGGTGGCAAGGACCTTCTCCGGCCACAAGCTAATGCCAGCGTGTGTTGCTTTTCCCTTAGTCAACACAGACACAGAAACGGCCGTTGTCAACGTAACATATGCAACAAAAGAAGAAGCAAAAGTGTAAGTGGCTCTTGCTCTCTCTCATCCTTCCTTTCGGCCTCCTCCATCCCTCCCTCCCTCCCTCCGGGCAGTGAGACAGCTGCCTTTTCTTGCATGCACCTTTTGTCGCTCCACCTCAGGGCAGGGCTCATGTATTTCCATGTAACGAATAGCGGGTTTGCCTGCCGCTGACCCAGTGGTCTGACATGTTGCGGACTCGGAAGAGGGGAAAGACTTAGATCCTGAAGGCCCTGTTTGGGATGTGCCACGTGAGGTGGGTGTCGCTGATCCCATGGTGATTACTGATCTTCTCTCAGGAAGATTTTCCTTGAAATTCAGCCTTCCTTTTCCCAACTGATTTCTCTTCCATGTTCAGATTGCATCTTGCCAGATTCTGTTCATGCTGTTACCGCTCTGCCAGTTCGTCCTGTCTCGCTAGGCCCTCCTGGTTTTATTTTCTGTTCTCGTAATTTAGTATAAACTGAGTTTGCTCCTTTCTCTAGATCATTATTGAAGCTGTTGGCTAAGATCCAATCTTCTTTAGGATCCTTTTGCTAGTTTCGTTCCCGCTGATAGTCCAAGGCGATTTGAAGGATCAGAGAGTGGGATTTTGTTGGGCCCCGTATCAGATGCTTCATAAATCAGCTGTATGGCAGTGTGCACTACAGACCTTTTTGCACATGCTAGCAGAATACACGTGGTCAGTTAACGTGCAGCAGACTGGTGTGCTGTTCATTCATGCCCTGGCTGGCCACACATGAAGTCTCTGTGTGGACAAGCCCTGAGTCCATCCCAGTGTTCCTGGTGTGGAGCAGCAAGCACTGCCCTTTACCTGGGCTCAGTTGAAAGTTTGTGTTGTCCCCTGAAGAACAAGGAGTAGCTGGAAGGGGTGTTTGGGGGTTACAGAGCTGTAGCTGCAGGGAGGGAAAACCAGGCCAGGCCTCCTATTTTGTGAGTTCCGTCCAGCCTGCCGCAGGAAGCAAGGGTGTGGGATGTGCCCTCGAGGTGCAGGGAGCAGGGGCTGGGGAATAGAACACTGCAGAGGGCACATGCCCTCAAGGGGCACAGAGCAGGGGTGTGGGACGCACTCTCGAGGGGCACAGAGGCCTGCCAAGTGGCAGTGGGTTACACACACCTTTGGACACATTGTGACTGTCTGAGGCATTTGAATGTCTCTGACAGGGCGAAGGCCCAGGCTTGGGGAGCCATGAGATCTCTGCTGTAGGGACAATGCCCGTGCTCCTCGGAGAGACCTTGGACCATGCCCAGACAGTGTGGCTCGCCTCCTGGCAAAGGTGCCTCAGGCCTGGCACCCGCAGCTGGTGCAGGGCCTAACCACTGGCTTCTTTTCTCTGCCTTTCAGAGCAATTGAGAAGCTCAGCGGCCACCAGTTTGAGAACTATTCCTTCAAGATTTCCTACATCCCGGATGAAGAGGTGAGCTCCCCTCCGCCCCCTCAGCGGTCCCGCCGGGGGGGGCCGTGCCTCCAGGGAGCGGGGCCCCTCCCCGGGGGGCTCCTCGCAGCCCAAACAGCTCGATTTCCCACTGCGGATCCTGGTCTCCACGCAGTTTGTTGGTGCGATCATAGGAAAGGAGGGCTTGACCATAAAGAACCTCACTAAGCAAACCCAGTCCAAGTAAGTACTGCGAACGGTTGTGTTTCCTTCCCCAGGACTCCGTGGGTGGCCTGTAGCTGCCCAGCTCAGATTGGGTGCACTAGAGCGGGCTCGCCTGTATGCCAGGAATGTGTCATTGTCTGTGCTGTTAATGCAATGCTGTCTTGTATCAGTCTGATGTCTAGGAGGGGTTAGTAGATGATAGCAATCAGGGCAGGAGGGGGCACACAGCACAGCATTGCGGGCCATCACGCCATAACAGTACCTTGGCCGGAACAGTCCAACCTGGAAACCTGAAATTAGGCATAGGAATAAGTGGCCCAATTCTCGGAGCTGGTGCCTCATGCGTTCACCCTGCTGCTAAAAGAGGGACCATGCCTCCGTGCTACACCATTCATTCCCAAGCTCCCTCTGGGGCAGGCCGGCTCGGCACAGCATGCAGTGCTAGCCGGGGCTAAACATCTTAGTTTGAACTAAATTGGCATCTGGTCGCAAGATCATCTCCTGCCTGGGGTCACAGTTCCCAAACCGTTCACACTGGCCTATGAGAGGGAGAGTCTCTTCTCAGATGAGGTCAGTAACAGGGTCCCCTACTTCTGATCAGAGTGTGCGTTGTATCTGAAAAGAAACGTAACGGCCGGACGCCTGAGGACCACTGGCAGCCAGAACCAGAAGGCAGCTCTTCCCAGGTTGTGCGCATTCAAAGAGCGAGCCCTGCCGCTGCTGTGCGATGCTGGCACAGATCACAGCACAAGAGCAGGGCCCACAAGCATAGGCCGAGAGTCAGGTCGTCTCAGCCCAGTGCCCTAGCAAGGAACACATAAATTGGGAAGAAAATCCGAGTGGCATGAGGCTGATCCTAGGACTAGTGGGCAAGGCCCTCATGAGTACTTTATAAAATCCCTGACAGGAGATGTAGAGGCTTCAGAGGAGAGCTGTGTCAGGGGTACATTACCTGGAAATGGGAGAATTGCTAGTAGATTGCAGCGCCCAGGTTGTGTGTCCAACTTTAACCCTTTTCCCCGTTCTAATCTTGTGTTGTTTAAAGAAGGAGCCTGCTGCTGGTGAGGTTTTTCAGATCTGCCTCCCTAACGCTGAGCATGTATGTAACGTTCTGATTTTCTTCACAGTTTTCCGTTTCCAGTTTGTTATTGCCCAAAGTTATTTGTGTTTAACCCAAAGTTCATAAGTCGTCATCTGCCGCCTGACCCTGTAAACGAAGATCTAGCAGGACACAGGAATAATCATCCCAGAACTGATCCACAATCCATTTAGTTCCTCTAGGTGTCCTACTTCTGACAGCAGCCTCAGAGGAAAATGTGCAAATCCTGATAATATATCTACTTGGACAAAAAAATGTCTTGACCCCAGCTGGTATTCAGCTCACTCTGAAACACACTGAGGATTGCTAACCTTTGTAGCTTCAGCCTGGCAGTCATAAGAGAAGATGCTGCTACCAGATCCATCACGATACTCAGCATAATGTGAAATACAGTTATCTGGTTAACCTGTGGGACTCACTGATGCAGGATATCATTAAATTATTGATCTTCTCAAGAGCCAAAACAGGATTAGACCTGTTTTGAGGGAGACCAATGTCCTGGGTTACCCAGAGTAACCAAATGCCTTGTAGCGGATGTCACAAATTGTGATCAGCCTTTTGTGGGTGGAGAGGGTACATGGCACTTTCCCCACCCCGCCCCCTGAGCAGGACTCAGTCACCCTGAGTCCAGCACAAGGGCTGCTCCAGTCTAGTGTTCTTACCAGCAGCAGCCACACCAGAGCAGGCAACATGAAGACCAGCCTATAGCCATGCACTGGTCAGCAGAGCAGAACCAACCTGGGTGTGCGGAATGGGGCCTGCACCCTGGCTAGCAGCCCAAATGCTTCCCAGGCTCCCCCTGCAGCATAGCCCTCCCTGGTACACCTCCTTGAGCCCTGAAATGCAGGCTGTGGAGTGAAGCCACAATCCAGCCTGCTGGTTTGAGCTGATCTCCAGCCAGGGTCCAAGAGAACAAGAGTTATACATATGGCCAGGTGCATTTGGGGATATTTGGTCTCCTTCGAAAGCATCCAGTACACGCTGCTGTTGGAGAAGGATAGCTGGGCTAAATGGACCCCTGGTCTGGTCCTGTCATGTCACAATCAGCTGTGGGAAGGTTGAAAACCCTAATTAAGATAGTTTGGTATTCCAGGATTACCAAAACTGATCGGAAACTGCAGGCCAAATCCCTGTCTTGGTATAATTCTTTTCTTGTGTGATGCTGCCTCAGTGTGACTATTCCTCTGTAATATACAAGACATTTCCTAATAAAGAGAGCAGCACGCGCGCCTGGACGCAGGGCGGGGTCATCCTCTCCAGCTGGGACGGACCCACGCACACATGTGCAGAGAAACACGCTCTTGCACTCACTTTACCCTTCTGGTTTTTAATACATTGCTTGTGCTGTGCAGCCCAGGGTGCCGAGCAGAGCTCCGTTGCCCTGCCGCGTTCTGATGGATCCCAAAGAAGCTGGGGAGAAGAGTGTAGAGCAATACTGGCAGCTGCTGGAACCGGGGAAACCCTGCTCTGTTCTGAGCTGTGTTGCTCAGCTCCCCACACCCACTCATTCTCCATTTTCACTTGCAAATGAACCCCAAATCGTAAAGCCAAAGTCAAAATCTGAGTTGAACCTGGTTTGGTGCCAACACTGTTTGAAACCCCTTGTTTAGTAGAAGTCAGTCTGGGTTCACGCCAATCTGAGCCGTCCGTCATTCAAAACTTAGGCTCGAATTCCTGCAGAAAGTTTAACAGACTTTGAAACAAACCTGTCCTGAATGGTGAGTGTATCTGGTGAGTTTTCCATGGTTCTGCACAACTGTCAGTGCAGCCACTTGCTGAATTCTGGTCTGTTCAGGACAGTTGGTTCAGAGCTGGTTTCAGCAGTTCAGGGGTACTGACTGTAGACAGCAGTGTAAACGCAATGTAATGCAAATAGATTCGCTTTCTTTGATGCTTCATTGATGTGCCTTGTTATGACATCAGCCTGATCTCAGGGGCTTCTCTGTGCTGATTCTCTTGGTGCAGGGTAGACATCCATCGGAAGGAGAATGCCGGTGCTGCTGAGAAGCCAATCACCATCCACGCTAGCCCCGAAGGGTGCTCCGAAGCGTGCCGCATGATCCTTGATATCATGCAGAAAGAAGCCGACGAGACTAAATCGTAAGTGTTCTGCGCAGAGCGCTCCACGGGAGGAGGATTCCTGCAGCCACACACACCAGGCAGGGAGAGACAGTGACGGAGAATAACAAGGCAGTTTGAAGAATAAATTCCTAGCGATCCAGAGAAAATGTGATAGTTGCCCATGTAAAAGAACAGGGATTTGGTTTAATATGTTAATGTATTTAAAAGCACAACTAACTGATGTACAGTTTTGGTTACTAGAACATGCCTGGTCTGACAGTAAAGGAAACCAGCCCACATGTAAAGCCACAGGCTTTACATATTGTCTTAGGACCCATGCTTTTTCTCTCCCCTTCTCCCTGATGGAATGGGAGTCCATTTCCTGTGTTCTGGAGATTCAGGTCGATTTACTTTTTTCCAAACAGCAATTTGAAACAAATATTAGCAATTCAGCTTGTTTCATTGAAAAAATTAAAAAATCCCCTAAAGAAGTTTGAGCCAAGTGAACAATTTTTTTGTTTAGTTTGAATTTTTTCATGGGAAAATACCAACCCATTTTCGACCAGCTGAGTTGCAGTCAGTCTTTTTTGATCAGGGTTATTTCGATTTCCCCTCCTGCCCCAAATGGTTAGCTGCAGGAGGAACTTTTTGTCTGGATTTTCTGTAAGAGCGGAGAGGACTCATTTCAGATTCTTTACATGACTCTACAAACATACGGGTTTTGCAATGAAAAAAAAGTCCATGTGATGTCTTTGTCCTACTTTTCTTTTTGTATGTGTTCCTGGCCAGGAGAACTCCATGGTTTGGAGCATGCTGGTGATAGGAGAACAGGGAAAAAGGAACTTACAAAAAACCACCAAATGCCTTTTTGTTTCTTTTAGCGCTGAAGAGGTTCCCTTGAAAATCTTAGCACACAACAGTCTGGTTGGGAGATTGATTGGCAAAGAGGGACGAAACCTGAAGAAAATTGAGCAAGACACAGGGACCAAGATCACCATCTCTCCGTAAGTTGTGATATCCTGGCAGAGGAGAACAACCCACCTCCAGCCTAGAGAGCTACTTCATGGCCCAAAACCAGGCTCCTTGCTCTCTGGGTGTGGGAGGCGAGCGTCATGGGAGCTGCTGAGGCCAGCCCTCAGGGTACACACTGGGGAACGTGTGGAGCCAGTGTAGGTCTCCTCCAAAGATATGCAGGCAGGGGTGCTCCACCCAGCCCGGCTCTGGTGAAGGCATGGGTGCCAGTAAAGAAAGCCAGGTTGGGAAGGTCTGAAATGGAAACAGGACATCCAAGCCATGCTCCCCTGCCCAATGACGAGTGGAAGTGGCTGGCTGGTGGGGGATAATCAGCAGTCCTAGGTTCTTCCTGGCTGCTCCAAGGAGAAGGTTCCCTACTCTGAGAGGAGGGTGAAGGCGGCTTGCTTCTACTGCCTTGATGGCAGCAGTTTCACCTGTCTGTAACTGCTTAGTTTACAGGATTTAACCATTTATAACCCGGAACGGACCATCACGGTGAAGGGCAGCATCGAGGCCTGCTCCAATGCCGAAGTGGAGATCATGAAGAAGTTGCGAGAGGCCTATGAGAACGACATTGTCGCCGTCAACGTAAGTGCCCCCTTCCTGCTGCTCCCATCTTCCCAGTGGAGACCTCAAAGTGTCAGGGCCAGAGCCAGTGTTAGTCCAGTGGGAGCAGGCAAAGTTTGTCCCAGGGTATTTGCAGATGGTTCTGCCCGTCATGGGGCTGATGCAGAACAGGTCCCACTGGATTGAGCTGTCTGGGCGGACATGTAGGAGTCAGTGGTCACTTGGGCGTGTGTGGTTTCCCCCCCGGTTTGTTCCATGTTTCCCACCTCGCTGCGTTTTGCATTTCTAGCAACAAGCCAACCTGATCCCAGGGCTGAACCTCAGCGCACTGGGGATCTTCTCCACGGGGCTGTCCATGCTGCCCTCTGCAGCGGGGGCCCGCGGAGCTGCTGCCGCTGCCTCCTCCAACCCCTTTGCGGTGAGTACCCAGCAGACCTGTGTGTGTGTGTGTGTGTGCGCGTGCGCGTGGGGTGTGTTTCCCCCTAGCTCAGAGAGGTTAGGAGGAGACACACACTCATGCTAACCCTCTAATGAGGACAGGTGTGGCTTGGCAGGAGGTGTCCCATATACACTCTTGTATAAGAGCACTGCTTTTTTCTTGATGATTTTGGGAGGATTTGTTTATACCCCAATCCTTCCCCCGGGGCCCCAGCACTAGGGCGATCCTGCTTCTTGCTGGAGTACAAGCTCTTCAGGCGCTTGCAGTTTTCCTCAGCCTGCGGAGATTTGACGCTCCCAGCAGGATGGGGCCTCACGTGCTATTTTTGGGGCTGGGTAGGCAGAAAAGAGATGCAGAGCCCCAGCACTGTATAGACTTGTGTATAATCCCTCCCAGTTAGGTCTAGGTCAGGACTTTTGTAAGTATTTTTTTCTTGTAAGGGCTTGCTGTGGCTTTAAATCTCTGCACTGCGCCAGCAGGAGCAATGCACCTGGTGCTTCCCTCCTTCAGGGGGGCAGAGCTTGCTCCCCTACCCAGCTGGCCCATGGAATGGGGCAGGGCTGGGGTCTGCATACCTGCATGTCTGCGGGTGACACGCTTGTAGAACAGCGCATATTGTTGGAGGGTGATTCCAGGCTCTGCACACATCCCTGCAGACCCTAAAATAAGCACAAATGGCATTCACATCAAACACTTCTACACAGGGCCGAGACCTGGTGTCCATACTCAGCAGCTGCTTAGGCAGAAGTCAATGCGAATTAAAAAACAGTAACAAGACCAGGATTCGGGCTATGGGACAGTTAAAGGAGGCAGTAATGAGCCAAATCCAGCACCCTCTGGATTCCCTCTTCTCCACCCATCCCGCTGTAGACAGAGCCCTGGCCAGCTGGTGAGTCTCAGTGTGAAGTCAGGTTCTGGAGCCTGCTTCTTTCCTGATACCTGAGTGAGTGAGGCTCCTGGGCGAAAGCTCATCCCAGCCAGAGATGGTGCAGTTGGAAAGGAGCAGAGCAGGGTTACTGGCTGGGTGCATGAGCAGTAGCCATGAGAGAGGTTGATTTTTCTAAGGCTTTAACACAGTCCCACATGATGTTCCTATAAACCAACTGGGGTCTAAATGAAATTGCTATAAAGGTGAGTGTGCAACTGATTGAAAGACCTACTCAGAGTCGTTATTAATGGTGTGCTGTCAGACTGGGAGGATGTATTTAGTGAGACATGGATGTCTCAGTGCTGGGTCTGGTGCTGTTCAATATTTTCATTAATGACTTGGATAATGAAGTGGAGAGAGAGCTTATGAAATTTGGGGGTGACACCAAGCAGAGAGGGGCTGCCAGCACTTTGGAGGACAGGATTAGAATTCAAAATGACCTTGCCAAATTGGTCTGAATTCAAACAGATGGAATTCAATAAAGACAAATATAGAGCATGACACTTAAGAGGGGAAAAATCAAACGCACAAGCACCAAAGGGGACTAACAGTCTGGATGTCAGTACTGCTGAAAAGGATCTGGGGTTCTAGTCAACAGTGTGACACAGCTATAAAAGAAGCTACTATCAACCTGGGGTGTATTGACAGGCATCTCCTCCGTAAGACATGGGACACGATAGTACTGCTCTACTCAGCACTGGTAAGGTCCCAGCTGCAGTACTGTGTCCAGTTTTGGGCTTTACACTTCAGGAAGCACATGGACAAGTTGGAGAGAGTCCAGAGAAGAACAACAAAAATGATCAAAGATTTAGAAAACCCGATCTATGAGGAAAGGTTAAAAAAACTGGGCATATTTAGTTGTGAGAAAAGAAGACTGAAGGGGGACCTGATAGTCTTTAAATATGTTAAGGGCTGTTATAAAGTTGTTTTCCATGTCTGCTGAACGCAAGACAAGAAGTTCAATCTACAGCATGGGAGATTTAGGTTAAATATGAAGAAAAACTTTCTACCTATAATGGTAGTTGAGCTCCGGAACAGGCTTCAAGGGAGGTTGTGGAATTCCTGTCACGGGGGGGTGGGGGTTTAAGGACTGGTTGCACAAACATCTGTCAGAGATGGTCTAGCTTTACTTGATCCAGTGTCAGCGCAGGGGGCTGGACTTAATGACCTCTCGAGGTTCCTTCCAGCCCTGCGTTTTGGTGGTTCTACATAGAAGATTGTGAATCTTTCTTCCTCCTCCTCCTTGTGAGGGGTCTTCACCGCCTTTGTCTGTGTGTGTGTCCATTGCTGCTCCGTAACTCCGACTGGGCAGTGATACCCGGAGGGGGGTCCTTTATCTGGGGTGGCCTGTTAGGGGCAGGCTTCAGCTGTGACGTTGGCTCTTCCATGCTCTCCTGCTGTAACATGCTCTACAGCTCGAGGTCGCTCAGAAGCTTCATGTTCTCTGGCCAGCTCTCAAGTGGGGTGGGCTGACAGACGCACGACTTCTGCGCTCTTCGTGCTGCACTGCCTCCCAACCCACTTGTGGTGCAACTCCAAGTGCGCTGCCCTCTGTAAAAGCCTGAATTACTTGGGGTGGGTTACTGCGGAAACAGCCTGCCTGGCCATGCCCGTCCTAGCTCTGGCTAAGCAGGGATCTGATAACCCTAACAGAGACCATGCAGGGTGATTCTCAGGAAGCAGGGCCAGGCTCTTTGGGACCCGGGAAAGGCTCCTGCAGGCGCGCAGAGCAGCCGTTGGCTTGGAAGTGGATTGAATGCCATGAAACAGACATAGCTGGTGTGAGTAATGCTGAGTAATATACCATCCCTCTGAAGAATGGTTCCCTCCTGGAGCAGGGCTGTACGTGTACCGGGTGTCAGACAACTTTGATGTCTGTTCGTGGGAACTGTGTTTATTTCTTGATTGTTTCAAAACGAGTGGGATCGTTTTTTAAGCAGCCGTGCTGGCATTGCCCCGCTAACGGTGCAGCAGGTGGGATCGTGACGACACGCGCAGCCGCTGCACTCTCTGGAGACGCAAGGCAAAACCAAGCCAATTGGACCAGTTTTCTAAAACTGCACCTGGCTGTGCCACTGCTGGGACTGCCTGGGCGCAGGCAGACAGGTGCCAGACACGCCTTGGAGCGGACACGTCACTTGTGTGTCCAAAGTTGGGACAACTACCTTGGCATCCATTTGTGAAAGTTGATAGAGAGCCGAGGGCCATATATGATCAGTGACTGTGTATTCTGAGCTGGGTTCTTCCTAGTCTGCCTGGACAGTAGGTGGCCAGAGATGCACAGATAGAGCATGTTGAGAGGATTGACAGCGGAAGCTGTGCGATCAGCTCGATTTGCTGTTATGGAGTGATTATTTCATAACTACTTGATTTTGGATAGCACTGCAGGAAATCACAGCGCTGGCTTTTAACTCCTGCAGATAAACCCTGCTCTACAGCATATCTAACGCTGCAGGTCACCATTCCAGCTCAGCTGTAGTAACTGTATTTGAAGCTGAGAACAAGTCTATTTACTTTTATTATTTTTTCTGAAAACCATAGCAGCCGAGTGATTGGAGAGGGATGATGAGTTTTACACCATTTAGAGTTGAAATACTTAGGTGATGGTGCAGAAAAGACACAAAATATTGACTGCAAAAACAGCGTGCGTGTGTGTATCTGTGTCCAGGCTTTTCTGGATGGTGTATTTGAGTGTGTGATTTCCTCATGAACGCTGCATGTCTGTGTTCACATTTCTTAGGACTGGTGCATTACTTTGGGAATGTGCACATGATCTAAGGGAGGAGTGTACATTCCCAGCAAATTCCTGTGACCCCCAAAGCCCCAGCAAGGCTACTTGGCAGTTTATTTTTAGAGGAAAAATTAAATGATTTATATCCAATGCCAAATATATATAATGCCAAATATAAAAAGTGCTCCAGGCCGAGCAGTGGCTCCTTGCCCTCTCCTTGTCAGTCTAACCATGAGTGGAGAGCTCACGCTAAGCTACTTCCTTCCCTTCCGTAATGTTTCTCAGGCAAAGCGGGAGGAAGGGTAAACAGCCCTATTCCCATTCTGACATCTATAAGTTACAGAGCCTGTAGATGTATATGCCCAACAAATGGGTAATGGAATGAAATTAGAGACAGGGCATAGTATTGGAAGAATGTACCACTCAGGAGAGCTCTCCTGGGAAGTGGAGGATTGCATGTGTGTGCATGGGTGGTGCGTGTGGTGGGATGGGGGATGCAGACTTGTATATTAGTGCTATACGTGTGCATTCCCATCTGTGGGGTGCAGTTCTGCCTCCGTCCGCCCAGACTAAAGGGCCCATTGCCCTGCAAGCAACTAGCATTGTTAGTCACTGTGCGTTTTGAGTCTGTCACTTGTGTCGCTCTGTACAGTCATAGCAGATGTGAAAGAACAGCAAACGCCTGGCTGTATGCTGCAGATCTCCTGCGATGAGCAAGGGTGACAGCAGCTTGTGATCACCCTTCCCGAAGATCTGACGCACGCTGTCCTAAAACATGCAGAATTCATCCTGCTGCCATACGAACTGGGCTCTGTTTGGGTTTTTATCAAAGCCTTTGGAAGGTGATTTGCAAACATCTATTGTATAAAGTTCAGTCACCCAAAAGAGAGAGAATCCTCAGAGGAAATCCAATTGCAAATTAAGGCCAAATAATACATCCCTGTGTACTTTGATATCAAATAGGACTGCCTGGAGATGCGTGGGTGACTGAAAAGTGGAAGGGAATTAATGCTCGTGGAATCGAGGCTTAGATGTTTCACTTGGTGGCTTTAAATCCCTTCTAATAAGCCAGGACATGGAGAAGCCGTTTTCATTTGCAGTGTTTGCTCCTGGAGGGCCAGGCGCTCCCGGTGTTCAGGCAGAGACTTCTTGCAGTAGCGCAGGGGTCAGCCACCTTTCAGAAGTGGTGTGTTGTCTTCATTTATTCACTCGAATTTAAGGTTCCGTGTGCCAGTAATACGTTTTAATGTTTTCAGAAGGTCTCTTTCTATATCTATAATATAGAATTAAACTATTGTTCTATGTAAAGTAAATAAGGTTTTTAAAATGTTTCAGAAGCTTCCTTTAAAATTAAATTAAAATTTAGAGCTCCCCTGGACCGGTAGCAGGGACCCGGGTGGTGTGAGTGCCACTGAAAATCAGCTTGCGTGCCGCCTTTTGGCATGTGTGCTACAGGTTACCTACCCCTGCCCTAGCGAGTGATATGGCAGGCAACGCAGATGCCTGTGTCAGTTGCACACAGTAATACCAGGTGACACCATCTGAGGCTGCTGCAGAGCAGCAAAAGCCCCAGTGAGCTGTGGAATATTTCTGTTGAGGTTCTTGCAGAAATGGGCTTAGTGAAATACATAACGAGAGCAGGCGAGGATGTCTCAACAGAGCTGTGCAGGTCTCCCACAAAACAGCGTTCGGTGGGGCGCGCATGTATCTTGTGTTCATCAATACATGCACATATCACGTCGTCTGTTTCTTGTGCCTCTAAACTATTCAAGCTCTAACAGCTTCCCCCAGGGAGGGTGAATGCACTGAGAATGGCTATGGGCTTTGTTCGGATGCGGTTTGTCTGTGTTTGGAGGGTGTTTGGAGACAGACCCTTGGTGGGCAGTGGCCCCTTCTGCCATTTTTGTCCTGAGTGTGTGTTTACGTATGTGAGTGCGGAGGATGGCATGGTGGCTGGCCATGTGGCCTGGTGAGTAGGACAGTGGCTTGGAAATTGGGAGTCCTGGTTCTGATCCTGACTCTATTGCTCACCTGCTGAATGACCGTAGGCAAGTTGCATCACCTTCATGCCTCAGTTTCCCCTCCATAGAGTGCGTTCAGTGGCTTGCAGTAGTGCCTCGTGGTCTTGGGCCCTTTGTACCCGGCACTGATGGACAGCCCCTCTCCGGAAAAGGTTGCAGTCTACACAGACCAGACAGGGTAAGGGCAGGGGTGGAACGTACCAGAAAAGGGACCAGACTGACCTCCCTGAGCGAACACCCAGCCTGCACAGGAGGCCCATGCAGAGCTGAGAGCTGGGCCTGAGTGTGACAGGAGGGGAGAGGGTGGGAGCCAGTGTAATCCCAGCCAGCCTGCTATGCCTCGGCTCTGCTGCGGCAGCCGGAGGTCACACAGAGAACTTGCCGACACTACAGAATGAACTCGACCTACGTTAGTTCAACTTACAGCCCCCACAGTGATTACTGCTGTTTTTCATATCCGTGCTACCTGCTGTCAGTGGTGTGTCCCCTCACTGGGCAGGCTTCCACTGACTTAAGAGGGGTAGTGTGTGGGGGCTGAGAGCCCAAGCTCACAGCTCCACACGGAGCTCCTTGCCGGGACCCAATTTCCCCCCACCCCTGGCTCTTAGCTCCCCACCAGGAGTCCAGCAGCTGCCCGGGATCCAAGTGCAGAGCTCCGTGCCTGGAGCCCAGATACCTGCCCAGCTCCCAGCAGGGAGTGGGGAGCCAGAATCCCCATTGAGAAACAGCTGGTGTAAGGAATGCAATGTCTCCAAAGATGCGGCGTCACCCCAACTACCCTACATGAGCCCTACGCCTCTCGTGGAGGTGGAGTTATCATGTTGGTGTAGTAGGGCACTTACTTTGGCGGGAGTAAGACTGTGGTGTAGACACTGAGGTCGATGTAAGGCAGCCGGAGTGTAGCCCAGGCCTCACTTTCTCACATACCTTAACCCTGGTCCCTTCTCTAGTTCCACTGCCTTTCCCCATGTCCCGTGGGGTTAGACCTGCCTGGGTGAATCTCTTCCTCAGGTGATCAAGGTCATGCTGTTTTCAACCTGTCCTAGCTGCAGTCATGCCCAGCTTCCTTCCATCTGCGGCACTTGGGGGGCTAGTGCAGCCTGCAGCCTCCTCAGGGCTTGTTGCCAAAGTATAAGGTTCCTCCTGCCTTTTGCTGCATCCTTTGGTCAGTTGGTGACCCCTTCTATTCCAGTCCTGATCCCGTCAGCAGCCAGACCATAACTCAGCTGTGCACTCCGGGTCACCTGCACAGTCTGAGCTTGCGCTGTCCCATGCCACCAGGCTGAGTGACAGCAGGATCAGGCCCTTATCAGTTACCCCCACGTACGTCCCTCGTCCAGAGAGCGCTGTCCTGGTGTGTGCACAGGGCAGCACCCTGCTGCCTCTAGGTGCCAGCCCCTGCACAACTCTGGCTGTTCTCACTCCTTGTCGCTGGTCTCGCTCTCCACTTCGCTGCGAGGCTCCAGCCTTGGGACCCCTCCTGTGGGGCCCGGCTCTCACCAGGGGAACCCTGTCATAGGCCAGGTGTGGGTGACTATTTCCCTGGAAATATTGTGCTAGCAGGAAAGCGAGAGAGCTCCCTGAAGAGCCATGTACAGAGACAGTAGTGTCACTGGGGAGCCCCCCCCACACACAGCGTACCACTGGGTGAGCCACTGAGGGCTAAAGAGCTGCAAACACCTGAATGGGAGTCATCCAGGGGTTTGTCAGGATACGTCCCAGGTTTGCATGGCCGGCTCCATCAGTTTCAGTGGAGCTGGCTTGTTTAGTTTTGATTTGCTGGGGGAAGGGGCCAGCGTTTCTCCTGGGGCCCCAGCAGGGGTTTTGGTTGCCCGGATGTAGCACAGGGGCGCTGTGTATAGCCTGTGTTGTCTGGGAACCTGCACTGACTGTGTTTTCTTTCCTGCCGTAGAGCCCCTCAGCATACCTCTCGGGTCTGTACGGAGCCTCCCCCATTGGTGCCTTCCCACGGCAGCACTCTGTAAGTGCCCGCTCTGCCTGTGCTGGCTCCACTCACCCTGCTTGGCCACCGCCTTCCTCTCTTGGCTGTGATTCTGTCCAGTGCTGCTCTGCCATTGCAGCGAGCGTGCCAGGTCAGTGCCCTCCTGGCAGCCGGCGGCAGGGATGCGGCCGCTGGAAATGAGGCTGTGGAATCCAGGCGCCTGCAGGGAAACGCTGAGTCCTTTTCAGAGTGCGTTCCCGCTCCCCTCTGCGCAAGCCAGCACATCAATGCCCGCACAGGGCTCCCCCGCAGCACAGTATGGCTTAGGCACCTCTCCTGTGTCTCCGCAGGCCTTGGTGCCAGGGCTGTTCCAGTCCCTGGCACCCAGAGGCTTGGCAGCGTCCTCTCACTGCTCGTGACGTGGTGTTGTGACATAGCCAAGCCCCTGGGATTTAAACCCAACCACCAGGAGGAAGCAGCAGGGGCCATGGTTTTCCTTTAGTCCCCAAGAATTCCTCACTGTCCCAATCTCACCAAGAGGCCCCTGGTGCATTGTCTCCCCATATGCGCTCAGCAAGGAATGTTGGTGGTGAACGGAGTCCTTTAAAGGGCAGGTCAAGGGCACCTGGCAGCACGTTCCCCTTGCGGGGTGCAGAGTGGTGGGGACCCTTCCCCTGCAAGGAAGAGTGCAGCTGCTGTGAGGGAGGGAGGGCTGATGCGGTGCGGCTCCAGGTGGTCCTGACGAGCATGCAGAGAGCCACAGGAGAGCACTGGATCGTTGCTCTGCATGTGTGGGCAACAAGGCAATTCCAGCCCAGCTCCTCCACAAGGAACACGGACTCTCTCCACCGGCTGGCTCATGAGTAGGGAGCTCCCTGCACCCCACGGGTGCAGCACTGGGGTCTCTAGTGTTAGCCTCCCTGAAAGGCTGCCCCAGCAGGGAACGGGGGTTTAGGCTTGTGCTCCTGGGCTCTGTCCCTGAAAGCGGCTCATTGCCAGACTCTGACCCTGAGCCCCCTGCCTGGCGCTGCGAGTACAGAGCTCACAGTTCGGAGATCTGGCGGGCCAGGGCTGGAACGCAGATGGGGGCTGAAGCCGCCTCTGCCTGTGTCTCTGGCTGCAGAACAAAGCTTCAGGAGGAGGCACCATCCACCTCAAGCCAAGAGATTCCCGGGAAGAGCCCCAGCCGCAGGCTAAGGCAGCGCGTGTTCTCCTCATGGGAACCGCTGGTCTAGGGCTCCGTGAAGGCCTTGCAGCCTTTACAGACAAGAGCCAGAAAGGAGCGACTCCCTGAAAACACCCCACCGCTGCCGCACCTGATTTACCCTGGTTGGACCATCCGCCTGGAGACTCCACTACCCCAGCATAGTGCCAGCCTCTCCACAGCGCCCTGAGCACCTCAGCCCACCTGCTGGCACTGGCCCTTTTGCTGCTTGGTTCCATGCTGGAACGCTGAGCCACACACCCCCAGGGAGAGGCGGACAGAGCCCTACCCACTAATGCTACCAGCCGGGCTGGGATCAGGCGTGGCCCCGAGAGACCGGCTGGGTACCTCCATCTCCTGAGCCAGCTGATGCCTGGGGAGGTTGTAAAGCTGTCGCATGCTCCAAGCGGGCATTTGCACGTGGCCGTGTTCACAGGTTTCCCCGTTCCTCCCCTGCACATGGGAGCTGCTATGGTAGCTTGGTGCTGCTTCCGTCTTTGTGCCTGTGCCCTTTCCGTGGGGCAGAACCCCGGGCTGGGAGCTGCCCCAGGTGAGGTGTTAGGTAATGGACCCACCTCTCTGGGCTGTTCACCTGGCGGAGACGTTGTGGGTGTTTGTGCCCAACAGGGGCAGAGCCACATGCAGATCCTGGGAGGAAAGGAGGGTGACCCGGGGTCCTGTGCTGAGCCCTGGCAGAGTCGGGAAAAGACCAAGAGCCAGAATTTCCCTAGAGAGGAGCCTGGCGCTTCACTCCTGCAGCCCCACTCAGCCCTCTGAAAAAGGGCCAGTGTCCATTGCTGCTGGGTTTGGAATGGGCCTTGGAACAAGTGGTGGGTGCAGCCCATCGGATGAGGAGACCGGAACTGGCACCTACTCGGTGCCTTCCTGCAGCGCCCGCCAATGGCTGCTCTGTATGCTGGTTCTGTGCCAGTACAAACTGTGTCTGTATTAGGGGGTCCTGGCGCATTCACTAGACTGGTGTAAACTCCCAGTCCTACACAGAATAGCTAAATTAGAATCAAAACTGTGTAGAGCAGCCTCAGATAGTGCTTGCTTTTACCAGGGGCGTCTGAGCTACCAGGACAGCAGAAATGGCCTCTAAATCTGCTGTAAGCCCTACTTGGGGGCCGCCTTTTCCCTCCCCCTTTCACCGCGTTGGCAGTGGTTAAAGATGATTATGGTGTTTTAGCCAGTGAGAGGCTCACACGGGGGCACATGCTCTTTTTAGCGCTTTGGGAGGAGGCTTTGAGAAATGCTCAGCGGTGGGTTGGATTGTTGAACCTTTAAAACATGGCACGATTGGATTGTTGGTTTTACCAAACTGAAACGTTGCATGAAGCAGCCAAGATGAGAAATGCAGATGGTAAAAGCCCAGAAGCCACCAGGAGAGAATGTTCACAGGCCCAGGGCGGCTGCATGGTACTAGATGGATCTCGAGGGTCCTAGGGAAGTTTGGATTAAGAACCGGCAGGTCTATTAGGTATCCTCCATGGTGTGTCAGCACTAACACTAGGGACTTCTGAAAAGGGCCCAGTTGCCTGGCCTTGGTGGATGGGGAGTGGCCCTCGGATGAGATCATAAAACCGTTGGCTAGTGGGAGTTGCAGTCAGTGGTGGAAGCCACATACGTGCATAGGAACCATGGCCAAAGCTGTGGATGTAGCTTCTGCTTCAGAGAAGTGACTTTTTTGCTTTTTTGAAACATAGAAGTAGCCAGCTCTGGAGATCAAAGCCCTTCGTCACCCGGGCAGGGGCTGCTGAGATTGTGCTAGGCTAAGATGTCCCTCACTACCATGCCAAAATCACAGGAGCTGGCAACACTGCCTTTCCCCCGGCCTGTCCTCCTCTGAGTGCCGGGGTGCACATGTACTTGAGGATACTGCATCTTCGAGGGGCTTTGAAGCTACAACAGCAGAGGGGGCTGGTAAAGCCTGCCGAGCAAAGTGGTGTATCCCCCCTGCAAACCCAGCTGGCGAGCAGCAGGAGAGCAGGGCTGTGAAGTGTGCATCCAGGCTCACCTGCTGTGTGTAAGTGTGGCCCCCCAGCTGCCCTGGGAGTGAGTGTGGTGTGACGTGGAGTTGGGGACGGGGGGTGGGTCCCGGTGGTCTCTGTATTCAGGTCACTTAGGTCAGGTAGTCTGAGAATGCAGGTGCATCATGGGGCTTTCGGAAGGGGGAAGGGCCACACGTCCAGAGATGCATGTTTCTGTGATCAGCTGTAGCAGGACCCCAGCATTTCCTGCAGTATCGTCTCCAGGAACCGGCCTAGGCTTCTAGCCATCGCACTGCGTTCTGGGGGCATTAGCATTTCTCGGGGGGTCGCAGAGTGACTCACGGGGCATGCTCAGGGCAGTCAAGCTCAGCCTCCCAATTGAGTCCTGATTCAGTCAGCTGCTTGAAACGCAAGGAAGGGGGTTCATTGAAGCGATGCTCGGAATATGCTTGGCTGCCATCAGCCAGCTCCTCAGTCGTACACAGCAGTGCTTTGGATGGTTGCTTATGGAAATGGCTCTCCTAGACCTACTACCAGCACTTCCTGTCGCATTCTCACATGGAGCCCAAGCCAGCAGCTTGGCTGAGAAGCCCCGTTGTGGCTGGTGTGATTGCCTGGGTACCAGTTGCAAGAGCAGGCCCGACGGTAGCAAGGGAAGATTCTTTTTATGCAAGATCTTGACCTGTGTATCACTTTGTGTCTGAGCCACGTTACCTGGGTGACTTCTGTCTGCAGCCGTGGTTATGACCTGGGCCTGCTCCAGTTGCAGTTCAGGGAGTTTGAAGAGGAGTAGGCCGGGCCCTCTGTCTCCCCCAGATCTCACCTCTCTGGCTGTGTGTCAGCCGGAGAGCCTGTGCAGAGACCTGCTCTTCGGAGAGTGTGCTGCATGCGCCTACATGGCGGGTAGTGGACTTGTCATGTTCGTGCTACAGCCCCTGTCGCCTTGGGAAGGGCTCGGAGCCCTTTGCCATCGCTCACTGAGCAAGCTTCTCTCGTTAGGTCATTAACCCTGCAAGATGGATAAGGGTCTTCAGTTTAGTCTCTGGTCTGTTCTGTGCAGGCGCTCAGGCTGGTCCCGTCCTGCCTTCCAAGCCAGGAATCTCATTTTTCTGGGCTGCGCGGGTCAGAGCACACGGAAGCTGTCCACGTGTGTGCATGAGGATTTCGTTTGCCTTGCAGCTGCCTCCGCACTTCTCTCTCCTGCCCTGTCGCTCGCTGCGTTGTGCCACACGCAGATCGCATCCCTTGCATGCTGCCCTGCGTGCCCAGCATCTGAAAACCCAAATGCCCATTCAGATATTTACATGCCTTCCTGGGGGTTGACGTTTCAAATATCTAGGTCTTCATAAGCAGTGAAATGCATAATAAGAGATACCTGCTCACCCCCGTCGTAAGAGAAGAGCATGATATCATGGGCATTTTAGACACACTCAGCTTTGCAGATTTCATTTCTTCTGCAGGGGGCAAATCAGCTGTACCCCGATTGCATGCATCCGAGAGCCCTGCCTGCCGAGCAGCTGGGAAAGCAGCAGACAGGCCGAGTTCCATCTGAGGTCTCTTTGTTTCTCTCTCCTCTCAGTTGCCGGCACAGGAGGTTGTGAATTTATTCATCCCGACGCAGGCAGTGGGTGCCATCATTGGGAAGAAAGGCCAACACATTAAACAGCTGGCAAGATTCGCTGGCGCCTCAATCAAGGTAAGCCAAGAGCCTGGCTGGCTGCCTTCATCCCCACCATCCTCCTCCTTTCGGTTGTCTGCCAGCCAATTGCCCAGCCGCCATGGAGAAAGGAATCAGTACCTTGAGACCGAGGCTCAGCACCCCAACAATCAGGGACCTCAATCCATTTCAGGGTCTGGTGCAGCTGGTACTCACGGGCAGTGACTCAGTGATGCAGACAGACACACAGCCGCTTAGGGGCTGGGTTCCAGGCCACCGCAGTGTGGGTCAGCCGGTGTGTCATTGCTGAGTCAAGGTGAACGCACCGCGGATCTCCAAGTATGAGTCAGTGTTTAACTCTTCCCATGTGGAGGCAGCAGGAGTGCCATGGCAAATGCTGCTGGACTCTTGTCTTCCATTTCCACAAAACAGACCCCCAGTGCCACTCCCCTGAAGTCGGTGGGGGGGCTAGATAAAGGCATGCTGCCCACTAGCATCTGCTATCACGCCCTGCAGCTGGCCCCTCAAGCCTCCGGGTGCCTCTGTCACTATGGGCACTGTGACCGCACAGTCCCCTGTTTATGCAGGACTCAGCACAGGGCCAGGCCCAGTCCAGCGCAGCCAGTTGCATGTCCAGAGCTGCATTATTTTTTCAGCAACGTGCAGGCAGCGACCAAGCGAGCTTGGCACATCTGCGAGCCCTTCTGCCCAGCATCCAAATGCCCAGATCTCAGCAGAGTTTGTCAAGCCAGTTGAATGGGCCTTTCAACACAACAGACACGTTTGCAAGCAACGTCCTCTTCTGATGGAAAACCCTCAGAATTTCAAAGGGAAATGCCGATGAAACGGAGAGGGAATTTATTTTTGGCTAAATTTTTCCTGGGGAAAATCCTCATTTCCCAACTAGCTCCAATTCTGAACTAGTCTAGTGTGAAATCAGACTTGTTGCAGACGGAGCAAATTCCACTCTGCATCCATTAAAGAGCATGAAATACCCTGAACGCTCTGACACCTGCCCACGGTCTGGCCGAGCTCCACACGACGCGCTGAGTCCCAGTGCGGCGGCAGACCCAGGGTCAGGTTGGGTGGGGACTGGGGAGAGAGCGCCAGGCTCATGTTGCTGCTAATCACTTCTCTGTGGCTTGTAGATTGCACCAGCAGAGGGTCCAGATGCCAGCGAAAGGATGGTCATCATCACCGGGCCCCCGGAGGCCCAGTTTAAGGTCAGTGAGGAGAGCGCGGGGCAGAGCAAAGCAGGGGCTCTGTGACACTGTACAGAGTCGAACCCCCCCACTTCCGGTGCTCGGCCCTGGAGAAGCCAGTGCAAACACCTGCTTTAAACGGGAGCTCTGAGGACTCCAGGTTCGCAGGGGAGGGGAGAGAGCGGTCTGATGGGCCCGATCCTGTGCGAAGCTCAGCAGCAGCATCTCCTCCCCTTTGCCCGCGGGAGGGCCCTGCTGCTGCATACTCTGACCTATCCTGAGGGGATGTTTGTGCCCCCAGAGGAGTGGGGGGAGGGCTGGCAGGGAGCCACAGGCGCAGTGCCTTGCCTGGCTTTGCTAATGAGGCAGCCTGCTCTGTCCCATCCATGCAGGCTCCATGCATGAAGGGAGCTAACTGCTCAGCTGTGCTGCTGGCCTCGGGTGAAGGCCCCCTGCCTGCCAGCAGCCTCCCAGAAGGTGGGGCTGCGCGACCCTTTTATTGCCAGGAAAGGGCGCTGCTGCCCAGCAGGCAGCCAAAGCTCAGCATTACAGGGATAGCTCAGCTCCAGGCTCAGGCTCCCCGTACAATTCCAGAGCAGCTGGGCGTCACTACAAAAGCGATGAGCCCTCAGACAGTTGACAGGGTTCATGGGTGTTGGGTCGTCATTATGCTTCCATGTCAACACCTCCTTGAAAGGAACAGGGGCAGAGCACACCTCAGAGTTGTGTCCGCTACACTCAAGGGCTACGGACCTACATGGCTAGTAACATTTGCATTCTGCAGAAGGCAGTGGTGCTATCAGCTGGGGGCACACGGCCTCCATCTCTCTGCTTCCACTCTGCACTTATCAGAAGGAGGCTGCCAGCAGTCCTGCCTCGGGATCCCAGCGTCCTTCTCTGGCCCTCACGATGCCCTCTGGGCCCATGGTACAGAACTGGTCACGTAGAATTTCATGAGCGCGGGGCCGTGGCGCCCAGACGCATTGCCAGGGCAGCCCTAGGGAGTGGTGGTGTTCCCACTGTGTAGGCAGGGAGCTGACCTCCGGGAGGCAAAGGGCCAGATGTCCCAGCGTGCTCAGTACCCAGGATAGGGGCCTGATCCAGACTCACTGGACACTAAGAGCATTTGAAAATCTGGCCAGTTCAGCAAAGTGCCTAACTGGGAGCTGCTGCGTGCAAGGAGTCTCTGAACCTGGTCTTGGCCCCCCGGGGTCTGATGGAGCCGAGAACTCACCTTGCCTCCCAGTCCTGTGGTTTGGCCCTTAGACCACTCTTCTCCCTTGCCACAGCCCAGTCCATTTCTCCCTTTCTCCACCTACGTGCACAGAAATACAGAGCTTGAGCCTGGAATTCACCATGGGATCATCTTCCTCCCCAGGCCCAGGGCCGGATATTTGGCAAACTGAAGGAAGAAAACTTCTTTAACCCCAAAGAAGAAGTGAAGCTTGAAGCCCACATCAAGGTGCCTTCCTCTGCAGCTGGACGCGTGATAGGCAAAGGTGGCAAAACGGTACGTCAGCCAGCAGCACGGCGCTGTGCCTCCGCCAGACCCAGGGGAGTGGGGAGCTGCGGAGCTGAAATTCTTTGGCTTTGTTTGCCGATTGTTCTGTAGCTCTTATAGCCACCCAGGATGAAGGGGAAACCACATGGAACAGGATCCCCCTGCACACCCACCCAGCAAAGCAGCAGGGGGCACTTCAGGGCCTTCTGTAACGCAAACAGCTCTGACCCTGCAGCAGACACAGCCCATAGTCCTGTGCTATTGGGTCTTTCCCAGTGAACTGCACCAGCAGCCTGGCAGGAGAGTCTCTGCTGTGTTCAGTTGGCATCACCCCCTTTGGCACCAGTCCTGCTGATGCCTAAGCCAAAACTGTGTCTCACTGAGTCCTTCCCTATACTTATTGACCAGCTGGAGGCACTGCAGAGCCATTAGCTACCCATCCGTCAGCCACTTTGGGGGATGGCCTGATTCCTTATGGGGAGGGTATTGGAACTGCTGGGCACTGGCACAGCTGGGTAAGCAGAGCTGAGAAGCCCAGCAGGGTACAAAGGCGTGTGGGAAAAGGGAGAGAGCCCTCCAGTCGGCTGATTGACTCTGCCTGTGGATGACAGTCTAGAGTCCAGTCTCCAGTAAACAGAGCCCCAGTAAACATGCTTTGCCTGGAGGTGCTAAGGAGGAAGACCGTGAGAGAGCTCCCAGTCTTTCCACATGGTGCGACCCAGCCAGGATCCATAGAGTACTAGATCCATTGACCACAGCCCTAGACCATCTCTTCCACACCGAGAGCAGCCCCCTGGAGCAGACACGCAGGAGGAGCAGAGCACACCTGCTGGCTGTCCTGCTGCTGTCTAGGCTGTCTAGATGAAGAAGACCCAGGAACAGCTTCGGGGTAGATGCAGTAGCCGGAGCGGTTAACAATGCACACAGACTGTTGTTAAAACTTCTCTTGCTGCAGGTGAACGAACTGCAGAACTTAACCAGTGCAGAAGTCATTGTTCCCCGTGACCAAACTCCTGATGAGAATGAGGAAGTTGTCGTTAAAATCATCGGGCATTTTTTTGCCAGTCAGGTACAGGACATGAATATTTTTCAATTTCTGAAATATTTTGTGGCAGAAGGGAAATTGGTCCACCCCTTCACATTAGGGACAAAATCTGTATTATCTCTACAAATCTAGTCTCCTTGGTTCTCATACAAGGGTGTGAGGCCTGGCGTCCCATAAGTACAAAACCATTTCAGTATGTGCATTCAGTTATGTTGTCCCTAGATTTAAAAGTGTAGGTACCACACATCAGCATCTCTTGATTTCCTGTACATGTAACCAGCTCTGTTAATGTGATAGGGAAGCAGTTCATTTGTAAATGATTGCGACCATTCTGATACTGTTAAATTTCCCACATTGCACATGTCAGTTCTCATCCTGTTCCCACTTAAGAACTTGGGCATTGATGTCAAGGCAAACTGGATCAGTCCTACTGTGGATATCCAGGTACACATCTAACCCATGAGCAAAGAGTTCAGAGTTGTAATCACCTGAACCTTTCCATTGCCTGACCATCAGTTTGCTTAAATTTGCCTCGGTCACATTGTATCTGGGTAGGATTTTGCATTTAATTTCCTCCTCTCCCCTACCCCCCCAAAAAATAAAGTCTACCCCGCACATCATCCCCAGCTGACAGCTGGGGTCTTGCAGTTCCCATTTTAGAAGAATCAGGGATATAACCACCCGTAGCCTTGAGATTTCCAGGTAGACAGATAAGGACACAGATCTGTATCAAACTAACACTGACTGAATGGCTCCAGTCAGCTGGGGTCTTGCAGGTCCAACTGCTGACTGGAGCCATTCAGTCAGTGTTAGTTTGATACAGATCTGTGTCCTTGCCTGTCTACCTGGAAATCTCAGGGCTACGGGTGGCTATTTTCCTGATCCTTCTAGGATGTTCCAGCCCTGTGGTTGGCAAGGGCCTGTCCCATAGCATCACAGTGAGCGTGCCCGAGCTAACAAGGGTGAACATGCTAGAGTATGATTTTGTTGATTATAAACTATGGACCAAGACTGAGATTTTCAAACATAAGGGGCCTGACGAGAGCACACAAGTGCCTGCCAGTGCCCAGTTTGGGCTTCTTTTTGCTGCAAGAGCAAAGGGGAAGAGAACCAGGGGCAGAATCCAGCCTGTATTGACTCTCTCTACACTAATGGCAGCCATTAGTGTCTTCCCTAAAGGCTAATTAGAAAGAGCATCCCCTGAGTCCTGCTCACCTGGCCACACGTCATGGCACAACTCAGGATAGAAGAGTGGGGGTTTTCAGAACTCAGTGCAGTGGTAACTAATTGGAGTCAGGAATAAATCAGTGGGGACACAGCTCCTCTGACTGAAAAATGATTGGTACAAACAAGAGCTTTTACTTAGAACTACTTTCTATTAGCTCTTAAGCATACATACACAGGTATGCTATAGTGTAGCAGCAGGGTTAGTGCATCCCAAACATCTATATTTACCCAAAGGCGGGAATGGTTTTGAGGAATCAGCTACCAACCTTTAGGTGTCCTCCTTCCACCCAGCTGCTGGGGAATTCAGGTGCCAGCTCCTTGCCCAAAGGAAAGCTTCCTCGGGCTGCTCCAAAGTTAATCCTTTTGCCTAATCTTTTATAGCTAACTTAAACAAAGCACATAACTCATAGTGACCCCTGGTGAGTGTCCTAATTTCAGCAAACTAGTCATCATTTCTCATCATCAAGACATTCCTAGTATTTCCAGTCATAACAACAATAAAACGTACGGGTCAGGGGCATTTAACCAAGGTCGATTCTCCAAACATCCCATTCTCATGGTGCATTGACTCTCTGCCCCTTCCTCCCACTCTGATGAGCAAACCACAAACATGCAGCTGCACAGCCTTGCCCTTCAGGGCCTATGACTATTCCTGGCTCTGGGGCCTTTGGTTTTCAGCTAGTGCTGGCTGGACACACAAGATGGCTGACTGCAGAACTGTGAAGTTCTGGGGTTACACACAGGAGTTTCAAATTAAGGGGTCACACAGAGTCAGGATTTAGCAGCCATTCAGTGGCCGATGTGCTAGGCCCATTAGAACCCTGCTCTGCTGTAGGCGCTGCCGTGCCAGGCTTTATCACTGCAAGAGCCATGACATACAGGGCATGGGCAGGCAGCACAGTCACAGCCTGGAAGTGCTGGCACGGCTGGCACACAAGGGTTTGCTTCATACAGTTGATCCAGGGCACTGAGGGATGGAAGTTCAACCCCAGCCAGCCCAACACTGAGCGCATTTGAAAACCCCACACCCTGGGCAGCATTGCAGGCCAAGGCAGTTTGCAAACTCGCCCCAACATAACCTCAGGCCCAACTCTCTCCTGCCCTAAGAGAGACAGGCCTCTCTGCACCAGGTGGCGGGGCTGAACTGGACCACTGGGTCCCACCCCACCTGGCCCATCTCTGCAGCTGTTTCTCTCTCTCTCTCTCGCTTTGCCTGCAGACTGCACAGCGTAAGATCAGGGAAATTGTACAGCAGGTGAAGCAGCAGGAGCAGAAACATGTTCAGGGAGCCCCTTCCCTACAGCGCAGCAAGTGAGGCTCCGACACGCCAGCCAGCAACAACTGATGAATGTAGCCCTTCCAAGACCTGCCAGAGCGCCAGATCGGGGAGCCAACCAAAGACCCTCCTGAGGCATAAACGTCTGCCCATGGCTGGGCTGTGCAGAGGACTCACAGTGGGGAGGGGGAGGGTTCCGACCCACTCACACTGACGATGCCACACAGCAGGGGCTCTGCAGACTCTTCCAGGCCACAGCCTCCATGTTCCTCTATTTACTAGCGTGACGCTATCCCTTTAGTTGGACTAACATAGGCGGAGATGGGGCAAACAACCCACTGACAGCTCTGTAGGACCCACTCTTTGTGCATGTGTGCACATACTAGATGAGAAGATTTTTACAGTGCATGGGCTGCAGTGCATGAGATGGTACTCGCAGCATTAATATATTTTAGAATTAATATATCAGTAACGAAACTAACTGATTTTTCTTCCTTTTTTATAAAAAAATTTTTTTTTTATTTTTCACTTGTTTTGTGGGGCTCTGTTTAATGAAAAAGCAGCCTTTTTTAGACATCTAAAGAAAGAAACGAGTCCACTTGGATATCTAACATACAATAGACTGAAGATACTGCCAGCAGCAAAATTAAGAGGGTAAAAAGAGGCAAATTCCGTAACGGCTTTAGGAAGGGCAGCGTTGGGATTGTCTGTCTGTGCCAACACAAGGGATACCGTCTCTTAGAAGAGGAATCTCTCTATCTCTGTCCAGCTCACATATCTGTTTCTCTTTGCTTCACAGATTCCACACTGGTTTTTGCATCCTGTCCTATTCCCTCCCTCTCACTTTCTCTCTCTCTCTCTCTACCACCACATCAGCCGTGCTCTAAGTACCACACCACCAAAAACAAACACAAGAAACACCCAGCCACAACTTCCACTTTGGTTATCACCCAACTCAACCACCATGGTACTTGTACTAGCATTTTTGCAGAAACAGAAAAAGAAAAACAAGAAAGCTCAGCACCCCCAGCCAGGCAGAAGCTTCAGCCCCGGTAGGGGGAGGACACTGCATCAGGACTGGGGGAAGGGGCTTCTTTCTTGCTTTTTATTTTTTAAATGTGGGGGAGGGGAGACAAAAATAACTCACAAGATGTTGTTGGCCCAGGGCATGGAAATTGCAATTTTTTTTTTCTTTTTAAAGAAGAGAGAAAAAAAAAAAACTACCTCAGGTGTTTTCGTACCTCAGCACCTTGCCTTCGTGTTTCCCTTTTAGAGATTTTGTATGCCTTGTAAAACTGATAGTTGGAGCATTTTTTTATTTTTTTAATAAAAATGAGTTGGAAAAAAACCTAGACCAAGTCAGCTGCCCAGCGGGAGAAAGTGCCGTCCCGTGTGTGCAACGACAGCTCTGTATTATCTTTCTGCTAGCGGAGAGCCGATGGCCTTTCCTTTGGAGAAACCTTGAAAATGCTCTTAGAAACAAACTGACAAAAAGACAACCCGAGAGAGAAAGGATTGAAGAACTCCTGAGTTTTGATAGGGCACACGCCATTAGAGTTTTCTACGCTAAAGGATGACCATGTACTGGTTTACGTGAACATACCATTGTACCAACAGACTGCAATGCCAGTTTCCTCTACTGCAAACAGTGTTCTGTGAAAAAAAGAAATATATCCAGCTAACAAGAGTCTCACGTTGGTATTTATTTTCATTTAATGTCAGGGAATTGACTAGGGCTGGAGTCTGGCTGAAGGGTGGGCAGCGGGCAGGCTATAAAAGGCCCTAGTCGCACACTAGAGCCAAAGCCAGACCACCACTGAGTCCACCAGGAGTTGTCCAAGGTAGTGAATAGCCCTAAAAGAGGGGACCTGGCAACATTACTCAGAGGGGATACAAGAGTGGGAGAAACTGGCAGCTGTCCCAAAGCAATTAGCTCACCTGGGAGGCTTAAAATCAAGAGCAAAGCTAGCAACAAGCAGTAAAGGCCCATCAGGCCAATCCTTGGGTCATGCATGCCTGAGGCAGGCCAGCAGGATGGACAAAGGTGTTCTTCAGCCGGCAGGCTCGGTAACACCAGGCCGCCTGCACTAAACCAGCCATTCCCTTGCTATGCTGCTACAGCCAGGCTGGTTATGGGTGGCTCTCTGAGGTGGTGCTACACCATTTCTCGCTCCACCTTCTGCCCCAGTCTCAGGGCCATTTAAATCCTCCCAGAACAGGCAATGGAGCAACGCCTGCGGCACGTTCTTCACTGCAGACAGGATGTCTCAGGCTCACTCCTGCTTGCTGCTTGTCATGGGGCCAGGCGTTAATGCTCCATTTGCCAGAGGCAGCATAGACCCTAAAACCACCTCCCTACTTTCTGCTCTGCAGCTGGATCCCTGGAGAGTCCTCTCTACCCTCCCCATCCCCCCACCATGGAGGCCCTCTGCTGCAGCCACCATTCTGGGGCTACAGCTGGCTCAGTCTTTGGAGCCTAGCGGGGCTGCTGAGTTGACTAGATGAGATGCTGTTTAGTGATGAGCGGCAGCTTCTCCTGCCAGGGTAAGCATGCTGCTTTCAGCCCAACCAGTGCAGGGCCTAAGATCCAGGGCCCCAAACTACAGCTTGCTCTCCTTGGAATGGCTATGGTGGAGCTGAGGTGTAATGTCCAGCTTGGGCCCCCATACGCTGATCGAGCAAGGGCACCTAGAATAGCAGTGTAACCGTGCAGTGTGAGCGGCAGCCTGGGTTAGCCACCACAAGTACGACCCCACCACATCCTCAATGCAGAACCCTGTGTAGGGCATGGCTAGCCCTGCCTATGCCACAGCTGACACTGCTGGTGTAGGTATGGCTGCCTGAGCTAGCCATACATTCCCTGCTCCAGTGTGGCCACAGCCTATGGAAAGATGCATGTGGTCAGAGCACTAGGTAGCATAGACCCAACACCACCTGTCCAGCAAGTATAAAGTACTTTACACTGGCTGGTAAGAAGCAGCCCCCTTTTGTAGCCGGGGACACTGGTGCAGAGATGCAGTGACTGGCTCAAACAGCAGTGACAGATGTAGGAATAGAAAACAGGTTCCTTGCTAGACCACCCGCCCCTGCCCCCCCCCCCCCGGCCAATGGCTCCCCAAGGAACAGGCTAGCACCAAAAAAACCCCAAGGTATAGCCCAATATCGATTTCCAAAGCCAACCATCTTGATTCAATGGCTTTTAATGATACTTCACTCACAATTGTCAGGTTTGTGGTTACCACCACTAGTGATGAGTGAAATGCTGCTGGGACAAAGCAGTGGTCACTGCATATAAGAGCAAGACAAACAGGTGAGGTGTTGCCCTGTGTCACCGTGCAGCTGTGAGCATTGGCTGACCAAGTCCAAGCCCTACCCTCTGCCTTTAGCCATTACATTTGTGCCCCTAGCCTGGTACTTTCATGCTGCTAGTCAGTTCTAGGGCCAGTCATGCTGAGCAGACAGTGGGTGGGGGGATGACAGGGAGGGCTGGCCTTAGAGAAAGTGGTGCCCTGGGTGAACTTGTATTTTGGTGCCCCCTGGCCCCTGTGGGTGCAATCTCCACATTGCCTCTGGCCTCTTTGGGGTCCCTACATGCACTGACCCCCACTCAAGTGCTTTGTGCCCCTTCACCTCTAACTCCTGCATTGTCCTCCAGTACCCCAAGCCCTGCCCTCCTCCAAACCCCAGCACCTGTGCCCCCACAAGTCCCTCCACACCCATGGGGGGAACTCATCTGGCTGCACAGAGCAGTTGACATTGCTGCTCACCCCCCCCCAAAACCACTGTTCTGCACACCCCAAAGGGGGAGCAGGTGAACGAGGAGAACCATCAGGCATCCCTGCAGCCAGGTCAGGTTCTGAGGGCCGCATAAGGGGAGGGCAGAGAGTAGCAGCACCTCCCAGGTGCGGAAAGTTTTAGAGCTGCACGTGGCATGCAGTGGTGCTCCTAGGAGGGTATGCCCTTGGGGGCAGGGGGGGGGGGAACAGCAGTATCGGTGCAGTGCTGCCCCCCGCCCGTGCTTCCAAGGGTGAAATCCGCCCCAACCCCAAGGCGCTCCCTTGCCAGTTGGGCACAATTTGTACCAGCAGCGTGCGCCTCTGCGCTGCCACATGGCCCCCCTCCTCCCTCCCCCTCCCCACCCCTGGGCAGTCATCCAGGTGGCCCACCTCCTAAGGCTGGCCCAACCCATGGGTTAGGGCACACAAGGGCAGGTCATGCTGGGCAGACAGTGGGGGGGGGTGCTACTGTATGGCATGCTGTTCAGTTGAGGCGTGGGGCATATCACTTAGGAACAGGTTAATTAAAGCCTCGTGTAACGTGAGCTAGGCCTGTCCATGCAGGGACCTGCCCACTTCAATTACAGCAAAGCCAAGCGGGATGGAGGTAGGGCGCAGGCGTCCAGATGGTGAGAACACCTGCTAAAAAAAAAAAGGGCCTCTGGTGGCTACAGTCAGTACTGCTGACCAGGCTGCTAGAAGCCCACCTGTTGGTGAAGCGGGAGCTGGCTCCTAGGTGCAGGGGCAGCCACGGTGGTGGGGGGGGGGGGGCACAAGTTCATATATTGCACTCGCCCAGAGCACTGGCTCCTCAGCTCCTATTGGCCAGGAATCTCAGCGAATAGGTGCTGCCGGGGGGGGGGGGGG
>ML677363.1:1436277-1499712 GCA_007922305.1 Dermatemys mawii
GGGGGAGAGCAGTGCCTACAAATGCAGACAGAGCCCCCTCCGACTAGGAGCCAGACACGAAGATAAGCACCGTCCAGCTAAAGCCCGCACCCTCTCCCACTACCCAACCCCCGGCCTTAGCCCCCGCCGGCACCCAAACCCCCGCCCCCCCGCTGCACTCTGAACTCCCCCCACCCCCGCCCATAGCCACGTCCTGCACCCCAAAACCCTCAGTCCCAGCCCCACACCAGAGCCTGCACCCCCCATCCCCTCCCACACCCCCACCCACCAGCCCTGGCTCTGAGTCTGCCCCCCCCCGGCCACACACATATTCTGAACCCCTTGGCTCCAACGCTGAGCCTCCTCCCGCACCCCAACCCCTTCATCCCTGACCCCCAGAGCCCACATCCCAACCCCTTGCTCCAGCTCTTAATTCCCTCCTCTACTCTGAACCCCCGTGGCTCCAAACCAGAGTGAATCCCCGCCTGCACCCAAACCTCTCATCCCCGCCCCTACTCTAAAGCTCACACCTCCTCTCTGCACCCCTGCCCAGCCCAGAGCCCCTTTGGCATCCTGAACCCCACAGTTGTCTTCAAGTGCTTGCTCATGTCACTTCCATTCTAAGTGCATGCACACCCACGTGCAGTTGGAGATTTTTTTTCTTTAGCAGTATCTGTAGGGTCCGCTGTGGTGCCCTCCACAGTGCCCCGCGCCTGCCATGGTACACCAGACACTGCCAGCCCTACGCCTGCTCACTTCCTTTTTACCCCCCTGATAGTTGATGGAAGCACCTTGTCTTGCATCCCAAAAGCATTAGCAGCTCTTAACAGCCCATTGTTATGCCTTTTGTATTTACTTGTGAGGGACTTAGTGAGCCAATTTAATTGTTAGTTTAGTGTCCCGGCTGGGATTTTGCCCTGGAGCAAAGTTTCAAGCCTTGTTCCTAATGTAACAGGCCATGTTTCCCCGACAGCTGCAGTTTGTGGTAATCCTACATAAAGGAGGAGTGCAGCTTTGCATAAACTTTCATCCCAGAACCCCAAAGGCCGGCCATGGACCCGAGAGCCTTCCTCATGGAGGCCATGTTGTGCCTGGTATCAAAGCCCTCCCACCCGGACTCCACTCCTAGCACCTCGCCATCCAGCTTCCTGCCAGCACCCTTCCCCCTCACTAATGCCCAAGAAGCGACCAAAGAAAAGGGGTCCCTGGCATCATCCCAGGAGGTGAAGTAGGTGCTAAGCAAAGGACCTAGTTCAGGCCATGTGCCCACTGCAGAGATACAGGGGAATACGGTTACAAAGGGATCCCCTAGTCCCGCCAAGGATCCTCCTCTGACTCCTGGGAGCGGTGGAGGATTCCAGCTCCTATGGAGACCTTCATCGCCCAAGACAGTCCAAGTGGCCAAAAACCTTGTAGGCCTGTCAGCATCACAAGGTCCAAGGGCAAGCCAGTCATAGGACCGCCTCAAAGGGCAGGGGAATACCAGTGGTCTCCAAATCACAGGCATTCGTCCTCTTCCTCATCCCTACAGCCTAGGACTGCAGTCCCACAACCTTGTTCACTGTCTAGAAGGCCCAGGTCCCTGGCACTGCACTCGCCTTCCCTCAGGCACAGATTGCTGGAATCGAGGCACCAGTCCCCATGCTCCCAGTACCAACCAGCCTCCCACCTGGGATAACCTTACCACAGATCCCTATAGCCCTGGCAGTCTGCTAAGCAGTGGTGCCAGATGATACAGGACCACTCACAGCACCGATCTATGCTGCCCCAGTACTGCTCAAGGGACAGGCGGAAATCATTGGCCTGTAGACACCAGTCTTTGACAAGGCTTAGTTCTGGGCACCCCAATTCCATTTCCCCCATACCAGGGTCTGCTGTTCTCCACCCACACCCATCCCAGTCTAAACCCACTCCCCTTCCCCCATACAAGGGGCCACTGGGTGCCCCTCTGTTCCTCTCCCTTACCCCCTCATACCAGGGTTCCCTCTCCCCCATTTTGTTCATCTCCGTCCCCATCCCATCCCCCACCCCCGCCCATTCCCTTATTCCAGTCCCCTGCTGGTGTTCTGGTCCCTGAAGCTGCATCATTTCCAGCCAGCTGCTGCAGCATTCAAAACCAACTGTGGTTGAGCCAGCCTGCCAGCAATGGCGTTGAGGTGTGTGTCTGCCCGAAACCAGGGCAGCCAAGACTCACTCACAGCCTGGTGGCCTCAAGACATAAGCAACTCCTGGGCAGCTGAGTCTGCCACCAGCCTGCATCTGCTGTGCCTGTGGTAGCCACCAGGAGGAAGGCAGTGCCCAAGCAGCTTGGGCTGTGACCTGCCCTCAAGCCCCTATGATAACAATGGGCAGTAAGAGTAAGATTTGTATCATGGGGGTTGTCACAGAGTCTACACTGGTCTCTTGCTTTCTCCCCTGTTCCCCATTCTCAGGCTGGTAGAAATAAGAGTCCTCACACCTTCCTCTGGTGCCTTTTATTTACAGTGCAGTCCAAAGTCACCAGTGCAACCAAGTAGTCCCTTTACCCCCAACAGTTACCCTCCTCCTACCTGATTCCAGGGTCTCCAGGCCCCTCTGACACCTGCCCGTGATCAGGATACGGAGGAGGAGGAGGAGGAGGAGGAGGAGCAGCTGCTGCTGCTGCTGCTGCTGCTGCTGCTGCTGCTGCCGCCTGTCCCCTTCCTGGCTCACTCCCCCCACTCCTCAACTGAGCTCAGCTCCCGGCTTTTCTAGCCCTCTCAGTCTGCAGCCCCAGGTGTGACCACTTACCTCAGCCTACTGCAGTGAGCCAGCCCTCGTTAGGGCCCACAGCTGGGCTCCCTGCTGACTGCTTCGAGCCCCTACCCCTGGTCCCCCTGCCAGAAAGCAGAGCTTAGCCAGCAGGGGCAGGGCATTCAAGGGGTTTTACCCCTGCCCTGCCACAGGTATTTTTAGTAAAAGTCACACACGTCATGAGCAACAAACAAACGCTCACAGAAGCCCACGCCCTTGCCACGACTTATTAAAAATACCTGCAACAAACAGGCCAAAGCCTGGCAGCTACTGACCAGGGAACTTCACAGCCTGGAAGTACCCTAGAAGGGAGAAGAGAGGTGTATCTCCACCCAGGAGAGGTGAGAGCCAGGGGAGCCAGACACCTGCGTGGGTGCCCTTCCTGAACCCCTGAGAGACAATACCTACCCGTGACATGTTATAAATGGGAACTGGTGCACCTCTTTTCCATCCCTCTTTGCCCTTCACACCCAGAAGCACAGATAATGTACTGCTCTTCCCTTCCTTTTTTCTCTAGCAGAGAAGGAAAGGGGCTCAGAAAAGAAGGGGGCTGAGACACACATAAACCAGCAGCCCAGGCTCTTGTGTAGAGAAGAGCAACTCATAGCAAAGGAAAACTCTTCCAACGGCAGCAGGGCTCTCTGAGGATCCTGGGCCTTTCTTGGCCTGGTTTGAATCAAGGCTGACATTTCAAGTGGCAACAGCATGCAGCAGTTTTCTGTAAAATGAATGAGATAACAGCATAGCGTCCCTCCGTCAGCCTTCACCATGTGCATGAGGCTGTGAACACACCAGTGTCTTGCGCTGATTCAAGGATTAGGATTATATCGTTCAGTGAGGGAAGGCAACGGCGGCATCTAAGCTCTAGTCTGCACCACAAGTTTAGGTTAAATTTAGTCACGTTAGGTCAATTTTTATACTCAATGTATCCACACAAACAACCACATTTAATTGACTTAAAGGGCTCTTAAAATTGACCTCTGTACTGCTCCGCAGCAAGAGGATTAGTGCTATAATCAACCTCTCTAGGTCAAATTTGGGATAGTGTAGATGCAATTCTATAGTTTTGGCCTCCAGGCGCTATCCCAGAGTGCTCCATTGTGACTGCTCTGGACAGTGCTTTCAATTCAGATGCACTAGCCAGGTACATGGGAAAAGCCACAGGAACTTTTTAATTTCATTTCCTTTTTGGGCAGCGTGGCGAGCTCAGTAGCACAGGTAACCATGCAGTCCCAGAATTGCAAACAAGCTCCAGCATGGAACAAATGGGAGACACTAGATTTGCTCACCGTATGGGGAGAAAAATCTGCAGGCGGAACTCCGATCAAAAAGAAGAAATGCAGATATATATGCCAAAATCGCCCAGGGCATGATGGACAGGGGCTACATCAGGGACACACAGCAGTGCCACGTGAAAATTAAGGAGCTCAGGCAAGCCTATCAGAAAAAGAAAGGAGGCAAACAGTTGCTCTGGATGAGAGCCCCATACATGCCACTACTATGATAAGCTGCATGGAATTCTAGGGAGGGACTCTACCAGTACCCAACCACTGTCCGTGGACACCTGCAAGGGGGTAGTCGCAAGTGACAGGGAGGGGGATTTTGTGGAGGAGGAGGAGAATACACAACAGGCAAGCAGAGAATCTGTTCTCCCCGGCAGCCAGGAACCTTTCATCACACTGGAGCCAATACTCTCCCAAGGTAGGTTCCCGGACCCTGAAGATAGAGAAGGCACCTCTGGTGAGTGCACCTTTGTAAATATACTACGGGGTTTAAAAGCAATTGTGTTTCATTTGCCCTGAAGACTTGGAATGCATTCATGGCCAGTACAGCTACTGGAAAAGTCTGTTAACGTATCTGGAGATGGAGAAGAAATCCTCCAGGGACATCTCCTGGAGGTACTTTGAAAGCCTTTGCAGGTTTCTGGGGAGGGCTGCCTTATTCTGTCCTCCATAGTAGGATGCTTTCCCACACCAAGCCAGTAGCAAGTAGTCTGGAAGCACTGCAGCACAAAGCATGGCAGCGAATGGTCCTGGGTTTTGGGCACATTCAAGCAACATTTGTTCTTTCTCTCTCTCTCTGTTAGCCTCAAGAGAGTGATATCATTCATTGGCACCTGGTTGAAAAAGGAGAATTTGTTTAAGGGAACAGCCAGAGGAGCCTGTTCATTCTGAGCTGTTTGCATTTGGCTTAAAGGGATCATCCCTAATAATAGCCACTCAGCAGGGGGAGGGGTGAAGGGATCATCCCAGAAAATTGGGTGGGGGCAGGGTTTGTGCTGCACATCCAACCAAAAAAACACAGCCCCCTCCTTTTAAATGGCCAACCCAACAGGCAGTGCTTGCTATGGGAAAGGAGGGCACCACAGTTCGAAAGCATTCCATCATGTTATGAAGGCGGAAGAAGCTAACCCCGCGTACCCTTTGGCTTACCATGGCTCCCTGGAAACCGAATTCTGTTGCCTAGAGGTGTTTGATGTCTCACACCATATCACAGGCACTCAATGTAACAGGCAAAATGCGACCTTGTACCTAAAGCACATGTTCTCTGCTGTGAATTTGATTCACTGTGAAAGAGTCTGCCTTTTGTTCTCTGAAATGTATCTTCTTAAATTCTACTGTCTGGTTTTTTTCCTCCCACAGGTGCAAATGTTTCTACACTCCCCCATGATCTCTATCCTTATTATTATTATTAGGTTATTGCAGATTAGAAGGTGAAAAAAAAAATGCACTCACGACACCATGTTTTCTGAGCTCATGCAGTCTTCCCGCACTGCTAGAGCACAGCTGAATGTGTGGAGACAGTGGCAGAGTCCAGGCAAGAATTAAGTGAACACCCTGAGAGGATGCGATGCTCAGGCTAATGAGGGAGCAAACAGACATGCTCAGGAGTCTGGTGGAGCTGCTGGGGGAAAAGCAGCAAGAGCACAGACCACCACTGCAGGCCCTGTATAACCGCCTGCCCTCTTCCCCAAGTTCCATAGCCGCCTCACCCAAACACACAAGAACACAGGGGAGGGAGGCTCGGGGTATCCAGCCACTCCACTCCAGAGGATGGCCCAAGCAGCAGAAAGCAGGCCTTAAATAAATTTTGATTTGTAGTGTGGCTACAGTAAATAATGCGGCCTTGTCCTCCCCCACCCCACCCAGGCTACCTTGTGAGTTATACACCTTTCTTTAAAAAAAAATTACTAAAGAATGCATGGTTTTAAAATAATAGTGACTTCATTTCCTTTGCAAGCTGTGATCAAAGTGGGGACGGTGGTTGGCTTACAGGGAATTAGAGTCAACAAAAGGGGCGGGTCTGCATCAGCCGTCACACCGTAACCTGACCAGTCATGAAACGGGTTTTCAAAGCTTCTGTGAGGTGCAGCATGACCAGCTGTGCTCCCCTAATGGCCCTGATGTTTGGCTGTGCAAAATCAACTGCCAGGTGATTTGCCGCAACCTCTCACTCCACCATAAACAACTCCCCCTTACTCTCACAGATATTGTGGAGCACCCACCGAGCAGCAATAACAATGAGAATAGTGGTTTCGCTCGGGTCTAACCTAGTCAGCAAACAGCATCAGCCAACTTTTAAATGTGTTTGAATGTGCATTTGGACCATTCTGCACTTGCTCAGCCTATAGTTGAACTGCTCCTTACTTCTGTCCAGAGTGCCTGTGTACAGTTTCATGAGCCATGGGAGCAAGAGATAGGCTGGGTCTCCAAGGATAACTATTGGCATTTCAACATCCCCAAGAGTAATGTTTTCTGACCTGGAATATAAGTCCCTTCCTGCAGCTGCTCAAACAGACCAGAGTTCCTGAAGATCCGAGCGTCGTGCACTTTTCCCAACCATCCCACTTTGATGTTGGTGAAATGTCCCTTGTGATCCACCAGTGCTTGCAGCACCATTGAGAAGTACTGCTTACACTTTACATACTAGCTGCCAACGTGGTCCAGTGCCAAGATAGACAGAATGCATATCCCTATTGGCCCACCATAGTTAGGGAACCCCATTGCAGCAAAGCCATCCACTATGACCTGCACATTTCCCAGAGTTACTGCCACTGATAGCAGGTCAGTGATTGCATTGGCTACTTGGATCACAACAGCCCCCACAGTAGATTTGCCCACTCCAAATTGATTCCTGACTGACTGGTAGCAGTCAGGCGTTGCAAGCATTCACAGGGCTATTACTACTTACTTCTCAACTGACAGGGCTGCTCTCATCTTGATATTCTTGCACTTCAGGGCAGAGGAAAGCAACGCAAAAGTTCCAGGAAAGTGGCATTACACATGCGAGAGCTCCACAGGCACTGGGAATCATCTCACACCTGCAAAATTATGCAATCCTGCCAGTCTGTGCTTGTTCGCCGGGCCCAGAATTGGCATTCCACTCTATGACCCTGTCCCAATTGCCATATCCTGTGCTTTGAGGGAAGTCTGTGTTCACATCCTCATCACTATCACCACCACGCTGGCATCGCCTGCTCCTCAGGTTCAGCACGTACTGCAGGATAATGCGTGAGATGTTTACAATGCTCACAACAGCAGTGGTGATTAGAGTGGGCTCCATGCTTGCAATGCTATGGCATCTGCATGGTTAATCCAGGAAGAAAGGCGCGAAACAATTGCCTGCCATTGCTTTCACAGGAGGGAGAGGAGGAAGGGGAGACTGACTACATGTACCCAAAACTGCCCGTGACAATGTTTTTGCCCCATCAGGCATTGGGAGCTTACCCCAGAATTCCAATGGGCAGCAGAGACTGTGGGATAGCTACCTACAGTGAACTACTCCATGACTCGATGCTAGACAGGGTATTAAGGACGCGCTCCACTGACTTAATGTGCTTAGTGCGGACACACACACACAATTGACTGTATAAAATCGCTTCCTAAAAATCAGTGTCTATAAAATTTACCTAATTTTGTAGTGTATACATGCCCTAAGATTCTTAGGTAGAGAAGGTCTCTGAGAACAATTACAAGCTAGAGGCAACAAGTGGGAACACGCTTTGCACAAACCTCCGCAGCCTGAGGCTCTGAGAGGTATCAACTCACTGCAGCATCCCCACACAAATAACCGCAGGCTGGAGATGAATACAGCCATAGAATGGTACAGAGGTGGGAACGGGCCTATTCATCTCACTGGCTGTTCTCACAAAGCTCATGGGTACATGGAGAAATTTAGTAGGCCAGTCAGTTCTTTTGTCCAATGTAGTGTATCCCCCTCTCTGGGCCAGGAGTGTCCACAGGGGAGTTGGAGCAGCAAAGTGTCACGTGTAAATAAATCCAAACTTTAGCCCATCTCTGCTGGGGAATAGCAATTATCAAGAAAATCTCTCAGCACCTACAGGTTTTAGAGCCCTGTGAATATTAACACTGAAGGGAGCTTTACCTGAGGAATCACTGAACCACATGACCCCAAACTTGCAACCAGGGCCCTGCTGGGGCTGAGGATTTTATCAGAGGTCACAGAAATCGTGAATTTGAATAAAGTCTGAAATCTGGGAAATGGCCGTAAAGACATTTGATTCGTCCAAGTGGCCTTGCAGTAGGTCACAATGCCATGCAGGTTCGGCCCATCTGCCCCATTGTAGATGGAGAGGGAGGAACATACAAGCCAAGACTAAGAAGTGCCGTGAGCCAGGGCAGCAGTGCCCAAAATGGGGAGCCAGGCCCCATGGTGCAGGGCTCACTCTCTAATGCCTCCACTATACACTTGTGTAGGCAGAGGTCATGAAAACTACATTATTTGGTGACCTCTCCATAATTAATCCTTTTCCCCTAGATCTCTGGCCTGAAATCTACTAAATATCGCTTGGCTCAAGCCCCATTGTAGATCCAATTTTTATGTGAAAAGCTTTCAATATTGCTTCCTCACAGGGGCAGTGGGGACTGGTCATTGATCTCAACTAATCACTGAGCCCCTACTGGAGTGAAAGCCTTAAAGTGGAAACTGCACAAATGTAACTGCAGGGAAAAAATGTGAAGTGAGCTAAGTTTTATGACAGATGCATCACTAATCTGAAGCGATTCCCTCAAGAGATCTCCCTCACCCCCCTTTGACACAGGAAATCAAAGCCTTGACCTTTTTGCTGTCTTACAGGCAGATGCGTGAGAAGACTACCATCTCATCACTAACATTTCAACATTGGTTGGTGTGTGCAAAATATTCATTTGGAAGAAGAAATAAGAACTTGAATGGATGAACAATTAAATATCCAGAGATGTGTTCCCCTCCCACTACACATCTGAGACCTCCAGAGGTCCCCAGAGCAGCCCAGGAAGATAATTTCAAATTCTAAGGTAAAACAGAGAAATAACCTCCAAAAGAGGCTATTTAATGGCAGCATTTGAGTTGATTCTGTCCTGTACTACACTTTGTTTTGAAGATTATTGTTTCAAAATCATGACTTGAGTGTAGTGCAGGGGTGTCAAACTTGTGTATGCTGGGCCTTATTCAACACCTTGTCACTTGATGCAGGCCCCATTCTACAAAGGCTATTTCTGTGTTAATTTCTCTGTTAGTAATTACTTACATTTATTTTAGATTTTAGTGACCACTACTGCTGCTCTCAGAAACCTGGCATCTCTTAGTTTGAACCAGAGCATCGACTTTGGAGCAAATAACCAGGCCAACCAGTTGCCCAAATAATTAAATTAAGGGCTTGTCTACACTGCCTCATCTGGACTATGTGGGGTGTGATGTGTGGAAAGCACTAGTGTGTTGTGCTCTGACTTCTCCAGGTGGGCCCTGTTCTTTAGTGCACACTGATGTAGTCCTGTTTGAAACAGGACTGCATCAGTGCAAACTAGCAGAGTCTACACGGGCGAGTTAGAGTGAAACACTTTGATGAACTCTACAAATCACATGCCTGTAATGCCAACTCTGGTGTCATGAAGACAAGCCAGAAGACTCAAGCCTGCAAGGTGGATGAAACTATATGGACTAGATGCAGCTGGCAGGCAGTGTGTTTGACATCTCTCTTCTAGAGAGCAGGGTTTGCCTTGTCATGATAAGCCTAACTGAATAGAAATCACTGCCATGCAATGATCTTTTGTTTCCCTCCTCTAGTAACATTTGCCTATTATGGTGAGTATCATCTTTATGTACATAAACATTAACAAGCTGCTTATGAAGATAGGCTTGTTGGTAAATTGTGGGACAGAGTTGGAAGACCAGAGCTCCTCTCAATTTGAGTCTCCCCTTAACCAGCTTCTGTGGGCTATGTGCACACTAGGGACAACGTGGGCTTCTGTGAAGGGTGCTTAGTGACTGGAAAGCTAGCCAAAGAGTCGAATGAAGACCATGTAGAAGTGACCAGCATACAAATATCCTCTTCTAGTATCCAAGCCCCTCACCACCATTACATTTTTTGCTCACTCTCCCCTGAGAAGTAAGGGAGGGTTCTTCTCCCCCCGTTACAGATGGGAAACTGAGGCACAGACACAGTAGTGAGTGAGGGGCTGAACCCAGTCTCCCAGGTCTCAGGTTAACATCCTAACCATTGGGAAATTCTTCCTCATCCCTCATCTCCCCCTCCCCACTTTTGACATTCAACCCCACTTGTTGAATAATTTAAAGTCCCCCAAAATCTGCTAATGCAGGGTATTCAGCCTCCCCAATTCTTATATTCTTCATCTTAAACTCTTCCAGGCTCCCTAATGGAACATCACATTCATATTAAAGTTTCCTATGCAATAATATTTTTAGGAGATATCTGAAAATTTACTCTGGTTCTCTTCCTGCAGGTTTTAGTTCAGAAAAGAACTCTTCCATAAGTTACAGCACACATTTTAATAAAGAAAAATAAATATTCATTTGCAGATGGGACAGTCTCTTGAAACACTGAACCCCAGCTACAGGGGCTTCACTATGGATTTGTTACAAATCAAAAGGTAAATGTCTTGCTCCTAGGGTCTTTTACAAATCCAGTTTTAGGAATCAAGTGGAGTCTTCTAGAGTCCTGGAACCAGTAGCTAAACACGTCATCCCCGTGAAGGTGATTTCAGACAGTGACGGTTCTACAGCTGCCCCAGATGCCTCTGTGCCCCAGCCAGAGTTTGCACCACAGTTCCAAAGGCTGCAGTGAAGCACTAGAAGTTGACAGTCTTCAGCAACATGAACTGATGCAGTTTGTTTGGGCTCTGTTCTTAACCACCCACTCCAGTCCCTTAGGAGTCACCGCTCAGAGGCTGCGGAGATCTCTGCTTTGCAGTTAGGATGCGTTAGAATACTCTAAACAAATGTAATTCTCTGGAGTGAACAAAACCACTGCTTTACAGCCTGCTCTGAAGAGAGGAAGCTGTTAGCCCAGGTGCCTTTTGAATAAGGCAAACAAATTAGTTAAGCTAAGAACTAATCGTCACTGCATGGTGGATCACAGCATCACTGTGTGAGCATCTCTCAGTCTGAGGTCACAGCAGCTGTTGATGAAGTATCTCCCAGACCATCTTTTTGCGGAAGTGAGGCATGTGGTGCTAAAAGAAAAAAAAAAACACGCTCTATTAAACATTAAACTAGAGTAAAGGACATCAGAATAAGCATATTTGTCCACATTCTGTAGGCACTGACCAGAACAGTCAGTATTCAACATTTGCCACAGTTCCAATGCAATGGTATTTGATACAACTTTGCCCTACATGAAGGCACAGAAAATGCAATGCTCTGCCAAATGCTGACTTTAATGAAAAACAAGACTGTCATGACTGAGAATTTGCATGTCCTTTAAGAAAAGCCCAATGCAGCTGAAAACAGCCAATATTTTAATCCATAAAAAAGCTATTTGGAAAGAAGCCTCGAAGACACCACCACCAAGGTCAAGCCTACTATTACAAACAGTTTGAGTCCCCTGCACCAGAGGGCTGAGACATGACGCTTGGCAAATGGACATCAGCCAAGGCAGGGAATGCAGCTCACAGGGCTGGGAGGGCTCACTTGTCAGTACGACAGTAGCACTTGGAGACCTTAGCCAAGATGAGGGCCCGTGGGGATAGGGGTGTTGTGTAACTAGCTAGATGAGCTTACAATTTAACTAGTGGAGTCAGGTGACAGGAAAAAATGCACAGAGACTGGATGCACAAGTCAGTTGGAGAGCTTTGCTCACCTGAGTGAAAGTGATAGGTTTGTCTCTGGAGATATAGTCTGCATATTTACAGGTAAACATCCCACAGTCACTTCCATTCAGCTGCTGTGGAATTTCCTATGAGCGAGCAGTGGAAGAAAGTTGCATGTTAGTCCCTTCATCTTGCTTTAAAGGTCCCTTTCTTACGAGATAGGCAATGCATTATATTCAGTACTATATATCAGCACTTTAATGAGCCACTTGTGTCCTCTACTCCAGGAAAAAAGCTTTAACACCTCCTCCCAAATCAAGGAGCTGCAGCTGTACCATGTTGCATTTGCTGGCAGGGAACATCCCTGTCCTTGACCTGTCAAATCTTTTGAATGCATACCTTCCAGGTCCTGGATGTCTTTACCTATGTGTGTACAATGGGCCCCAGGCCCCAGTGGGGCTTTGAACCCTACTAACACTGCTTACTAGAAAAAATACAGATTCCCCCACTTCTGGTTAACGCTTTCTGCAAGTGACGGAGAAGAGGAGGGAACTCCCATTCTGCACAGTGAGAGCTACTAAAGAACAAGTTTTGCCTTTGATGATACATGACCAGCTCTCATTGATCCTAGTGGAAGTTGCATGTGGGGAGAATTTAGCTCTGACTTAATTCTCTTCCCACAAGGTATTGGCTACAAATCACAACCATCAATGTCAGCTTGTTCTTCAGTGACCCAGGGCATGACAACTCCAACTATTCAGGGGAAGGATTAATGCATGGGATCTATTATATGAATTACTACTGCCTGAGCACAAAGCAACAGCAGCTATTCAGCTGCATTTGGAGTTCACAGCTCCACAGGCACTCTAAGCGTCCCTCTGAACTGAATGTGCCGAAGTCCCTGGAAAGCTTTGAGAACTGAGGAAGAGCAATTCTAGCTCACACAGGGCATGTTCTATGCGAGGACATGCCATCCCCTCAATCTCCATCACCTTTGATTTCCCCCCTCCTCCCCGAACCCAAATTAGATGGCGACAAAATAAGGGGTGGAGGAACTCTACGGAAAAAGCTATTTGGAGAACACGACAGAATAGATTTATTTTAGAAGGTTCTAGGCTGAGCATGGACAACAGCAGTAATTTGAAACAATCTTTGCGGGAGGAAATGCAATGGTCTGGCAAATGCTGACTTTAATGAAAAACCCTCAAATAGCACATAAAAAGCTACCTACCGTAACAATTTTTTAAAAAATTTGCACTACTATCTTAATACTGTAATATCAAAAATCCAAAGCCAGATTCACAGCTGTACTCCAAGAAATACAGTGAGCGCATGTACATCAGATCAACTACTGTACACAGTTCCTGTACAGGAACTGTTGACATCTTTCATGCATCAGCATGCGCCTTAAAAGAATGAAGGTAAAGGCCATGTCTACACTTACAAGCTTACAGTAGCACAACTGTACTGATACAGCTGTACTGCAATCAGAGCGCTGGTATAGGCACATAATGCTGATGGAAGAGAGTTCTCCCGTCGACATCATCAAACCAGCTCAGTGAGAGGCGGTAGCTATGTCAGCAGGAGAACATCTCCCGCGGACAGTGCTGGGCCCACCAGTGCTTTTACCAGTAAAACTTGTGTCACTCCAGGTAGGGTTCCCTTCCCCCCTAGCCCTCCCACACCCACCCACCATTGAGCGATAAAAGTTTTGCTGATGCAAGTGCTACTCTCGACATGGCCATCATCCTAGTAAGGAATAATGGAGTTTGACACACATTAGATAGTTTTCTTAGACACAGCACCAGTTTATTGGACTTTAAAGGAAGAAAGCTGGATGGATGTTCCAAGGACTCCAGTCCATTCCAGAATGCTAGCATGTTTTCCACTTCTAAACAGAGTCAGGAAAGAAGCAGTGACAAGGCCAATTAAGTAAATAAGACACTGCCAAAGAATTCATCACAACTTGTTTCTGGTGTCTGGTTTGGGCTGCTGTATTATGGGCATTTGAGAAAGCCCATGAACAGCCATTCAAAACTTAGAATTGTTTCTCTTGAATGCATTTTTGGTGTTGGGTAACAGTACATGGATCAGACTCAAAACACTCTGTTCACATACATGTGATTTCATGCTGTAAAGTGTCCACTCTGAAGGATCAATATCTAGGTTCCTCTTGGTTTTGCTTTCTTCCTGCAAATATTGGCTGTTCAACAAGGCAAAAACAAAACAAAACAAGAAAAAAAAAAAAAGAAAAGAAAAGGAGGTGTCAGACTTTTTTAATCAAATATCTTCATATTTTAGACCAATAGTTTGTAAAGTTGCCTGACAAGATCTTCACTAATTATGCACCAATGACCCGAAGTACCAGGAAAGAGGATTATAGGATATAAACATACCATGCTGAAGGTAAACCCATATTTGCCTAGGAACTATTCACATTACTTAAGAGATTTTAAATTAGAAGTTGGAGACCTCACACGTAATGCTGCAGCCTTGTTATATTGCACTGGGATCTCAGACGGGGCACTGCCACAAAAAGTGAGGCACATGAGAGACTGGTAGTCATCCACACCATCACACAGACCCTTTCCTCAGAAGTCAACCTCCAACAGAGGTGGGGAAGGGAAGGAGGGGAAGTACAGGGTGCTTTTATGAAACGTGAGTACTGATGCAATAGAAGAGTCAGTGCCAAACTACAGCATTCACTCAACATACTGAAAGGCTGATTCTTATTTACATAAAAATTAACTCAAATGTCTCCAATAGACAATACAATGTCTGCAATGCAATTTGGTGGGTTACTTAAGAGCTGCAAAAAATGGCAGAAGAGCTAGAAAGTAGAGGGGTCTCTCATTGGTAACAGAAGACATCAATATCCGCTAGGAAGCAGTTCAGGTCCTGTGGAGCATGTTGTGGTTAATGTTCTTAAAGAGGAATGGACTGTGTCTTTCTATTGGCATGAGAGCTTTAACAGTCACTCAATGATAGTTCGTTCATAAAGACATACTCAACTTGTCTCCAGGAGGACAGAACACAATTAACAGCTGGATGATGTTATAATTTGCACATTACTGGCAGTGAGCAGTCCGGGAAGAGATTCTTAACCATTAGGGGTAAGTCTTGTGCTATGTAAATCACGTTTTCCAGTGAGTGATTGTGGAAAATCCTTTGTGTGTGAGAAACGCAATAATATAGTCATGAAATATCTACTTACAGCAAAATCTCACAAATACTGTGGCCTCTTTGTCCCATTGAGTCAAAATATTTGATGGTCTTTCTTCTGACATCTATTACCTGTTTGTGAAAGACAGGCATTGGTGCAACAGACATAGCCAAAGACTCCATGCTGCCTACAGAGCAAGAACTAAAGGCTTTTCTAGGTTTTCCTCTCCCTTCCAATTTCAAGGATGGGCCAACTTGACTCACCACTAATCCCCAGTGTACCGTCAGGTGAATGGGCACAAAGATGAGGTCTTGCTTGAAGAGATTCACACCTTTGGTCCATCTTTTTACTGCCTGGTAACCCCCAGAAATTAATTTGGGGTAGAAGAAAGTACTGAAAGCATGAAGCACTGGAAATCCCTGCTGCTTATTTCTCTCCACCAGAAGATTCATGTAGAAATTGATTATCTATATGAAAGAGTAGAGTTCAGAAAATGAAGGAGAGACACTCATACTTGTCTGTTAAAGTTAGCTTTATCTGCTGGACTCTTCAGAATTTGTGGTCTGAAAAGACCACACTGACTTCAACTCGGATTCTAAGACTCTTGAACTAACTTCCTTCCTTTGAGTCCTGCATTAAACATACTTATTATTTCACCCACTTCCCAAAGTCAAATCTGATTTCAAGTCGCTGCTAACTCTTGAAAGCAGGGAGATCCAGGGAGAGAGAGATTTTTAGGAGTATTGTTCCCTCTTAAAGGCCCAGCTTTCAGAACCATACGGATATTCCTGTAGGAACAGGGGTGTGGATCAGAAAATTAAGCCCGTCGACGGCTAAATGTCAGAAAGTTGGGGGCACATTTTAACATATATGCACAGAGAACACAAACATTCCTATTGGGTTAATTTTACCTCATCATTGAGCCAGTGATGGTTTTTCAGTGTCTGGATATCCCCACGGGTGATCTTTAATTTAAAGGCACTGCTCAAGATCTCATCCTCCTGGCCATGGCCTAATGCATTCATGATTTCTCTTTCCATGTCCTGAAATGAGCAATTCCACAATGTGACTAGCGAGAAAGTCCTGAACTAGGGTGTAAGCTGAGCAGGCCAACTGGTGTATCACACTAAGTTGAAAAAAGTATTTAAGGGAAATCCAGTAGAGGATTAAGCCTGCTAAGGGAAGAAGAGCTTGACCATACAGTGACATTTGGGGAGGAGGGTAGTTTCAGAGCAGAAGATTGTTAGCTTTGGTAGCTTTTTCTGTTAAGTTTGTACATTAAGATACTACACAAAAATGCCTGCACTTCATGCTATTTGCTTGCATGGTTACACTTTGAAGCACCATTTAACATAATGTAATTTGATTTTCAGATTACCCCAGCTCAGAACCATGGATGGTTTACACTAGGTCTGGTTTGGAAGTTCAGTCATTTTCTTAATGTTTAAAAGGGATAATGGAAGTTTAAGAGGCTTGAGAGAATTCAATAAACATTAAAACCAGTATTGACTGACTGTGAAATACTTGCAATATAGTTCAGTCAGAATAAGAGATAGGTATCATGCAGAAATAGAAAAACACAAAACATGCACATCAGCAGACAGAGCACAGCTGAAGAAAGGACAATTAAAAAAACAAAACAGATAGTTTCAAAGAGAAAACCACCTGTTCCCAATGCAACACTGTGGCCCTTGTGATCCTCAGAAGTCAGCCAACTACCACTTGGTTTACTTGGAACGGGGCATTTTCAGCTCAAACTCATTTCTGACTGTTAGTTTATAAGTCTAGATTTGGTGACCTGTGGAGCACAACCCAAGACTAACCTAATTCCCCCAGACATATCTGAGTGAGAATGAAAGGGAACATTATAATGGCTGTAATGGAGGCCACGTTGACAGTTAGTGTTTTGTATCTGATCACACACACTGTTAGAGCGGTCACAAATGTAGAGAGAAGTCTAAGTAACTTTTAGTTTCACTGCAGGCAGAAGAGAGATTTTGATCTGTGGACCAAAAAATAAATAAATTCTATTTTTGACTGAGCTGAGCTAACAAATAAGGAAAATGCCCTTGTCTCTTCTATTGTAGCATCTACCAAGGTATGCTCAGAAAGTAAATCAGGCACTTTATAAAGCAATGAGCCAAAGCATCCGTTTGTTTTGCTAGTTCCTGCAAATCGATATTAGTGGATTGGCAAGAATGGCCTGATTCCACTGTTAGAAGGTATGACTAGCAAACAAAATTCACTTAAAGAAAGTCAGGGGTCAGATGGGCACAAAAAGAAGAACTTGCAAAAAAGCCCAAATGATTCCATCCACTAGTTTGCCTCTCCAGACTAGAAAGCCAAAAAAGGCATGGTACCTCTGTGAGCACAGGAAGGCGCTCTGTGCTCTTCTCTGGGTCTGGGCACTTCTGTTCTTTCACCACAAGTGCAGCTGGCCTTCTGGCTACATCAAAGCTCCTACTGCCCAGGCATAACCGAACTGACATCTCCTTTGACAGGTCAGCCTCCAGCCACCTCTGTTACACAAAAGGAAGCTCAATAGCATGTAAATAGGAAGATATGATTTGTTGCAGTGCATAATGTGACAGTCTTCTTCAAATATCAAATTAAAGCACTCAGCAAATACTCCCGACGGTCAGATTTCACACTGACCAAATTAAACCCTCAGTCGAGCTCTCTTTCGGAGTCAGGTGAGCTATTGCTAGGAACGAGCACGCTTCCATTAAATGTGCCAATTTTCAAATGCTTTAGACCAGAGGTTCTCAAACTTCATTGCACCATGACCCCCTTCTGACAACAAAAATTACTATGCAACTCCAGGAGGGGGACTGAAGCCTGAGCCCGCCAGATCCCTGCCATCCTAGGGCAGGGGGAGGAAAGGAGAGGAGGAGGAGAAGCCAAAGCCCACGAGCCTCAGCCCCAGGCAGGAGGCCTGCAATTTTAATCCCACTGTCCAAGGCCGAAGCCCCAGACAGCGGGGCTCTGGCTTTGGCCCCCGACACCAGCAAGTATAAGCCAGCCCTGGCAACCCATTTAAGCAGAGTTGATACCCTCTTTGGGGTCCTGACCCACAGTTTGAGAACTGCTGCTTTAGATTGACGTTGTTAGGGTTTAGTGCTAATAGCCCACTGCAGTTAAGTGGGTGAGAGGAAAGTGTTTCAGGCCACTTTCAGACTCAGGAAGACAATCACAGAAATGTACAAGTGGAAGGGACCTCACTAGGTCATTCTAGTCCAGTTCCCTCCTCCAAGACAGGATTAAGTATTTACCTAACAGGTGTTTGTCTAACCTGTTAACCTCCAATTATGGATATTACATATCCAACATAGGTAAATTTGTTCAGGTGCTTAACTACCATTACCTTAAAGTTCAGAAGTTTCTCCCTAATGTCTTGCTGCAGTTAAGACCATTACTTCTTGTCCTGTCCTCCGTGGGTACGGAGAACCATTTATCACCTCCTCTTTATAACAACCTTCTACATACTTGAATATGTCCCTGTTATGTCTGCTCTTCTCCAGACTAAACAAACCAAATTTTTCCAATCTTTCCTTGTAGGTCACATTTTCTAGACTTTTAATAATTTTTGTTGCCCTCCTCTTGAGTTTCCACATTTCGCAAAGTGTGGTGCCAGAACTGAACTTGATACTCCAACTGAGGCCTTATCAGTGCTATGTACAGCAGAATTACTTAGGTCTTGCTTGCAACACTCCTGCTAATACATCTCAGAATAATTGAGTGTTTCTTCCACAAAAAGTATTATGTAGTGGACTCTCAGTTTGTGATCCCACATAACCCTCAAAGCCTTTTCTGCAGTACTTTTTCCTAGGCAGTCATTTTCCATTTTGTATTTGTGCAACTGATTACTCCTTCCTAAGCACAGTACTGCACATTTGTCCTAATTCAATTTCATCCTATTTCAGACCATCTCTAGTTTGCCAAGATCATTTTGAATTCTAATCCTGTCCTTCAAAGCATTTCCAACCGCTCCCAACTTAGTATTGTCTGAAAATTGTATAGAAGTATACTCTCTCTCTCTGCCATTATCCAAATCATTTATGAAGACACTGAACAGAACAGACCCAGGACAGATCTCCTCAAGACCCCAATCAATATTTTCTTCCAGCTTGACTGTGAGCCATTGGTAACTACACTAAGTACAATTTTCCAATCAGTTGTGCACTCACCTTTAGAAGGCTCATCTAAGCTATATTTCTCTAGTTTGTTTAGGAAATGGTCATATGACCATCAAAAGTCTACTAAAGTGGAGACCTATAGCATCAGTTTATGTTTGGGAGGTTCTTTGCCACTGTAAAGGGCTACAAAGGTGGTTTGGATTTTTGTTTTAAAAAAAGTTGAGTATTCCCACATGGGCTGGATATTTGAGCGTTAAGATAGTTTTCTATCCAAGCTTGGTACTTCTCTATGTTTTAGACAGTGTAAGTTTTTCTGATACCCCAGCTTAGCCTATTTAAAAATATAGATTTCAGACATATCCATCTTCCTATGCAGCATGCAAAATACAGGTGAACATAGACAACTGTATACAAAGCAGAGTGTTGGTGTATTTTAGTTTAGAAAATCAAAATTAAAATGTAGTTAAAAATGCAGCAACCCTGAAAGAATCTTAGTAGTTAGGGGGAAAAAAAAAAAAAAGTTTACCTGATTTACAAACTGGATATTTAACTGTGGCATCGAGCTAAATCTCAGACAAGAATGAGGAAAAAAAAATGCAAAGCAAAAGCTATTCAGAAAGGACTGATGATGTAATAGTGTACCCTGTCGTGATGTGGGCAGACTCCAATAAATGCTACATGTTTGCGGGTTTGCCCATCAGCTTCCAAGATGGACAGAAGAGAAATAAAGCAGATGCAACATATTGACCAGAGTCCTGAATCACAAGGGGTCTTTCAACATCATTATATTCTGTATGTCTTAGAAAGACTGCACTCCCACAAAAGCCATATGCCACTGGGTTAAAGCATGTTATTCAATGATATGCTCAATTACGCAAATGCACAGTTAGGGTTGAATGCACAGTTTAGTTACAGAATATCACATTTTTTAAAAAAGAGGGAAAAAGATGGCGCTTCCAAACTTACCCCTTTATGTTTCTGCCCAAGTGTCATTTCAGGCTCTTGTGAGTTTTCTGCTGAAGTCAGAGATCTTAGAGAGAAAAACGGGCAGTTTCACAACTAGGGATATTTACTTTGTAAGTCTGAAGAATTTTACTCCCTGTCTGACAGGTCAACCTTAACCTCATTGTAGATTCAGCTAGGTTGATGGAAAAATGCTTCTGTAGACCTAGCACTGTCTCTTGGAGAGGCGGATTACCTACACCGAGAGAAAACCCTCTTCTGTCAAAGTAGGAAGCATCTACAGTACAGTGCTAAAGCAGCACAGTCACAGCATCATACTTGTACCACTGTAGTGTAGACATGGCCTTAAAGTGGGTGGCCAGAATAAGTTTACTTGACTCTTATAGGATTGCTAGGGGAGCTGTTATCCTGACTGGAAAAGGCTTACCCTTGAAAACTATGCAGCACCTGAAGTGCAGCATGTTACTGTGCAAGGAATTACACACTGACAGGTTTTACTTCTATCAGTACAAATACTCCAAAACAAAAGAGTTTTTGAATTTCTTTTTGATTCAAGTCTCCTTTTTAAAAAAAGGGAACCACAGAGAAGACTTCTATTGAATCCTGAACCCACTGTACATTAGAAGACCAATTCAATCTAGTGCAATAAGACCGTTGATATCCAGGTTAGGTACTTCATATGTTTTATAGAAGTACAACTTTGTACTTTTATAGCACAAGGTGCACAGACAGAAGCCTTCTCTCTATTCAGAAAGCCACTCAGATTCATAGACTTTAAGGCCAGAAGGGACCATCTTGATCATCTAGTCTGACTTCCTGCATATTGCAGGCCACAGAACCTCGGCTCTCTACTCCTGCAATATGCCCATAGCCTCTCACTGAAGTCCTCAAATAACGATTTAAAGACTGCAAGTTACAGAGAATCGACCATTTAGTAAAGTTCAAATCAGCAGGTGAACCCTCACTCTAGAAGAAGCCCCCACAAAAAAAAGTTTCTGCCAACCTGACCTGGGGAAAATTCCTTTCTGACTTCAGATACAGCAATCAGACCTCAAGCATGTGAGTGAGACCCACCAGTCAGACACCTGGGCAAGAATTCTCTGTAGTAATTCAGAGCCATTCCCACCTTGTATCCCTGGCCACTGAAGATATATGCTACTAGCAGTCGCAGATGATTCACATGCCATTGTAGGCAATCGCATCATACCATCCCCTGCATAAGATTATCAAGCTCAGTCTTGAAACCAATTAGGTTCCTCTCCCCACACTGCTCTCCTTGGAAGGCTGTTCCAGAACTTCACTCCTCTGGTGGTCAGAAACTTCTGTCTAATTTCAAGCATAACCTTGTTGATAGCAGGTTTATATCCATTTGATCTTGTACTGACACTAGCCCTTAACTCCTCTCCTCCCCTGATATTTATCCCTCTGATGTATTTTTAGAGAGCAATCATATCTCCACTCACTTTTCTTTTGATTAGATTAAGCAAGCCAAGCTCTAAGTCTCCTTCAATAAAGGTAAATTCTGAATTCTTCTGGTCCTAGCAGCCCTTCTCTGCACCTGATCCAGTTTGAATTAATCCACTTTTAAACACGGGTGACCAAGGTTGCACACAGTATTCCAGATGAGGTCTCACCAGAGTCTTGTATAATGGTAATACTACTTCCCTCTCTGCTGGAAATACCTTACCTTGTGGAATTGCAGAACTGTGATATGTAATCTATCACTTAAATCACATTCTGTACCAGATGAGTGAAGGATAGCTATTATGATGCCAATTTTTTTAAAAGGCTCCAGAGGCAATCCCTGGCAATTACAGACCAGTAAGCGTAAACTTCAGTACCAGGCAAATTGGTTGAAATTATAGTAAATAGAATTATCAGACACGTAGATGAACACAATATGTTGGGGAAGAGTCAACATGGTTTTGTAAAGGGAAATCATGCTTCACCAATCTACTAGAATTCTTTGTGGGGAGGTTAAAAACGTGGAAAAGAGTGACCCAGTGTATAGAGTGTACTTGGACTTTCAGAAGGCCTTTGACAAGGTCCCTCGCCAAAGCTCTTAAACAAAGTAAGTAGTCATAAGAAAAGCGGGAAGATCCTCTCATACATCAGTAACTGGATAAAAGACAGAAAACAAAGGGCAGGAATAAAATTATCAATTTTCAGAATGGGAAGTAAATAGGGGTGTCCCCCCAGAGAGCTGTACTGGGACCAGTGCTGTTCAACATATTCATAAATTATCTGGAAAAGGGGATAAAACAGCAAAGTTGCAAAAATTGCAGACCGCTATCTAGACTTTATACAAAATTACTTAAAAGCAGACTGCAAAAAGTGTTACAAAAGGATCACACAAAACTGGGTGCTTGGGCAACAAAATGGCAGGTGACATTCAAACATCAAGAAATGCCAAGTAACACACACTGGAAAACTATCCCAACTATATGTACAAAATGCTCTAAGTTAGCTGTTACCGTTGTGGAGTCACTGTGGATAGTTCTCTGAAAATAATGTTCAATGTGCAGTAGCACTCAAAAAAGTTAGCAATGTTAGGAACCATTAGAAAAAGGGACAGACAAGACAGAAAACATCATAATGCCTTTATAAAAATACATGGTATGCCCACTTCTTGAATACTGCATGCAGATCTGTGTGCCCCATCTCAAAAAAAAAAAAAAAAAAAAAAGAAATATATTAGAATTGGAAAAGACTCTGAGAAGGGCTACAAAAATGATTAGGAATATGGAACACCTTCCATATGAGGATAAATTAAAACTGGGATTTTTTGACTTGGAAAGGTGATCACTAAGAGGGGATATGATGGAGGTCTATAAAATCTCAGCTGGTATGAAGAAAGTGAAGTGAATAAGGAAATGTTATTTACCCTGTTATATAACAAGAACTAAGGGGTCACCCAGTGAAATTAATAGGCAACGGGTTTAACACAAATGGAAGTACTTCTTTACATAACACACAGTCTGCAGAACTTATTGCAAGGGGATGTTGCGAAGGCCAAAACTATAACAGGGTTCAAAAAAGAACCAGATAAGTTCCTGGAGGAGCGGTCCATTAACAGGTATTAGCCAGGATCGTCAGGGATGCAACACCATGCTCTGAGTGTCCCCAGCCTCTCTTTGCAAGGAGCTGGGAGTGGACGGATCACTCCAATGACTGCCTGTTTTATTCATTCCTTCTGACAGTGGCCAATGTCACATGCTTCCGAAGACAGTATATGGGCTGGATGGACTACTGGTTTGATCCTGTGTGGCTGTTCTTATCTTCAGCCACAGGTGACTGGATGTTTTTGTCTTTTATAAATTTCCTGCATGAATTCATTCCAGAGCAGAGAGATTTGTCTGGTTTCATTCACATTGTTATTGGGGCATTTAATAATTACATTAGGTATACCATGTTATGATAGGCCTGTGTAGGATCCAAGGTGTGTTGTGGGAGGTGTTCATCATTCAAGCAGTGGAGATGTGTGTGGGTTTTGTATCTGTTTCTGTCAAGGGGTGGTGTTGCACTGGGGGTCAGAGTGTGTTGCTCTGTGGGGAGCTTGCTTCTGATTATGAGCTTGAAGAAGCCGGGGGGCTGTTTGATGGCCAGAAGTGGGGGTTTAAAAAAGATTTCAGGATGTTTTTCCCATTGAGTCTGGGTTGTATTTTGAGGATATTCCATATTGATTCCAATGTAGGGAGGTGGGTGACAACTAGGGATCTGCAGTCAGAGGTGCTTTTATATCTATGTTGAAGCAGGATCTCTCAGAATAAACTGGTGTCCAGTTCCATGATGCAATCTACTTCTCTTCTGGAGTGTCCTTGTTTGGTGAAAGCAGTTTTGATTGAGTTAAGGTGTATATCCCAGACTTTCTCCTCAGAGCATATTCTGTTGCATCTCAGAGCCTGGCTGTAGGTAACAGATTTCTGGGTGTGCTTGGGGTGGTTACAAAGGAGGAGATGGCAATTCATGTATTTCTTACAGATAGTTGTCTGTAAGGTTCCATTGTTGGAGCGGATTGTGGTGTCCAAGAAGTTGATATTAGTGTGAAAGCACTCCAGAAAGAATTTAATGGGCAGGTAGTAGATGTTGAAGTTGTGGTGGAAGGAAATTATAAAAGACACAAACAGATGACCCATGGGTGTATGTTTTTCACAAAGTGATCACTCTATCTGACCTAGCAGTCCTCATCCTCAAAGGAAGCTTGCACAGAACACTTTCAAAAGAGGAGCCCTGGAGCTTAAAATTCATAATTCTGCTAGACACTAAAAATCATGGACCAAACAGACTGGATTTATGGCTTATTACTACAACCTGTAACCCCCTAGACCCCACCCTTTGTCCTATGACTGCAGAGGTGTTAACGGACCACTATACCTTATGTTAAACAATCTGTTCCATTTTGCAATTAGCTGCTATGCAAGTATTACATTTCCCAGATCTAAAGAACTCTGTTTGGGTCGAACGCTTGTGTCTCTCACTAGCAGAAGTTGGTCCAATAAAAAAAAAAAAAAAAAAAAAGACTACTTCACCCACCTTGTCTTTCCAATATTATGCAACAGGATTTCTGTAGATCAAAGTGGAAACCAGTGAGAGTTTATGCCTCCTCCTTCCAAACAGCTATTTACACATCTCTAACCCATCTCACACAAATGGGAGAGAGAGAGAGGGGAGACATTCCTTCCCCAGGCTAAAAGCCTTGACTGCTAGCTGGGCACTGCTTTCCTCACTTTCTAGAGCTACAACTGTCCCTGCTATCCAAATGTCCTGCTTTAAATTTCCCTCCCTCCAAGACTCTATGATGCAGTTTTGTCTTGTGCAGGATGTGATAAGATGCCTATTACATGGTTATGTTCCATAATCTACCAAGTCCCTCCAAAGAGGTTTCTCCTTAACATCTACAGGTGATGCACATGAATTTTTATTCCCCCGCCCTCACAAATATTGACATACAAGTACCAGAATTTGGCTTACAACCAACCAACACAGGAAGCTGAACATGGATGAATGTAATTAGGAGAGATTTTGTACCTGCTCACATCACTTCTCTGAGACCAGAGTGGACCCCGAGATTGAGCACCTCTGATACCTGCATTGAAGGAGGAGGAGAAAGTATGAATTGAAAACAAAATCAACTAATTAGGTTCAAAACTGTAGATTTTCTGGTTATACTGTAAATGATTTTCTGATTAGCCAATCACCAACATGAAGTTGCAGAACTAACAGATAAGCTTGTTGAAGAGCATACCCAGAGAAGTGGAGGTTACTCACTGTAACAGCAAGTTCTTCGAGATGTGGAATGCAGATAGAGACCATACATGGGAATACATGCACCAGAATCCAGAAATTCTTTAAGTGGTGTCTGTAGCTCCCCTCGTGCTTCTGACCAAGTGTATAAAAGGCAACATGGGTCAACACCTCTCCAGTTTCCCTTCTTACCGCAACTGAACCAGATCCAAAGCTGAGAGGATGGAGGGTAGGTGGTGGAATATGGATAGAGACTATACATGTCAAAGAGCCTCCAGTTACAGTAAGTAACCTCCATTTCTTCTTAAAGTGCTGGTCCCTATGTATATTCCACACATGGATGACTGGTAAGCAGTGTTCAGATTAGAGAAGGTTGCAAGGAATGCAGCAGAAGAGATGCCTATAGTACTGCCATTCCTACATTTGTGTCTGTGATTACTGCTTGGAATAGAGTAGCGCATCATGAACGTGTGGAAAGAGCTCTAAGTTGCTGCCCTGCAAGGGGTCTGCAGCGGAATGTCTGATAGGGATGCTGCAGAGGCAGCTTTTGCTCACGGGGAGTGAGCTGTAATGCCCCAGGCACAGGAAATTTTGTAGCATTCTAAGATGCATCTCAAAACCCACTTCAGAAATCCTCTGGGAGGATATGGCTACCCACACAGTCTCTCTGCTCAAGCAATAAAGAGTCAGATTATCTAATGGGTTTGGTTCTTTGCAGGTAGAATGCCAGGGCGTACCTGATATCAAGGGAGTGAAAGCAACAAAGAGTCTTGTAGCACCTTATAGACTAACACGTTTAGGAGCACAGGGTTTTGTGGGTGAAGACCCACTTCATCAGGGAGGGAAGTCTCTTGTCTTCAGAATAAGCGAGGGGTTTCAGGAAAATACACAAGTAAGCATATTGTCTGATTTATGTGGAACTCAGAAACAATCTTGATATGGGAGGGCTGAAAAGTCCTCACAAGGAGAGGGAGGTTAGAACTCTGGCAGGAACAGTCACTTGGAGTCGATTCAGCCCCAATTTGGCTGCTAATCTAGTAGAAAAGTTTGCAGACACAAGCAGAGTCTGGTGAATGGCATCACATAGTACATGCACCCATGTGGCCCAACAGAGAGAGATAGTGGTGCCCCATACTTCATGGTTCACGGATGATGGGGGAAATCAGGTTGCTCATCATCCAAAATCCATCTGCAAGGAGAAATGCTCTCACAGAGACTGAGTTCAGCTGTACTCCTCTAAAACTCATTGTCCTAATGGGGGACAAAACGGACTTTTCTTCATTTATACAAAATGCCTAAGATAACGAGAAGTTACCGAAGAGATCCTGTCACTGACAGGACTTCCTGACAAGATCGGCCTACCAGGTATGGGAACACCATGTAGCCCTGGTGCCTCACCTGGGCTGCTACCTCAAAGAAGACTTTTGTGAATATTCTGGGTGCTGTAGTGAGTCCAATGGGGAGGACCCAAAACTGGTAGTGTTCCTCTCCCACCATGAAAGAAGAACTTCTTGTGGGATGGGTAAACAATCACATGGAAATACATGTCCTTCATGACAAGAGCCACAAACCACATCCCTCGCAGAATAATCATCCTGAATTTCAGCTTTCTGATAAAGATGTGGAGTTGAAGGTCCAGGATAGGTCTCCAGCCTCCATCTTTTTTTGGTGGATTAGTAAATAGGGGAAGTAGAACCCTCTCTTGGTACTGAGGTGGGATGCACTCTGTCACTTTCTGATGAAGAATCAGTTAGTGAGTGGTCCCAGGAGAACTGGAAATGGAGTTTGTGAGAAAAGGAGGCGGGAAACTGTATGGCAGTGGTTCTCAAACTTTGGGTTTGGGCAACCCCTCTTGAACATGCAGCCTTCGATCGCGACCCTGCCGTTTCCGCTGAAACGCCACTGAAACGAAAGTTGACACTTTCGGCAGCATTTTAGCGGACATGCTCACATGCATGGGTATGGCCGCCGAAAGCGGAAACATTCACTTCGGCAGTGAGGGCTCATGACCCCCAAGGAACCAGGAGGCGATACCCTGAGAGGTCATGACCCCCAATTTGAGAACCACTGCTGTATGGAGTATCCCTGATGGATAATTTCCAGGACCCAACCATCAGTACTAATCTTGTTCCATGAGGCTGAGGAGTCCTTCAAATTGCTCCTTCCACTTCTTGATGATCTCCTCACTAAACGTCAGAGCTTCATCACCTTTACTGAGTAAGCCTGATGAACCTCCCACCGACCCCTCCTAAGATGATAATTTTAATTGGCCCACCCCTCCATAGTACAAGAGACTTAATTAGTTAAGCATTATGTCTTTTAACTTGTTAGACAAGAAATTCTGTACAGGAAGATAGATTAAACAGAAGTAACAGCTTTTATAGTAATAGCAAATAACGGTGTAACAACTTTCTGACATGGATGCTTCCATATTTTTACATGCATTTATATATGACACAATGGGACTATTGCAGGCTAATGTACAACATATCTACACGTCTGGTGTAATTAGACTTAATATATGCAGAAGGGCACAATTAAGGTATCAGTCTCAACCTTTGCAACTTCACTATTGCAAACTTAACTCTGCATTCATTTAAAAGACTCACCGAGAATAAGCCCAACTTGATTAGATCAGTAAGTGCAGCTAGACATATAGACACACACTCACCATTCCTTAGTGTCACAAATGGAGGCATTCTCACTCCATATCTTTCTTCCATGTGGCCACCAGTCTTCACTGGGTCCTTGAGGCAACCTTGAGAACTTTGGTACAGCAAGATTTAGAAAAAAAAAAAATTAGAAAAGTGTCATTTTCTTTCAAAGGAGCCCATACATATCCTATGTCGTCATCACTGTATACAAACCCTTTAAAGTAATGGATTATAGTTCCTACACAACCATGTAGCGCAGAATGTTAGAAGTGATCACTGTTAAGGCAACAGAATTTGGTAAGCCAGAATGGTCTACAGATGCCTTAATGGAAATATTCCAGCTCCAGCAGTGCTTATGCAAAAAAAGATAAAAAAAGCAACTAGTAAATGTTGCACAATTGACATCCTGATGTACAATTACCTTTCACTATGCCAAAATGAATGTCCCTTCTTTTAAAAAGGGGGCAGGAGGAGAGGTCACAGAATTTGATTGTTAGACAGCAAATTCTACAGGCTATTCCATGTACTTTGTCTTTTAAACAGGTTTAGTATTATTTTATTGAGTAGCCATTTGGTTTCATTTTGCATAAGTTTTCTTCATTATGCCCTGCATAAACCTTGACTGAGTCTTTAACTTCTTTCTCAGAGCTGATCGACATTGGGAACTTAAATCAGCACAGATACATCTCTCCGGGTGTGAAAAATCCCACCTCCTCCCCACAGAGAGATAGCTCTACTGACCTAACCCCAGTTTAGAGAGTGGCAGGTCAACAGGGAGGTGAACTGCCTACACTGATGGGAGGAGTTCTATCAGTGTAGAGAGTGTCTGCACTGCAAGCACTGCAGCTGTGCCGTTGTAGTGGTTGAAGTATAGACATGCCCTAAGCTAACAGTCATTAAAAAAAAAAGAAGGACACACTTCTGACCATCCTCAATGGCCTTCTCACTTGGTGAAGTTAAAAAAGGTTCAGAGAACAGGAATGTTGCACCATTCTATCATTTGAAATGCTGTTTTCTGCATTGTTTAAATATATCAGAAGTAATCAAACAATTGTTTTCTTTTAATCTGCAGCTGTCTGTACAATATACATATTCACTTCTCCCAGCAGCAAAAAGAAGAAGTTCGGACTTCTTGTGATCTTAAAGAAGTCTGAGTTCTAGAGCATTAAGGTACTCCTCGATTTTTTACTAATCTAGTTAAAGTAATACCATGCCCTAGTGTGGATGCAGTTATGAGGGTATAAAGCATACTTAGACTGTTAAAGCTTATTTCCACTCTCATATGGGAAAACAGCTATACTGGTCTAAGCACATTTATACCTTTATTAATCTGTCCACACTAGAAGATGTGCCACTTTAAATACACTAGTATAGTTAAATGATAGAGCTTGTGTTTAGGCAAACCCTTAGCTCTCAGGCAGCCTCAGCATTCCAGAAGAACAGATCAACAAAACCTGAATTTGGTCAGAAAAGGAACTTCTCTTTATAAACCTCTCAAGGTCTTCATACAACATAGAGGCACAGACAAGTTTTCCTTCTTTTGCAGATCACGTTCAAGAACTTCAGCTCTGTATGCACAATTGCCATGGTCTTTTGGCCTTACCACAGATTGAAAAATCATGTGACAATTTCTTACGAAGTCAAACAAGATCACGTATTCATAAGCTATAGTTAGGCCTCAGAACAGTTGGTGTTAAGACAAAAAAATTAGCTCCTTCACAGCGTATGTCTATTCCACACCAGCAGCATAAGATTCGTAAAGAGCATTCAATGGAAAGGAAAATAAGTCCCCAAATCCAACACCACTGTGGTATAGCACTTAATATAGGATTTCATAGTACAAATTACATCATTGGAAGCACTTGTGCTCAAAAAGGGGGCAGGAAGCTTCCTAGTGCAGATACAACATAGGAAACAGAAAAGAGGGAGGAGGAGGAAAACACACACCTATAGCAATTTGTGATTCTTCACCTTTTGTACACTTCTGCTAAATATTTTGGGTTGGTCTTTTTTTAAAAAAATAAAGGCCACAGATAACTTCAGTATACACAGCTGCATGCATTTCAAAAGGTTTAAAGATCTGTTCCAAAGCATCTGTCCTGAATGTTCATCAGAATTCTGTTGATTGCAACAAACTGATCCAATTTTGCCAACCACCACCACCACCAGAGTGCCCATTAAAAGAGAGTGTCTTTACGTCCCTCCTTGCCTCTCAAGAGAAGTCGCTGTTACTAGTAAAAAGGCTGGGATATAACATGAAATTACTTGCAGTGGTTTGCAGCTATGGGAATGGGGTAGTTTCTAGGATATTTTTCTTTTAGCACTTCCAGTAATAGTTTGTACTTTTCTCTCTCTTCTCTTTGTACATCCTAAGAGAGGAAAAAAAAGGCATGTTAAAACTACTATCAAGAAAAAGTGGAGCGAAGTTTGCAATTAAATGTAATGCATACTACACAGTTGTTACAGCGTGTGAAGTTTATCTGTCAGTCTTATTTAAGCAGAAACCACATGACCAATGCTGCTGTTAAGCTGAAACTGGGCTCATGCTCATTATAGCAATGAGTATAATTTTCATCCTTATCTCCTTTTTCAGCAACTTTCTCTTGTATCACATTCAGATGAAGGTAAGTCAAGGATAAATATATACACCCTTATTACCATTTCCAAATGTGGAACTGCCACATTCACTAGAAAAATGACAGAAAGCAGAATCCACTTTTCGTGAGCTCCCACCCCACCAAAAACATCACTTTTCATAGAGTCTAAGGCCTAAAGGGACCATCAGATGATTGAGTCTGATCTCCTGTACTCTGACTGGCTTAATTTTCCAGCTATTGGTTCATGTTACACTTTTCTCCACTGAAGAGCCTTTTAGTAGTAGTTAGTGTTTTCCCCCATAAAAATACTTCTACTGTGAAATCACCTCTCTATCATGTTTTTGATCAGCTAAATTGATTGAGCTTTAAGTCTCACTGCAAGGCATTTTCTCAGCTGAGGACTATCATGTTGCTTCAAAAATCATTTTCTCTATATCTAATTTCACATCTTGCCACCTCAATATTCAGAGGTCTCCCCATTATATAAACTCAGAAGTGACAACAAGAATGAATTGATTCTATTTCAGAAGCTGTCTTTATCTGGACTCACCTCTTCCACAGTACAGCGAGGCCTCCTCACCAGCTTGCCAGCATCTGAAGTGGTGGCTCCTGACACATTCTCCTGACCAGGCAATCCCCACGGCAAAGAGCCTTCTGGAATGGATTTGGTATGGTGTTTGCTACTCATCCTTGTGTTGCAGAGGTTTCTGTTAAAAAGGAGCAATTATACTATTAACCACCAAAACCCTTGAGTCAAATTACATCTCTGAATGTTTTTGAAAATATATGTATTGTTGAGGGCAGAGACTTAAGCCTCATAAGGCTATATGGATGCTCTGAATGCCTTTCAGTCAGGTGGAAAAATCTCTCATGTGATGGTTTGACTTGAGAGATCCAAGACATCTTTTACAATGACTAAGGCTTGGTCTGCACTGGGGTGAGGGGTCTGACCTAAGATATGCAACTTCAGCTACATGAATAGCGTAGCTGAAGTCAGTGTATCTTAGGTTGACTTACCTGGCTGCCCACATGGCAGCAAGTCGACGACTGCCGCTTCCCCATTGACTCCGCTTCCGCCTCTCGTCAAGGTGGAGTACAGGAGTCGATGGGGAGCGCATTCGGGGATCGATATCTATATCTATACTAGATGCGATGAATCGATCACTGCCTGCTGATCCGGCAGGTAGTGTAGACATACCCTAAGATGTACATACTGACTAAACAGACGGTTTACAACATATCATTTTAAGCTCCATTACATACACGCGCTGCAGGCTAAACCAGGTGCTCCAAGAACTCTGGTCTCTGCCCGATCATGTTTTCTCCTTTGCCATGTCACTCCCCTCTCCTCCCAAAATAGTACTTCCTACTTATTCAGATGGCCCTGTATCTTTTATTTTCTCATATGCTTCTTTCATTAAATCCTATTATAGTATGGCTGGACATCAACTACCCAAAGCCATGTTCCAATATGCCACTTAGGTATTTTGGGGGATATAGTTACAAGTGTGCCATACAGCTGACACCTCACAGAAGAGAGCTCTTTTCACACAATTGGTGGAGTCTTCACCCACACCCCACATTCACAATAGCAGCCTTAGGAATATTCCTCTTTACCATTAAAGGTTTTCATGCTGATATTCTGCTCCTTTCCCCTTCCTGAGGAATGTTTCAGTTTAAAAGCTAGGAGCACAAAGCCAGTTCAGTTTAAACTTCCTATTGTAAGCCATCTTAAAAGCAACACGGCTTCCTCTAACACTAAATACCACAACCAGACTGCAGCTCAAAGAGTTGAGAGCCACTAGCTGAGATAAGCCCATCATAGTCAAAATCCTGAGCCAATTCAGAAAACTCTCAGGTCCATTTGAGCATAGATATCATCGGCTTCAGTAGTGGCTTGGGGCCTACTCCCACAGTAAGAACAACTCACAGAGACTCTATAGTGTAACAGGGGAATCAGTACCATAGAACTAGCATCATCTTACATAGGAGCGCAGCAAGGACGCTATTTAATCTGATTTTTGGGGTGCGATCTCTAACACCTTGGAGAAAACTGCATAAAGACCATTCCAGTGGGGTCATCTAAACAGAACACCTCATGCAAAACTAGGGGACCCCATCCTTTATTATATCTTGGATAATTTCCACCAAGGTTCCCACAAATATTTTGTTATTAAAACCTCACTCAAACACAATACTATTCCATACCCGTCTCCATGCCAGCAAATTCCATACTCTTCTCCCAAAACTCCTACTTTTTTGTTCCTTGAAAGCCTTCAATCTTTTATCTCCAGATAGCCCCCTTTTATTTGCCCCTTCTAAGTTCCCAATTCCTTTGTCCCAAGAGCTCAAGAACTGACACAAATCATAACTTCCCCCTCTATTCACATTTCCAGATCCCACTTCTCCACCCAACCACCCCAAACATATCCTCCGGCCTTCCAAGGTTCCCCCAGACCTCTTTGCTCTGCCTCCCCAGGCAGTATCTCACCCTCTAGGTCTATTTTGTGTGTGCAATTTCCCTCCCACCTGAAGTTTGATGTACATTTTTCCTTCTAAACATGAACTCACTGCTGGCAAGCCAGCTTCACAGATTCCTTTACATTATTACCCAAATCTTTCCTTTTGGACTAGTTTCCTTACTACTTAGCATTGAGCAGTACAAGTTTAAGAGTTTAATACACTGATAGGAAACAATACTGCAGTTCAGTGGAGTGCTGGGTGATACTTTGCATTTGGAAAGAGCCAAGCACTACTATATATAAATGGACAAAAAAATGTATTAGGCAACAAGTGTGGGCAGGTGCCTACATTCTGGAGGAGCGTAGTGGATGCTGATGGGAGCTGGGAGAAGCAGGGGTAAAGGGAGTATAAGACAACCATAAGAATTTTACCTCAGGCAAGGCACAGTCCTGCAAGAAGTAGGTACCGTCTCTTTACTGGGACCAACTCTAGCACCACAAGATATTTTCTTATCTATGAAAAAAGTACCAGCCATTAGTAGCTGTGATGAGTGGGGGGGGAGAGAGAGAGACAGAGTGAGTGAGTGTGTGTGTGTGTGCGCGCGCGCATGCGTGCATGCCTCAGGAGTTCATATTTACAAAAGCCCCACAAAAAAACAAATGCATTTTAGTTTAGATATACATTAGGCCAACATGTAAACTTTCTTAAGAGATTTTAGATATCACACTAGGGCATAGTTTGTATTTTTTAGCAGCCACTTCAACAAAGGAAGTCAACGTTTGTCTGAATACAAATTGCTCCATTAGACTAGGGGTTTCTAAACTACGGCCTGGGAGCCGGATCTGGCCCGCAGGGTTGATTTGTCTGGCCCCACAGCCAAGCAGGCACGTGGAGAAGCTTCTGCTGCCCCCTGCATGAGCTGCTGCCGGCAGCCCCAGGTGCAGAGGGGTGAGTGCCCCCACGGCACGGTTGGAGGAGCAAAGGGTAGGGGGTTGCATCAGCAGCATAGCTGGAGGAGCAAGGCCAGGGGTGGGGGGGCATGGCTGCAGCATGCGAAGCTCCTTCAAAAATCTAATATGGCCCTTGTCTCAAAGTTTGGAGACCCCTGCATTAAACTATTGCTTTTCTATTTCAAAGTTCATCATATACTACATAAAACTGTTTAGGAAGCTTCCAGACACATTTTACACTAATGGCACAGCCATCAGGAGTCATGCACATCACAAGAGAAGGCTGTAACACTTAATGCTGAAATGTCTGCAGCAAAAATAACTGGACAATGTCAGTGGCAATGGAAGGATGCAGGAAAGAAAGCAAGAGTTCATCCTCTAGATTTTAGAGGTACTGCTCTGACCAAATTCAGAATTATAAAGCACTTTAAAAGTCTTACACAACAAGCATTATATAAGGGGAAAGGATTAATGCTTCTGCATACCACTTGCTGGGCATTTTAGTAGACAGGGGAAAAGAGGAAGGAAGAAAAAGCAGTGGCTTCATGTTAGTCTTACCCAGTTGTAGCATTTCTATTCCAGGTGTAGAGTCTGCCAGTCTGTCAGTCGAAGAATCAGAAGAATTTGAAAAAGTCTTAAAAAAACAAGGAACCATTTAAATGCAATTTGGATGTGGATCAAAGCAACCTCACAGCGTACCCATTCTAATTTGAGTTAAACCATGCTATTCATCCCGTGACCCAAACTGACTACTTTGGAGCTTGGCAGAACATAGGTCTCCGCAGTTTCTACAAGGAGTCTTTTTTAAAAAGGACTTTAGATCCTATAGAGTCAACATGTGCACCTTTTTAAAAACCCTACTTAAATGAATTTGGAGCACAAACCCCACTGACTTTATACTCATCCCCTGAGGAGCTACCACATAATAAACAAACTTGAATAAAGTTTTCTGATCCTTTAAAGACTTTTTACAGCAAGTGAACAATCTTTAGAGCAGTCTTCACATAAATTAAAGAACCAAGTTCTATCCTTGAATTCCTGTCAACCTCCTCCAAGAAAATGTCTTCCTAAAACTGGCAGCTTGTTCCTTGAAAACAAAACTGTATGAACTAGCAATTTATATCCTATTTAGGAGACAGACTAGAACATCCTAAGTGTCTTTGGGTTGCCCTACTGGCTCTGATAAGGCAGAAGACTATACATCAGATTGTCCAACCTATCAAAGAGTCTGGCTCACAGACATGCAAGCTAAGTAGACGGGAGCTTTTGTACACTTTGCGCCTGAACACCAGATATGTACACTAGCTACGGGCATATAAGAACAGTAGACTCTCAATTATCCAGGATGCTAGGGAAAAAATTAATTTTGGTTAATAAAATCCTGGATAATCACCATCCATAGGAAATATGGGGGAGAGGGGGTTGGTTCACCAGCCACCGTGCACAGGGGGAGAGGGTGTTGGTTCACTGGCTGCCCTTTGCCCTGGTGGGGTCTTTTTTTTGTGCTTGGGGCAGCAACAAAGCCAGATCCAGCCCTACGAGTTACTATTTTTTTATTTTATTTTATTTTGACATCCTGGTTAATCCACTTTTGATTATCCAGGATTGGGTTAACCAAAGAGTCTACTATATCTAGTAGAGCCATTTATTTAGGAAATGCTTAGTCATATTAGTTACCAGGAAAGGAGGCATGTGGACTCTTCAAATACAACAAGCTTGAGAGCAAAATCACAACACAATTTGTAGGAGAACATAACAGACAGTACAATATGTAAATTTAAAATACTGTAAAGATGTCCGGGAGTAAAACAGCAAAAGTTCAGTCTCAACAAGTGCTCTAATGGAGGATTCAAACTTCAATGAGGCAATACCTATGATCTTAAAAGTAACAGACCACCACCAGCTCTCATGACCTTTGACCAAACCCAACCCTAAACAGTCACTAAGGAGACTGGTCCCATTCATTTAATTTTGTATTGTATGTATTGAAATATTTCAGCTAGAAACAATCTTATGCACAGAATCCCCACCAACCTTATCCATAGATTCTGCACTTTGAGCTCCATTACAAACTGATGTCTTCAGGTACCTACTGGTCAGCTGGGATGGCAACTTAATTAGATTGGCAACTCCTTGTACAGTCTTCGTCAATTTAGAGATTATGTTATCTTTAAAAACACCACCAAAAAAAACAGAAAGACCATAAAACATTTGGTTACAGAAGGATTTTTCCCCCGTTTAAATTTAAGCTCTCTCAGCTAGAGTATCATTGCATGCAATAGTTCACACTTCAGGTTATTCACAACCTTATCAACGTTTTCAGGCTTTATTTACAGGTATTCTTGACTGGTTGGGAAAACAGTAATCCCTTAAACTCTAGAAGGCAAGCTTTTCAAAGATTATTTTTAATATTGAAAACAAAAAAGCAAAACCCACAGACAGCCTGATGTTAGTCCTCAAGGTTAGCAGTTATTTTTGGCTCTGTATCCCTTGCAGAACAGGGTGGTTTTTTAAAGTCAGAAATTAAGTTACTCTGGAGGTCAGCATTTATCTGAAAATAGGAGTATGATCTTGTTTCATGCTATGTATTGTTCACAGATATTAGTTAAAATTGCTAGATACCAATTTGCTCTGTTTACAGAGACTTGTACACTGTTCAAAGTGAGGGGTAGTAGTGGTGGAACAAAAACCACCCTCTTTTAATAATTTTGGTTTCCCACAGGACTCTCTCTAACCCTGAAAAACCACATTGAATTATGATACCACTACCAGTAAATGACAGCCAATATTCTCAGAGAGAACAGCAATGTAAAATAACTAAAGAGATCTTACTTTTCATCAATACTTGTGCTGTGAAGCAAATCTTAAGCAGAAAGGACTTCAGTGTCCACATCTCCATCTTTTCAGTCAAGAGATTTCTCACTAGTTTGGTCCATCTCAAGTCATTTCAGATAGCAACAATATCTGCTCTGTTTTAACTATCTAGAGGCAGTTTGTGCCTAAAAAGTGGTGGAGTTGGTATGCAGACTAAGTGAAAAAGGGATCAGTATTAAGGGCACCACAGGGATGTATTTTGGTGAGATCTAATAGAGGTTAGTGGGAAAGTGCAAAGCAAAAATAGAAGAGTGCTCTCTTCTTTCTCCCCATTCCTTCCCCTTTTCAGAGAGAAATGGAACACTTCATTGTCAAGGAAGTGTTGTCCATCCATGACAGCTTTGCTATGCCCTCCTAGTCCCAACCTCTCCCCTTGTAAACTAGCTTTACTCTATCTTCTCCTCCTCCCCTCCAACTCATGCATAATGTATAACATTTTCCTCAGGAACTCAACCTAGCCTTTCCAGCTCCCAACTCAGAACCCTCCCAGCTCTACCAGCTCCCTGCAACCAGTTCCAGAACACCCAAACTCAACTATCCCCTGGAAAGAAAATTCTGCTTCTCCTTGCTTAGGCTCTTAGCTCAGAATCCCTTCCCAAATCCCCTTTAGGCTCAGATACTCCTCACCACATGCACCTCAGAATTCTTTCCACCCAGTTAAAAACAAATGCTATACAAGAGCCCGGAAATGAAGAACCGAGGCAGCAAAGAGCAAATGATTGGGATCTGAAATGTTCCAAAGAAATGTTACGCCCTGCTCTAGCCCCTACGCCTCCTCCCTGTGTTTCCTGAAGTTTATGCACTCAAGCCAGAAGTCCAGTGGCACTTTGTGTACTGCAGCACCACTGCATCCTGCAATAAATCAGCCACTTGCAGATGTAACATGGGTGGGACTTGGCCACAAAAGGGGATCATCAGGAGCTAATGGGGCTATCCATACAACTAGAGTGCCTTTCTAGAAGGAGCAGGTGAGGAGGAGGGTTTTAAGAACCATGCAGGTTATTTCAATATTCATAAATACTCAGACAAAAGCTCTGATCTCTTGGGTGCATGAGAAAGATCTAGTCTAAAAAAAACCAACCATCACACATTACACAAGTAGCGAGAAGCATTAATGCAATACCTAATCTTTGTCTTTTTGCTTGCCTCTGGTTAGGGTCCTCCACAGACGACTGAATGCTGAGGAAACAGATCAAAAAGTTATTTTGTAGCAATAAAACAAGTGTTCCAAATGAGTCCCCTCCCTTACAGTCTCCAAATACAACCCAAATTAGTTTACCTTCCCCCAGGGCATCTCTTTACAGCCAGCCCTCAAGACTAATCGATTCCTGTATGGAAATCTATACAAAGTACCATAAGACTGTAGCCTCTGCAGAACTGACCACCACATAATCTTTGCACATACTAGGAAGGGTCCCAAGGAGTGCCCCATGTATTCAAGGACATGACTTCATCTAGGCACCTTAAGCAACATGCCTCATATGCATCCAGTAACACAAAAAAGGCAAAAAGCAGGCAGATGTTCACATTTAGGTAATGTAATTGTATAGAGTTCATTTAAGTTTGCTACTAGCTGCAGAGCACAATGCACATGTGGGTAAAATTTGTCTCCTCCCTCTCTCCAAAAAAAAAAAAAAAAAAAAAGAAATAGTTTTGTCAGCCTTAATACAATCAGGGTTAAATAGAGAGAATTATATGCAGAATTAAGACCCTAAAAATCATTACATAATCTATATTAAAGGAGTTACAAATAGAATCCTGACTGGAATACAAGATGAGAGAGACAGAAAGAAGCCACTATATTCGAATTCATAAACATTTAAGTTACACTTGTTGCTATGCCGGTGAAGTGACTATTCTCATGCACCAATTTCCTAAAGGCAGTCTCAGATACATAAGATGCTTGGTTTCAAAATGACAAAACTGGTTCATTATAAGTGTAACCTTTTGCAAGGCTTCAAGAATGCAAAGTTGGACATAAACTTTAAGATCTAATGGCTCCGTAACTGGTTTTAGAGAAGCTGGACTTCATATTTCCCTTTCTCTGGGAATGGAGTGATTTCTTTCAAATTCTCTTTAGTCCACTGGAGGTCAAGTCTATACCAGGGGTTCTCAGCCTCTGTTTCTGAGTCTCCCCCACCACCACCACGCTATAAAAACTCCACAGCCCACCTGTGCCACAACTGTTCTCTGCATTTAAAACTCCATGCCACGAGGGCCCCCTTGAAGCTACAGTACTCAGGCTTCTGCTTCAGCCCCAGACAGCGGGGTTCAGGGCCCTGGTCTTCAGCCCTGCATGGCAGATGTTGAGCTTTCTGCTCTGGGCCTCAGGGAGTCTAATACTGTTCCTGTTTGGTGGACCCCCCGAAACCTGCTTGTGGCCCTACAGGGGGCCCCAGACCACTGGTTGAGAACCATTGGTCTATACTACAATCTTCTGCCAACTAGTTCTGTCTATCATGGGTGTCATAAGATGTGATTTGTGACCAACATAACTATGGCTGCAAAAGTCTTGTGACATGATAGTACCAGCAAAGCTGTACTATTGCCGATCTAGCTTATCTCAGTCATAGTGTTAGGTCCCGATATCACTTCTTGTCTCTTCAGTTCCATTTTGGGTAAAACATCTCTGGTGTGTCTCCTATTCCTTTCTTACGCAGTGCTAATTTGCTATGTGCTTTACAGATAAGTTCAAAGATAATATGGTGAACTAGGAGTTAATCAATAAACATGCAGTCAAGGCTGTAACAAGAAGCAATGATTAAACCACACCATTCAACTGCCATCTTTATTAATCCATTGTTTGGGACAGAGTTTAATAAACTATTTCCAATCCCTTATTTAGAAAGCTTGATATCTTTAATAATGCTTACTTTTTTCACATTTTAATTCTCATTGTTCTACTGTGCCTCCTGTTTTAGTCTTCAATAAGGCTACTGATACAAATACCGACACAGGGTTGAAAGATTCAACCTTTGCAAACATAATATCTGCATTTGGTTTCTTTACAATGTTGTAGCCATTTTGATCCCAGGATACGAGACAAGATAGGTGAGGGAATATCTTTTATTGGACCAACTTCTGTTGGTGAGCTTCATGGACTTGCTCTTCAGGTCTGCCAGAAGGTAAATCAGGGTGTATAAACCCAGTACAAGTTGGGACAGATCATTAAGCATACAGGGTTCATACATTCTGTAGAAGACCACTTAAAGTAGGCAATAAGGGTTAACAGGCAGTGAGAGGTGTTATAACTTCTTGCAATGAGCTATAAGACCAGTTTCTCTGTTAATTCCAGGGTTTTTAGTGTCTAACAGATATGAATTTAAGTTTCCAGACTTATCTTTTGAAGGTGTTAAGCAGGTTTCCTTTGAGGGTGAGGACTGAGATGTCAGATATGGCGGAGTCACTTTATGAAAAGTGCTCACCCTCGGTGATATGGTGTTTTTTGCCTTTTATTATTTTTCTGAGTGTTCATCTGAGAGCACAGAAATTCTCTGGTTTTGCCTACATTGTTGGGGCATTTGATGCCTGGATGAAGTATGGATTGCAATTGTCTGATACCTTGTACAGGTTTCAAGTGTGGGGTGATAGGTGACGAAGGTGTGCAGTCAGTGGGTTTCTTTTTCTTTATTAAAGCAGGTGCTCCTGGGTGTCCTTTTCCATGATGCAATCTACTTCTCTGTTGAAGCATCCTTGTTCAGTGAAAGCAGTTTTAAGGAAGATGGGGATATACACCTCTCCAAAGAATTCTATAGTTCCTGGCTGTATAACAGATTTGTTAGTGTGTTGGGGGAGAGAGGGGTTGCTGGATCTGTGAAGGTAATGGTGGTGATTCATGGGTTTCTTGTACCTAGGTCTTTGTAGGGTTCCATTGCTGAAGCTCACCATGGTGTCCAGGAAGTTCATGCTGGTGTGAGATTGCTCTGCAGAGTTTGATGTATGGGTGGTGATTGAAGTTATAGAGGAAATCTGTGAGGGAGTTTAGATCATGTGTCCAAAGAATGAAAATCTCATTGATATATCTCAGCATATATCATTGGTTTCCTGGTGCATTCTTCCAGAAATTCTTCAAGATTGCCCATGAAGAGGCTGGGATATTGAGGGAACCATCTTAGTCCAAACTTTAGGAAAAGCCAATGGTACTAAGTATTCACTGTTAAATGTGAAGTTGTTGTGAGAGAATGAAATGGATGAGTCTAGGTGATGAGTTTAGGGTAGATTTCCAAGTGTTGTAAATTATCTTATAGGTATGAGAGACAGATAGCAATGCCATCATGGGGAAGGATGGTGGTATACAGAGAGGTGACAGATACTAATCTATGGGAAGTTGCTAATGTTGCAGACTTTCTGGAAGGAGTTGGTAGTGTTTTGGGAAACGCTGGCCCTTTCTGTGGTAAGTGATTGAGGTGGTGAGTAGTTTCTGTAACTCCTAATACCTCTTCAGTAGGAGTGCTGCGGCTAAATATGATGGATCTGCCTGGATAGGCATGGAGAAAGTTCTGGGGTGTGGGATTGCCAGGACTGATGTAGAATTTTTCTTGGAGTTGCCTGGGGAAGGATTTGATAGTATCTTTACATTCTTGTGTAAACTAGTTTCTTTAGCTTTCAACTGAAGCCACTGTTTGCATAAAGTCCTTAAAATGCTGAGGTTAATTTTAATTTCAGAATACAAAAGCCAAGATTTTCAAGGGTAATTAGTAATCCTGGGTGCTAAAATTTTTTGACACCTACTAGAGACACTCTGAAGGAGTTTGATTCTCAGAGGGTGGGCACTCAGCGCTTTCTGAAAAAACCAAACACACATACCCCAAAAGTATGCAAGAGCTCCAGTGCCACAAGGGGAAGATAACATGACCAAGTTTGTTCTTATAATTTTTGATCTTTTATCATAAGTGCTGCCATCACACTTGACCTAAACTTCTGAAATTAACCTGTTAAGGAGATCAAATCAGAAGGCAGCAAAGTAGTCAACTGAAAAACATTTTGTTAATACACTACTGTCCCCTCTTCACGTCTCCTAAGCTCCAACTAGGGGCTAATGCACCTCCACTACCTATTTTTCCTAGTTACTTATAATGACCTATGGCAGGGTATGACTGCCCTGTAGCACTCCCTGCTGTCTGAGTGTGGCACCTCCCCAGTGTTTTCTGACTCTCACAGGGTTCAAGTGGCTCAGCCTCCAAGTGGTTCACTGAGTTCAAACCTCTTCATCCTTGCTATCCTTTTGGAATAACAAATCCCAACAAAAAGCCCCAAACAGAAGGTAGTTCTGGCATTAAGGGTTTCTCTGAAACCTGTCTTCTGGTCCCTCTTCCCCACACCTTCTGGGTTATCTTTCAACTCTGTTTCCTTAAAAAGGAGCCCCAGGCCTCCTCCTGGAGGAGAGTAGTTCAGGCAGTTACTATCTCTTCTCATTAAGCCAGGAGCCCCAGCTCTCTCCCTTTGAGGTGGGATGGAAGTTAGCCAGTTGTAGGGCCATAGCCAGCTTTTCCATCAGCTGAACCCTTCAACCTCCCCAATTAGTCCTCAGGCTCAGAGGGTTCTGTGGGCCAGTCTTCTCCTGCTGGTGTCTGACCTGCTATGAAGGAAGAGACATTTATTGCCGATCTTCTTCTCCCAGCTCATCCCCAACTGGCTGGGTGAGAAGGGAACTTTGACTTTTCCTCTCTGCAAGGCTCCCTATGCCCTTAAAAACACTAACAAATTTCCTTCCAAGTACCTGGGCTTAACCACATTTTTGCGAGCCTCACTCAATGTAGATTGACTTAACTAACTTTATAGCGTAGACCAGGCCTGAAGAAGAAAGTCAGAAATTCTAATAGACTCCGACATTAAGGCCAGAAGAGACCATGAGTCCAGTCTGACTTCCTGGATATCATGGACTGCAGATCATCCTCCAACCACTCTAGTAACTCAGCCAGAGATTATGGATCTATTACTGAGGTCCTCTTGATCTAAAGAGTTTAAATTAGAAAATTCACCATGTACTGAAGTTCAGCAGTTCTCAAACTGTGGATTGGGACCCCAAAGTGGGTCATGACGCCGCTTTAGACTTGCTGGGGCCGGAGGACAGAACCGATGCCAGCGCTTGAGCTCCACCACCCAAGGTCAAAGCCCCAGGATTTCAGCCCTGGGTGATAGGGCTCAGGTTACAGGCCACCGACCTGTGGGGCTGAAGCCTTTGGGTTTTGGCTTTGGCCTCCCAAACCCAGGGCTGTGGAGCTCGAGTAGGCTCAGGCTTCGGTCTTCCATCCTGGGGTCATGTAATAGTTTTTGTTGTCAGAAGGAGGTTGCAGTGCACTGAAGTTTGTGAACCCTGCTCTAGTTTAAGCCAGTAAGTGATTCATGCCCCATGATGCAGAGGAAGGTAAAAAAATGCCAGGGTCTCTGCTAATCTGAGCTGGGCAAAAATTCCTTCCTGACCCCATACATGGCAATCAGACCCTGAGCATATAGGTGAGATCCACCAGCCAGACACCTAGAAAAAAATTGTCTATAGCAGGTGTCGGCAACTTTTCAGAAGCGGTGTATCAAGGCTTCGTTTATTCACTTCAATTTAAGGTGTGCCAGTAATACATTAATGTTTTTAAAAGGTCTCTTTCTATAAGTCTATAATATAGAACTAAACTATTGTTGTATGTGAAGTAAATAAGGTTTTTTAAAATGTTTAAGCAGCTCCATTTAAAATTCAATTAAAATGCAAAGCCCCCCAGACCAGTGGCCAGGACCTGGGCAGTGTTAGTGCCACTGAAAATCAGCTCACGTGCCGCCTTTGGCACACGTACCATAGGTTGCCTACCCCTGCTTTACAGAGACCTACCCATCTAATAACTTCAACAGCCAGAGAGAGGATATTTGCCAAGAGCAGTCACAGATGGCTGGGCCATCTGTCATTTTAGACAATCATACCATCCCCTCCAGTTTTGAAACCAGTTAGGTTGTTTTGTCCCCATTGCTCCTCTTGGAAGGCTGTTCCAGAACTTCACTCCTCTAACCATCAGAGGAGGAACGGTAGCCAGTGAGCAAAGACCAGAATGCAGGAACCCTGAGTTCACTTCCCGCTCTGTATCCCCCAAAAAGATACTAGATATCATCTCTATCACTGGCTTGGTGAAAGGAGGAATAAGGGCCACATGTCAGGTAGCCTTTGAAATGCAAGCTAAAAAACTGGATCAGGATTTTTAACTTAGATGAACCAGATGTAGGAGCCAGCACTCCCAGTAAGCCACCTATGTCTCTCCGGCTTTAACAGGACAGTGCCAATAATGTTCATCACTGTAACATGATTTTTACTTTCTGTAATAACTGCACAAAAGAGCCAGGCTTTATATTCGTGGAACAACCCTTACATATACGTACGTAAGATCAGGCCCTGTCCTTTTCATACCCTTTTTTCCAATCAGTGTGGAGGGCAGCTGGTTGAGACTTACAACTTAAGGCTGTAAAAAAGAAGTCAAATTTTCGTTTGTTAATAACAAAAAGAGATTAATACTGCACTCCAGATATACAGTACAATAATAGTTAAGTGTTTCTCCCTCCCTCATTTAATTACCCTTGCCCAACCCTAATCCATAGCTTTTCACCCTTCTTCCATTGTAGCAGCACTGCCCATGCTACTCATAGCACCATCCGCTCCTGATGTGTGCATGTACCAAGTAAAACAGGAAGTGAAGCACTGATCAACAAAAACCAGCTATAGAACTATGGGCCTCAATGCAGGATTTCTCTCCAGAAGAAAAGAACCACCAAGAGACACTTTTGGTAAAGCACCCTCCCTTTCAGCAATCTGACATTTCCTAATTTTTGAATGCTTGACTTTGCAACCTAAACAATTTCTTGTCACAGTTTATAAAAAGCAAAATTAATTTTTCTATGTTTTTTTTTAAAAAAACACGTGCATCTAATCCCTTCCTTACTTCCTCTTTCAAACCTTAGAGTTTAAATCCATTAGCACAGACTTCTGTCACTTAAGCCAGAGGACTAACTACATCAGCTGGCAGCAGAGGAAAACTTTCCTGTGGACTGCCCCACTAGACAAGGACACGTAACCAAGCACCTTGATACTACCTATGCATGAGCAATCCTTGTTTCAGTGTTACATATGCACAAATAGAACCATCTTACAAACACAGCCCACAACAAATATTTGTCACACAGCCAGCTAGCAGCTTTCAGTGGAGTTTGTGGGAGGATAAGGAAAACAGTGGTTCTCAAACTTTAACAACATGTGAACTGCTTTCGCTAAAATGTACGCAAACTTGTTCATAATTTTAAGAATACTACTAGCTACCTATTTAACGTTAAAAAACAGCAAAAATATCTACCTCCTTTTCCATTTCTTACAAGGAGTTTTGACTTTTTAAATCTCCTCAGTGTGATAGATATGCTTGTTTTGATCTGATTAGTTCTTGGAAGTCCAGGGGACTCTTGGCTGCTGGCCCCACGCTATCCCTAGGGACAAGTTTGTCCACCATTACAGAATTTTTTTCCTGAGAACCCCCTGTAACATTTTGCAAACCCTGAGGGGGTTCATGAGTTTAGGATGAGAAGACAACAAAGCATTAGAAGTGACCCAAGGAGGAGAGAAAAAAGGTGGCCAGATGTAGAAGCTGAAGTATGTTCATCATCCTTGATCAGTCATCTGATAGAAGCTACTTATGTATGAAACATCACCTGATACAGCTCATGGGAGAGAAGATCCAAGGATTAGAAACACAGTCGAAATGATGATAGAATTCAGACAACGATTTCAAGGCATAATGTAGGAGAAGAGAAAGGAAGTGATACAAAACTCAAGACCTGTGGATACCTGCTGAACAAAGAGGCCTGGAGGGCAAGCTGCCAGAAGAGGACAGTGAACCATGGAAGAACATGACCACAAGGACAAGGCAGGGGAAGAAACCAGCTAGTGGTGATGAAATTAAGTTGGGTAACATCTTTGTTCCACTGGGGAACGACAGAGTGGCAAGGAAGAAAAAGGGAAGACAGTCCCTGCAGGAGAGGAGAAAATGATAGAGAGGGGTGCTGGTCCCTTTTAAGGGCAAATGAGGATGATGTACACTGGCCTGGGAGAAAACATAGGACAGATTTACACTAAAACCAGGAAGAGAGAGCTGTGTGTGACTGGGGATTCCATTCTCAGAAGAGAGCCTACATGGAATGGAAGAAACGGTTGCAAAGGAAGCTACAATCTGGAGATTAGAAATGGTAGGAATAAAGTGAGAATTGCTAAAAGTCAAGGTGAATTAGCTCTTGGAAAGGAAATTAAAATAAGATTTTTTTAATGACATAAATGAAGAGAATAAGGATGAATGAAGTTGGGTTGTTATATAGTGTAGATGCTAAAGAGATTAAATAGGATCTAGGCATGGCCCAAAAATTAAATGAATATTTTGCCTGCTTTCCATAAGAATAATCTGGAACAATGGCTCAGAGGCAGGATAGCTGATGGACGCGAATGCACAGAAATGGAAATTACCACATTTGAAGTGAAAGAAATACTTAAAGAGCTTAATGTACTCAAACTGGGGAGACCAATTTCCATCCCAGAATTTCGAAAGAACTGGCACATGAGAGTGTTGGTCCAGTAGCAAAGATTTTTCTTCTTAAATCTATTCAGGGATAACTATTTAATCATTATCATATTAACATCTTACATATGTTGAAGAAAGAGGAGGAATAACCCTAGCAATCAGACCTGTTAGTCTCACCTCAGTATAATGCAAGGAACAAACTGTGAAAGAAAAAATAATTCAATTCATGGCAGCAAAGCGGCTGAAATGCAACCCGGGTTTACCAAAGGTAGATGATTCCAGGCTAACCTGATCTCCTTTTTTGGGCAAGAGTGTGCAAATTAAGTTTGCTGATGAAAAAAAGTCAGGAGACATCATCCAAACAGCAAGAGGATCGGAATATTATATAGGAAGATCTGGATGACCCTGACGGCAAAAGTGACAGAAATAGGATGAAATTCAATAGTCCAAAGTGCAAGATCATTCACTTAGGGGCTAATAAATTTCTACTACAAGCTGGGGCTCATCAGTTAGAAAAAGAGGAGAAAGACCTAGGTGTGAGAGCTGATTATAGGATGACTATCAGCCAGCAATGCAATGTGGCTCTGAAAAAGGCATATACAATCCTAGGATACATCAGGTAAAGCATTTCCAGCAGAGATAGAGATGTATTAATGCCATTGTACAAGGCAGTGGTTAAGACCTCATTTGGAATACTGTGTACAATTCTGGTCATCCATATTCAGGAACAATTAATTTAAGCCAAAGCAGATGGAGAGAAGAGCTACTGCAGAGGGCTCATCTTATGAGAAGAGACTTGAAGATTCTGGCTTGTTTAACCTAACAAGAAAACTGAATGGATCTGATTACCCCTCTGTATTTTGAGCAAACACCCAAGCGGGTGAAGACTGACCAGAAGAAAAATCGGTAGAAACTGGCCATGAACTAATTCAGCCTGGACATTAAAAGAATGCTTCTATCCAACAGAGGAATGAGCCTCCCTGTACAAGTTGTAGGGGCAAAACAACTTAGTTTTAAGAGAATGGGACAAATTTAAGGGTGTGATTATACAATAGAGCTCAGCAACCCTGGTGCTCACTTCTGGTTACACGTTCCTAAAAGCTCATGATTCAGGGCTTCAGATGCAACTGTGGACGTACTGAAGGATTTGCCCCCTGCACCTCCTCCCAACACACACACACATATTCTGAGGGATAGTGTTTGTCTCCTTTCTCTGAAGAAAGGATCACATATAGCCACAACTGAACATGAGACACTGGACATGGCACTGATTATGTTATTTGAAGTGCTTGGCTGGCTCTTTCTTGCTCCCACACTCAGAGTCCAACTGATCTCCATAGTCGGTGTTTGGAAGGAATTTTCCCCCAGGTTAGCTTGACAATGACCATGGGGATTTTCAGTCTTCCTCTACAGTGTATGGATGCAGGTCATTTGCCAGGATTATCTGTTTCTCTTTCAATCATTTCCCTGCCATTCCAAGTGCCTCGGGTGTTGATGCGCTTCAGTCCCTCCTATTCTCTCCCTGGGACGCAACATTTGAATCTCGTGAGGGCTGTAATACTTTGGTCTATTTCTGGTTGTTGATTTGGTGAATAGGTACAGGATAGTGCTGGTGGTCTGATATACAGGAGGTCAAATTAGATGATCTGATGGTCCCTTCTGGTCTTGAACTCAATGACTTTGACAAAGGGACTAAGTAACTTAGAGTTGGACCTTCCACAGTAGAGTTCTGGATTATATTCCCAGAGTGTATACCCTGTGAGGCCATGCTTGTTCCATGTATGAAGCCTTTGTAACTCTTAATACATTTTAGTAGAGGGAGCAAGTTTAAGTTTCAGTGCAATTGGTCGTCCCTTAAGTCGAAGGGTACTTTGATGAGAGTATTTCAGTTTTCAACCTCTGGCACCAGGAGTGAATTCCCTGCTCTACTACATGCTTTAGCACAGGGGTCGGCAACCTTTCAGAAGCGGTGTGTTGAGTCTTCATTTATTCACTCAAATTTAAGGTTTCGCATGCCAGTAACTCATTTTAACATTTTTAGAAGGTCTCTTTCTATAAGTCTTTAAAATATAAATTAACTATTGTTGTATGTAAAGTAAATAAGGTTTTTAAAATGTTTAAGCAGCTTCATTTAAAATTAAATTACAATGCAGAGCCTCACAGACCGGTGGCGAGGACCCGGGCAGTGTGAGTGCCACTGAAAATCAGCTCACATGCTGCCTTCAGCACCCGTGCCATAGATTGCTAAAGCAGGGGTAGGCACTTACTCTGCTTTTGGATGTCAATAGAGCAATGACATTCTAAATTTGCTATGAAGGACTACATCTTTTGCCTCTCAATAACTATGCAGTGAGATCTGAGAAGCATTTATAATACTTTGACTAAACAGCAGGACGACTGTCTTCTTACTAGCAACTTAATGAAACTTTGGAATTTCTGTCACACTACTACATTTGGGATTATTAGGATTTCATCCACTGACTTCCTCAACCTTTGTAGAATTTTCTGGTTGAGCAAACTGGAAAAATATACGGAAGCTGCTCTATGAGAGTGCATGCATTTGCTCTTCATTACCCACAGGTTCTTCCCTCACATAAGGAAAATTTGAAACTTACTCCAAAAACTTCAGGGCCTTAACTACATGAGAAAGTTACAATTTAAAGTGTGATCTTTAACCTTTGGCTAGACTAGTGCAGACTTCTGTATAAACCAAATGAAGCATGCTTAAAGTGGCTTTATTTCACTTTAACCTAAACTGATTCCTACACAACCTAAGATATACCAAAATAAGACTGGCTTGAACTAATGGATTGCCCCTTCAGCATTCTGCACTGGTTTAAGTTTACATTACATTAAACCAGTGCAATTTTCTCCTATAGACAAAGCCTCACTATATAGGTGTTGAACAGACAGCTAAAGCTCCCTCTCCCTGATGTATAAACACCACACTTATTTTCCTTTGATATGCAATGCCCTCTCCAGCAAGAGGATTCTCTGCTCAGTCTAGGTCAGGATAACAACCACATCCTGACAAAAAAGCCACTAATCCTTGTAATACCTTCACAGCCGACATATTCTGCAGCTGCATTGAATACTAGGAACTCAACGCTCACAGCAAAGTCTGGAAGCACTTCCTGATGCATGCCCTTTAGACAGCTGATAAGTGAACAGTTCTAACCATCAGCCCTATACTGATGTCTGATAAGCTCATGCCCCAGCTGGCTAGGCTCTTTTCTTGTTAAACACTCTCTGGAACTGACAAACATAAAACGGTGAGGTCTTTAAGGTGCTTTGCACATCCTGTCAGAGATAAAGTGCATCTCAGCTACAAAATATTGAAAGTTTATATTTTTCTAATATAAACCAATCACGGTGAAGAGGCTTCATGTTATTTTGACACCCCATCACCACCACTGATAACTATCAGATTGCTAGTTTATCTAGGATATATCGGTCAATCACAATCACTAGAGCACAGCATGGATACAAATTCTGTATCCACATCCAATCCATAAAAATGGTCCGTGGATATCCACATTCACGGATATCCACAGATTTGCCGTCACATCTTCAGGCTTTAATACTTCTCAAAAAGAATATCCTCTGACCCCATCAAGCAGTATTTCCAAATATGTTAGGTCTCTAGAGTGTAAAAGTTCAAATTCTGAACTTGTCAAAAGCCAAGTGTCTGCGCAAGTCCTACTGCTTACTCAGTAAGCTGTTGAGGACACCAGAAAACGCTAGACTCAAGAACGCATGTGGATCCTGTTTCTTAACCAGCATACTAATCAGAGCTACAACTAGCACTACCAAATGTCCAAATATACTGGGAAACGCCGTACTCACAATGGACCTGAATACAAATTATCATAGTATAATCTGAGAAAACTTGAATCTTCCTAATAAGGCTATGAAACAGGAGGCACAGAGAGAAAAACATTTTTAATCTTTCCTCTTAAATAAGTAATGTTGCAAAGGACTCTTAAGTAGACAGATATGATCAAACCTTTCAGACACTGGGAAACTTAACAAAAAGGAAGGAGAATGCAGTTACATCCCTTTGTACTGCTCAATTAATAGGATGAAATTAAAGATCAAGTTCAGGCTGAATATCAGGAGAAAAAACACACAAAAAAACTGACTGATATTTCAAACCTTCACACACACCCCTTGAGATATTTAAAACCAACAGAATAAAGCACTAGATAGTATCCTATGGACCAGTCTTTTGCTTTTCCAACTTCAATACTGCCCATCAGTCACTTTTTACAGAGTTAACCTGTGCAGGAACCCAGACACTATGCAAATAAGGCATTCCTCATGGTTCGCTGCAGGAGTCGGCGTAGAGTGAACAAGACTGTTAGTTTAAACAACCATGATTTTGATGAGTAAAGATGACCACGGAGCAAATATACACAAGGTATAAAAGACAACTAAAAATTCTCAGCAGAAAAACACAAAAATTATGTAGTTCTTAGTAAACACTTTAACTAGAAGTATTAAGACTGCTAGCCTCAAAGGGACACCCTCAATTTCAAAGTCACATCTGTCAGATTTACCACTAATATCCAAGAGTACTGTAACTGAAGTACAAACCCCGCCCACTCTTACACTGTTTTTACACTTATGTTTTTGACAGTATTGTGTTCAGTCAGTATCACTGTTTCCTCTTACAGTCAGTTCCTAATTTTACTTGTTGGGTCTCACACACAAAAATAAGGGAGGGAAAACATTTTTCAAAATAAGAAACAGTAAAACCATAAGAGGCATCAGGGAACTCTGGTTCAAGGTCTTATAAGTAGGAACACTGTACTCAGTTTGAGACTATTTAGATATCAAGTTGAATATCCATTTAACTGATTTAATTGCCAAAAATTCTAAAATAATGTTCTGCTATTAAGTTTCTGAAACAAACATGAATCAAACCTTGTAGCGCATATCTGGTCTACCATGTCTACAGAGTCATTTATCAGTTCATTATGCTAATTTACTACAGGAAATAGCTAGATCAGCTAGACCAGCTAGTTTTCAGTGCTAAATTGAAGGTTCTGATGTTTGAAGTGAGAAGCAGAACAAAATTTCAGTAAATCTCTGGGGGCTTTGATCTCTTGAAACATACTCTTGATAACGTATTCTGGGAAGTAACAAAAAATATCTTTCACCTACAGAGCAATTGGACAGTCTGACATACTCAGTATGCTAGGCATATACCTACTACCCCCAAATTCGTAAGCCACGCTTGCCTTTGTGAGAGACAGTCCAAGAGTTCTCCCCATACCAACTGCACTCAGTAAGATCAGCTAGGACCTTATTTAGGACACCTATATTAGCCATACATGAGGAAGTTCAAATGTCTGTTAGACATTTTCAAATAAGTTCAACGAATCAATGATCGTGGGAAGCAAATTACATACAACCACTAACAGCTGGGGAGGTCCGACGAGAAGCTGGGCGGTTTGCTGGTTTTGGTGAAGTCGATGGGAAGCGGCAGGCGTGGCTATTTCTATTAGCAGTGTTTGGGTTTGAGGCCGAAGGGGGAAGGCTCCAGACGCGGGGGTGCACCAAGGCGCAGCAAACCCGCTCCGTGCTCCAGCAGGGTCCCGTAGCAGTGGGGAGCAGACCCGGCCGGGCGCAGGCGGCAGCTTCCGGGTGCTGCAGCAGAAGACGGTGGCGTTCGACTCTCGGTACAGCAGCAGTCTCCGCGTCCGTTCCCATGCCGACGGCTCAGGCCGGGGCTCGAGCACGGAACAGGCCCCAACCGAACCAAGCCCCCGACCCCTCCCTTGCCAGGGGCCAATACACGGTGCCGGGAGCGCGGGGCCCGGCCGCTGCAGAACCGCCCCGGAGCTCGGAGCATCCGTCAAGGAGCGGGACTTACTGACCTGTGGTACCGTCTCTTCCGCTGGGTGGGGGGCGGCGTGTCCCGGCGGGGGGCGCTGGGGAAGAGCAGGGAGCGCAGCGCTTCCACCAGCCATTGGTACATAGGCCTCAGCCAATGGAGGCGAAACTGCGTCTAACCCCCGCGACTGCGTGACGTCACGGACGGAGCCCTACCCCGGCCGGCGGGCGCTCTTCGCCTGTCGTCTGAATCGCCGCTACCTGCGCGAGGTCGCCCCGCCCAGCAACGCCCGCCTCATTGGCCTGTTCGGCTGTGATTGAGGGAGACACAGGAGGGGCGGGGACAAAGCGCCGCCAGCCTCTGCGTCACCTTTGGTGTGGGGGAGCGCGCGCGCGGCCCAAGCCAGGGGACCCGGCGAGCGGTGCACAGCATCGAGTCCGTTACCAATCCCGGCGCCTAGTTACTGGCCGAGTCAGGCCCCTCCCCCCACAAACACGCTCCTGCCTCTGCACTGCCCCCCCACCGAACAGCGCTCCCGCACCCTTCCCTCCCCAGTAACTGCTGCCGACACCCCACCCTCACCACAAACACACCCCTCTCCACGCTGCCCCCCATTGAACAGCACCCCCACACCATTCCTGCCAACACCCCACCCTCACTTCACCCCCTCACCACAGACACACTGCTCCCGCCACACTGCCCCCCCTGAACAGCACCCCCACACCTTTCCCTCCCCAGTACCTCCCTCTAACACCCTACCCTCATCTCACACCCTTCCCCGCATGTACACACCTGTCTCCTCTACCAGCTCTCTTTGCTCCATCAATTTCAATGGCAAAGATTCATACTTAGTTTCAGATAATGGTCATCTTAAACATTTTGCTTTCTGGTCCTTGAACACTGCCTTTGCTTGGGTTAGTGCCAAGAGTCTGTCTAGTGTATCTCTTGTTATTTACAAAGCTCTTATCACAGTGGTTCCACACCTGAGCATTAAACAGGCAGCATACCAAAGGGGAGTCAGTAAAGTCTTCAGTTTTGTGACTGATTTCATGGAGTCTTAATTAGGGTGACCAGAGAGCAAGTGTAAAAAAGGGACAGGCTGTGAGGGGTAATAGGAGCCCATATAAGAAAAAGCCCCCCAAATCAGGACAGTCCCTACAATATTGGAACATCTGGTCACCCTAGTCTTAAGGGTGAAAGTCTTAAATGCTTCAAAAATGACCTGCAGAAGAGCACTGTGTAGGTTCTAAAGCTTTTCTCTCTCCCCAACAGACATTGGTCCAGTAAAAGATGTTCCTCACCCACCTCATCGCTTCAAAAATGAGCCTTTTAAAGTCAATCTCAAAAGCTACTTAAAATTTGACAATTTTCAGACCAGTTTCTACTATTCAGTTAGGAATAACCCTTGTACAAGATCACTAAGGGAACGGAAGCCCATACTGTACTGCGACCAACATTTTGCCACACTCCCTTTCAGTGCAGTTATACCAAACTGTGTTTGGTTGTGCATCTCTGAATCTAGACACTACACTCAGCAAACCTCCTTTGCAGGAAAAGAACCCAGTACTCCTGGTGCTCAACATTCCAGTGCTATCTCAAATAATTGTAAATGGCAATGGTAAAATGCATCCCCAGCTACACACTGGTTCACATTGCAAACAGACTGTTTCCACCAATGCCGCAGTTGAAGTGGAAGAAAGTCTGTGCATCAGAGCTAGAAAGCACAGGTTCAGCCCTGCTGGCGCCCCCTTGGGAAAAAGTGATTATAGGGAGCAGCAACCCCTGTCTTAAGGGTGCCCGACACTTTCTGTATGAAAAGTGGACAAGAACGGTTATGCAGCATGACTGAAAGGTCTGGCAGAGAGATGCATTTCTTTGTCCTCATGAACAGCCACTTAGATTTGGAACAGTTCTACACTGTTGAAGATCAGAACTTCCCATCCACAGTTGAGACACAACCGTTTTCTGTCACCATAGTAAAACCCCTCAACATTATAGGTCATCCTGTACATATACCCCAGTACCTCACTTCATCAGGTCACACAGAGCTCACATTCCAGACGGGACACAGACAAAAGGGACAAGGATCCTGCAGCTTCCTCATTAAAGTAGCTTTTAAACAGCCCTGGGGAACATGCAGCACACTGAGAGGAAAGAGCAGCAATCTCATTTTTACTGACTGGTGGTAAACAAGTATCCTTTCTAAATGTTACCAAACAATAGCTCATACCATTGAGAATTAACCAAGCAGTGAACAGAACCCAGGTCTTTATATACAGCAAACCCAAATTTCCTCCAGTGAGCTACACTGTCTCTCAGAAAGGACAGCCCATGTCTTTCTTCTTAGTGACACAGTCAGTAAAATGTGCTACTCATGCTTACAGAACACACTGAAACAGTAAATTTATGCATCCTCCTCTCATGGATGGTTTCACATAAGAACATCCTTCTGCTCCCAACCAGCATAGTTAGCCTAGTAGTCCAAAGGATAGACATCTGCACTGACAGGTGACACCCCAAACCAGCATGATGGGTGTGGAAAGAGTTACAGTTACACATAATGAATTTTTAAAAAATCTTTTCACTGTAAGAAAAGCCAAGAGGTTACATTGAAGAGCTGCATTAAAAGAACATTATTAAGGTTGTAAAGTCAATCACTCAAGTTAGGAAATGCTCATATAATGATCTATAGAGCTTTTTGCCTGTAGACACCAGTCTGAATCTAGCCCAGTTCAGGAGTAATTACAAAGTGTTGTCCTCAACTGGCTGTTTAGTGGCCACAGATGAAGTGAGCTTGCTAGGACCAGGCCAGCTTGTGCAGCATAAACTCACCACCACTCTCCCATTAGCAGAGTGGACAAAAACTTCATGGGCTATGAAGAGTACAGGATCTCAGTTACCCATAGGGTAAGTCCCTTCCCATACCCTACCCAGGGGCAGTAGGATAAGACACACTGGCAAGGGTCACAGGTGTTGGAAGCTTGCCCTACAGACAGAGGACTTCATCTACCAGGCCTGTCAAGGCAACTTCTACCCTTTCATCACTACTATCACCACACTTTTTAAATGAGAAGTTTGTGCTTATACACAAACAAATCAGTTCATTCAATAATTTGCATTGAGCATCACACCCCAGGAGAGGCTCAAAGTTTGGCTATTGAGTCACCACACCTGGCTTCTGTTTTACCTCAACCACACTATTTCCTACCTCTGCAGTTACTCACAGTACATGCTTCCAACTCACTTCTACTGGATGCCTGCAACCACAGCTCCTCCCAAACAGCTGAACCTATTATAAAGCCTCTCCTCCCTCCCTGGAAAGAGCAGCCTCCACTTCCTTTAAGTCAGCTGTGTTAATGATTCAGCAGCAAGGCAGCTTTAATTCAATTAACCCCTTCTTAGGCAGCTTCCAACTAGCCCCTGCTCAGGGGGAACAGGGCAGTGTTATGCCACACTGACAAACTCTGACAGGCTTTTGATCTCATTTTCTTAGTGCCTTTATTGCCTTTTCAGTTGCCTTGGTCAGGTTAAGCCCTTGAGAAATGTGCATTGACCTTTGACTCTGACCAAGCCAACTGAAAATTCAGCAACTGAAGGGCTGAAATAAGAGGCCAAAATCCTACAGAAAAAACACAAACAATTGTAATGAACACAACATAAAAACTGAAGAACAGACATTGCTCAACAACTCTGGGTACAAAGATTCTTTCCCTGATGCAGGACTCTGCTCTGGATTTTCTCTGCTTAGCTCCTATCCTCTGCATGGCCAGCCCCATAAGTTCAAACTCCAGGAAACTGATACCCCACTAACCACAATATTGCCCCCTAAAGCAGGAGATGGATTTAAAAAGATGGAAGTATAGTCTTGGGTTTGTCTTTTCATTTTTGAACTCCTCCTGCACTCTCCCAACATGTGTGTGATAGTTGCCATGCTACTGGCTCTCCCCTGTGTGTGAGAGAGAAAGAGTTGCCGGCTGCCAGCTCTCCCCAGCACACAGAGTCAGGGACTCTGCCCCCTAAAGAGGCTCTTGCTGCTGCTCCATGGCGAGGCACTTCCAGCTTCTCCCCAAACCCCAACATTCTAACTCATTAATTCTGTCTCCTGTCCCCCAGCCCACATCTGCACCTGATGCAGCTCCAAGTTCTTCACCTAGGGTGACCAGACAGCAAGTGCAAAAAATCAGGATGGGGGTGGGACAGGATCTTTTGGGGATATGCCTCTCCTTTTTATAGTCTGCTTCTGCCTTTGAAAAGCATTGCTAGCTGGGACCATGGTGACAGGTAGACTGTGTAGATGGGATCTCCATGCTGTTTCCTTGCTAATATGTAGATTTTTCACTCATGTCCCTTTTCCTGCCAATGAATAGCCACTTACCAGGTGATGGCCCATTTGAACTTGTTTAACCTGTCTGAGTTGTCAGCTTGCCCTTGTCTCTGAGGAACTGGTTTGGCCACCCCTAGGACTTAGAATATGTTTTAGTAACACCATACAGTGGAATCTAATAACTTTACATACAATGGCACCACACATATTTTACCAGGACAATAATGATCAGAAAATTATGAGTTTTCAAATGATACCTACCAAGGAAAGCTTTGTACAAAGATTATTACAACAGTGTGCAAGGGGTAAATGCAGGGGTACAGACTACATAGCTTTTGTTTTAAAGAATAAGCATTCTTATAGTAGGATAATTTTTTAAGACAAGTTGTTCCAAAATCTGAGAATATAGGAAAAGAGGTAATGGCTTTCTGCTTCTTCCTAAATACTGGACTTGGCACAGAAAAATGCAAAAATTTCATAGCTCGTATATTAGAATGACGATTGACCATTATGTGACTAAAGAGCTGTACTTCTGTAGGCTTGTCATGTGCTTCTGCAAAGCAGAAAATCCCTCTCCAGCGCAGTACTGTTCCTGTGGCAGCATAGCTCACTTTGTGTCACTGTCATGATTGGTGGTATTGGCTAACTGAAATTCTTTCAGTGAGACTGGATTTCTTTCTTCATCTGGAGTGCTGCTGCCTTGGCCTAGGCACATGAAAAAGGATGCCTCTTCAGAAGCGCTGACTGCATTCATGTAAAAGAGGTGCAGGGAGAAGTGCGGGAGGGGGCTCAAGGCAGGGGTTTGGGGTGCAGGAGGTGTGCGGCGGGGATCTCAGGGCAGGGGGTTGGGGTGCAGGAGAGGGGAGGGAGTGGCAGGGAGCTCAGGGCAGGGGTGTGGGGTATTGCAGGGGGCTCAGGGCAGGGGGTTGGGGCACAGAAGGGGTGCAGGGTGCAGCAGGGGCTCAGAGCAGGGGGTGCAGAGCGCCACTTACCTGGAGCAGCTACTTCGGGGGGACAAACTACGGCCCGCGGGCCATAGCCGACCCGCAGGTCCCTCCTGCCCAGCCCCTGAGCTCCCAGCCAGGGAGGTTACTCCTGGCCCCTTCCCCGCGGTGGGGCTGAGCTCCCAGGGCAGCGCAGCTGCACAGCCGTGGCCTGCCCCAGTGCTCTGTGCTGCGCAGTGTGCTGCTGCCTGTCCTGGTGCAGCCCCATTTACCGCAGTTCCCCATTCCTGGCTAATGGAAGCTGTGGGTGGAGGTACCCACAGACGAGGGCAGCACGGGGCCTCCCCCCTTTCTCAAGGGGCTTCCGGGAGGGGCACAGGACTTGCAGCGCCATGCGGGTAGCAACCCACAGGCCAAATCCAAAGTCCTGATGGGCTGGATCTGGCCTGTGGGCCATAGTTTGCCCACTCCTGGGCTAGTGAGTCTTTGAGAGAGTTTTGCAGGTTGGTTACAAAGTCCAAAATGTTAGTTCCTGGAGAAGATGTAACTCTCTCCCATTGCTGCTTTACCAACTGTAATGGCCCCTTCCAACCCTGATATTCTATGATTCTCTGAATCCGGCCCATGGGATTGCCAGCCCCATGGCATTAAGGCAGGCTTTGCAGGGACGTATTGCCAGCCGCTTCAGGGAGTGGAACAGGACCAGGGCAGGCTTTAGCCCTGCTGCGTGTTGCTGCCACCCCAGAGCCACTCAAGATAAGTGGTGCCAAGCTACGCCCAACCCCTTCTGCACCCCGCACTCCAACCCCCTGTGCTGAGCCCCCTCCTGCACACTACACCCCTTCCCACACTCTCTCCCACGCCTTAACCCCTGTCCCAGCTCTACATTCATGGCCCTGCATGCAATTTCCACACCCAGATTTGGCCCTCGGGCCAAAAATTTTGCCAACTCCTGCTATAGGGAAATGGAGTCATGGGGATGTCTTCATAGGGGCCGAAGGATCATATAAAGCCAAGGCTGGTCCTGCCCAGATGTGTATGAGACCTGCAGAAACAACTGTACTCTTTGGTGCCTTTTTGGCATTCCTTGCAAAAGGTGAAAGAGACCTGCAATAATCTCCCTAATTTCAAAACAGTGAGCCAAACTGTTATTCAATATGCATCACCCAACCACCCGTAGCTTGGCTTAGTCATTCCCCAGATCAGAATAAATGAAAAGAATAACCTTGTAAGATTAGAAACTGCCTCACCCTTTAAAGAAATACAGGCCTGGATTTGAAAGTTTTTTAAAGGCTATTCCTTGTCTATTAACTTCCTGCTTGTCACCACACCTACTGACACCACCTAAGTAGGCAGTTTAATGGTTATATAAAAGCGAGCAAACACTGATAAAGAAATTGTGGGATCCCTGAATTGCTGTACTCTTCTCTCTGTTTGAATGAGGATGTTAAATGGTGATTGACTTACCTATTCCACATGCGGAAGCTGTATTTCTTCATCTATTTGATGTGCAAGGTGAGGGCAGGTAAGAAATGTAACATTTGTTTGGATTTTCTCAGCAAATAAAACATACTTTTCAGATGTCATAGTAGCATGAACATAGCCTTTAGATTAGAAATGCTGATATTTAATTGTTTTGGTTTTGGAGTAAAATATACTGGTTAGATGCACAAGATTATTTATTTACTTTCAAGGGAGTATAGAGTTCGATGTGTAAAAACAGAATGTTTTTAGTGCCACTTTGTATAAACTTCTTGTGTAAGTACTTTACATTAGTAATAACAATTGTTAATTGTAATTATCTTTTTTGCAGCAATAACTCATATGATAAATAAGAAAGTTTTCAAAGTCTAAGAATTTTATAAGTTCATGATTTGGCATTTACTGTTACAAACCAGTCAACTTCATTTGACAGTCCTCTCATCCAGCTCAAGAACAAGCCATTATAACCATAAGCCAACTACTCCCAGGGCCTCTTGTAAACAAACAGCCGAGTTGCTATCGGTCTGTAATATTGCACGTCTAAACTCTGGGAGAAAAAACACCTACATTTTGTGTTTTTGAAAAAATCCAAATATTCTTATTAATGTTAATGGATATTTCAGCAAACTCAAGGTTTCCAGGAGTCTCAGAGATCTTAACATCTTTCACATATTGGGTTTGATAAATGCATACTAGCAGTAATAATCTTATACAGCACCTTTCATCACTAGATCTCTCAAAGAGATTTGCTTTATCCCTATTTTTCTGGAAGGGGAAACTGAGGTGGAGGGAGAACAACAGCCTGCTCAAGATCAGCAGAAGAGCTGGTTATTGAACCTAAGTCTCCTGAGGCCTAGTCTGGTGCCTAACCCACTAGGCTATACTCCTTCCCACTATGCTAAATTGCCTCTCCTTAGCCCAGTACTGTATAATACGAAAATACTGACACTAACAGTATTATGACCTTAATTATGTAGACAGACATTAATTTGTCTACATAATTAATTTGTTTACAGCAAGCTGGAGTGTGAATCTTCCCACCACTAGCTTGCTGCAGACTAACTGTCCATGTATATACCCTGCTGACAGGCCTTAACCATTTGTTAATGTGTTTTGATCTAGTTCCATTTCAAAGAAAGCTAGATCAGCATAAATAATAAACTCTTAATGTGTGTTGGAAGGAAACATCCATGGAGACAGTAAGGGCGGGTCTACACTACAGCAGGGATTGATGCTGTGAGATCGATCTCTCGGGGGTTGATTTATTGCATTTAGTCTAGATGCGATAAATTTATCCCCAAGTGCTCTCCCATCAACTCCTATACTCCACCACCGCGAGAGGTGCAGGCAGAGTTGACAGGGGAGCGGCAGCAGTCGACTCACTGCTGTGAAGACGCCACGGTAAGTCGATTGATGTACGTTGACTTCAGCTACGCTATTCTTGTAGCTGAAGTTGCATATCTTAGATCAATTGCCCCCCACCCCAGAGTAGACCAGGGCTGAGTTTGTGGCAGGTTAGGGTGGGGTAGATACATATGCCAGCTTGACGTGAATTAAATGTTTGTGCACATAAGCCCTTAAGGCAAGATAAGGGCACTTCAGAAATTCCCTTTAGGAATGCAGACATTTCTTTGTGTGCCAGCAGTATTAAAACAAAACTATTGCACCTCTTGGCTGTACGCGTGAAAAGAGACACCTGGGGAGGTTTAAAAAACCTAATTACCCTTCCTCAAAAATGTGGATGTAGCCATGTTCAGTATGCAGGTGAGATCGCATCTCATCTTTAGTTTTTCTCATTGTATATAAAGTTAAATCCTGATGAACTTATGAGCTACATTGGAGAAATGGTGTTGAAGTTTTAGAGCCATGGCCAAAGCAAATAGGTTGAGGGTTCACTGTACTTGTGAGCATTTAGAGCAAAATAATCAACACTGACTAGTTCTCACATGTCGACATTCCTCATAGCGAAGTCTCAAGTGTATAGCAACCTACCAAAGAAGGTCCTGAAAGTCTCACCAGCCTGTAGCATTAATCTGACTATATAAATCATGTTTGCACAGTTCTAGTAGTCTCAGTGTAGCTTTTACAAGGCTTTTAAAATATTTCCTGTGCTACTTATTAGCAAATATGGATCTGATCTTTAACAGAGATCCTCTGCCACTGATGAGTCTTAGATCTAGGTCTGGTAACTGTGGTAGTGCACAGCGAAGTGCTTGCCTGAGCAAGTCTGAGCACTGGCTACAGATCACGTAGGTACGCATAAAGTTAAGCAATAGTTGTGCTCTGCACTGAGTGGTAGGAACCCTCACACCCAGTTCCTGTCTGCTTCCTTACAGTCAACAAATTCTCAGGAAAAGTTGGGATTAAAAAGGATGGGTGCCTGTTTTCAAAGTATTAAAAAACCTTCTCATAGTCTGTATCCCATCAGATCATCCAGAGGTTAGCACCAGGGCTGGCCTTACCATGAGGCGAACTGAGGCGGCCGCCTCAGGTGCCAGGCTGCGGGGTGGGGATGTGGGGTGTCATTAGGACCCAGAGTGTAGAACATTGTGTCTGCTGCTGGTGCATATGTATTCTCACTGCTCGCGATGCACAGAGATGGAGGAGTGCTGGGCTAGAGGAAGGAGGGCACAAGAGACCTTTCAAAGTTTTGGCCCAAGCGAGGGGACATGGGGGGTGTCTCAGGTGCCAAAATGTTGTGGGCTGGCCCTCGTTAGCATCCTCTATAAGGTCTGTTAGGGGAGTCACAATCAAAGTTAAGTTAAGGGTAAATCTCTGCTAATATTTGGCAAGGCCCAGAAAGTGCCTCAAGTGCCTTTTTGTCTTGGGGACTCGTCCTGTTTTTAAAGCCTGCACTTTATCAATTACTGGCTTCACAAGTCCATCCCCTGCCTATGTGGTATTCTAGAAAGGACTCCTCCATGATTGCTAATATACTTCTCTATAGGAAGCTGGTTTCACGGCCTGACCTGACAATCTTAATACTGCCTTCACATGTAGTAGGGGCTCTTCCCCCATGGAACTATAGAAAATGATATAATCCATGTAGGCTGAGGCACATTGATAGTGGGCTGAGAACTTTATTCATAAGCTGCTGAAAGTTTGCCACAGTCCTATGCAGTTCAAATGGCGTGGTCTTGAAATGACAATGTCCAGAGGGAGTCAAAAAGGCGAGAAGGAGGATAAAGGGATTTGTTAATATTCCTTCATGAGCGCAATTGTACTAAGTTATCCCACAGGTCCCACCTACTCCAGTGTCTTATCTCTCATGACATAGGATAAGCTATGGAATTTCAAAATGCAGTTAACCTTACAGAAAACAATGTAAAAACTAATCAAACTGTCAGGGTGGGGGACTAGAATTATGGGCTCCTCCGCTCACTTCTAGACTATTCAACTACCCTGTCACACTGTCTAAAGTGGCTCATGACTGTGAATGACGACCATGAGGCAGACTGGTAAAAAAAATGAAACAAAATAAACAAACTGTTGGTGTGCTGTATCGCTGGATTTCACCAAGCCTGTAACAAATGTGAACTCCTGGGTCACTGTACCAGTCTCTCCACGGAGTCACAGACAGTCCCCTTAGCTTCTCCAGGCTATCTTGTGACCCAAACAAACTGGACTTAGTGATAAATGGTCACTTACACCAAAAATCATCACATTCAGGTTGAGACCATTTATGAGATCAGTCACTTATTCCAAATCAGTTGGTACAATCCTACACCAAAGAGAACACCTGTAGCTATACGGTAATAAATTATCTAAAGGTTTATTAACTAGAAAAAAGAAGTAAGTGAGTTATTTACACGTTAAAGCAAACACACACTCACCAATGAGTTATCATCTAAATCCTAGGAGTGACAGGGCTGTAGTGACCTGTCAATTCAAAGGGTCTTTCAGGGCAGACTCAGGAGGCAGCCCCAGAGATCTCTGGCTTCAGTTTAGCATCTCTGACCCTTCAGAGTTTAAATAGCCCAAAAGACACAGTTTCTTCTTGTCAGGGATTTTTATTTCCTTCCCCCAGAGTTTAATGTGGGGGAGGAGGGAGGAATCAACAAAGTCTTTTGCCCTCTGATGTGCACAGTTGTTGTCTGGTATCTATGGCTCTTTTTTTGCTGGGCAGGAGATCAAACCTACTGTGGCAAAAATAATATTTCACACTTGGGAATGCTTCTCTCCTGACTGGTGGTTTACAGTAACAGAGCAAACACTTAAATATTGTCTTATAACACGGGATAGAGGTATTACAAGTGAGATTAATGCATGCAGCAACTTACAAGCATTTCATAGAGTCTAAACACAAACTATATTCTTATAAGACTAATACTTATTTTAAGCAAAACTAACATACAGATGACCTGATCTACTCTCCAGCCACAAGGCTGTCAGTTCTTAGCTACCTTAAAGACTAACTGAAATTTTTTCAGAGCATGAGCTTTCGTGGGCTAATACCCACTTCGTCGGACGT
>ML677363.1:1500112-1641889 GCA_007922305.1 Dermatemys mawii
ACGTCCGACGAAGTGGGTATTAGCCCACGAAAGCTCATGCTCTGAAAAAATTTCAGTTAGTCTTTAAGGTGCCACAGGACTCTTTGTCACTTCTGCAATTCCAGACTAACACGGCTACCCCTCTGATTCTCAGTTCTTAGCTAATGTCTCCAGCTTGAGCACAAGTCAGATGCCAGTGTGTCGCATCCCCATTTTTAAGAGAGTCTGGGAAGAAGTGTAAAAATGTAAAAAGTGTAAATGTAATTAAGTGTAAAAATGTAATAAGAAAAGCAAAAAAGGAGTCTGAAGAACAGCTAGCCAAAAACTCAAAAGGTAATAACAAAATGTTTTTAAGTACATCAGAAGCAGGAAGCCTGCTAAACAACCAGGGTGGCCCCTGGACAATCGAGATACAAAAGGAGCACTTAAAGACAATAAAGTCATTGCGGAGAAACTAGCTGAATTCTTTGCTTCAGTCTTCATGGCTGAGGACGTTAGGGAGATTCCCACACTTGAGCCATCTTTTATAGGTGATATATCTGAGGAATTGTCACAGATTGAAATGTCACTAGAGGAGGTTTTGGAATTAATTGTCACCAGGACCAGATGGCATTCACTCAAGAGTTCTGAAAGAACTCAAATGTGATATTGCGGAACTATTAACTATGGTTTGTAACCTGTCCTTTTAAAAAGGGCTCTAGAGGTGATCCCTGAAATTACAGACTGGAAAGTCTAACATCAGTACCAGGCAAATTAATTGAAACAATAGTAAAGAATAAAATTGTCAGGCACATAGAAGAACATAAATTGTTGGGCAAAAGTCAACATATTTTCTGTAAAGGGAAATCATGTCTTACTACTCTATTAGAGTCCTTTGAAGGGGTCAACAAACATGTGGACAAGGGGGATCCAGTGGACATAGTATACTTAGATTTTCAGAAAGCCTTTGACAAGGTCCCTCACCAAAGGTAGTTAAGAGCAAAGCAGACTGTGAAGATCTTCAAAAAGATCTCACAAAACTAAGTGATTGGGCAACAAAAAGGCAAATGAAATGTAATGTGGTTAAATGTAAAGTAATGCACATTGGAAAAAATAACCCAAACTATACATACAATATGATGGGAGCTAATTTAGCTACAACTAATCAGGAAAAAGATCTTGGAGTCATTGTAGATAGTTCTCTAAAGACATCCATGTAGTGTGCAGAGGAAGTCAAAAAAGCAAACAGGATGTTAGGAATAATTAAAAACGGGATAGAGAATAAGATGGAGAATATCTTATTTCCCTTATGTAAATCCATGGTGCTCCCACATCTTGAATACTGCGTACAGATGTGGTCTCCTCATCTTAAAAAAGATTTACTGCCACATTAGAAAAGGTTCAGAAAAGGGCAACTAAAATAATTAGGGGTTTGGAACAGGTCCTATATGAGGAGAGATTGAAGAGGCTAGGACTTTTCAGCTTGGAAAAGAGGAGACTAAGGGAGGGATATGATAGAGATATATAAAATCATGAGTGGTGTGGAGAAAGTGAATAAGGAAAAGTTATTTGTTTGTTCTCATAATATAAGAACTAGGGGCTACCAAATGAAACAAATAAAAGGAAGTTCTTCTTCACACAGCACACAGTCAACCTGTGGAACTCCTTGCCTGAGGAGGTTGTGAAGGCTAGGAATATAACAGGGTTTAAAAAGAGAACTGGATAAATTTATTAAGATTAAGTCCATTAATGGCTATTAGCCAGGATTGGTAAGGAATGGTGTCCCCAGCCTCTGTTTGTCAGAGGGTGGTGATGGATGGCAAGAGCTAGATCACTTGATCATTACCTCTTTAGTTCACTCACTTCATTGGCCACTGTTGGTAGACAGGATTCTGGGCTGGATGGACCTTTGGTCTGACCCAGTATGGCCATTCTTATGTTCTTACATTCTTATGTTTAACCATGGTTCTGGGATGGTGCAAGAACCTGCATCTTAGGACCCTGTTTCAGCTAACTGGGGTACAGGATGCACATTCAGGTGAGGCCCCACCCTAACCCCACCTTATTGTGTTCTTGGGCCTCCCCATGATGAGCAGGTTGCCTGGACTTCTTGGGCCTAAATGTGGCCTTTTATAAGCTGCAGTTAGAGGCTTAGTGTCTGTGTCCTGCGTCTCCCTTTGGTCAGTCCTATGGGTCATTCAGAGCCTGGGAAATTCTGCATCTAGGGATCCTTTGACCACTAAGAAATTTTCCATCAGTCATACAGGTGCCACAATGGTGATGGGCACAGTGTACAGAACATATAAGAACATAAGAGTGGCCATAAAGGTTCAGACCAATGGTCCATCTGGCCCAGTATCCTGTCTTCTGACAGTGGCCAATGCCAGGGGCTTATTAACAGAACTGATATATACATAGGCATGAACAGAACAGGTATATATAGAGAGAGCTAGAGAAAGATGGAAAGATGATGGCCAGCATGCTGTGATGTTGGCTCCAGGCCAAGGCTCTCATCCTAATGCTGCAGCTAATGCTGAGTTCCCATGATGGCCCCAGTAGTACAGATGATGAGGGGAAAAGGAGGGAAATGTGTGACCCGAAGGGAAGGAATTGGCGATGGGGTCTTGCATGGGCTGATGGGGGAAAAGGCAGAGAAGTTTATTGTCTCTAATCTGACTAAAAATGACCTGCCATTCCCTGTTTTCAGGTACAGAAGAAGGATGTTCTGCATTTACAGGTCTCAGTATAAGCAGTGCTTTGACTGGCACAGACTTGAAAGTGAAACTAATGCTATATACAAGACAAAATCAGAACTGTGCTGAAACACTCAGTTCAGCTGGCTCCAGGTATCTGAATGTGACCAAGAAAACTATCCTCATTGTGCATGGCTACAGACCCACAGGTTCTCCTCCTGTCTGGATACAAGAAGCAGTAGATCTTTTGCTCTCTGTGGAAGACATCAACATAATCATTGTAGACTGGAACCGTGGGGCTACGACTCTGCTCTATCACAGGGCTTCTAGCAACACTAAGAAAGTTGCTGAATTCTTGAAGACACTTATAGACCAAATGTTGGTAAGTTGTTTGTTTATAATAATTGTGATGCTGTTGACAGAGTAAAGGAAGTATTTTAATATAGTAGAATCTCAGGGAAAGCAAATTGTTCTTTAAAGAGATGCATTAATTACTGCACACTCAAATATAAGCAGTGCCAAAATCTTTACTTTGGCTTTGCATGTTAACATTTTTTAGCTTTGTTCAGTTTAAACTTGGAGTACCATTTTTTTTAAAAGCCTCTAATCTGTGGCACATATATTTCAAGTGCCCCAGAAATCAGATTTGCAGGTGCACGTTTGAACACACAAATTAGGCAGCTGGATGTCTAACAGGAGACTGGCATGCACCGTTGGAATAGCACTTCCACACTGTTCTCTAAACTTGAATTCCCAAAAGTTAGGTGCCTAAAGTTGGACGATTAAAAGTACAGATTTTGTTGCAGCCACTTCAAAAATGTGTCCCTGAGACTATATTTGAGTTTAATTCACATCCAGGGATTAATAGTTTTAAGTGTGAAGCTACCAATTTGAGTGGCAGAGGAAATCTGAATGAGATGATTGTAAGGACCATATAACACTGAATTAGATGCACTGAAGTGGTCTCTCCATGTAAAGAGGGCTGTTCATTGTTCTGTGCAGATGAGGATGTGAATGTGTTCCACTGAGCTACACTCCCCCTGCAAATAGGAGATACCCTCATATTGGTAACCAAGACACTGGTGACTCATTCAAGTTTATGCACATCCAACAGGCTCCCTGTCCTCCCATTACCACATAATGGTTATCACCTTTTGACCTTGGAGCAATTTTTTTCTGATGAAACATCAGGGTCCCAACAGATAAAGTGAAAAAAAATGAATGAAAATATGATTTTACTTTAAGGTGTTAAATGTTATTTTACATTCTTATTTTGACTAAATATTATATGATTGTTTCAGTCTTACTGATTTCATTTGGCTGTTAACTGGTGACTGGGAACACTGGTGTGATTGAAGAACATGTGTCAAAAGTGTACAGGGCAGGACATTTTTATGGAGGACCAGACTAATGTGAGCACCTGTGACATATTGCACAGATTAGTTAACAACTGCAGGAGGCCATGGGCTGCAGCAACTTGCATTAGGATATTTGAATTAGCAAATACATTTCTGAAACCACATGCTGGCAATTTGGGGTTTCTTATTAATTATTGGTATTGCTATAGCCGCCATACACACTAACCACTGTTCCGTGCATAATTACTGTCCCAGGGAAACACAGTCAAGACCCGGAAAGGTTTAGCTCTCAGATTCACATCACCAAAAGTATTGAGCATGAGATATCCCACCAGTACAACAATCTCAGTGGACAAAAGGGGGCTCATTTCAGTGGAATTTGCAATAGGCTTTATGTCTCAAAATACACCTCCGTTCGTGTGAGGAAAAGAGAAGAACTGACAGGTAAAATTAGGATGGGCTATTTACATTATTCCTGGAATCAGCTGGATGGCCTTTTCCTGCTCTTGATGTTTCTCACGTGCTTAACATTTCTGTAACCTGTGATCATGGGCATTTTTAAATCTCAGGCCGACGGAGCATCGCTTGACTCTGTTTATATGATAGGAATTAGTCTTGGAGCGCATATCTCTGGGTTTGTGGGACAGATGTATAATGGAAAACTTGGGAGAATAACAGGTAAGCCTCTTTCTCAATCCTTGCTCCTGCATTGGGCAAATCACTTCAGCTCCCTGCCTCAGTTTACTCTAACACTGAATAACACTTTCTGTACTGAGCTCCAGGTGTGCTGTGTAGGTTAGTTAGTTAATGGAGTGCCAGTCCTGTATTCTGAATGCATGGAGACCTACATCACAGTGTCAGGCGCAAGAACCCTACATGGAGATGCAGTTATTTCGGTTAACTAGACCTCAGAGCAGACATTGTGAGCCCTGTCAGCCACATGCCAAGAACATAAGCTGCCTTGGGGCCTCTCTGAGGAAGAAGAAATTCTGAGTAGGGACAGCGAGGTCTTGAGGGGGAGCCCTAGGAACCGATGCTAAGGAAGAGGCTCAGACTGAGGCTTATATTTTGTACTTCACTAGGAGGGAAGGGAAACTCTGTAACTGTGTGTGTGTTCTCAGATGCTAAGCCAGTGTGTGAGTGTGCTGTATCCGGGGTGGGGTGGGAACAGCCCATCACAGGGATATAGAGAATCATTTAAATAGGACCGCATTACAATCCTGCCATAATAATCATTTTTCATTTCAGGTCTTGACCCAGCAGGCCCCTTATTCAATGGGAAACTCCCGGAAGAAAGGTTAGATCCTACAGATGCCCAGTTTGTTGATGTCATTCATTCTGATATTGATGGTAATATTTCATTTCTTCCTTCTCTGTGTTTCATTAGATGGAAACCCAGGAGCTAAACTGGACTGCAGGAGTGAGAAGGATACTGTGAGGCAATGCCTGGGCTCCTCTCTCATTGGCTGGAGCACTGTGCCTGCAGGGGGCAGTGTTCTAACTCAGATCACAGGGTTATACCCAGGCTGGGAGTGGTGGTAGTGGTGGTGGAGGGGTCCCATTCTGCATAGGTCAGAAAATGAGTTACTATTCACCCCATAGCTATTTCTGCTGCGTTACTGGTTTAACAGGACGTATCTCAACAGCCAAAGCCAGAGGACTCAGTGACTGGTGCTACATGGGTGGTGCCGAGTTGCACAGCCCCGGAGGGAACACTGAGAGCTCCCAGGTCTGCACAAGGTGCACGTTTGCTGCTATAGACCTGCATGGGGGACAGCTTGCTTTGCTGGATGAGGGAGAGGCGTTATGGCCCCTGGAGAGGGAGGGCAGAGCCGTTCCACTAAGTACAAGCATTTCAGCTGTGAACTGGCAAAGGGAGAGCACCCTCATGGGCTCATGTAGCACCTCAGAGCTAGCTCTGCCTGGCTGTGGGAGTGCTGCTGCTTGTGGTGGTCACAGATCACTAAGGAGCCAGGAATTAAAATAGCAAAAGCTAATCACACCAACTTGAAAAGGTGAACCATTTTATTCCCTTGGACGTAGTGTTAATAACATAAAACTCCATGGCTGCTTGTAACCTACCCTGTGGTCCTCAGCTGGGAGGCATTACACAGCTTTGCATTATGCTGCCTGCCTTTATTATTCTCCTTGGGCCATGAATACTTTCACCAGGTGAGTCTGTATCCTTGGCATCATTTTGGACTCTGAACCTTTCTTCCCACACTGTCTCTCAATTACCCCATCACCAGTTGGTAATTTCCCCCTTCAGCTCCTCCTATGCTGAAACCCTCACCTATACGTCCAAGGTCTACCGTTGGATAAGGCATGAAGACAGACCAGCGTCACCACTGTCTGGACAATCAATTTGCCTTCCTGAAGGCCTGGCAAACTCCTTCCCTACGAAGGCCATAAAACCACAGAGATTTTCCTTTTTCTATCCCATGGTTTCTCTGCAGGTGATGGGCCCAGATATGCATCATGCACATGTCCCACACATTGTCTTATTGTGGGCATTTTACGTCATTATCTAGAATATGGCAACAGGGTCATTGTCTTTTAGTTCAATGATCCATAAATAGATTAAGGAAGCTAAATTTCTTGCACAGTAGAGTCTGCCAATGCTAAAAGAATCCAAGTTATTATTTGCTCTTAATGCTTCATCTGAAATTCCTTTTCCCAGCACTTTAAGCTTCTTTCTAAAAATGGTATTTTCTTTGATTAGGATTAGGGTACAGAGAAGCTTTAGGCCACATAGATTTCTATGCCAACGGAGGAACCGACCAGCCTGGCTGTCCACAAACAATATTTTCAGGTAATGAAATACAGTCTCTCTCTCCCAGAAGCAGTGTGGAGCGCTTAGTGTATCCTTCTATGTGATTTAGAGTGCGAGTTGCACAAGCCGTGCTGGCTCAGTTTCTTGCTTTACGGGATGGGCAGCACTACATCAAGTTGCTGGACATGATTTAACATGACCCTGTGAACATCTCTTGTGTTAAGAATGAACAGTGATACCGTCACAGCAACAGGGTGCATGCTGTTTTGCTGTTGCACTAATATTTTGCCTGCTGTACACTGATTTCTAATGAAATATCCCTTTCTTTGTGTCAACAAGGATCACAGTATTTTAAATGTGACCATCAGAGGTCTGTTTTCCTGTTCCTGTCATCCTTGAAAGAGAGCTGCAACATCACTGCATACCCCTGTGATACATACAGAGATTACAGGAGCGGCAAGTGTGCCAGCTGTGAGGCTTTCCAGCCCATGCCATGTCCTGTCCTGGGTAAGGATGATGCAGTGTCCAATGTGGATAAAAGAACTGTGTATTGGAGATGGTTTTTAACAATTCAAGGGACCGATACTGCTGCCTGTCACACTGTACCCTATGTTACTCCATGTAACCTATAACAAACATCGTTTGCCATGTTGCCAAAGGACTCATGGGACAGAACTGTTTGCAAAGTCCCTTAACACATATAGTCTTTGCTTCTGCAGGTAGGTAGGTGAGATGACACCATTTCACATCTGGAAAGGTAGGTATAAATCCTAGCTTATGTTACAAGTGAACATAGATTTGGTGGCTTCATTCAGTCTTTTTACATTCACATCACAGTTACTGCACAGACCAGCACTCACAGGAGACTGAACAGCCAAATCAAGAACTTGTAGATTTTTCTGGGGGCAGAGAAGAATTCACATGTCTTTGGGGACTGTACAGGGGATATGCAAATGCTCTTGCTAAGTGCTGAGTACTTTCAAGAGGCATTCAGAATCTTAAACCCTTACTGACTTCGACAGGAGCTGCTGAATGCTCTGCACTTTTGAAAATCAGAACACTTGTTTTACTTGTCCAAATGTACATTTAGGAGTGTAACTTTAGGCTCCCACATTTAGAAACCGTGGCTCTCGAAAATATACTTGAGCTCCCAGAAATAAACTTCCAAAGTAAGGGAGATTATTGTTCTACTGAGCAACACTTGTCTTGACAAGAAACAGCAGATATTAAAAAAAGGATGGCTCTTAAAATATGGGATGGACAGAAAGCAGATGTATTTAGGCCTCATTCTTGTGAGCACTAACACATGGGCTCATCTTACTCACATGAAAATACAGAGTATTAGGGATATCGTCTATGCTGTTTTTTATCAGTAACAAACTGCAATATTCACCTTGTGACTATTTGGTATAGATTTGGAAAGCAATTTGGTATAGATCATATTTGGTATACTAGCCTTGATTTCTTTTCAGTCATTTAGTCTTGTACAGTCACCTAATGCTGAATTTTCACACTGTGGTTTACAGGTTATTATGCTGATAAGTGGAAAAGCTATTTAACGCTAAAGAATCCAGCAGTGACTAAAGTGTTTTTTGATACATCGGACGAAGAACCATTCTGCCGTGAGTGATTAACATTCCTTCAACTTTGCATTGAGGACTCTCTCTGTCAGCCACAGCACTGACATTGAATTCTGAACAGTCAGGTTCTGTGTAGGCTGGAAGGCTCCATGGTGACTGGAGAGTAGGGAAATGGTGAAACCACAAGAATCAAGGAAGTAGATGTGGAGCAAACTGGAGAAAGGAAGGGGTTTTGCTTTAACACTTGTTTAACTCAGTTGATTGCCACTGTGGCTGACAGAGGATTCAGCACTCCAGCTTTTCAGAGTACTAGAGTTCACAATAAACATTGGGGAGATCTCCAGCAAAGCCAGGGAGACCAGACTAGACATACCTGGTATTTCTAAGGTAAATCCCTTTCAGGTCTTCTTTATGTATCATACACAAATACAAATAAGCACAAGCCCAACTTTCCAAAACTCCTTTGCAGGTCATCATTGAAGGCTCTTTGTAAAACACAGTTTTGCTCTGACAGTGACTTTGTACAATGACACTGTGGTGCCCCATCTTTATTGACAAGTCAAATTATGAGAGTGTGCAGCATGTGGGGAGAAGACAAAAGGAGCTTCCACCCAGCACTGGCACAACCCAAACAAAGGCCAAGTTCAATTGGTGTTCTCTCCCTTACCCCAAACCGTTAACACGGAATTGGAGACTCCCCCTGGGGGACAGCATAATACCTCTGTAGTTGCGACATTCTAACTTATTGCCCTTTTTGAACACAATAGCCACCTTCTTCAAATGGGATGATATTAGCATACCAGAGGGTCTGGAGGAGTCTCTGCAGCATGATACAACAATACTTTGACCTGTCTTCAACAACTCATGGGTGATGTTACAAACCCCTGGGCCCTTCTCAGACTACAGCTTTTGAACAATAGACAGTAAATCTGTGGGACTCATTGCCAGGGGATGCTATGAAGACCAAAACTGTAACGGGATTCAAAAAAGAATGAGATAAGTTCATTGAAGACAGGTCCATCAATTCCTGTTAGCCAAGATGGTCAAGGATGTGATCCCATGCTCTGAGTGTCCCTAAGCCTCTAATTGCCAATAGATGGGAGTGGATGACAGGGGATGGATTACTTGATGATTGCCTGTTCTATTCATTCCCTCTGACACAGCTGGCACTGGCCACTGTCGGAAGACAGGATACTGGGCTAGATGGACCATTGGTCTGACCCTGTATGGCCGTTCTTATGACTGTTATCCAGATCTCATCTTTGTTGAAGAAAGGTGCTTAACTGGATCTTCCTGGCCCCCTTCAAATGGAAAAGGGACTGCAGGCAGCAAACAATTGAGGAACATATTTAAATTATCTCCCCATCGATGCAACAGATCTTGCATAGTGGCTATTGCTGTCACCTTGATTCTTTACTGGACAAGCTGGTGCCACCTTCCCCCACAAACACTGGGAAGGTGAAAAGAGGGTGTGAAGATCATTCCCAATGGCAGCCTGTTCTCCACTGGCTGCCTGAGTTGATCACCATGATTCCTTATTGTTCTTACACAGTGACTGGACAATGTTCCACAGCTGAACACATTCAGCTTTTGCTCGACAAACATCTTTAAAGACTCAAATTTGAGTCTCACTTTTTTCTTAGTCGCGACTGAAGTGAGTGAGCATGTTCTCACTGATCCTTGCATGACATCTGAAGGGATGAGCCCCAACACTAAATTGGCAGCAGTCTGTGCTGACGACTTGAAACAATACCATTCTTCATCCAGTGACAGGAAGTGAGACTTAAATCTCTAAAGCTTCAATGGCCTTATGCAGTTCAGAATGGATGATAGAACATAAGAACAGCCATACCAGATCAGACCAAAGGTCCATCTAGCCCAGTATCCTGTCTTTCGCAAGTGGCGAATGCCAGGTGCTTTAGAGGTAATGAACAGGTAATCATCAAGTGATCCATCTCGCCGTCCATTCCCAGCATCTGGCAAACAGGACGGAAGGGTAAAGATAGGATACAGAGGGACTTAGACAAATTAGAGGACTGGGACAAAAGAAATCTGATAAGGTTCAACAAAGTTCAACAAGATGCTGGCAAACAGTGCTTAGGACAGAAGAATCCCATGCACTGCTACAGGCTAGGGACCAAATGGCTAGGCAGCAGTTCTGCAGAAAAGGACCTAGGGGTTACAGTGGACGAGAAGCTGGATCTGAGTCAACAGTGTGCCCTTGTTGTCAAGAAGGCTAATGGCATTTTGGGCTGTATAAGTGGGGGCATTTCCAGCAGATCAAGGGACGTGATCATTCCCCTCTATTCAGCATTGGTGAGACCTCATCTGGAGTACTGTGTCCAGTTTTGGGGCCCACACTACAAGAAAGATGTGGAAAAATTGGACAGAGTCCAGTGGAGGGCAACAAAGATGATTAGGGGGCTAGAGCACATGATTTACGAGGAGAGTCTGAGGGAACTCGGATTGTTTAGTCTACAGAAGAGAAGAATGGGGGTAGGGGGTGGAATTTGATAGCTGCTTTCAACTACCTGAAAGGGGGTTCCAAAGAGGATGGATCTAGACTGTTTTCAGAGGTAGGAGATGACAGAACAAGAAGCAATGGTCTCAAGTTGCAGAGGGCGAGGTTTAGGTTGGATATTAGGAAAAACTTTTTTCACTAGGAGGGTGGTGAAGCACTGGAATGGGTTACCTAGGGAGGTGGTGGAATCTCCTTCCTTGGAGGTTTTCAAGGTTAGGCTTGACAAAGCCCTGGCTGGGATGATTTAGTTGGGGATTGGTCCTGCTTTGAGCAGGGGGTTGGACTAGATGACCTCCTGAGGTCCCTTCCAACTCTAATATTCTATTATTCTAATGTTCAGGTGTTCCATGCTCCAGTATTACATTTGCTATCAACACACAGGATGCCAAAATGGCCCTTTTGCAAGATTTCATTGGTCATTTTTGTCTCAACAGCAGAGAAACTCTTGGCCATTTTGGCTTCAAGAACAAGTGACCAGGTTGTCACAGGTGGTTGGATTCAGTATACATATTCTTGTGATATGAATGTACCCAGCCCAGAAGGCTGGGAAAGATCCTGAAGTGAATCAAAAAGAAAAAGGAGTGAAAAAGATATGAGAGCAGAAAACAGAATGGTGGAAGATTTCATAAATTCCGATCCTGGAAGGGACCATTCTGCTCACTTAGTCTGACCTCCTGTATAGCACAGGCCATAGATAGAACTGCCTCAAAATGATTCCTAGAGCAAAGTGTAGAGCAACTAGAGACAGCATGCTTGGCTGGGCAGTGCAACAGCAGAGGAGGTGCGCTAGAAGGAAGGAAGTAGCTAGTTGAGAGAGTCCAAGCAGACAAGGTGGGCAGTTCAAGAGCAGTAAGGAAGTGGTGGAGAAGTTAGGAAATCTACATCATGCAGAGGGGAAAGAATCCCACATGAAAAGAACCATGTGGAAGGGTGAACTGAGAGCCTGCTAAGAAAGAGTAAAGGGGTAGAGTGGCAACAGAAAGGAAAAGGTACATTGCAAAGAAATGCACAGTGAGAAATGGAGGCGAAGAGTGAGCATGTCAAGAGGGAAAAAATGAAGCAAATGAGAAGAGGCTAGGAGATGACAAGCAGGAGGGAGACTGAAAATTGAGTGTGAAAAGAAGCAAGACACAAAGGTCAGATAAATGAGAGGACAATGTGCTCCATCGGCAGCTTGGCTTCCAGCCCAAAGGACTTTGTCATGAAAGGAAAGAAGTTGACTCTAATTGTGCTCTCCCTCTGCCTTGCAGTTTATCATTACTTGGTGGATATTATTACCTGGAACAAAAATATTAGAAGAGGCTTCCTCATAATTAAACTAATAGATCAAGCTGGGAAAACAGCAGAATCCACAATCAATCAGTAAGTCTACTGGGTTCAAGATCCAAAACTCTTGGCAAGTAATTTAGGCCCCTCAACCCCTGGTGCTGGCAGGCGGCAAGCACACAGGAGTTGGGAGTTGCTTCCACCTCAAAGGATAAATCCCATGTAAGCAAGTGTAAATTACTCTATGTGACTCCAGTGGAACTGCGCCAGTTTACACAAATTGAGCATCTGGCCTTGAGAGTATAATCTCCAGAAAAACTGCATTATTCTCATTATTCACTGTTATTCTGAAATGGTGATTTATGTGATTGTGAAAATTTGTGAGACTAATCTAATCTTGCTACAGCTAGACATTTCCAGTTTTTCAGTGACTCTTCAATGATGTGTCATGGCAGTTCTAGCTGCATATTTCTTCAGCTCTGAGTCATATGCTGCTTATGCTGGGTTTACCTGCATATCCAAAATTCTCTAGTTTTTCATGGTATTTACTTCATGCATTTCTAAGCATTTAATAACTCGCCAGTCAGCATGCATGAAGGAACAAAAACATATTCAGGTGAAATTGTAAATACCTTTCATGTAAATAGAGGGTTTCATCTTGCTGACCTTCTCATAGCTCCTAAATAAGCTAATAAAGCACATCGAACTGAATGCTAGACTCTGGAAATATTGCACATTTCCAATTACATCTCCATGTTTACAGTTGTAATGGAATTTGCCACCATAATCCACTAATGGCGAAATAACAAAACAGCATCTACATTTAAAAAAACCTTTTGATTAGGCAAAAGTTAGTTAAAACACTACATTGTACATTACTTATTCAGGATCTGTATCTTTAAATATCCATCCATTATACAGAGACCTTCATGAAGTACGGTCACATGTGCATGTTTATTACTGTTGCACTGAAAGGTCTAAGCAGTTTCCAGTGATGTCTCAATATAAAATGGATCATGTTGCCCAAAGTCACTGGGTCACATCCATCCCTATGAAGCTCTGTTGACTTTAATGCTATGCCATGATATACTGTATTACTCTCAGTTGGCTTGTGTCAAGTCTGCACTACACTATGATGGAGGCATGTGCTGCAATTGTCTAGAAACAGCTATAAGAAACCAAATTAAGGTACTTTAACATGCTGAGCTCAGAATGTTCTGATTTGCAGATCTAAGTCAGAAATATAACAGACTTTTAACACAGAATTTTGTATTTAGCATATGTTATACAGTATATATGGCTGTCTAAATGAACATATCAGTCCATATGGAAGGCAGTGTTTGAACCATCTATGACTTTGAGTTCAGGTTGAAGGCAGAGTCAGATCTCAGATTCTATTTTGGGGTCAGATTCAACAACAACAAAATTTTGTGAGCTGTTCTAACTAGATTTCAGTCTACGGTGTCAGAAATCAAGTGATTTCCCAAGATATCCACCCCCTTGAATGAAAAAAATCACACCCTTCTCATGAGATTTTTGCCCACCTCTGAACAAAACCAGAAAAGTAAGTGCTTTGGGGGTTTGTTGGGGACTGGGTACCACAATTGTAAGAACAGGTTTGGATCTGGGAATCTGAATTCATAGCCCACTCTCAGAAAATTCAGCAGGAATTCAAGAGCCTGGCACTTCTCCATAACCATCATTGTGAATATTTCACAGAATCTAGTCAAAATGTGATTTGCTTTTTAGTGAATATATTCTAAATTGTCTGCTTTCTGTTTAGTGAAGTTGCAACTTTTCAACAATACAATCAAGTTAGTGTGATAGCTGGATTTGACCAGGATTTTGAAAAAATTGCAAGAATTTCCTTGGCATTTTCCACAGGGTCTGTAGTAGGCCCAAAGTACAAACTCAGGATTCTTCAAATGAGGTTAACGTCAATTACAAATCCAGAAAGGTAAGTAGATGATTACTAACAATCTCCAAACTTGCAAATTAGATGGTTTTAAATGTTTCATGTGGATTACCGACCTGAGGCCAGAAGAATTACATTTAGACCACATAGTCTACTGTACGTATATTTTGGGGTCAAATTCTGCCCTGAAATCCATACATACAATTCCCATTGTAGTCACTGAGAATTTTGTATCTATGCTTGAAGACAGAATTTGGTTTATTGTCTCTAAAATGTGTAATCTGGGATCTCAATGTGTAATTTTATTCAGGCAAAATTTGCACTGATTAAAAGGAGATTTAAATAAGGGCCTTGGAAAAAAGTACAGGCCCTTTATGCAATTACAAGGATGTTGCCTAAGGCTCAATATTATACTGAAAATAAATTTGATGCAAATAAATACAAACGTTCAGCATACAGAGGCTGAGGAGTTTTCTTGTCTTTGGGACAGTCTGTGTGAAATTTCTTGAGCAATAGGCCATGGATCATCTATCTACTTGTGTTAAAAACAAGGTTTATTAACAACAGAGAGAAAATGGTAGTAAAATGAGAGGAATGAACTGCATATTTAGATTTCTCATAAATTCTGCTAGATCAGGCACTTTGGGCTTTGCTACAGAATAATAAAAGGAAAATTTAATCTGTTTCTAGTAAGGTCTCTTCTCTTCAACCTTCTCTTGCCAGAGACAGCCTGTGACACCTCTTCATTTCTGTGTCTCAGATCTCCTCACTCTCTGCTTTTCAAGTCCCAGCTCCATATCCAGTCCTTTGATATACCTGGTTTTCATGAACCTCTCACCCCAGCTGTCACCTAGGAGACAGCCACTTTCTCCTTAGAGAAGACTTTTTCCTAAAGGTGAAGTCAATGCAGATGGGGGTCAGTCTGCTGTTATCACTTTCTTTTATCATTAAGAGAGGAAAGAGACGTCTCCAGTGCAGAATGTCACAAAAAATCTGTTTTAAATATGCCTGTGATCCACAGCATAGGGAGGAAGCTACCCCACCTCACCTACCAGCCCATCTTTTTCTCCTAAGCATACTACAGACAACCTGTTCTATACAAATCCCTTAAGTCAGGGATCTCAAACTTGAATCACCAAGAGGGTCACATGAGAACTAATACATTGGCCCAAGGGCCGCATCACTGACACCCCCCTCACTGCTGCCCCTGGCCCCGTCCCTCACTCCACCCCTTCAATGAGGCCCTACCCCTTCCTACTCCTTCCCCTCCCCCATTCCAACCCCTTCCCCAAATCCCCGCACCTGCCCCACCTCTTCTCCACCTCCTCCCCTGACTGCGCGGCTCCCCGCTCCCTCCTCAAAAGCCCTAAGTGCCACGTAACAGCTATTTCGCAGCAGGAAGCGCCTGGAGGTAAGCAGATGAGCGGGGATGCGGTGCACTGGGGCGGGAAGGGAGCTTGGTGGGCCACAGGAAATAACACCACGGGCCGTGTGTTTGAGACCCCTGCCTTAAGTGCTATAAGAGGACATGTGAATGAAGAAAACGGGGTAGCTTGTTTTTATATCAATGGCTTCTCTTGTTTATTTATTCTCTTTATGCAGACCACAGCTGTGCAGATATGACCTTGTACTGCTGGAAAACACTGAAATAATCTTCAAACCTATTCCATGTCAAAACAGGCAAACTTGAGCCACGAAAGACTCAGCTGTATGCCATGTCATACTGACAACAGCACACATTTCACATATTGTGGGGAAATGACAGGGGGAAAAAAGGACTCATTATTCAAGTGTCTTCACATCTTGTCATCTATGGATGCCAAACTATAAGGCAATTCCCCATGCTCTCCAGGTGTCCTGTTGCCCATCCAGTGATTCTCAAATGCATTAATGGTGGTGGTATTAAAAAAAAAATGTTTTAGACTCTTAGTGTCTTCCATCCAAAGAGCTCAGAGTGCTTCCCAAACGTAAACTATTGAGGAACAGCAAGGCTATTGCAGGAGACTACCGTTCGCGGCTTATAAACTAGCCATCTTCATTTTGACTAGGAAACGACTGGTTATAAAACAATAATTTGAGATTATTTTTTTTTTAAAGATGTCTTTTGATAGTAAATAAAGCTTTGCCACAGGTCAATTGAGCATACTGGAGGTGTCATTTTCAGACTACTTTTGGCTTATTAACTTCTCACAGTAGGTATGGTTATTTCATGATGAAACTACCATTCTGAGTAGCCATCAGAATAGGACTTTCTTTCTACTGAAAGCAATGATTTGCTACATGTGCATAGGCATACCTAATAAAAGTTAAAGCTAATAACTGGCATTATATGTAGTGTGACAAAGCTCCAAGTCTGTACTTGTGGGTCCTGCGCTTCCTGGCAGATTTAGGGGCCTCAGAAACTCATCTAGGCCCCAGAGTGACCTCCCTTTCTCAGTATAATTGGCAAGAGTCACCACCTAGTGAGTTACCTTCATCACAGGCCAGTATGGAAGATGGAAAAGGGGGGAGCCCGGGCCCGCCCTCTACTCCGGACTCCAACCCAGGGACCCTAATAGTATCAGCTAAGATAGCTGACCTCTTAGGCACAAAACACAATACAATTCCCTGGGCTACTTCCCCACAGCAGTCCCCGCTTCTTCAAACTCCACTTCACCCTTACCTCAGGGCCTCCTTCCTTCAGTATATGTTGTCCAACACTCAGTCTCACCAACCGCATAACTTCCTTCCACAGCTCCTGACACCCACACCCACCTGACTAACTGGGAGGTTTTTATCTGGTTTCAGCCAGTCCCTGATTGGCTTCAGGTGATCCAATTAGGCTAGCTGTTTCTACTCCTTTCTAGAAGGTTCTTAATTGGTCCCAGGTGTCTTGATTGGTCTGGAGTAGCCTTTGTTTGGCTATCCAGGGAACAGGGACCTGTACATCCTGAGGCTGATATACCTGCCTTCCAGCACTCTCCTGTATCCTTCTGGTCTGACTCCGTCACAGTAGTAATAGTCACTTTCATTCTGATAGTAAAAACTTAGAAGTGAAACATTCCTTTTTACATAGAGCAAGTTTTCAAGATTGTGGTTTTGGTAGTTAAGACTTTATACCAGTTTGTTTACAGTAAAAATTTTTTTAAAACAGTGATACAAGGAACCTTAGAATCACAAGCTGAAACACCCTCATGCAGAACAACCACCTTACCATAAACACATATGGTGAGCAATGTTTAGAGAGAGATCAGAACTGAATTCTGTGGCTCATAACTTAGTCAAATCTCTGACCACGAGACCCTGTCAAATTTCAAACCCTAGCTGAAAACTGGAGAGACTCTTTGTACTGGAAGGGAATTGGGCTTGGACAGATCCAAGTGTAATGTTCGGGTACCAAGGAAAGAACGACACTCAGTCTCCTATAAGAGGCAGAAATGACAGTTTACTTAAGCATACGCAGGGGGGAAACTTACACTCCAGTCAGCGCAGGGAGCCCCAGGAACGCGCAGAGGGGTTGCAATGGGGATCCTCTGACAGCTCGGGACAGCTGATCAGGCGAGACTCACTCTGGCATCGGAGTCCCTCACAGAGGTTTTTATCCCTTCTCTACGGCCGACCGGGGTTACATATGGCCAGGCAGTAAGTATGTAAATTATTATAGATTATCCTGTTTACAAACTAATATATGCCTAATTAGCTCTCCTGGGCTTACAGCTGTTACAGCTGTTCCTTACCAGGATGTTGCTTTGCTGACCCCATACTCATCACATCTTTGCACTGCCCTTGACCACTTACTTTGTCAGTCTGCCATTACTTGCTCCAGCTCCTCGCCATTCTTCCGCAGGACCCTTTCCCCTACACTCTTCAAAACAACAGATGAGAAATTTTATATTAGCAAGTCTACCTGTTTTTCACTTGCCTCATTCTCATAAAATTTTAATAAATTTAAGTTTTACTAAAGCTTTGCATAAAAATTCAGCCTGAGACCAATACCTAGCTGTAGTGAGGAATGCTCTTAGTGCTCTGGTACCTCCTACTAGCCCATCTGGAGATTAGCTTGCCACATGTTCCGACACCCCTTCCTGTAACTGCTCAGCCATCATCCTATTCACTTACTCCATAGCCTCCCCCTTGCTCCCAGAGTTGCAGAACTTTCCTCTTAGAGGCTTAGCTCTCCAGCTGAGTCACATTGAAATTCCTCCTCTTCCACAGTATTATCAAAGTCTCCTTCCAAACTGTCCCTGGCACTCTCCAGATAGGTTGCCACTAGCATACCCTTTCGGCAGTAACTTGTGGGGGAACTCAGGCCCACACTCTACACTAGGTTCTGGTCAAGGGACCCTCAGCCTAGCAGCTCAGGTCTTTAGTTTCCCAACCCTTACTGCTCCTTCCCTAAATGGCTTCTTACAGTGCCTATCATAGACTCCTACTCTTCCCCCTTGTATCAGGGACTGTGACTGCAGGCCCTTCTCTTTCTGTTGCCAGCTCTCTGGCTTTATAGAAGCCCCACTTGCTTCTGCCCAGGTGAGCTTCATTCCCAGCTAAGCCTCCTTTGTACATCTACATAGGAAAGAAACCCATATGTGGGCCAGCTGACTCAAGCTTGCGGCGCTCAGACTGCTGCGTAGACCTCTAGGCTCAGGCTGGAGCCTGGGTTCTAGGATCCTGTGCAGTGGGAGCCCCAAAGTCTTCACAGCAATGAATCAAAACCAACAGCCCAAGCCAGCTGGCATAGGCCAGTCACAGGTTTTTCTTTCCTGTGTAGACATATCCATTGGATCCCATTTTTCCCTCCAGGTGCAGCCTATGGCTAATTGGCCTCTCTTGCCTGCAATAACCCTGCCAGGGCTCACGTAGGATGAACACCCTATGACGGTGTACCCCATAAGGCTTTATGGGGGGGTGCCTATAAATATATGTATTACATTACTGGAATATGGTTTTGCTACATATGCCATGTAACATATTTATGTAAAGGTAAAGATCTGCTGGATCTGTTCATCCTATTTGTATGTATGTGTCTGTTTTGTATTCAAAGTTATGAATACTGGCTATGTGCTTGGTTAGTTGCAAATAGACTTTGGAAAGTAGCTGAGCAGCTCTCTGAGGAAAGACTACTCTCAGTTAATCCCAGTCAAGAAACAATCAAGCTAACAATGAACTTTGTAGACGCCCGTCCACAACCGAGCTTCCCCAGGAATGTGGCCTGGCTGGTAACAAATGGAGTCTGGCTCAAACATGTGAGAGGACCATGTGCTCTGAAACTCCATTTTACAACTGGACTCTGCATAGGAAGGAGGAGGGGGTCTCCACCCACAGGAGGATGTCTATATAAACCCTGGGGAGACTCCTCCATCTGGTCTTCAGCAGGCTCAAAGAACAGCCTCTCCACTCCCTAAGGAGATCTGAAGGAAGCTGGAACAGAGAACAGTGACTGCAGGGAGCGTGTGCGTGATACCTGGACCCAGACTAACAGGGAGATTAGTCTGAAAGAAGAAATTCATTGAAAAAGCTGAGGATGAGGCTTTTTACTGTATTAGTGTTAGATCTGCGTTTTCTATTTCATTTTATTTGGTAATTCACTTTATTCTGTCTGTTACTACTTGGAACCACTTAAACCCTACTTCCTGTCTTTATTAAAATCACTTTTTACTTATTAGTTAACCTGGAATACGTGTTGGTACCTGGTGGGGCAAACAGCTGTGCATATCTCTCTATCATTGTTATAGAGGGCAAACAATCTATGAGTTTGCCCTGTATAAGCTTTATACAGGGTAAAACAAATTTATTCAGGGTTTAACCCCATTGGGAGTTGAGCATCTGAGTGCCAGAAGCAAGAATACTTCCTGCCCGTTTCCAGGCAAGCCCATAGCTGTTGGGGGACGTGGCTCAGACCTGGCAGGGTACTGAGGCCCCAAGCTGTTTGGGCAGGAAAACAGAGGCAGGAGTAGCCTTGGCACATTGGGTGGCAGCTCCTAAGGGGGTTTCTGTGATCCCAACCTGTCACACACCCCATCACGGAAAATTTCAGCCACTGTTTAATAATTATAAGCAATCGATAATAGGGGATTATAATGGAAAGTGCTAGACAACCTTGATATAGAGGTCACTACCAATATTTCCTATAATATAGGGACTCACACACGCATCTATCTATCTTTTATAGAATGGTTTTATTGGCATTTGCGTGGGAACGCTGCATGACTCATGTCAATAAAACCTTCATACAGCACCAAATCATCATATACTTTGTTCAAGACACCTAGTATACAGTAAAAATATTTTAAATACTTTCTGGGAATTATTTTTTATATATTGCTGCCTGGAAAGCCAGGCTTCCTTAGCAGCATGAATCCAATTCTAAAGGCTTCTATGGGAGAGAAAAATCATCACTGATACAGTTGTAGACATCTAAAATGACATAAAATAGTTTTCCATATATCAAAATGTAATTTTAATGGCCAGTATTCCAGGATCTTTTAGGGAGAGTTGCTAGTGTGTGCACCACTGGGAAACTGAGACTAAAGCTTTCTCTACTAGCCCCCAAAAAGATGTTCAGCCTTAAACCTATAGTAAGTACATGACTGAATATTGTTTATCCCAGAGCAAAAATTCCACATACTGTATGTCAGGGGAAAAAAGGAAACTTTTCTCTGGCAGCTGGTGGGGTAGCAGTGTTGGGGGGTACACTGGCAAAAGAGGCACATGCTTACAACAAATGATTATGGTCAACATAAAATGAGAATAAGAATCTTTCCTTTCTCTTACCCTTTGTATGTCTGGCCTATTTAGGTTCAACACACTCTGGAGCAGTGACTGTCTCCTACTCTGTCTGTGCTGAAGCCTCATCTCAGTTGGCGCTCTCTGGTGTCTACCAGAATACAAATAATAATACAAAAAGCACTTAGAACTCATCTTTGCCACCGACTTCAATTTGAATTGTGGGTGCTCAGTACTTTTTTATACTATTATTTGTACTATGGTGGCCCCTAGCAACATCCAACTGAGATGAGGACCCAGCGTAAATAGAGTAGGAGACAGTCTCTGTACTCAACACAATTAACCGTAACAAGAGGGAAGGAATGAAAGCCAAAACAGGGAAAGAACAAGCTAAAGACCATTTAGATGAATTAGATGTATTCAAATTGGGAGGGCCTGATTAAATTCATGGTACTTAAAACACTAGCCGAAGAAATCTTGGAACCATTAGCAATTACCTTTGAGAGCTCGTGGTGGATGGGTGAGGGCCCAGAAAATTGGAGAAGGGTAAACATACCTCTCTTTAAACCGGGGAACAAAGAGGGTCCAGAGAATTATAGGTCAATTAGCCTAACTTCGATACCTGGAAAGATACTGGAACTAAAAATTAAACAATTTGTCAGCACCTGGAAAATAGCAGGGTTCTAGGGAATAGCCAGCATGGATCCATCAAGAACAAAGCAACCTAAATTCCTTCTCTGACAGGGTCCCTGGACTAAGGGATTGCAGAGAAGCAGTAGATGGGAGAGATCTTCATTTGCTTTTGACACAGGCCCACACGGGGCAATGGGGCTGAGATGAACGTATTAAAAGGCGGGTGGGTTGAAAGGCTGAGCCCATGGAGCAGTTACCAGGAGTTTATTGTTAAACCGGGGGGCACAGGGGTCAGCCCCGGGCGGGTGCTCACCTTGGGCACGGAGGGGAAAACGCGCGCGTGAGGCGGACAGCGAGCGGGGAGGGCAGGCCCGGGATGCAGTGACCGCGCCAGGCGGCAGCCAGTGGAGCCCAGGGCGGAGCAGGACCCTCCCAAGGAAGAATCCCGCGCGAGCCACCCCGGGGGCGCCAGGGACACGCACTCCCGGAGCCCCGCCCAACCCCCGCCGCTACCCGGGGCGGGGCCTCAGGCCGCGCGGGCGGGGCCAGTCGCTCTCACGCGGGCGGGGGGCGCCTCTTTGTAGGAGCAGCCGGCCAGTGTCACGTGGCTCTGTCGGGCGAGCCGCCGCGCGGTCACGTGATCGCCCGGCCGCCCGCCCCGCGGATCGCCGGTTCCCTGCGCTCTTGGCTCCGCGGCGGGATGCGGCCGCTCTGCGGGTTCCTGGTGCTGCTCGGGGCCGCCTCCTGCGGCCTCTACCTGCTGTCGGCGCGGCTGCGCCCGGGGGGCCCGCTCGGGGCAGGCAGGTGGGTGACAGAGGGGGCCAGTCCCCTGGTCCGGCGCGGCTCTGGTCCTGTCCTCTCTGGCCCGGGATAGCGGCTCCTCCCTGCTGCGGGAGCCGCCCCCATCCGACCCCGGTGCCTGACGGCGCAGCTCTCGCTGTGAGCACGTGACCCCGGATCACCCGAGCTGGGGCGAGCTCCCCAGGCCCGTGGTGCTGCCGGCGCCCGGTGCCCATGGCGGGGAGCACAGGGTCGGGCGTGCAGGCGGGGTGCTGGGGTCCGGGAGCAGATGGGCCAGGTGAGACCAACAGGCCGGGCCCTCTAGGACTTTACTGCACCTGCATCGTCCTAGCATCCTGGAGCCGCTTTCGAGAAAACCCTCCGACCCTCGCTTCGTCCCCCTGCACCCGGCCCCGCCGACGGAAAGTGCAGGATGGCGGCGCAGTGAGAAATGTGCTTTGCTGAGGGAATGATGCGATGTCTGGGGGTGTCCTGGAGAAAAGCCCGGAGGAGAATGACTGTTGTGATCTAATGCATTATGCATGTGCACATTTTGCAATGGAAAATGGCAACTCTCAGGTGCATGCACTATTTCCCCATGTGAAAAGATTTTCGGTGATTCCAGAGTCAGGAGGGTTTTCTCTCTCTGATTTTGACTGAGAGTAATGCTCAGGATGAACAGGTGAAACATTGGATTTTTGTTGGCCTGCAAATATAGGGTGGCAACCTAAAAATATATCCCCATCATGTGGTGTTGCATGTTTTGAGCTATGTTTAGCCATGGCAAGTCAGTGTGAAATCAGATCTTTGAGAAGCTTTGAAACTAACGCCATTAGTGCTGGTCATCTTCCACTTGACATACTGTATCCTCCTAGGATCCTTCATCTATCCCAACTGCTAGGATTTGGAAGATCATTTGTGTTTTACTCCTTTGATTTTATATTGCAGCAAGAAAGGTCCTTCTCCAAAGCTGTAGGTGTCCTTGATACTTCTTTAAAACAAAGATTGTAAAAAGGCAAGTGCTCTACAAATTCCATTATGCACCAGCAATAGCTGACTGATGGTTTGTCTGTACTACGGAGATTCTGCCGGCCTAGCTAGGTTGCTGAAACTATATCGGCATAACCCCATAGCACAGATGCAGCCCACACCTGCAGAAGAGGTTTTTCTGTTGGCTTAAGACTGCCACATTCCTGATGATGATCGTATTCTTCCATTAACTCACATGTGTTTGCAGTGGGGGCTAGGTTGGTATAAGTGTGGCAATCAAGGGTTTGCTTTTTTCCCCCCACACCTGTTGGCCACTTAGCTATGTTGACCTGCTAAGTGTAGCCCTTACAGCAGCACTGCTACTGAAATAGCAGCCCTCAGGTAGTGTCCCACTTCCCAAAGACTCCTGTAAAAGGAGGGGCTGTGTAATGTGCTCTGAAAGGCAACACATTTGGGTCATATGATACCTAGGCAGAATGAATTCTGAAGTGGAAGATACCCCACTCATGGCTTTTCGGAACCAAAGGGCCTTCTGCTTCTCTGCATTGCGGGAGTATAATCCTGGGAGAGTAACTGCACAAGTAGGCAGGTCCAAGGCCACGTAACTCTCAGTCAAACTACTTTTTTTACAGCAAGCACATAAAAGCCGAAACATGTGCTGTCCATCTCTAGTTGGGATTCCTTTGGATTTTTAGCTCTACCACCCAGAAAACAAGTCAAAGCAAGCAAGAGCCCGCCTTACCCCCAGATACCAGTGGTCATTGCAGCACTTAACTGTGGGTTCTAACATACCATTTGCTGTGTGTTACCTGAGTTTGTTCTACAGGCCCCTGTGCTCTTTGAGGCAGAACTAGGGTGACCAGACAGCAAATGTGAAAAATCGGGATGGATGGGGGGTGAGGAGGATAGTAGGAGCTTATATAAGAAAAAGTCCCCAAAATCGGGACTGTCCCTATAAAATCAGGACATCTGGTTACTGTTGACAGAACCTCAGCTGGTGCAAATTGTCATAGCTCCACTGAGGTCAATGGAGCAAGGACAATTCATACCAGGTGAGTCTCTGGCCCTGCTGAAGACCTGCTCATGCCTTGCTGCCTTGGGTGAAACCAGATGACAACTGACCAGTGACTCTTTCTAGCTTAATGTTATTTTGCCAATATGGTGCGAAGTGGTCTCTGACTGTCAAAGGTAGAACGCTGTTGTGTAACATGACAAGTGAAAATCACGTGCATGCACACAGTGAAAACTCCTTTAATGGTGAGATATTTATAAATGAACTCCCCTGTGGAACTGGAATGCCAGTGCGTGGCCCCTCGCACAGACTGACATCTTCCACACTGTTACCTGGCTCTGTAGAAAGGATGTGGTATTCTTTAATGAACTGTGGAGGCCAGCAGAAAGCTGGACTTTCTTTTAATTTTTCAGAGAGAAGAGAGTTAACAGATGCTTAGAGGTAAGACAAAGGCAGGAGGTTTGAATGGATCCCTTTGATTTTTCTCTCTCTGAGTGAATTAACACATTGGCTCTGAGATGGGATTCAGGCCATGTTATCTAAGAATGGGTCTGTTAAGCTCATTTTATCTTTCTCTTTAACACTTTCCCCAAGCTTGAACAAATCCTGATAATCGTGCAGATTTTATATGGTTGACAATTGTTTCCTGTATGCACTTTGATGACAGTGCATCTGCTGTCACTGTCTCTAACTGCATTGCATTTTATGGGTGTTTCAGACAACAATGGACAAGTGTCCCCTGCTGATTTTCCCCAGTCAGGTCGGATGCTAGTCCAAGGAGTAGACTGTGGAACACAGTGATACCAACAGCCCTTGGACTGGAATGATTGTGGCTGTCTTAACATCCAACCAGGGACAATTCAGTGTTTAAACTCTTCAGAAATCGCTCTGCAGCCACAGAAGCAGGCAGTTCTGTTGGAATCTGCTTGGTGTGTTGGAGTTTTGTTGCTTACAGAGTAACAGCTGTTTCCTATTCGTTCATTCATCAGCATAAATCATCTGAGTGAGACTTGGTGGGTACAGTAATGGAAGCAAAGAAACTTCTGCACACCCACAGCATGAGATTTCAAGATATGTTATGAAGCAGTTTGTCCAATTCAGTGTGAGATTTCTACCTCGTGAGCTTTCTCCATTAGTTTCCAGAGGAGAGATGTAAACCATGATGACCTGTGAGGTGGAAACCAACAAGGAAGATGCTCACAGCACTTAACCAGTAGTGGAAGGTAAAAGATCCTCATACAGACCTATTCAACCAGCAGAATGGTGTGAACATTATTCTTCCTCAAGGAATGACCAGGTCCAATTAATCTCTGAGGAAGGGCCATCAAAGTGCCTAGTCCAAACCTAAACTTGCAGGAGGCATCAGTCAGTGCCTGCCGTGGATAAATCTCCAGTTGTCACACCTCCGTACGTAGCCTAAACACCAGATCCAGAGTATATGAGTCAGGCCAGCAGCAACCTGGGATAGTCAGTGCCATGGTGGCCAAGAGATCCTGGCAGTGGTGCCTCCAACACCTTCTCTGTGAGGAATGTTGGCTGCCTGCACACAGCTTGGTGATCTGTGTGCTGGCTCCAGTCCCAAATAGCGATGCCCTGGATGCTGTTGTCAATTCTGCTTCAGGGTAGAAGATGAATGCTCCAGGCTGGATGCAAACAGTACTTGCTGAAGACCAGATGGGGAAAACTCTCTTTCTGACAGTTTCAGTTTCTTCTGCGCAGGCTGGCTGGGTCCACCCAAAGGTTGGTGATGGGAATGTTTGTCAAGACAAGTGGATGCACTGTGTAGATCAAGCAGGGCTTGCTCTGCAATATAGCATTGCTGTTCACATGAAAGCCTGCTGGTGGATTTCCTAGGAACTCTGATGTTCAAATGAGAATGGCCTTGAGTCACTAGCAGTGTTCCCTCTCATTTTTTATATCCATGCGCGGAATTAATTTTGTTATGTGCACCAATATGGAGGTGATATGTGGCGGGGGTGGGGCCAAAGGGTTCGGAGAGTGGGAGGGGGCTCAGGGCTGGGGCAGAGGGTTGGGCATGGGATACAGGGAGGTGAGGGCTCTGGCTGGGGGTTCAGGCTCTAGGATGTGGCTGGTGATGAGGGGTTTGGGGTGCAGGAGGGGGATTAGGGTAGGGACAGAGAGTTGAGGTGCGGGGGTGAGGGCTCCAGCTGGGAGCATGGGCTCTGGGGTGGGGCCAGGGATGAGGGGTTTGGAGTGCAGGCTGCCCTGGGAAGAGAGGACTCCCCTCCCAGCCTTCTCTTACCACAGCAGACCTGGCGTTGGGGCTGGGGGAGAGGCACCTCTCCTTGCCAGCAGCCCTGCATGCCCCAACTTGCTCCCTTCTCTGCCCATCCCTTACCTCTCATCTCTTCAGGCCCTGGTGACTACACCTGCATGGATCTTTATAGCCTGCTGCGTGGCCACGCAGCTTAGAGGGAACTTCAGTCACTAGATAGTTTGCCACAGACTTCCTCTGACCTGAAGTAACTTAACCTGCCTCAGCTTCCCCATTTGTAAAATGAGAGGAAGATATTCGAACTTGGCTGTCTGGTAACGTGTGCAGAATGTCTGAGGCGCGCTTGGAGTGTCAAGGGTTTATCATTTTAGCTGAGTTTCCCTCTTCCTTCTCAGGTCACTCAAGTTCCCATCAGACCTGGAGGAGCTGCGAGAGCTTGCAGAGTTTTTACAGTATTATAAGCAAGAGCACCAGAGCTATGTGCTGCTGCTGTTCTGCGCTGCCTACCTCTACAAGCAGTCCTTCGCCATCCCCGGCTCCAGCTTTCTGGTACGCACCCGCTCAGCTCTCTAGCACTCTGTTCCCGCTCCCTAACCAGACTCTCCAAAGCTGGGATTTGCCATAGAGTCTTAGCCCACTCACTGGGCTCTCTTGTTTATTGGGGTCACTATTTAAACCCCACTGTCCTGGCCTGTCATCTTGCTTCCAGGTGAGCAGGACTCCTCTCTAGGAGTTTGAGGAATGCATTGCACACCGCTTGCCTGGGGACTAGACCTACTAGCCAGAGGTAGATACAAAACACTAGGGGCGAGCCATCATGGTTTAGCGACAATGCTATGGGGAAAAGCTTATCCCTGCTCCTTTTTATTTCCCTGGTTATACCTGCAAGGGTCAAAGCCTCAGACTGGAAGCTCATGCTCAGTTTAATGACCTCTAAGTCCTATTCAGGGTGACTGTTTTCAGGCTGCCATGTGACTGACATTCTCTGTTTATCAATGTGACCTTACCTTTGGCCGTATTAAAACTTGTAGTTTCTGATCATGCCCAACTTACCAACTGATCCTGTTGGCTCTGTATGACACTTTCAAGCCCTGAAATTAAGGGACCGAGGGAGGAACCGAGTGAGTCTCCTCCGTAAGGACTGAGACTGCAGTGGTCAGTTCAGACACTGCTCTCCTGCACTGATGCAGCTTCTAGAATGAGCCATGGGCTTTAACTCTTGGTGTTATGGTGGCACTTGGAGGCCACAACTGAGCTAGGTGCGTCCCTGTCCCAGCTGTGTTTGGCATCTTATGCAAAGGTGACAGAGCTCCTCTCTTTGGAACAATTGATGCTGTCCCCAAACTCTCTGCCTTGTCTGGATGGGAGATCCTCTCTGGAGCTTTCCGTATTAAAGTCCATGACCGGCAGCGAAGCTATGTCCCTGTCGGAGCAAAGGGGATGGCCGGGTCCCCATCAAGCCACCTGTGTGGCCAGAGGAGCGTTGGACTGGCTGTGATTGTGTATGCATTGCTGAACGCTTTTGTCCAGTCTCTTATTCATACAGTCTCACTCCCTGCTTTTGTTCTACCAGAACATCCTCGCTGGGGCTCTGTTTGGACCATGGATGGGGCTCTTGCTGTGCTCTGCTTTGACTTCTGTGGGTGCCACCTGCTGTTATCTGCTCTCCGGGGCCTTTGGGAAACAGTTCGTAGTCTACTGGTTTCCTGATAAAGTGGCCATGCTGCAAAGAAAGGTAAAGAGATCCCTGGTGCTAGCCCCTCTGCTCAGGGCATTAGGACAAACCACTGGTGGTGGGCTGACTGGAGCAGAGCTGAGCTTTTATCCTACAGCCCCTTCTTAGCTCAGGGCCTGCATTTGTGGTTCCTTAGTCCCTTGTGTTCTACCACCATGGCAGTTATTGTCCTTCTGGCTTTGGAATGAGTCCAGTGGACCCAAAACGTAAGCAGCATGGGCTTTTCAGAGGGAGAACTAACCTCATTAGTTATCCCTTGGAGAATGGAGTAGGTACTCCTGCTCTGAGACCGGGCTGATGCTAGAACTACCATGCCCACGGTTTGCTTTGAAAAGGAATCGGAAGAGTGGCGCCAGGGGGTTCCATGTTTGTATGTCAGTCTCTCTCGGCTCCTTTCAAAAGTAAAAACGTACCCTGGGCTCTGCTTTCTCATGCATCGTCACCAGCAGGCCAAACTGGGCTTTCAGAGATACCTTAGCAACCTCTTTGAAGGCAGGTGTAACTAGCTGGAACTTGGTAAGTAACTTTGCCCAGGAAGATACTAGCTTGTTCTGCTGTAACCCTGCTTGACCAGTACAGCTGACAAGAATAAAATGCAGGGCACTTAGGAAGGGTGGGATACTCTGAGCTCTCCAGCAATAATGGCTGAATTCTGCAAACAGAAACTTGGTGTAGATTCAGTTCCTGTATTCACATTTAAAAATAAGTTCTGGCCCAGGGACCACCTGACTTGGTGCCCCGCCTGTCCGTGCCTGCTGTCCAGCCCACCTGCTGTCCAGCCCACCTGCCGTCCTCCACTAGCACTGTCCGGGAGTATCTGCGGAGGCTGCTTTCGTTTTGCAGTTTAAATTGATGACCTAAGGCATTACAGAGGCTGGAAGCTGCTTTAAGCCAACCCTCTTAGCCTTGTGTCTGTTAAACAGAGCAAAGGCTGTAGGTTGGCTGATGGGGTGAGAGACTGATGCCACCTTGAACTGTGCCCCGAGGGATCTGCACAGGAACGGCAGTGCCTCCTTAGCCTGCAGCACCAAGAGTCAGTGGAGCATGGGGTGGTGCCGGGCCGAGCTGAGAAGTGTGTATTGTGGTAAGGGGGTTGATCGGCTCCATAGGGCAGTAGGTGCCTGGTGCAAGAGGGAGGGGTTTGCTGTGTCCTTTTTTGTCCTTTTTAACCCCTTCAAAGTCCTGCCACTAAGTGCAAAGCCTGCCGTAGGCTGTATTGTGCTGTTAGAATTGATCCGTGCCCAGGTACAGCACTGGGAACACTCCAAACAGTCGTGTTACTAAGGGCCCAAGCCTGAAACCACTGCTGGCAGGTGAAGCGTTTCCTAGCGGGAGTGGAGTCAGTCAGGCAAGTGTTGGCAGGAGTAAGCCCCAAGGCTGTGGAGAATGTCTGGCCGAGCACATCCTAATGCTTTCTCCCAGTGCTGCTGCCTGGACCCAGCAAAAAGTGCACTTATGCTGTTAAGGAGATGCTCAAGGGACAGAGCTAAGGTTGCATGTTCTCCCATCCCTTCCACACTGTGACTCGGCTGCCTTTTTAATTTTAAGGACTACCCATTATAGTGACCTTGGGAGCCAGTTTTCACCAGTGGAACGGCGCTTGCTGGCAAGCAGAGTAAGATGTAGGGAATGCAGCTGCCCTTTGTGTGTGTTTAGATCATGTCTGTCCGTCAGTGATCGCCCCCTTTCCCACTGGTCTTTCGTGCCCCAGGTTAGTGCGTACTTTCACTGGGTGCAGCTGCAGCACAGATGAACCTGATCCTGGTGCAAGTGGGTGCCATGGTACTAAACTACACTGGTTGGCTTTAATTTTGGGCTGATGTTACATTGTGGCTTATTGAAATGAAGCCCTGACCCTCTGCTCATATCAGACTGGGTGTCTTGGCTCTGCAGTAGTTGGCTAGTAACAGGCAGTGGCTGTGCTGACCTGGTTTCTCTTGTCCAATGGCAGGTGGAAGAGAACAGGAGCTGCTTATTTTTCTTCTTGTTGTTTCTGAGACTTTTCCCCATGACCCCAAACTGGTTCCTGAACCTGGCGTCTCCGATCCTGAACATCCCTGTTTCTCAGTTCTTCTTCTCCATCCTGATCGGTAAGGAGCTGGGGCTGGAGGCGAGCAGGCTCTGTGTTCAGGAGGGGATCAAACCCACCCACTCTTTGCTGTTCTTAGAACCCAGCAGACCTGAGAACGGACCATGCTACACCTGAGGAATTCCAGTGTTACCGGTCCCTCGGCACCGGTCACTCGGCTGTGTTAGTTTCATGATTTGCTACTGTCCGTGCCCTTCCGCTGTTCCCTCTTCCCAGGGGGAAATGCCTGTTGCTGTAGAGAACTCGGCTGTCGTCAGGTGTCCCGATGCCCATTGGTTTTTATTGAGTGCTGGGAGACGGCATCCTGGCTCCACTGTCCAACCCGAGTGTTTTCTAATCTCCCCTGTTCACACAATCCCACACAATAGCCTTGCAGAAGCTCCCCCCTAGCTCCAGCCCCATGTGCACTGTCCTCTCTCCAGGCACTGTAAAGCATATGTGATGCAGACTGCCCACTGCACTGCTGCAGCCAGGTTGGTTGCTTGGCTGTGTCAAGGGCTGGGAGCAGAGCATTCTCAGTGATGGGACCCCAGCTGTGTTAGATGAGGCTGAGCACAGTGTGTCCCCAGGATGGAGGGGCAGAGAGGGGGCAGCGCTTATGTCCCCATCTCCGGCTTCACAATGGTTAGTCCCCCTTAGTGCTAGCAAAGGAAAATGACCCTTCCAGGGGCACTGAGCTGTATTCCCCCAGGTGCAGCTCTCAGCTTTGTCAGCACACCCGGCTGTCGAGAGATGGGACTTTGACCAGTGTGTTACAGTGTACCCTGAGCAGTACAGATCTGTGGGGGTCTAGCCGGAGCCGTCCTGAAGACACACCAGGGCACTAGGGATGGTTGTCTAGTAACAAACTTCTCCCTCTGCTTTTCCAGGTCTGATTCCCTATAACTTCATCTGTGTGCAGACGGGTGCCATCCTCTCACATATCACCTCCCTGGATGCCATATTCTCCTGGGGCACGTTGCTTAAGCTACTAGCCATTGCCATGGTGGCGTTGATACCAGGGACCCTGATTAAGAAATTCAGCCGGACGCACCTGAAATTGGATGAAAGGGACCAGAGCATTTGCCTGCTCAACGGCAGAAAGAGCACATGATGGACTGGGTGCCGCAGCTGCTCAAATGTCTGACTGTGTCTTTATGGGCATAGCACAGTCCTCAGCAACCAGATGGTGTTTTAACTTGCTGCCTGCACTGCCCCTTCTCTGCACAGGCCAGGGCAGAGGACAACTGCAGTTCTTAAATCTTTTTAAGTCTAGGAGACGTGATGATCTCATTTTAAATGGTGCTTGTATAAATGTGAATGTCTTGGTCACCGGGGAGCTGCCAGTGGGCTTTGGAAAAATCTATGGGGCCGTTTTCTGACCCTGGTGAAATGCTGCCACATCTAGTACCATGCTGGAGCTCCTGGCCTCCATGGAGGTTTGCCAAGTGTGTCCAGTGCCCTGGGGCTCTCTAAAGTGCTGGCAGGCGCTGTTAGGTGACTGCCATTTAAGATGGCAGTGGTGATGGTAGAGCGTTGTGAGAACTGGGCTGGCTGTGATAAAGAACCACCCGTGTGCTCAGCTGCATAGCAAAAGCAGCACTGCTTGCCCTGGCACACGGAGTTCAGGTCTGTTCAGAAAAGGCCTTGAGCAAGGCTACAGTGTGTCGCTGCCTCCTTCCTCCCCAGTCTCTGTGTGCTGTGCAGTGGGGCTTTCACTAAAGTTGAGCTAATGCTACAGGCTTGAGGGTTAACAGGCCCCCTGCCAGGGTGATTGTGTCTGGGAGTTTATTGGAGGATCAGGCCAGACTTTCCCTTGCTTGGTTCACACAGTTCGCAAGGATTGTGCTTCCTGTCGTGCTGGATTCAGGAGAGCATCCACAGCTCCTTTCCTTCTGGCACAGGGTACCTCTAGGCACACCTCAGGCCCCCTGTCCCCCCCAACCCAGATCCTTTCCTGTGGTTGCTTATTGCTATACCACTCACTTCAGTGGCTGCATGTTTCCCACCTTAGAATTGCCCTACACCCTGGTTGCTGTATTCTTCAATGTCATTCTTTTAGTGCTACCTAAGGAATTGGAATAGCTGCACTTCCTGTCCCACGGCAGCCCATTGCATCTTCATCGCCTGTAGTCTGCCTCCAGCAGGGGCCAATAAATTCCCAGTATTTCAGCAGAAGATACAAAACCTCCTGCTACTTCCGTAATGCCCCTGGCCACGTGTGCAATCTGTGCACAGAAAGAGACTGCCTGCCTGAGAAAATGGATACACAGCTCCAAAAGTAGCTTCACTTGGTTATCCAGCCTGGCTGGCCCACAGCCAGTGCTCCTGGGTTTATTGTGTATAGTTTCTAAATGCAGGAAACCAGCACAAAACCTGGTTGCTTCATAGCCAAGCCCTGTGCTATTTACCTGCCTGTTTCTGAACAGAGGAAACCCCAGCAGTGGTATCTCCAGGGAACTGGTCTCACATCACTTGGGCCATCCATGGGTTTGGGGAAATAGCAAATCTTTCTGTCCATATTTAGCTATTCAGGAGCTGTATCCTGCTGACAAGGTTTCATGCTGAGGAATGGACTTCTCTGCAAAGAGGTTGTGTCTGTGCTTGTGGCAGATTCCAGCTGGGGCATGTTGTGAATCAGGTGCTCCTGAGGCAAGAAGGTTGAAGGAAACACAGCCCAGAAATGCCTGGCAGCTGGAGCTCACCTGGGTGGTGATTTGTGTCCTTGCCTGGTCTCACCAAGTGCCTCACCCACCCAGGTGTCTGTGTTTACATGTAAATTACTGTGTCTCAAATAAATGGTGGTGAAACTTTACAGAATGAGTTTGTTAAATGAAGGGAATTTTGTGCTTGCAAAGGTAGCTGGCAGCAAGCAGCCCCTATGTTTCCCCTCAGAACTAAGGGATCCCTCCCACTCCTGGGGAGGGAAGCCCTGTGTCCAAGCCCATTCCAGGAAACCTCAGGCAAGAGGTTTAGCAAAGCGGCTGTCTGTAAGGCACTGGCCTGAGAACAAGTTTGTGTTACCCGTGAGCCAGAAGTTGCTGCTAACCACTCTTCACTGCCATTGGCCAAAACTTGCTGGTAATGGCAACTGGCAATGAGAGGAAATCAGTAGTCAGGGAAACATCTAGAGCATAAAGTTCACTTGTTTGTGGCTTTTGCTTGGCATTCCTGCTCCACTCTGATGCCCTGCAGTGGCATATTGGTATCCCCTGGCACGGAATGTGCTACCATCATACCTTGCAGTGTCTTTCCCAGTTTTAAATGTTTTCTGGAAGAACTAAGCATGCTGAAATTCCCTTGAAGCTAGAGCTTGTTGGATTCTGAGTTCACTGCCATGGGGATGGTCTCTCAAAGTCTGGGAGCTGTGGTGAGTGCAGCACTCTTTGTAAAGCCAGGGCCTCCAGTATAAACAACAGGCCCCAAACATCTAGGGCCAGACCCACCAAGGCATTTAGGCACCTGCCACTTTAGGTGCCAAACTCCAAAATCTACTTGGGTCTGGTCTACACTACACAATTAAGGTCACTGAAGGCATCTTAAGTCAACCTAGCTGTGGAAGTGTTTATGCTTAAATTTCGCTCTTGCTGGTGAAACTGCTCCACTACACTAATTTAACAATTCCATATCCCTGGGTGGCATAGAATCAAGGTCGCTGTAGGTAGGTCAACAGAGGGCCACTGTTGACACGGTGTTACTTACTTTGTCTGTTACTGGCCTCCAGGTGCTACCCCACAATGCCCCATGTTAATAGGTCTGGTCACCACTGTGTATTGTGCTGTCCAAGAGCCATATGGACAGGTAGCTGCCCCCTCTCCTTTAAAGCCTCACAATTTCTTTAAATTCCTTTTCCTGGTTGCCTGTCTTGGCAAGCATGCCTAGCAGTTCTCCACTGTTGTGTGCAAGTGCTCAGCTGACCATGTCAGCTACCTGTTCCAGGCATGCTCCTGGTGGAGCACACAGGAGGTGTTGGATCTCCTGGAGCTGTGGGGAGAAGAGGCTGTGAAGGCACAGCTGCAATCCAGCCATAGAAATGTTGACCTCTGAGCAGGTGGCTCAGGGCATGCAGGAGAAGGGCTATAAGAGGGATCAGCAGCAGTGCTGTGTGAAAACCAAGGAGCTGCAGCAGAGTTACCAGAAGACTAAGGAGGCTCCACGGGGGGCTGAGTTGTAAACCTGCCACTTTTACAAAGAGCTGCATGCCAACCTCAGAGAAGGACCCCCCACCACCACCACCAAGAGCCTTATGGCTAACTTTGGAGGAGCCACAGGCCCTCACCGTGAACAGTGGGGAGGAGGGGGTGGACAAGGAAGAGGCCACAGAGTATGGGGGACAGGTGACTGGGGGATCCAGCTATGCAGTGAGCCAGGACCTGTGTGACTCCAGCGCAGTGCAGTCAGTCCCAATGGGTGAGCCTGATGCAGGGGAAGGAACCTCTGGTAAAGGTGCAGTTTGCTTCAAAATTAAAAGGGTAGAGCCCCCAAAGTAGCAGGAGACGTCTGTTGAATTAGTCTTTTTCACTTGTGCTAGAAGAGGTAGGGGAACAACCAAGAGAGGTAGAGTTGCTAGCTGCTTGTCATTCCCCTCTGGAGTTATGCAGAGGGGGCCATGTGGAGCAGTGTGTTTACATGCACTGGGATGTCTTGTGAATCCTCTGTCGAGATCTTGATGACACTCTCATAGGGTACTCTGCAGTTCTCTGCTAAAGGTTTCTGGAGAGGGCTGCTGCCTTTCTTCTGTCGCGATAGGCCACTTTACCATGCCACTCAGCAATTAATTCAGCAGGCACCATTGCAATACACGGGCTAGCAGCATATGGGTCCAGGTTGCAGCGGGATGCCTGCTGTAGCAGTGCGCGCTCTCTGTCACCCTCAGGAGTGAGAGAGCAGCTACAATCACTTCTGCCTGTGGAAACTGGTGCCAGTATTGAGTGTCATTGCCCTATATAAATACATTCATGCCTGTGGGGTATCCCCTCATTCTGTCCCCACGCCAAGGGCCATACGCACCAGGGCTGGTGCTCTGACTGATGCCATGCTGGATCAATCCCAAGGAGAAGTGAGAATGCAGTGCTTACAACTTTTGCAGATCAAGGGGAGTGAGTTCCGTAGCCCAAGCGTTGACTTCTGTTGTGAACACGCTGACAACGCTACCTGTGTGTTGTATCCACAGCTGCTGCTCTTGTGGCCTTGAGGGTCTCCGCTTCCACACCTGCCAAATGCCTAAGCCAGATGAGATGAGTGGGAGAAAGAACTGGGCTCAGGATGACATGTTCCAGGAGACGCTGTAAGCCTGTGCTGCAAGAGAACGAGACCAGAGCCTGAAGGATCACCCTCGCAGCCATCATGGAGAAGGGAAAGGAGAAAGGCCTGGGAAAAGGAGAAAGGCCTGGGAAAAGGAGAGGGGGATGCACAAGGACAGAGTGCAGTTTCTCAGGCTGCGAACAGAGATGCTGCAGACTCTGGTAGACCAGCAGGTCCAAGACTCCCATGCTCACCTCCTTCTGCAGCCCATGGAGACCTCAGTGTTGTGACCTCCCTACCTCCCCACCCCCTGCAACATTCCATGTGCCATGAGCATTTGCTGCACTACCATTCCAGCCCAGGCTCCATGAAAGACAATCAGAGCTGCCCATGCACTAACTGATGAAAGCCACAGTTGGTGTATGAGCATCAAAAGGAAATGACTGTTTCCCCTTCAGATACTCAGTTTCCTTAATTTATTAAATTCTAATTTTTATTATTTGCCTGGTTCTGTCACAGAATAAAATTTCACTTTTTTGGAGCATAATTCACTTTTATTAGTTCACAACATGGGCTGGCTGGTGCTGAGCAGGTCTGACACCCACCAATTTTCTGTTACTTCATTTTGTCACAGAACCTATAACAACATTAACAGACAACATTAATAGGTGCATTGCCGATGCTCTATTTCTAACACACACAGCAATTTCTACAAGATTCATTCTGGGCTGGAAAAGAGAAAGTCCAGGTAGAGCATACTCCAGCAACCCACACTACTCTGGCTCACTATTAAAATGGTCTTTCTCAGCTTCCCTGAGCTGGACAGCTCCACTTTGAGCTCTTCTTCTAGACCTTTTAGCTGGCCATTCCTATGGCCCAGAGGCCCAGTCCTGCATAGCAGAAGATGATTAATAGCCCTGTGCACTTACAGGAGAGCTGCCCCTGTGGGAGATTTCTGACTTCAAATTGGTTCCCAACTGACCAGTAGCAATCTAGCATAGCACGTTTCCACAGTGCAATCACCACCTGCTTCTTAACTGTCAGTGCAGATCTCATTTGGATGTTCCTGCATTGGAGGCTGGGGCAAGTTCAGCACAGAGATTCGGGAATGTGGCCTTGCATGTCTGAAAGTTCTGTGGCCACTGCTCAGTGTCCCAAACCTGCATTGCAAGGCGATCCTACCAGTTGGTACTTGTTTCTTGGGCCCAGAACTAGTGCTCCACCATCTCCAGCTACTCTGAGAACACCAACAAACTTGAATTGTTTCTTTTTATATCCCACAGCGATCTAACCTCCAAGGAATCATGTTCCCCAGGGGTCCTCTTGCATCTCTGCAAATACTGGAGGATCAGGTGCCCTCTCCGTGCTCACAATGCTCATAGTAGGGCAGAGCTGTGCAGGTTCCATGCTTCTGTCAGAGCTGACAGCCAGCGAGGCGGGATGTGGGGATTTTGAACAGGTGTGAACTATTATGGGAAGAAGATGAAATTATAGGCTGAAGAACATTGCATTACAGGCAGTTGACCCATGTTCCCACTCACCCATGTGCATCTCATTTTGGCCCCATGAGGCATTGCAAATACTTCTCAAAACACTCTGCACTGGATGGTGGCGAGTTGCACAGGAGGATACCTACGCATGGTGCTACAGGAGCTCCCAGGGAGGACACGTCCCTCACCAACACAAGGAGAGTAGTGTGCTCACACAAGCGATGCAATAGCTGGTGGCTGATGTAATATAGGTTGACGTAATTCTGTAGTGTAGACATGGCCTAGATTCTTTATGTGTAGCTCTCCTTTTTGAAGTTAAATGCTGCTGTGGTGGGATACTTTGGTATTTCCCCCTACAAGAAGACTAAATGCAGTTACATTATGGCTGCTATTATCAAGCAGTTCAGCTATATTCATTCACCTCTTGTACCAGATCCTATGCTCCACTTAGGACTAAATCAAGCATTGCCTCACTCTTGGGGGGTTCCATGGCTATCTGCTCCCTGAAGCAGTCATACAGTAAGCAGGCTCAAAGGTTACCTTAGACCATGCCTACCCAATTAGGCCCTGCACAAAACATAGGCACTGGTGATGCCAGTGCACCTGGGATGTGGGAGAGTGAGTTCAAGGCCATGTTCCGCTGACTATACTATGTGTACAGAGAGGAACAGCTGCAGCAGGAGAGACTGAGCCCCACCCCCAAGTGCACACCGGTGACCTGGGAGATGGGTTCAAATGCCCTCTGCTCTCAGGTTAAGGGGGAATGGGAGTCTCAATTTCTCATGTCATGGGTGAGCGCTAGACCTCCACTGCTAGTGGTAGCAGAGGCAATGGGGACACTAGCAACTTGTGGGGTGGCGGTGGTGGTAAGAAAAGACTGCCCTGGTTCAGATCCCTGACTTCAGAAGCATTCATGGCTGAGACTCCTGAGTGGAGATAGGCACCTCCCACAGCAGAGCCCAGTTCTCTTTGTGGGCAGGGCTTACACCACACGCTTCACCTGGGCATTACCTCATGGCTAACTTACTTTACTGCCTTCTGAGAGTCCCTGTCTTAGGCACCTGTTTCTCTCCATGCCTTGTACAAGGAGCCTGGGCACTTAACTCAGGGCTGCAGATTGCATGAGACAGCCGGGCAGCTGCATGTTAGGCATTGCAATGTTGAAACTAAGTCCCCTTTGTGGATCTAGCACAGGTGTTCTCTATGTCCCACTGACACACCTCTGTGTGGTGATGGCTGGGGATTACCTCTGCCAGTTTGATGTTCTTCCTGCAGGTGATAACTCTCTCAGGACCCTCCAGTTTCCTCTTCATGACTTAGCCCTCTGGACAGGTCACTGTAGTTTTCCCCTTCCACGGAGATTTGTGTACCAAGGTCTCTGTACCTGGCAATCTTCCAACTCACTGCCCATCAATGGTGCCACTTCCTCAGTGAACCTGAGCCCACCTTTTACTCCTGGTTCCAGCCAGAGACTTTACAACCACTGGATAAGGTCTGCACTGTCCCACACCTTGCTACTGTTGTCCTGGACTGCCTCCTACACTGCCTCTAGCAGACTCCTTCTCCACCTTCCTCTGGGTATGCCCTGCCCTCTGCGCCAGCTCCATGCTTTCCATAGCCTCAGAAAGAGTGACTGTAAACCTCCTCCCTGCAGCCCCTTTCTGTCCTCAGCTACCTGGCTTTATACCAGCCCTGTCCAAGTGAGCGTCATCATTTAATTAGTCCTCATTGTTCCCTCCAGGTGCAGCCAACGTGCTTAATTGGCTCACCTCGCCCCATAACCCCTTCAGAGGCTGGTGTGGGGTAAACATCCCATCGCACCAGCCCTTCCTCTTGTCTGAGTGAATTTTGAGTAGGTTGGAAAGTGCTGGGGGAATGGTCCTACAGCCCAGCACTTCATGCTGCCTTATGCAACAACGTCCCTCTAGACCATTACTAGAAACCAGGCTTAAGGTAATGCGATATACGCTCCCACCTCAGGCCTTATCAGACTCCCTTCCAAGCGATATAGAAGTGGAGCTGGTGCCTCACAGATGCTAGGGGAACTGTTACTACAGGCCTGTGAGAGGGTGAAGGCACTGTCCGTGATCCTCCTTGAGGCCCTGTCAACTTAAGGAACCTGACAACAGTCACGGGGTCCTGCCATTGGGCAACTTACATGGTGTCAATGATTCCATGGAGGTAAATAGCCCTTGTGGACAGCAGTTGTGACAGCATATCATCAGGTGCAGCAAAGTGAGTTGTTAATAATGTAATGCCATAATGCCCATGGACCCTAGGGCCAGGCACCTCTTGATGGGGACAGATTCAAGTACAGAGTTCTCCTGTATCTTATGTGCTTGTTTGCCAGATGATGATGAGGCGTCTAGCTTGGGAAAAAGGGTGGACAGACTCCCAAGCATTTCCTGAACCACGGTCTAATGACTAGCCTCTTTTGCATTGTACCATCCCAGCTGGGGTTAGATAAGACAGGAGGGTGAGCATGGAAGGCCTTGGGCCTGGCCTCGTCTCTCTCCTTTCCTCATAGGAGATGGGGACAGCGGGGCAGGCACCCAGCACCACACCGCGGCTGCTGTCTAGCACACGTGCAGCATCAAGCTTTAAAAAGCATGTGTGGCACCAGGCTGTGTCTGCTTTCAGACACGCACCCTTGCTCCGGGGTTCTGAGCTCTCACAGTGTCCTTTCCACATCGGTATTGGGTGGCGTATCTAGTTATTGTAGTTTCCTGTCGTGATGTCAAGCAGTCTTCACAGAGGCAATTGTGCTTTCTCCTGGTGCGGGAGCTGTTGAGATGTGATGGGTCCCTGTCGAGGAGGGAGTAAGACCAACCTGAGACAAGGAAAGAGGGTGGAGCTTTCATTTGTTTCCCCACAGCACTGAGCTCATCCCAAGAGGAGGGTAGTGAAAGCTTTGGGAGTGAGTGACTTGGAGCTTGGTCTGCTCGCACCAAGCAAGGGGAAACCACTGTAAGAAATGGGTGCTCTTCTGCTCTCCCTGGGAGGTTCCTGGTGGCAGGGAGCAGCCCTGTGGCTTCAATACACTGTCTCCCCTGCCCACAATTGCGGGGAGCTGCCAGCGCCACCCTCAAGAAGGGAAACTGAGTCGGAGGGTGTTTGGAAGGGCTTGGTTACATTAAGTTAAATCAGGCAGTGAGAGCAGGGATCCAGTCCTTGCATTTGGGAACTGGGGCTTCCTGTCTGGAGAGAAACAGCTAAGGAAGGGACGAGCAGGAAGAAAGGCCCAAGCTCTTCTTGTTACACTGAGTCACTGCAGGATTTCAGCTAAGTTACCTCTGCTGAAAGCTCTTCCCACCACCCTCCAAGGCAAAGATGTACCCACCTCACAGAGAGTAGCCTTCATTTGTCCAAGTCCTTGGGCCCACTTCTGCTCATTTACAGCTGGATGAATCCAGTGTAATGGCCTGTGTCAGCATCAGCGGAACTGACTGCACAGCTGGCCTGGAGGGGCTGCTTACCCACGCAGTGTGGGTAGATTTCCAGAAGGGCTGACTCATGGCCTCCTTTGCCCCAGGGCTGTTTGTCCCTGCAGCATAAATAATGGGTGCAAAGCCAAGTATTTGCTCCTGCAGCCACCTGAGCACAGGACTCTTGTTCCATCACTCAGCTAGGAGCCAGGACTGTCACCTACCAAGCAGGGTTTGACCCTGTGGTGTGCATGTGTCTCTGTGCTCTCTGGCTGCCATGCTGTGGTCTGTGCCAGACAGAACTTGACAGGTTTGCTAGGTCCTCATCTATGGCTTGAGAACGTAATGCGTGGCGGTAACAGCTGAGCCCGCTGACAAGAGGATGATGCATGGGGGTTGGAGTCCAGCTCTTCTTTCTGATTGCCTGGCTGTTTGCTGTCATGACTGGACAGGTACTACTTTCTGAACAGTGCCGGGGGTATGTTTTTCAAACTACAAAGCAGAATAGTTGGCAGGGGAGAGTTTTGGTGGGGGGAACCCTGCTCTGGATAGAAAGAGAGTGCCCCCCCACTCCTGACTTGACTGGAGGGAGCCCAGTGGGAGGGCTCATGGGGAGGCAGAGCCAAGACTACTTGAAGGGGGGAGGGGGGGAAGAGGAGCCTGGATCTGTGTCAGCTGATGACAAACAGCACTTCTATAAAACACAGTGCTCAGGGCCATGCTCCCGCAGCTGGGAGTGTACCCGCAGACAAGCCCCGCCGGTCCTGGCTGGAGAGTCGGGAACTCTGGTCAGCACAGCTGGAGTCAAACACAGCTAACTTCAAAGACACTTTAACTGATCAGCCATTTTCTGTCAGTTGAACAACTTCTAGTATAAATTCTTCACACACGACAGACACACCACTCAGACGTCATGCCACGCCTGGGCCGTACTGAAGTACACTGGCTTTTTATTCCATGCATTTGTTTGCTTTGACACTCATTCTTGTTCCCATCACTGTACACTGTTCATACAGAAATCAAGTTTGTATCAGGACACCACAGTGCAGGGAGGAGAGAAAGGGAGATGAGACACACTGGGAAGGGCGGAGATGAAATGGTCACTTCTAACACACAGTGAGAAAAACAATGTTAACCATAAATGCCAGATGCCAGGCTGGTGTTGAGGAGCTGTCAGAAGCCACGCTGGGTGGGGGTAGGCAAAGAGCCCACAACTCATCCTTCTCCTGGGAAGGAGAGTTTACAGGAAAGGAAAGAAAATGAAGTCGCCTGTCTACCCATGGGGCTGTTCTCTGGGCATTTCAAGCCTGTCCTTGCCCAGGCTGAATGGCACTGTTACTGGCGCTTCCGCCTGCAGCTCAGCCTTTGCAGTCCCCTAGTGCAAATTCCACACTCAAGCCAGACAGCAGCACCTTCTGCACTCAGCTCCACCCGTGTAAATCCACAGTAAGACAACGTGCTTTGGTGAGGTTATGCTGGGCTTACAGGAGTGTAGCTGAGAGCAGATCTTGGCCTCTAGTTCTCACCTTCCTAAGAACTACAGCCTAACCAGTGAATGAAGTCTAGACTTTGCAATACAAATGGACACATTCCTTTGCAGATGCTACAGAGCTATACAAAACTTGGCCTGCTCCTTCCTACCTTGGCACATCAGACTGCATCAACACTGGCACAGCTGCATGGATTTTATTTATGTTATGGGTCAGATTATGATCTTTACTACAGTGCTCCTCAGGCTACCTTGTTCCTTGAGTACCTTCACACTCAACCCCCCTGTTCAGAAATATGGTACCTAGCACTCATCAGGAGCACAGCACCCACAGCCCTAGGACTTTTACCCTACTCCTAGACCTTGGTTTGGTTTTCACTCTCTGCATACTATTTACAAAAGCTCCCAGTGCTGGGAAATCAGACATACAGCGATGTGTGAGGCTCTGCCCCTATGGAGGGAGAGTGGAGATGGGATGTGCTATGTGTTATAGCAGCCAGGATCCCAAAACAAACCCCTTAAAGCCTTGCAGCATTCTATGCTGGATAAGACATGGTTTACGGAGCAAACCATTTCACTGATGTTTCAAAAAAAGCTTAGGCTGTTTCTCCATCCCCTGGCCTGGAAAGGCAGCCTGCCAGAGTGACGTAAATCTGAGCGTGCAGCACCCTGAGCAAGGGGAACCCAGAAACGATCATGGTTCAAGGCTGGATAGGGCCATAAGGTCAGCTAGTCTGGCGGGGACTAAATAATAGGTTGGAAACTTCCACAGTAATAGTTGTCCTGTGTGCTATAGTGTGGCATGTTTGAGGCCTGATATTTCGGAACAGAAGCGAGAACTGAAATATTCAGATCCCAGGGCTTCATGGCTTTTGCTTTTAGCTCTGATGACAAAATCTTGGACTTTAAAATTGCTTCTGACCTACACCTGACTGCTGACTGCTTTGATCCTTGGCCCAGTAAAATTGGGGTGATTGGCTCTGGTAGGTTTTTCCTTTTTAAATACATGTTGTTTCAAGATGTGTAGAGGTTTGGAACGTTAGAAGGAAGCGGCCATGAATGTGTGTGGAATGCAGGCCAGGGACTTCAATGCCAGGACATCCTCACATGCATGGAAAAGTGCACAGGCCTTCAATTTAGAGCAGATGCAAAACTAGACCATGTTGAACCTTCTGGGATGGAGCCAAGCAAAGGTGCATTCCAGTGCTGCATGAGCTATTGCACAGGGCACACCAAGATCCAGTCATGACCCAGGAGAGCCCGGCACCTCATATAGCATAGCTGCTGTCCACATGCTACCAGTACACAGGGAGCAATAACACTAGCAGGAGTCCTGAGGGAGGTGCTAGCTGTTTGCAGAATTTCAGATACCTGCCAGCAGGTAATGGGGAAAGTGCCTCTGAGTATGAACAGGGGTAGCAGACCAATGCTAGGGTGGAGAGTGTCCACACCAAAGGGGACGATTTTGTACTGCCCCTCCATGACAGTGAGGCTTGATTGTGACAGACAGTGGAGCTGAGCAATGTGGTCGAAGGCAAGGCTATGAAGAAGCCTAGAGAGGTGTACAGTACAGAAAGCAGGTAGGGCCACAAACTCACATGCTTCTCAGTATGTTAGCAGGTGCTACTGTAAGTCTAAGAACTTTCAGTGAACTCCCTCATGTCACTCACCAGGGACTACCACTATCTCTGCATGTTGGCAAAATAACTCCTGTGGGCACCAGGGAATCCTTCGTGCCTTCTCAGGCAGGGTCCAACTGATATGGAATCGAAGTACCTGGTTCAGGGCTCTGGCAGTCTACAGCATGAGGTCGGATGGTCCTTTCTTGCCTGTGCTCAATGGCTGTTTTGGGAAATAAGCACTCTCTTAAGAAAACACTTGATATCTCATGTGAGCAGGGCTGGCTTGGCACATGGGTGCCCTCTCTGCACATCACAGTACAGTAATCAGATCACGCCTAGCAGCACAGCCTTGGCTGGAGCTTAAAGCTGTCTGCAGGGCCAGGCATCAGCACTTCATTCTGGGATGAACCTCCCCATCCCTGGCACACTGAATTTGGCTCCTCTGGCATTTGTGGTGGTCAGTCTGGCCCCTGCCTTCAATTTCAAGGGGGTGGCTGCCAGTCCTCTCTCCTCCTTTACTTAGCTGTTTTATGCAAGGATTTGGGACCTCGTCTGAGGCCCCACCACTAGAACTGATGCCCTGCTCTGTACTAGCAGCCTCCAGAGAGGTTTGGTCAAAACTTGCTGCTTATTTCTCACTATAAAGCACCCTTTCGCGTCACTCCATCTGCTCTCCTCTTCCCTCCAACACTCACACCCTACTGTCCCTCTATTAATCATGAGCAAATCCAAACTGCACAGTTTCACCCGCGTGGAAGATCTCTAATCCCCATGAAACTGAGTACCTCATCCTTTGCCTTGGAGGCCAGCCTGGACTGACACACCTCCAGAATGACTGTGCTCTGCATGACACCAGCAGGGATCACAGCACGGGAGCAAATACTGACAGCCCCTGAAACCAGCTCTGCTCCCATCCTTCTATGATGCACAAAGAGGAAATAACATCACATGAAGAGAGAACAATTGTGCTAGCAGTAAAGCCAACCTTCTGATCTACAGAAAAGTTAATAAATAACATAATGTAATAACTTAAGATCTACATGTAGTCCAGCTACAAAAATTTAAAAATATGGAATAATTTAACTCATACAATACTGCTCTTTGTATAAGCAAAACATTTTCCTTCATTCTTGCCACTAGGCTATAAATTACCAAGGCTATGTTCAAATCAACATTTTAACATAAAATGTAAACAAACAAAGCAACAGAAGAACCTGCCTACGGTCCATTCCTGCCGGTCATCTGAGGCTCATGCATGGCTTCTACAAGAGGGCTGATTTTCCCAGGACACACTGCTCTAGCCACGCTAGCCAGATCATGAGGAAGAGCAGCTGCCTTTCCCAGGGCTCTTGAGGCAGAGCTGAAATTGTTCCAGAGAGAAAATTGAGAAATGGACTAAAATCTTTGTTCTGTGTGTCAGTTAAAAGCAGCTGTTTGTCTCTGAATGGAAGGTCCAGTGAGGCCCCTGGAAGTGCTAGGCTGGTCACTCAAATGTCAGTGCCTCTGCCTTTCAGATACCCCCACAATATGTCAGTTTCTCCTCCAGGCTGGAATTTATAGGAGTGGGATACACTCTTTGAGGTCCCATTAAAATATACCCACAACCAAAATCAAGCGCTCTCTCCTCTCCCTCACTTAGATAACTGAGTCCAAATTTTGCTTTCTGTTTTTACACCAAGCCTGACATGAAGGGCAGGCAGCTATTAATGCTTTCAAAACCAAATCATGAACAAACAGAAAAAAGGGAGGGTTGATACTGTTGTCAGGGTCAGCATATTCCCTGGTTTGCTCTCAATACCCAGCTCTCTCCCTTGGCGCTGGCCAGTTGTGTGATGTTCTGATAGGTCGGAGGCTGCCTCTGAAAGTTCAGTACAGGTGTCTCTGGTTTCCTCCCCAGTCTCATTCTCAGGCTTTGCAGAATGTGCTTTCCATGCTTCTTGTGTTTCCAGCACTGATTTGATTGATATTTTTTTTAATTGAAGGAAACAAATGGGAAGTAAGGAGAGGAAGTAAACTGTGGGAAAATGGCACTCTGCAGCTGAAAGATCTTTCTCTGCTCAGCTGGAAATTTACACTGTTTTGTCTGCCTTAGTGAAGATGATCGGTGATGGTAAAAAGTGCTGTTATATCAAGTCTTGAGAGAGAATGAGGTTAGAAAACATCTGCAGGATCTCACAACAAAATGCTGATTAAAAAATAAACCAAAACCCCTTAAATTAACTCCCATTATCACATTCCTGGGGGAATATATTGATTCCGAAGACCCTGGATGTAAGCACCTTGGTACCAAATTTCTCCAGGAACATGTCCACTTTCTGATCAAAAGTGACCCTGCTGGTTATACTGAATGCCATTTGTTCATAGGTTACCTTTTAGCAAGGTTTCTCTTATGCTTCTTCATTTGATAAGACTGATTGGTTTGTTTCTTTTTATCTATTCTCCAACCTTTAGGGCCATGAGGCCTGGTCCCCTGGGAGAGCAGCATTAAATCCTGATGTTTCCATCATGCTATTTATGTAAGACTCACAAGGATGTGTCTCTTTCATTTGCTTGCTTTAACTTTTTTGCAACAAATTGTCGTCTTTCTTGATATATAGTCCACTCTTTACAGTAAAAAGTGTTAAAATGTAAAAAATAAAATAAATAAATATCAATGTTACAGTAGCTAGATTATTCAATAAAATACATCCCTGCCATTCTTGATTGAAATGCTCAGTGAGAATTAATTCATTTGGACATTTTTCCAGAGATTCAAGTTATTGCAGATTATTTCTGGGATAGGAAGGAGAATCAGCTTCTCTTCCTGTCAAAGTATGAAGGGTGGGGGAAATGAAGGGAGTCTTGGGGAATCCAAATGCCAGTATCAGGAGGGCTTTGGTGGGGAATTTGTCATTACCAAGTAGCAGAACTGCAGGGCTTATTGGTCCTGACGGTTGCATCAGAACATTCCCCCTCGGAAGAGTCACAATCCGATTCTCCAAACTGTGGCTGGTTCTGCAAGGCAAAAGGACAGGGAAATTCTTTTATTGATTTCCCTGCACTACAGAGTGACTGCACTGGCAGGATCAGCAGCTGATTGGTAGAGGAGCAGGAGACAGGGAAAGTTCCTCATCAGTGAGTCTATCACTTCTAATCTTCTGGTAGCCAGCAGGAGCCATTGCAGACCCACCTCCAACACATAGCCACAGAGACCTGCTGGCTAGAGAGTGTAACTGGTGGAACAGGAAAAGTGAAAGTAAGGACCTTCCCCCTAGGGTGATGAGACAGCAAATGTGAAAAATTGGGATGGGGGTGGAAAGTAATAGAGGCCTATATAAGAAAAAGATCCAAAAATCAGGTCTGTCCCTATAAAATCGGGACATCTGGTCACCCTACTTCCCCCACACTGCCCACTGTCCTACTTACATAGAACTGGAAGGGGAGCAGAAGATAGGCCAATCTAATGCAAAATTCCTAAAACCATAGAAGTTAGGGGAAGAGGGAAGGCAGAGCAAGAAAGATGGGAGAACACAGGCACACAGGGAATGCCATATGTAGTCAGACCAATCTCCTGTCTCCAACAGTGAACACAATCAGCTGCTTTAGAGGAAGGTGCTAGAAACTCCATAGTGGAAAATGAGAACTTGCCCTAGAGGAAGTTATTCTAACCTCTTAGGCTGGTGTATGACCAAAATAGGACCGTTTATATTATGGCTGTCGATTAATCGCCGTTAACTCACGTGATTAACTAAAAACAAAAATTAATCACGATTAAAAAAAGAATCACGATTAATCACAGTTTTAATCACACTGTTAAACAACAGAATACCAATTGAAATTTATTAAATATTTTGGATGTTTTTCTACATTTTCATAGACAAGTTCACTCAGTCCTACTACTTGTTAGCCAATCGCTAAGAAAAACAAATTTGTTTACATTTATAGGAAATAATGCTGCCCTCTTTTTATTTACAATGTCACCAGAAAGTGAGAACAGGCATTTGCCTGGCACTTTTGTAGCCAGTATTGCAAGGTATTTGTGTGCCAGATATACTAAACATTCATATGCCCTTCACACTTCGGCCACCATTCCAGAGAACCTGCTTCCAAGCTGATGACGCTCGTTAAAAAAAACAATGCATTAATTACATTTGTGACTGAACTCCTTGGGGGAGAACTGTATGTTTCCTGCTCTGTTTTACCTGCATTCTGCCATATACTTCATGTTATAGAAGTCTCAGATGATGACCCAGCACATGATGTTCATTTTAAGAACACTTTCACTGCAAATTTGACAAAATGCAAAGAAGGTACCAATGTGAGATTTCTAAAGGTAAATAGAGCACTCAAACCAAGGTTTAAGAATCTGATGTGGCTTCCAAAATCTGAGAGGGATGAGGTGTGGAGCACACTTTCAGAAGTCTTAAAAGAGCAACACTCCGATGTGGAAACTACAGAACCTGAACCACCAAGAAGGAAAATAAACCATCTGCTGATGGGGGGTCATGAGCTGTCAGCTTCCACCCCAAGCCCCACTTTGCCTCCAGCATTTATAATGGTGCTAAATATATAAAAGAGAGTTTTTAATTTATAAGGGGGTCGAATTCAGAAGCTTGCTACGTGAAAGGGGTCACCAGGACAAAGTACTATTGCTTTAGTGCATCTGGCACATAAACATCTTGTGACGCCGGATACAACAGCGCCATGAGAGCACCTGTTCTCACTTTCAGGTTACACTGTAAACAAGAGGTGGGCAGCATTATCCCCTGCAACTGTAAACAAACTTGTTTGTCTGAGCAATTGGCTGAAGAAGAAGTAGGACTGAATGGACATGCTGATTCTAAAATTTTACCTTGTTTTATTTTTGAATGCAGTTTTTTTGTACATAATTCTACATCTGTAAGTTGCACTTTTATGATAACGAGATTGTGCAACAGTACTTGTATTAGGTGAATTGAAAAATACTATTTTTGTTTTTTACAGTGCATATACTTGTAATCAAAAATAAATATAAAATGAGCACTGTACACTTCGTATTCTGTGTTGTAATTGAAATCAATGTATTTTAAAACGTAGAAAACATCCAAAAATGTTTAAATAAATGGTATTATATTATTAACAGTGCGATTAATTGTGCGATTAATCATTCAATTACTTTTTTTTAATCGCTTGATAGTCCTAATTTATATCCCTTCCATTTTATTTAAATTCTGATTTTTCATCCTATCTAATGTAACTGTGGATGCATCATTACTCATATAAATGGTCTCTCTTCTTCTGAAGCCTGTTAAGCACCTGGCCGTACCAATATCTAGTGATAATGAATTCCACAGGCAAATCATGTCTTGTGTAACTTTTATCAGTTATACGTTTGCTGCCTTTCAATTTTTTGGCATGTTCCAGGGTGAAGAGAAGTGCCCAATTTACCCTCTCCTTGCAGTACTTCTCTCATGACCCCTTTCTGTGCAATCCCAGGCTTTTGCCTCTCTAGTCGTATGGATTTTTTGTCTGACTTCTAGTTATTTTCACCACCTGACAGAAGAGGAAGGGGAGAACTGAAGGCCCCACTCACCTCACAGTGGTGTTCATCTGCACAGAGCTTGCCCAATGACATCTGTGTCTTCACCCTGCGCACGGCGCACTCTTTGTCCGAAAGACCATCAGACTGAGTGGAGATCTCGATGGGGATTTCCGGAGTCTGGGACAGCATGTCCTCCAGCTTCTCAGTCAGCTGGTCTTCCAGCCTGTTGGCCAGCTCATCTGGGCTGTTCGAGTGGTCGCTGGTGTTTCCCTCCTCTCCATCAGACACGGAGAAGTTCTCAGAGCTGAATGTTGAGTAGGACTGGCAGCTACTAATGCAGCGATGAGGCCTGCAAGCCCAGGAGAACAGCTTAGCTTCACTTTGCTCAATCCCTGCATTGCAGTGTTTCTATTTATACCAGTAAATCACTTCGCCCACTTCGATCATATGTTTCACTGCCCCTCTCCTCAACACAGCATGCCCAGGGGCAGCACAGTGCACTATTCAGCTTACCTCCCCAACTGGGAATGAACTGCTGCACTCTCCCAGTCGATGCCCCTCCATGTAGTTTAAGCAGCACTATCTGGCTGATGCCCCTGCATGCTGAGTCAAGTGCACAGCACTTCTGCAAATCCCCCGGGCAACGAATGGGCATTAGGTAGGCGCTGACCCCGTAAAAACGTCCTACCTGATGCTCTCCCCACTAAAGGGTACTTTCCAAGGGGCAGTGGTTCATGGTTCATCAGGAAAGCAGGTGATGGCCTCTGGTGCTGAGTGAATGCATTGCACAGCAGATTTCATTCCACATGCTGAGAAATGCCACTTGCCATTTGAGTCACCTAATTTATACAAAGGTTCCCATTCTCTATTTGCTCCAGGAGTCTGGGAAGAAATGATGCTGAATTTTCCATGACAATTGGGGGTGGTTTTATAAACATTTGCCTGCCTGGTCTGTCCCAGGAGAAGAGCTTTTAATACTTCACACCTGGCAGTGGCTAACAGCTTCAGAAGGTGGGACAGAGCCAGATTCTACACTCTCTGAGCCACTTGATCCAGATTTTACTACACTGTCCACAAATGTGAATCCTTCAGATCCCCTTTCCATCCTACTCTTTGCAATGTTTTGTTAGACATAGGTGCACCTTTTTTACCCCCTTGGGAACATTCACTCCTACTCTTTTACCTTATGGAGAAGATATGTTGTGGGGCGCATGCTCTACTTCAGACATGAATCTCTGTAGCAATCACAGGACACCCATAGCACAGCTGACACACAGGCAGAGGACGGTGCTTTTTGTAATGACACACTCCTTTTTCCACTTTTACTCACTTGAAAATTCTTTCAGGACAAGATTCAGCAATTTCTAACACTATGAAAGTCATTGGGAACACTCATAATCTTTGACTAAAAGGTTTGGACAATGAAGGAGCCCCTGCCTAGAGCAGCCAAAATCAGCAGACCAATTCCCTCAATAGGAGGAAAGTGGGGAGCAGAATGGAGATCTCGGAGATGGAGTGGAATCTAGGTGAGGGGTCTTGGGGAGGAACCAAGGGTCCGAGTAGAGAAATTCAGTATAAACTGTGTGAGCCAAGTTACTGTAGCCGAGACCCAAACTAACGGGCTGTAGTTGGATGTAGCTAATGCTCTTTCAGATGTTTGACTCGAATCCCCTCCTCAGTCCCTGGGCTTCTCTCCAGGATCCCTGCCTTCAATTACCCAAGCCACACTTTCTCAAAGGCGGTCATGACCCCTGCCTTATGGGGAGGACGTGACCCTGTTTCAGATAACCAGGCTTTTGATGAAGTGACGTCCATGTAATCAAGGCTACTCTGTTCTAGGCCAGATGCTGGAGTCATTCCCTTTCCCTCTGCAGCAACAAATCTGATAAAGAATTTCTGAAAGTTGTCAAGGGTGCCAGACCCCGGCAGTTTCAAGCTTAATGGTACAGACGTTGGAGATACCAGACTGGGAAGCAGTAGCCTCTTGCACTCATCACACATGGTGAGGTTCCTGCCCAAACAAGCCCATGATGGAGAGGCCTGCAACTTGCAGGGGGCTGAAAACAGCCCGGCACAGCATGAGGCACCACAGAGGGGACACTCATGTAATTGATCTTGTAGCTAGTTGGACCGGAGCTCTTGCCATAGTTTATGGTGTTGATGGTCACCACAGGACTGACCAGCCCCTTGACACTATCACTACAGAGTTGGATATATTTCATGCTGGAACTTGAGCAATGATTCTGCAGGGACCTATCATGTTGAGGCAGAAGGGTCAGAATTCCCAGCACAATGCCATGATGTTAAGTGATATGAAATTGAATCAGATTAAAGAAAAATAGATTTCTGCCTACACTCAGAGAAGGATTGGAGGGATTGAGCTATTTACCTCTGTCTCCGTGGGAACTCCACTTCACTGTCCACTTCTCCTTCTTCCTGTTCTGAAGAGTCATCACCACTCTAGCAGGGGGAAAGAGAACAATGTTACTAGACTGATTTAAAACAATCATACAGCTACCTAGCTGTCACTTGGTTCTCTGGTAGAAAGCCACTGCACCAAAAGGTTTCATAATGTTTAAAGCCAGAAGGACCCTTAGTTCATCTACTTTGATCTCCTGCATATTGCAGACCATTAATTCACACCCAGTTACCACTATATGGAGCCCAGTATCTTGAGTAGACTAGAACATTTCAGTCCTCAAGATACTAAGCTGCTGTGTGCCACAGGCAGAGAACAGAGGGACCATCAAAGGCCGAGGCCCCAACAATAGCAGGAAACAGATAGATGACATATACTAAAACGGGGTAGGCAACCTACAGCACATATGCCAAAGGCAGCACGCGAGCTGATTTTCAGTGGCACTCATACTGCCCAGGTCCTGGCCACCAGTCCGGGGGTGGGGGTGGGGGTAACTCTGCATTTTCATTTAATTTTAAATGAAGCTTCCTAAACATTTTAAAAACCTTATTTACTTTACATACAACAATAGTTTAATTCTATTTTATAAACTTATAGAAAGAGACCTTCTAAAACGTTAAAATGTATTATTGTCACATGAAATCTTTAGAGTGAATAAATAAAGACTTGGCACACCACTTCTGAAAGGTTGCCGACCCCTGTGCTAAGACGATCCCAGCAGATGAACCAAACTCCCATGCTGCAGAGGAAGTGATAACCTCCAAAAGGTCCCAGCCAATCTAACTTGGGGAAAAAATCCATCCTGACCTCTAATCTGGTGATCACTCAGATCCAGAGCACATGAGCAAAGACACACCAGGACAGGCATCTAAAATACAGGATTCTCTGTACCACATCAGATCATTTGGTCCACCGTATCCGGTGTTCCGTCTCCAGCCAGAGCCTATACCTGCTGCTTCAAAGGAAGGCAAAAAACCCCTAACCTTCAAAATACATCCCACTAATTACACATCAGGGGAAAAAGTCCTCCCTGAGCACTGCAGGTGGTGAACAGCTGAAGCCATGAGGCATAAGATTAAATTATATGCATTGTCATAATGCAGAGCTGCAAGTGTTCTGAGCAAGCTGAGGGCAGTTCAGATAATCTGTTTTCTCCATGGCCCATGAAGAAAGGGAATGAACTACAGCGCTCTAAACAAACAAGGAGTCAAAAACTTCTTCAAGGTAAAAGTTTTGAAAAGTGGAATGGTGCATGAAACTCTGAGATGTAGCAAATGTTTCACACTGGATGGACAGAGACATTTGACTGCTGATCAGTTTAACAGGAAATACAACCAATCGGGTCTTAGAGTCATCATGCCTGAATATTACAAAGGTCTGAGTTAAAATAGCCAGGGCAACACCTGAGATACTAGAATAAATCAGCAATATTCCTGAAATGGGGACATTTAACAGAGCTTAGATATTGTCTTCACAGGGACACTGACTGGCAGTAAAATTATACTGCTATAGCTATGTTGGTTATTCCCACATGGATACTCTATTCCAGAAGAAAAGTGACTTGGTCCTTGCATAATTACTCTGTTCTGTGTTTTGCAGCGGGGAAAATTTTCTGGAATAAAGTCTTTTTTTTTTTTTTTTTTTTTTTTTTTTCCAGAACAGTGTCCACATGGGGAATTACACTAACATAGCTATAGAATTCTACCACTAGAGTTTCGCCAATCAATTTCCCTGCATAGACAAGCCACAGACTGGCACTGTTTTACAGTCCTTCAAGTGACAAGATGACCAAAGATATAGAATTCAGCAAGGACTAAATAATGTGCTTTATTGTAAAATTATTAGTACCTAGTTTTGAAATATTCTTTGACAGCCACAAGGTCACACCTGAAAGAAAATTATTCCAATTCTCTGTTTCCAAAGTTATATCATTAGAGAGAGATGTACAGTACTTTGGGGGTGATAATATACAACATGACAAAAATACTGAAAGAAAACTTATAGAAATGAGGTAGCTTGAAACACAGCACTAGATTCTGGGGACATCCCAAAGGTTTATCATGATATTAGAAGCAGTAGAGTATAACCAGAAGTAATAAAATAAGTAGAATTACAGTAATAAGGATACAGTCACACAGTTCCCATAACTGTCCGAACAAGCTAGCTGACTAGTCAATAATGCATAAAAGCACGGGAGATATCTGAGAAAATTAAAAGTAAGAGTATACCAGAGTCTGAAGGAAGCAAAAAGGCAACTGTTACAGAATTGGAACTGTTCATTAATCATCATGAATATTGGATGTTGACCTGGTTATGGGGAGGTTTTACTGTATAGTTTTAGTTTAATACAGGGCTATTGGGAAAACAAGCAGGAAGGAAAAGAATAGCTGAAGATAAGCCACTCCTCTGCAAACATTTGAGGGTTGTTAAGAGACATTACCAGGAGAGGAAAAAGCCTGAGAACTGGAAGATCAAAAGGATTATAGCAGTTCAAAACAGAACACTTTCGCACAAGGAGTTGTTGTTCAGGGGAATCAAACTAAGGCCATGTCTACATTACCGCATATGTTGGCAAAACTTATGTCACTCAAGGGTGTGAAAAAAAACACCCACCTGAGCGACATAAGTTGCACCTACAGAAGCACCAGTGTACACAGCGCTATGTTGGTAGGAGAGCTTCTCCCACTGACATAGTCACTGTTACTGAGGTGGTCTCCCATCAGCATAACGTAGCTACATGAGCGCTCTTACAGAGGTGCAGCTGCATCAATACAGCTGTGACTGTAAGCTCACTAGCGCAGACATGGTCAAAGAGGCAGATACCCATTGGAGGTGTTTGAAGAAGCTGGGTCTACCTAGACTACCATCACCCCTCTCCCCAGGCTTCAGAGCCCAAGCCCAAATGTCTACGTGGCTATTTTCAGTGCCATAGCACAAGATCCACAAGCTTGAGCCTGCAGACCCGGGCTTTGAGAATCACAGCCACAGGGTTTATTGCTTATGTAGACATATCTGAAATGCTTTGTCCCTACTGTTGAAACAAATACCACCCTGATACAAGAAGGCTGGCTGGTCACTATATACACCATCAATCACAGACTCCTAAAGGGAAGAATCACAGGCATCAAAGCCAGTTGGATCTGTTGGGGTAAGTGGTTCCAGAGGGTATGGCAATCCAGGGCTTTGTGTAAGAGTGGCACCTGGTAAAGGCACAAGGCCCGAGACCTGGGCTACATTCAGAGAGACCAGAGATGGCACAAAGATGCCTGTAACCATGACAGCATCACTGGAAGCTGGGAGCAAGATAGCTTTGACAGTATGCTGAGCTCAATAATCCAGCCAAGAAACAATCTAGCTTGGCTTTTGTATTAAGATTTGATTACAAATGAGATTTAACTGCTTTCTCTGGTATTTTTCTCAAAATCCGAATGTCCTCCTGGCAGACTTCATATAAATATCTTTTGTATTTTTCCCCCAATGTAGCTTGTCCTTTTCTGTGGTCACCCTCCCTTCTTATATCTTCTCTCTCTTGAAAAATTGATTTTAACTTACACACAAAAAACTACATTAAAAGAACATTATTAAGGTTGCAAAGTCAAGCACTGAAAAGTTAGGAAATGCCAGGCTGCCTACATAATGTTAATTTGTCTCCCTTGTTTATATGCATTATGATACATTCTTTAATTATGTGACTGCCTTAACAATAACACCATCCTTTCTCTTCCTGCAATCCCCTGCCTTATTCACTGAACACCTTTCAACTTCCACAACAAATGAGACAGGGTCTTATAGAAAAAAGCAATAATGATTCATCCCCAGAGCAGCTCCATCCAATGTACTGACCGAGGCAGAGGTCCTATGGAAAAAAGTAGTATGTGAGCATGTAATTAAAGATTGTCTCACAATGCACACACACACAGGAGGGTTGACTTAAGGTTGCACAGGCAATGTGAATTCTGGCAATTCCAAGCTCTGGAATGTTTGACTTTGCAACCTTAATAATGATATTTTAACGAAGTTTTGTGAGTGTAATTTTCTAAGGCTTTTTAAAAAAGCAAATTGGAAAAAAACCCCATCATGTGGAACCATATCACCAGCCACATGGGTCATCAGTAAGGTTGAAAGCTTTAGATCCATTTAGCTAAAATGGTAGAGATTAGAGAACGGAGTAACTGATAGCAGTAATAGGATGTCATCTCTATGTGGACCAGCCACAAGAGGGAAATGAGGCATACATTTTGTCAGTGGGTTTCATAGTTATTTGTTGCCAGTACAGGAAATGTTGCTACTCAGGAATCTTCCATTCTACTCCAGGTTCTGAAAAAAGTTCACGTCAGTGTTGAGATCGTTTGGGTCTTATTCTCCCAAAGTCTGACATATTCTGTGCCTGGCCCCACCAACCTGTGCTTGTCCCAGTTCCAGTCTTCACCCCATTTCACTTTACCTTCACGACCCAGTCCCATTTCAATCCCCTTTGTCCCAGTTCCAGTCCCCATCATTGTCCCAGTCTCTCCTCTGGCCACCTCCCCAAGTCCAGCTCCTCTATTCTCTGCATTCCTGCCAGGCTGGTTCCCACATCTCTTCCTTGTTCAGTGCCAGCAGAGGAAGTATTGAGAGCACAGAAGACTATATCCCTTCTCTCAGGTCCTGTTCCTGGCACCAGGCTGCAAAGAAGAACAATTGCAGGGAAAGTCCTTCAGCTCCAGGCTGGAGCATGCTCAGTGCAGACAATCTTTGGGGTATTTAGCTGCCAAAGCCTTTACTGAGCATGAACAAACTGCAACTTTTGGAATCTTATAACTTGGGTAAATTTAGACAATCTCACAGAAAGTCCAAAAGGCATTTTGCTGACATTAGGGCAACACATATGGCAAATTTGGAGCTCCTGCTCCAAAGCATAAAGGAACTAAAGCTCTCAAAGAAATGGTTGTAAGGATGTTTTTAACATGTACAAAACAATATAATTTTCCCTGACTCTGTTCTGAGAAATGGCTGGACTATTTTTTTCATTTTTTTTTTTTAAACCTTCAGTCAGAGACAGACACTTGGTCTGGTAAGTTTCAATCCAAACAGTTAATGTTTGGCAAAGTTATAGTCTTAGCATGGTCAGCGTTAGGTTACCTTATCCATATGCAGTATTCCTACCTCCACCTATAATCTTCTCAATAAAAACTACTTTAAAAGGATGTCAAGTTGCAAAACAAAGCACACAAATTAAAATTAAAGTTGCATGCACAACCTTAACTCTGCCCCTTTGTGTATGGATTGCTATATAAAGTTTTTTTTTTTTTTACATAGATACTATCTCAAACAATACTATACCACATAGTACATTTTTTTTCTGGACAATTTTAAACATTAGACTATTGTTATTTTAAAGACTACTTTCCGGTCGTTACCTTTTGAATAGGTCTGGGTTTGCAAGGGAGCACTGGGGCAGCCTGGTGTTGAGGGGTGCCTCGCAATGACACTGACTTGCAGCTGTTGAAGTCTTCCTCCATCTTTTCAGGAGGCTGGGCCTTTTCATACAAGGGACCACACGTTGTCGATTCAGGATGGTGCATCGCTGGTTCAATGGACGGCATCTGTTTCTGACCGTTGTTTGCCTGCCTGTACTGAGGACAGGGGTTGTGTGGGTCTGCTTTACAATACTGCCAGTGATCAGCATTGTATTCGTCATTCTCCAAATTCCTCCGACAATCTGCTTCCATAGCAGTAAAGATGAGATCAGGGCTGGAGCCGGACATGCGCCTTTGGGCATGGTTACTGAGGGGGCTCCGCAGGGCTGCTGCAGGGCCAAAGTACCTCAGATTGTTCGCACAGTTTGCGATATCTTGCCCCTGGATGTTTAGCCTGGGGTGATGGCCATGGTAATGGGGGTGGCTATGCTGCTGGTGCTGCTGTAGGCTGGGATGATGAGAAGGAGGATGATGATGATGATGAGATGGTTGGGGTGAGTTGTCCTGTGCTGGCTGGTTTTTCAAGATCCCTGCAAATTCATTATAGCTGCCTTTGCTGTTCCCTCGTCGGTGACGTGGTTTGCAGCGGTATCGGCTTTTGTTACTGAGTGTTGACATTTTGGGACTTCCTGAGACTGGTGAGCCATTGGGTGCCACCTCTGCACTGGATATGCCCTCTGACTTCAGCAGGTCTGGCCTGGGAGACAGGTGAAAACAGGGTTTAACTTTGAAAGTAGAACTAACCAGTGACTCAGTCAGCAGGAGTAAGCACAAGCAGCTGCACCAGACCCTGCTCTCTACATCTATGGATGTTCTTTCCCTTCTGCTGATTGGCTGTTGGGTCCAACTGCCTTCCCTCAATCCCCACTCATGGTCCCTTCGCTTCTGCTTCTCTGCTACCACCCTCCCTGGTCCCCGTGACCGATATTGCAAACATGGGCTGTGTCTTTGGCAGAACATATTGTGTTAAGTTTACATATCGCTATGAGCCAGGAATGGTTCGTATGATCGTGTTTTACTGATGCAGGAGTGTTACCACAGCACCTCTAGGAACTAAAACAGCGTGGGGTGATTAAGAGGAATTACTTACGACTGTAAACATTGCAGAGAGGTACCATCCATTGGGAGGCTTTCATATACCGGTTCAAGCTGTGTTTTCCAGAGTTCAACAGACCAAAAAAGGACTTTGGGCGTAAAAAAGCTGTGTTTAAACTGACTCAGGGCACTCTTTCTGATCCAGCAGGACTTTATGTCCAAGGTCCCCGATTCCTGTGGAAGTATTGTAAATATTTTGGCCTAATAGTGCCCCCTGTGACTGATGGGAGACTCCTGCTATGTTTAGCATGCCTACTGGAATGTTTATTGTTTTAATGTTTTTTCTGTAACACCTTTCCCTTAAGAACAAATGTTCTTGCTTAGAAAGAGATGTGCGGTAATTTGTAATTGTTGGCAATACACAGACTCTTGGAGAGAAAGTAATGTATGGGCACTGGACTTCAGGCAGACTGGCTCGCTGGCGATATCACTGTGTAAGGCTGGGAGCTGTGCAGCCTTAAAATGCTCAGTCAAGATGAAGAGAGACTTAGTCTACGCCCAAGAGAGGTGGCAGCTAAGAGCTGGAAAACCTTAGGCAGGTGCCTTTGAGGAAGCACAGGAGCAGTTACCCAGAAACGGTAACATTTCCCTCCTGCCTTTTCTCTCCTCCCCAGCCCTCTTTGTCCCCTCCACAGCCCTTTGTCTTTCCATTTGTCAATCCCCTCCTAAATTAAAAAACGCACTAACTTCCCACCAATAAATCATGGCACTAGCACATCTAATTTTATGTTCTATCCCCTTCCCACACCCTTTGTCTTGTCTATTTAGCTTGTAAGCCTTCGGGCAGGGACTGTATCTTTTGATGTGTCTGAGCAGGGCCCAGCACAATGGGGTCTCCAGGTGGCACAAGACAAACAACAACAGCGGCCAGTTCATTTCAGTTACACAGTTACACAGGAATAAACATCAATCACTGATTGTTCATCAGTGAGTAGAATCCCAACAACTGAGGGATACAAAACTAGGGAAAACGGCTAAAAATCTGTCTGCATGAGACTTGCCTGAGGTCACAAAGAGACTGTGGGGCTGAGCTAGGTGTCTTAGCAACAAGGCCTTCCTTCCAGATTACTTGCATCCTGTTTCTGGCTACTCTCCACATTCCCTCCTGCATTAGCAGCAGGGCTGGCAATGAGCCAGCACTACATTTGCTCAGACTAGGAGATATTTGTTTCTCCCTGCCAGCCTTGCAAACTCCATGAGTGTCAAGGTGGGTTTTTTCTGGCTCCTGTATCACCCCCAAATAAAAAGATTCTGTGGACCCTTCACCAGTGTTGCCCACGTGTAACTGAGGGCAGAATTTGTCCCTACAACATGAACTTAATTAACAATTGTGTTGATGGCGGGGCAGTCAGACTAGAGTCCAGCTTACTCAAGCCTAGCTGCGCTGGTTCTGCTTTGCTAGCAGGACTTCAAGGACAGAACCCTGCTTGGCGCTGAAGCAAGCAGGCATATTACAGGACGCGCAGAGGAAGCAGATTTGTGTGCAAGAAGCAGCCATTTTCATCCAGTCACATTTCCAAGACAAACCACACTGTCACTCTTATGCAGGACTTGCTTCCCTGGCTAGGATTTTGTTTTGCGTGGAGGTTTCTTACCGTTTGGTCTGGCTCCCTGGCTTATGAGATACTCCTTTCCTCTTCATCAGCTTCTCTACTGCAATGGGGTGGATTATTGGTCTGACTGGATGACGCTTGTAAGTCCCAGGATATTTCTTTTCCACCGCCTGTTCCCGTCTGGAATATGGAACAAAGAATAAATCCCAAGTCTCCTCGCTGTAAATGGAAGTTACTGCTGGATTCAGTGGTGAATTAGCCACTGGGCCAATGGAGCTTGTGCCCAGGGGCCCCGGGCCAATTGGGTGGAAGTGTGGGGGTTTGCCATGCTTTGCCCGCTCCTCTGGCGGCAGAGCGGGCCAAGCCCCACACTCCATCCCCATTCCCCAGCAGGAGCACCGGGTGGCCAGAGCAGTACAAGCCTCTGCACCCCAACCCTACTCTCTCTCAGTCATCAGCTGCAGGATGGATGTTTACAATAAGGAGTCTGTCATTCACCATCCTTAAAAAGAATACCCTCCAACCTGGACAATGACTTGGAGAAACTGAGCAGAGACTCAGCTGCCTGGGTCTTCTATCTAGGTTTGGAAGCCTACTGCTAGAGGCTCAGTCTGAAGGCATGTGGAGTAGTTAAGAAAGGAGACCTATTTATTCCCAGTTCAGAACCATCTCCTGTATAGGAGCATATGCTCCACTCTCCCCAGGTATACATACTTAATGAGCTCCTTCTCGCGGACCTCCAGCTGCAGCATGATGGCACTGAGCTCCATGTACAAGTTATTGGCTCGCTCTAGCTTCCTCTCATAATGTTCACGGATATCTAACGCGTGCCTGTTAACAAGAAAAGAAAGCCAAGGCTCAGCTGGACAACCCAGGGACTCTGATCCAAGAAGGGCAGAACAAAGACTTCTTATTTGAGAATGGGGGAGGGGTAAACCAGCAACTTCCTATGGCCTAGTTGTCACTACGATTTACTTTGACAGGCCAACACATGGAAAAACTACCACTTTAGCTAATGTGGTTAAAAACGCATGTTTTCATGGTGGAGTTGCTCTTGAAGTGCATTTCTGCAGAAGCCTTAAGAAGGGAGTGTGCATTTGCAAATCAGGAGACAAGTTAGAGGTTAATGTTCAGAAACAAAGGGACCTGATTAGCTCTGAGAGACGCAGGGGGGTCATTACATCTCACTGTGGTCAACAGCACCAAGTGGGTGGGGTAGCAGAGGTGAGGGGTGAGATCCTTGACAGACCTGAGCTCTTCTCTTCTGCGACGAATCAGCTCTTCATCTAGCCGGTGTATGCAAGTTCCTTCACTCTTAATTTTCTCAAAATGCTTCTTTACTTCTTCTCTCCATTCGGCCTATGGGATGGCATTTTATATTCATTGTTACACAGCCTCATGATTCACGGCAAAGGCAACATGTTCATTCTTCTATTACGGGGTCATTCCCATACTCAGGCTACCATTTATGCGCTTCTCATCACCAGTCCACCAAAGAGCCTCTGCCCTGATCTGTCACACCCCTGCAGTACGGAGCCACCCTACAGCCCATCCATCCCAGTCCTGGCCTGCAACTCCCTTTTGCACTAGGGCTGCCCTCAGCAATGACTAGTGGTATCACCTAGAGTCAGGTATAATGCAAGTCTGCACACACAGCTCTGCAATTCACTCAGTCCTGACCTGCAAAATTCCCTGTTATCTCTGTTCAATCTATCAAGGCTCTTAAACATCACTCACCCTGCAAGTATGGAAGTGCCCTCCAGGTTCCAGCTCCCCCACAGAGACCACAAAGCATATCATATGGAAGCAAATGTCCACCTGGCATTAGGCTTCTCAAAGTCATTTCACATGGCCCCTGAGTTAGATGTGAACTGTACGATAAAACCGCAACATTCTGTCCCTCAGTGTGTGTGTACTGTGAGATCCCAGCTCTAGGTGGCTATTGCAGGCATTAGGGCCATCAACACCGGATGACTGCCTGGTAAGCTAGGACTTACATATGAGCTGTTTAGTAATCTTAAGATATGTTTTCTCTGTAATGCCTTTGTTCTGAATAAATAATACTGATGAAGCCTACGTAGGCTGGCTGGTCACTGGTTAGCCCGTCGTTGCTCCCAAAAGAACAAGATGGCAGGTGCTGAACTTAAACCAGGGTTGCTAAAATGATCATAGTAAATTGCAGCCTAACTCACTGCTCTACCGGGAAAAAGTCGCGGAACCTCACCCAAAGTAAGACAATCGCTAAAGACCTAAGCATGGTGCCTGCCCTCAAGGAGGTCACGGAGTGAGAAATATAGTTCTCTCGGGAACTATGACATCAGGGGCGGAAAGTGGTCCCAACAGCACTCCTATATTTTGCCTCTGCTCCTTCATATACAGTCAAGCGGGCTGTGTAATGAACCCTATCTGGTCTGCTTCCAGCAGAAACTGCTTAAGATCAGCAGAAGGGTCCCGTTTCTTACTAAGCCTTCCCATCCTGTCACATCAGTTCCCCACAAATCAAAGGCAGGGCATGCCTGCATTCACTTTGCGTTGTGCAGCCCACCCAGGGCCAAAGTCCCAAAGTCTCAAGCTGCTGCCAAGGGTCCTGGGAACTCCACGGACATAAGCTCGGCTGCCCATTGTAGTTCTATCTTAATGAGTGTCTGGTCACTTCCCTTACCTATGAGGCCTGGTAGTATGTCTACTGGCACAGTATTAACCCTCCAAAGTCATCCCGAGGCCTCATGGCCCTAATCACATCTCGTGTGCTCACTCATCACACAGGACAGAGGGGATCATCCCCATCTGTCGCCCTAGGAGCAGCTGATAGGGCCAGGGAGCTGGGAGTCTGGGGACTCTGCACAGTTGTCTTTGTCCCTTTTGATTACTTCCTTGCAAGTCCTAGGTCCCTTCACTGTTCTGGGATGGTTCTTCCATCTGTCCAGCTGGCTGCCCTTCCCTGCTCCACCATAGCTGTGGTGGTTCCTCTTGACAGCTCAGTCTCCAGGCAGTCCTCTGTTTGCACCCTGCAGCCAGGCTCCAAGTACTGCTCCAACACCAGCAGGTCCATTTGTCTCCTACTGTCTGGGGCTTAGCCTGGAGCCAGTGAGGCCCCCCCAGCATGTGAAGGAACGGGAGAATGTGTGTGGATGCAGGGCTCAACTCTACTCCCTGCTGAGACGTGTTTCCAGGCTCCAGACAAGTCTAGACTAGCAGCCCTCACTTCCTTTTCATCTGTACCTGCCTCTTTGCCCAGTCATCTCTATCCCGGACTCAGTTCGTTACTTAGATCTCCTCTCTCAAAAAGAGAAAGTGGCTAAACAAAGTCCCCAGGGCTCCTCCCACTATGTGGGGGTAGTTACTACTTGGAAGTGACCAGCTGACCCTCTAGGTTCTCTTCCACTGAGCTTGTGCAGAAAAGGGCTAGAATTTATTGGAGGCCTGGATGGTGCACTCAGGTACATGTGTCTCCAAAGAAGCTTCTCTAGGGCAGTTGTGACTTGGCTGCAGCCTGAGCTTGCTGATACTGTTGGATCTGTCTGGTCTGCAAATGCTGTAAACTGCTATAAATGCTGGATTGCAGATCAGGCTTGCTGGGCATTTATAAATTGCATCAAGTCTATTGGGCTGCAGGCTATACGTGTAGCACTATCCATTTCAGGACTCCCTGTACTTCTGTCTTTTGGGTAAAGGATATCTCGAAACACCACTTCTGGTACAACTGTCCTCACCCTGTTTTCTGAACACAGCAGGTGCATACACACACAGTTTGTGTCCAAAGCATAATCCCATCTTAGCACAAGCCTTTATTGTTAACATAAATAGTAAAACATAAGCCTCAGCCTAAGATGTTTATTATTGCATTTTCCCTTGCAAGACCCTCCTGTGCTTGCCCTAGTCCTCTTTCCCCCTCAGACACAAACCAACCCATTACATCATAGGTTGGAGTCCCACTTGGTCTGGCTTCCAGCATGAGTCAGCAATAGCTGTGAGACCCATAGCCCTCCTAGCACCACCAGCTATGGCCAGTCTGTATTTACCTGGGATTTGAAATAAGTCTCCTGAGGGGTGGCAAGAACATCAGCAGATGCGATGTCTAGGTGCATCAGCGTCTGTCGGAAAGAGGGACGGTTCCGGGGCTTGCTCTGCCTGAACAGAACAACAAAGTCAAGTTAAGGGGACATGCTATAGAGTTAAAATCAGACTGAAAGTGTTTTACAAATTACTGGTACAATCAACCCTATGATTGCTGTAGCTGAAAGAGCAGAGCACAAGAATTCACTTTTCCGCCCACTGTTTCTCCTTGGTGCACTTGACAGCTTGCAGTGTATAAGCCCTTTTACTGTTGCGCTGTAGTTAGTTTTCCCTTCTACCACAACAGGGCAGAGAGAACATTTGTATAACAGGGAAGTATGATTGTAAAATCACAAAAGTCAACAGGGGGCTCAAGGCAGGTAAAAACTGAATTTACTCTAACTCATTTGGTGAAACTGACTAGATTTCAGCCTTGAGTTTCTGAATCTGTGACTGACATATTTAGAGCATCCTACTGAGAATTACAGGTCAGTGAAGAACAGTCAGCATCACAGCATTGTTTCTTCCTCATTCCCCTAGTATATTTCCCAGAACGGATGGCTGCTCATCTTGGCTAACGTAGGAGAATCAAGGTAGTATTTAATATTCCACTCCCCTTAGGGATTCCCTGCCATTAGTGTGCCTGAAGTATGAAGACTCAGCCCTTCCCAAGAACAAGACCTTGAGCTCTGTAACCTGACAAGAGGAATATACGGAGAATATTACCCACAACCACTTGGGTAAAGTCCCCAGACCAGCACACAGCTGGATTTCTTCTATGACGAGCTCATAACCAGTCATTTTGACAGAAGTATCTAGTTCCCCAGTAGAAACATATTTCCTTGGGATAACTTGATGTCAAACTTGCAGGTATGAGACGCAGGTCAAAAAATAAGTGGATTTGTCTGCATATCAGATAGAGAGGTTTCTGTGCATAAGAGGAGGTATGCAATTCTGAACTAATGAACAGCTCACAGACTGTACTGCTCCAAGAGCTGTAGAACCAAAAGATTAAAAAGAATTTTCCAGGATTGTATTAATGGATTCACAGATTCCAGGGACCACTGTGATCATTTAGTCTGACCTCTTGTATTACACAGGACATCGCCCTTCCCCAAAATAATTCCTAAAGCATTTCTTTTAGAAAAACAACCAATCTTGATTTCACAATTGCTGGTAATGAAGAATCCACCACAACCCTTGGTAAACTGTTCCAATGGTTAATTACTCTCTCTGTTAAAAAGCAGAGAGGTAGCCGTGTTAGTCTGGAATTGCAGAAGTGACAAAGAGTCCTGTGGCACCTTAAAGACTAACTAAAGCAGGCCTGCACAACTCAGAAAGCAGCGAGGGCCATATTACTGCAAAAAAACTAGCTGCGGGCCAAAAAGCCCCGCCCCCATCTGCTTCCCCCCACCCCACCGCTTGCCTTGCCCCACCCCTACTCACCTCCTGCGGGCCGCACAGTGAGCCCATGCGGGCCGCATGTGGCCCCCGGGCCGCATGTTGTGCAGGCCTGAACTAAAGTACTGAAGTGGCTAATACCCACTTCGTCGTATGCATGCAGTGGAAGTATAAAAATGTACAGCTGTTAAAGTGCATCATTGTAACACAGCTTATTTCCTGTCTGAATTTGGCTAGCTTCAACTTCCAGCTATTGGATCATTTTATACCTTTGCTAGATTGACGAACCCATTATCAAATATTTGTTTCCCATTTAGGTCCTTATATATCCTGATCAAGTCAAGCAACCTTTTTTTGGTTAAACTAAATAGATTGAGCTCCTTGAGTCTATCACTATAAGGCAGGTTTTCTACTCCTTTAATCATTCTCAAGGCTCGTCTCTGAACCCTTCTCCATTTTATCAACATCCTTCTTGAACTGTGGACACAAGAACTGGATGCAAGATTCAAGCAACAGTGACAATAGTGACAAATACAGAGGTAAAATAACCTCTCTACTCCTACTCAAGATTCCCCTGTTTATGCATCCCAGGATCACATTAGCCACAGCATTACACTGGGAGCTCCTATTCACCTGATTATCCCATGACCCAAATCTTTTTCAGAGTCACTGCTTTCCAGGATAGAGTCCCCAATCCTGCAAGCATGGCCTACATTCTCTGTTCCTAGATGTATACATTTATATTTAGCCATATCAATACACATATTGTTCTATTGCACCCAGTTTACCAAGTGACCTAGATCACTCTGCATCAGCATAACATTTATCACTCCCCCCAATTTGTGTGTCTGGAAACTTTATCAGTGATGATTTTGTTTTTCTTCCAGGTCATTGATAAAAATGTTAAACAGAACTGAGTCTTGTGCGACCCCACTGGAAACGCATCTATTCAATGATGATTCCCTATATAAAGGGCCAGAAGAAGGGAGACATGACTGCTAACACAGATGGGACAGAGTCAGACAAGACTTCTGAGCTTCTGAGCTCTTAAACCAGGGGTGGGCAAACTACGGCCCATGGGCCAGATCCGGCCCGCGGGCTCCTTCCAACCGGCCCTCGAGGTCCAGCTGGGGAGGCTGCTCCGGCCCCTCCCTAGCTCTCTCCCTCCCCCACCGCGGCCTTTGTGGGTTGCATGCAGCAGCTCTGGGGGGCGCAGCTGCGCAACCGCGTGGCCGGCTGCTCTGGCCTCTCCCCCGCTTTCTCCTTCCCCCACGGCCGTGGGAGCAGCAGCTCTCGGTTGCGGCTGCAGGACTGCATGGCCAGCTGGGGAGGCTGCTTTGGCCCCTCCCCAGCTGTCTCAGCTCTCAGGGGTGGGACTGCGCAACCTTGTGTTTGGCTCTGGGCCAGACAACGCGGTGCACTCCAGCGGATCAGCGCGGTGTGTCTGGCTGTGGGCCAGACATGCTATTCTTAGCGGTGGCGGGGTAAGCAGGCTGTGGCAGGGCCAGCCCTGGGGCAGGGGTTTGGATAAGGGGGCAGAGGGTCTCAGGGGGCAGTGAATGGGGGTTTGGATGGCATGTGGGAGTCCCAGGGGGCCTGTCAGGAGGCGGGGGTGTGGCTAAGAGTCAGGGAGCAGGGGGGTTGGATGGGGGGGTAGGGTCTGGGGCATGATTAGGGGGCAGGGGATTTCTGGAGGGGGGCGGTCAGGGGAAAGGAGCAGGGGGTTTAGGGGTTTGGGGGGTGATTAGGGGTAGGGGGTCTATGGAGGGGGTAGCCAGGGAACAAGGATCAGGGAGGCTTAGATGGGGGTGGGGTCCTGGGGGGGCAGTTAGAGTGGGGGGGTCTCCAAAGGGGTTGATCAGGGGACAAGGAGCAGGGGGTTGGAAGGGTTGGTGGTTCTGAGGGGGGCAGTCAGGGGATGGGAAGCGGAGGGGGCCGGATTGGGGGCAGGGCCTTCCCTACCCAGCCCTCCATATAATTTTGTAAACCTGATGTGGCCCTCAGGCCAAAAAGTTTGCTGACCCCTGTCTTAAACATTCTTGCTAATTTGGATATTTTCACCGTCAGACTGCAGAATTTGCAGGGAGAGGCGTGAGAAGGTGTCTTGAGTCTGGGAATAATATGGATCAGGGAGCCAAGAGGCAGCTTCATCCTCAGATTGACACAGAGAATTAGCTACAGCACACAGAGGGTACGCCTCTCCAGTTCCCAGCGGAAACAGAAACTGGATCCCTCTGGCTGACACTGCCTCTGTTGCAGATCGCAGTCTCCTCTTCTTTCACCACCTAGAACCATGCCAAGGCTGGGAACTGGGTTCCTCCTCACCTGCACTTGTTGCTTTCAATTCTTCCCTCTTCCTCCTCCTCTTCTGAACAGCACTCCACTCAACTCTTCTCTCTTCCCACCCTCTGAACAGCTGTTACGTACCACCCACCTCGCTCCAGATCCACAGTCCTCTCTGAGTGACTCCTGGTTCTCCCGTACTCAGCCACAGTCAGGATGAGCCTTTGGCCATCTGCCTTGTCCTCACCTCCTCATTCGATCTGCACCTCTCCAGCATCTCTCTCACTTACCGTGGTCATCCCCAAGCCCTGCTGTGCCTGACCTATCCATTGCTGAGTTTCCATCTCTGACCACCCTGGTGTATTTCAACATCAGTATCAATAGCATAAGTAACTGCATGCTGTCTGTAGGAACTCCAATGCCTTGCTGGTGACAAGTCATTTTGCTTCATGGCAGTGGGACACAGGATGTCATACCCAGCACATACCCTCTCTCTTAGCAGCAATGGTATTTTTTAAAAAGAGAACTTTGCTCTGGACCCCATCTTCCAGTCATTATTCAGGCACCATTTCTACTGACCCCACTGGCAGTTTGGCAGAGCCAGGACTGCATTATCAAGCCCCAAGTCCGTGCAGAGGATGTGGCTCTTACCATGTTTGCTTCATGAGGATTTTGAACCCATCTGGACAGGTGGAAGGGACAGGAAGGTGCAGGCTGTTACTGCCCACTCCCCAGATGATAGCTGAAGAGTCTACGTCCTTGTATGGAATCTCTCCTGTAAGCAGCTCCCATAAAACTACCCCAAAGGACCTGTTGCAGAAACATAAGGACAAACCTCCACAGTGAGTTACACAAGTTGTGAAAAAATTCTGTAACAGACTCAGAGGCCTTCTGTTCAGTTATCAAAATGGGCAGCAGGTTACATCTGATTTTGGATTTTGAAAATGGATTCAAGAATGGTAATGTTCATATATTTAACAAGATAAGGATGTTATTCAGGGTTATTTTACACTTTGAGCAGTCTCTCTCTGCCACTGTCCTAAGCCTTAGCTTTTTATTCCCAGTTGCATCTGTTTTAACTTTCACTTTACACTGAAAAGTTAAACCAAATCCTCCTCCTTTTTGGGTTTTTAATCTCAAAAAGATATGAAGTTATGAGCAAAATACAATGGAAGGTCATGGTTTTGCCAATTCCAGTAAACTAAAAGGCATAGTTTGTTTTCCAAGCTGTAATCATTGTTGATTATAGCCCCTTTGCTTTGGGACAAAGTGAGAATTTGTGTGTATTCATGATAAACCAGCTAACCAATTTCGTTTGGGATTTTTTATAAAGCAAACACCCCCCCTGCTGGCATGTTTGCTGAACTATCCATGCTCTCTGCAGACAAATGCTTTCAAAGTTAATGAAACACAAAACAACAGCAATTATTACAATGTGAAAGCGAGGAAACAAACACAGCCACTGTGCAGGTGCCACTATTTGGATATTTCAGATTCAGATGGAGATTCCCTCTGATCCTAACCTGAAGAAAAATGAATGAGAAATGTGTGAAAACCAATCATGTCTAGAGCGTATAAGGAGAGTCTGTCCAGAGCAAGCAATCCACACTACATGAAAATAAAATTACAAGTAAGAAAACTAAATTTGCCTTTCTCCTCTAATGAATCCAAGGCTCCAGAAAGAAGTCATAATTCACAAAAAGTAGCAAGGAATGACTGCCATCTACCAACCACACAGAGAGCATCATAAAATAGTAAACTGATGCTAAAATGGTTAGTAAAAAGGGAAAAGAGAGGTGACCAAGAGCCAAAGAAAAGCACTCACTGAGTAACTGTTCCAGAAGCTAGAATTAGCCTGAGATGCAGAGATGTGGTAAAGACTATTGAGTGAGTTTCAAAGCCAAAAATTACTATATCCCAGATAGAACAGCATCTCTCTCTCTCCATATTCTTGCACACTGACTATGTTTCCCAGACCTGAAGAAGAGCTCTGTGTAAGCTTGAAAGCTTGTCTCTTTCACCAACAGAAGCTGGTCCAATAAAAGATTTTACTTCACCCACCTTGTCTTTTTCATATCCTGGGACCAACCTGGCTATAACATCACTGCATGGAACAGAAGAACATGAGCCTGTGTTTGTTCACTGTTTTAATTCTTAAAGAGGAAGGTTTTTGGGGCCCACTTCTGTGAGGTGCTGAGGACCTTCATCTCCCAACATCATCAAACATCTAAATCAGGGGTCTCCAAACTTTATGAGACAAGGGCCATATTAGATTTTTGAAGGGGCTTTGTGAGCCAAAGCCACTGCGAAAAAATTCAATATATGCAAATATATGCAAAATCCCCCCTTTGCTCCTCCAGCTGTTGCCACGCTCCCCCACTTTGCTCCTCTGGCCACTGCCATGGGGGCACTCACCCCTCTGCACATGGGGCCGCTGGCAGGAGCTTGTGGGGGGGCAGCAGTGGCTTCTCCACATGCCTGCTCAGCGTGCCTGCTGAGCTGGGGGGGCCGGACAAATTGAAGCTGTGGGCCAGATCCGGCCCTCAGGCCGTAGTTTGGAGACCCTGATCTAAACACCCTGAATTTTTATTGCTTTCATAGCCCCACTCCTCATTGTGGAACATATAATTAGGGCCCTACCAAATTCACGGCCAGGAAAAATGCAGCATGGACCATGAAATCTGGTCTTTTGTGTATTTTTACCCTATAATATACAGATTTCACAAGGGAGACCAGTGTTTCTCAGACTGGGGGTTCAGATCCAAAAGGTTGCAAGATTATTGGATGGGGTTGTGGTATTGCCACCCTTACTTCTGCGCTGCCTTCAGAGCAGGGTGGCTGAAGAGCAGCAGCTGCTGGCCAGGCACCTGGCTCTGAAGACAGTACCACTGCCAGCGGCAGTGCAGAAGCAAGGGTGGCAATACCATCTCATGCCATCCCTTTTTCTGCACTATTGCTGGCCATAGCACTGCCTTCAGAGCTGAGCTAGCAACCACTGCTCTCTGGCTACCCAGCTCTGAAGGCAGCACCACCACCAGCAGCAGAAAACTGAGGCTGACAATACTGTAATCTCCCCATCATTTTTGGGTCTGGACTCCTACAATTACAACTTCAGTACCACGCAAACTGATTGAAACTATCATAAAGAACAAAACTGTCAGACATATAGATTAACATAATTTCTTGGGAAATAGTCAGCTTGGTTTTTGTAAAGGGAAATCATGTCTCACCAATCTACTAGAATTCCTTGACGGGATGAATAAGAATGCAGACAAAGGAGATCCAGTGAATAAAGTGTATTTAGATTTTCAGAAAGCCGTTGACAAGGTCCCTCACCAACGGCTGGTAAGCAAAATAAGCAGTCATGGGATAAGAGGGAAGGTTCTCTTATGGACTGGTAACTGGTTAAAAGATAGGAAACAAAGAGTAGGAATAAATGGTCAGTTTTCAGAATGGAGAGAGGTAAATAACGGTGTTCCCCAGGGAGGTAAATAACCTGTACTGGGCCCAGTCCTATTTAACATATTCATAAATGATCTGGAAAAAGGGGTAAACAGTGAGGTGGCAAAATTTGCAGATGATACAAAACTACTCAAGATAGTTAAGTCCCAGGCAGACTGTGAAGAGCTACAAAAGGATCTAAAAAAACTGGGTGACTGGGCAACAAAACGGCAGATGAAGTTTAATGTTGATAAATGCAATATGAGGCACATTGGAAAACATAATCCTAACTATACATATATAATGATGAGGTCTAAATTAGCTGTTACCACTCAAGAAAGATCTTGGAGTCATTGTGGATAGTTCTCTGAAATCATCCACTCAATGTGCAGCGGCAGTCAAAAAAGTGAACAGAATCTTGAGTATCATCAAGAAAGGGATAGATAATACGACAGAAAATACCATGTTGCCTCTATATAAATCCGTGGTATGCCCACACCTTGAATACTGAGTGCTAATGTGGTCACCTCCTTTCAAAAAAGGATATATTTGAATTGGAAAAGGTTCAGAAAAGGGAAACAAAAATAATTAGGGGTATAGAATGGCTTCTTTATGAGGAGAGATTAATAAGACTGGGACTTTTCAGCTTGGAAAAGAGGTGACTAAAGAGGGATATGATAGAGGTCTATAACATCATGAGTAGCGTAGAGAAAATAAATACGGAAGTATTGCTTACTCCTCCTCATAATACAAGAGCAAGAGGCCACTATCTGAAATTAATAGGTCGCAGGTTTAAAACAAAAAGTATTTTTTCACGCAACACACTGTCAACCTGTGGAACACCTTGCCAGAGAGTGTTGTGAAGGGCAATACTATAACTGGCTTCAAAAGGGAGCTAAATGGATTCATGAAAGATAGGTCCATAAATGGCTACTAGCCAGAATGGGCAGGAATGGTGTTCTTAGCCTCTGTTTGCCAGGAGCTGGGATTGGGTGACAGGGCATGGATCAGCTGATAACCTGTCTGTTTATTCCCTTTGGGGCACCTGCCATTGGCCACTGTCAGAGGATAGGATACTGGGCTTGATGGACCTTTGGTCTGACCCAATATGGATATTCTTATGTTCTTGACACCATGAAATTTCAAATGTAAATATCTGAAATCATGAAATTTATTATTTTTAAAATCCTATGACCATGAAATTGACCAAAATGGACAGTGAATTTGGTAGGGCGCTACATATAATACACAGCAGCATCTCAGACTGGAAAGTCCTGTAAAGAGCAGTGAGACAGACCTTCTGGTGAGGAAAGAGTGCTGGAAATGCTATATAATGGGAAGATCTGACTGACTGAAAGGAAGGTGAAGATGTGTAATTAACAGGACAGTACCGCTCACCAGATATCCACTTTTTCAGAGACGGGCTCATTCCGTATCACCTCTGGGGCCATCCAAGCCACGGTGCCCGCGAAGGACATTTTTGTACTTTTATCACTGAGTTCTTTAGACGTACCAAAATCTGAAATTTTTACTGCATCTGTATGAGTGACTAATACACTGGAGAGAGGGAAAAACACATGGAATCAGCAATGAGAAAACACTTTGCACTTCCCTAGCAACTTTCAGAAGTGGATCTTAAAGTTTTTTGTCACCCACTAACACTGCCAAGTATAACCTATAACTATTTTATCAATGGGCAAAGTGAGGGTGTAGGAATTAGTGGTTTATTTGGACCTAGCAGCCAGGAACTAAAGCTTTAAAACAATTTAATCAGTAAATGGAATTTGCTAGTTTCAGTAAATTCTCTCCCTCTGTTCAGAACAACTTTTTCCTGTGCAACTCCACCTGATTCAGTTGTTCTGCCACCATGGGAAGGAGTCGCAATTATCTTTTCCTTGCTTTGCATCATAAATGAGGTAGTGCTGAAATAGTCAGTAGAGCAATCTACATATACTAACATTTTTGCTTGTCTGTCTCCAGCCCTACTGATCAAGAGCTCCTGGTTTCTATCATTGCTAAAACCCACGGCCCCATAAACTACACTGTTTTGGAAACAAAGCTCCTCCCTCTTGGAACTCAGTTCAAATACTTCCTATCTAAAGCCTCAATTTTAACTACAGTCATTCAAGATCTTAGTGCAAGAGCTGTTGTTAGCAAACACTGTTTCAAATCAGTATGAAGCACTAGTGAGGCTATTTGACAGGGTCAGAGAACGGGGTTAATAATACTGCAGCTTCACAGATATGCGTTATCTCAAAATTCTTTTGATTTTTTCCCCAAACTCTGATTCTAAATTCTAGGGGCCAAAGTCCATCCTGGTGTAAACAGACTGTAGCAGAGTCATAACGGGGAACATCAAGGTTGACTACATTTGGAGGGACTTTCAAACTTCCTGTAAATGCATGTTTTAACATTAAATGACTACTAAGATGGAATATGTAATTAGGTATATACTGTATACAGTATAATTAGAGGTAACAATTACAGAAAAATATAGAACTATTTGTTGGAAAATTTACCTTGATATTCAAACCAGCAATAATAAAATTAATAAGTGATGTAATAATAACCACCTCACTGCCCAAACAATGTAACAAACCATTTAAAACATTCACAGTCAAATACAGCTACAATAACATAACCACAGTCACACCGCGAGCTGTAAACAGTGAAGGGAGAGTGAGGCTGAAGCAATGTCCAGGGTGAAATTGATAAGGCAGCTGGGCAGTATCAGCAGGGGAGCAGGTGCAGGAGAAGAGGAAGATACACATTCAAGAGAGCAGGGGATGAGACCAGAACAAAACAGACAAGTAGTACAGACAAAATACAGAAAAGGAGGAGTCAGAGTGATTCACCTTTTCAAAAGGGCAAAACAGACATCTCATTAGCAGACATGTTCCCCTACTATTACTTTCCCACCTAAGCAACTGGTGCGGTTGCCACAGAGATGTCATGCTGGTATAAACCGAAGCAGAGATGGTCCATGCAATTACAAACAGGTCAGAGGAGCCACAAGACAAATCTCTGTCAAGTTATGGGCCAGACTACGAGAAAGTTTAAGGGCCCGTGATCTAGCTCAATATCCATTTGCTGGAAGAATTCACTCAAAAATCTAGTTTTTTTAGAGTTTTAAGCACCCAAGGACTCACTTTGGTGACTTGAGGTCTCGGTGGATAATTTTATGAAGGTGTAAATAATTCATTCCACTTGCAATCCCTGTGGACCAGTCCACAAGCAGCTGAGGCGTGACTTTCCGACCCGCTCGTAGCACTTCATAGAGCTGTCCATGTGCGCAGTACTCCATGATAATACAGTAACATGGGGCTTGAGTGCAAACTCCCCTGTCAGAGAACACACACAAACATTACACACTTTACTACAAATCAAACCCAACACTCAGTATCAAAGGGATTCTCTGAACTCAAAAATAGACCATTGTGATCTGAATGTCTACAGCTCATTGCTTTCATGGCAGGGGACTGTAGGGGCTCAGCACTTTTGAAAATTAGACCGTTATTCTTTATCTGGAACGTGTTAACTGTGCACCTGACTCAGACAGGGAGAAATTAAGTTTCTCTATAGAAGCAGAAGCTGCTCTGTAGATTTAGGTCTTTGGCTTTTACATTCTAGTATTGACCTTCATTCTCCAGGGATACAGGCACAGGAACACAGACATTGCCACATAGGTCCAGATCAGACTACAGAGCCCCCAGGTCAAGCAATGACAGGACCTTTTGATGCTTCAGAGGAAAACAAAAAACATGCCTTAGTAAATGCTCAATCAGGAAGAGCTCTGGAACACCAGACACTTAGCAAATACAAACTTTAGCGTAGTTCATTGCCAAAATGCCTGAAGAGAGCTAACCTTCCATCAGAAAACTTCCATTCTTTGAGACTCCATTAGTCCCCCAGCATTTTGATTAACCAGCTAATAATGTGATGTTATCGTCTTAAAAGTAATATTTCTGTTACTATTTCTTCTACATTTTCTCCTACTCCTCTCCCACTAAGACTACAGAAAACAGATCCATCTTTAGTCAACAGGACTTAGACTTTATTTTTACCTCTGGTTTATCTGTATTTGTTTGTGTGGCATTCCTATGTCAAAGTTTGGTCAAAATAGTAGGTTTTATATTTATTCTATATCTTGTCAGACATGCTTTAGAGAAACACGGCTTGTGTGCATTGAATCACTGCAGTCACCTTCTAATATGTCACATAATTCGTTTGATTGGCTTGCCTTCTACTAAGTCACTCTGGACTCAGTTTTACAACTGTGTTACGTGAAGAGCTCCCACTGAATCAGCAGGAATTTCACATTAAAGCTGCTCTAACCTGGACCTTGTATTAGTATTCAGTCAGATTAACAGAATAAGGGTTCACCTCCACTCCATTTGGGAGCTAAATTCTTGCTAACACTCTTTACAATAAGGAAATCATTTCTGCCCACCATATATTTTAATACTATTCAAAAATCCTCTTGCAGCAAAAGTTAAATTAGGTAGGGAAGAATCTGCAGGCATCACTTGGATAACAAATGGAGTTAGGAGTAAAATCTACTTAGATGGTCTTTACTGTATGGTTTGTCCCCCTAGGGCATGGATTGTGTCCATGTTTTGTACAGCACCGAGCATATCAACCATGCCCAGTAAGTAAGTCCAGTAATAAATTACCTACTTACATCACAGATCTGCAAGACCTGGTTTTGCTTTCTGCACACTCTTGTGTTATACCTGCTCTGAGAAGATCTGTGGCAAGTTCAAGTACAATTCAGCTCAGTCCTTTAAGAGGAGAAGGGCTGTAGAGACTGATAGCACTGCGGGAGTTCTTGCCTTCATGTTTTGCAATAATATGAATTCAGATTTGGTTAATGGCAAAATTCTGCCCTTGCAGTAAGAACATTGTCGGAGGGAAGCAACAAGGTGATGGCTTTAGGAAGGGTCCATATGCCATCCTGCCAGCCGAGGCTGAATGCAGTGTGCAGAATATCTCATTCTGTCCCCTAAAAAGCAGTGTTTCCAATCCCCACGTATGCTGCTGACTACAGTATACGTGCAGGTGGATGGGCCCACACCAGCACAGCACAAACCCCACCAGTGCATGTGCCACGCCCTGACCTAGCACTCAATAGACACTGATGAGGAAATCCTCCCCACCTGATGTGAGAGAGAGGAAGGAGCACCCTCAGAGCTCTTCTGATTTAAACACACCTGTGCAACATAGAACGCAAGTTGTCCTGAGTGTTCAGACTTTCATGGGATATTCGCATAACACAGAGTTAGGCTTGTGCTTAAGTACTTTGAATAGTTGGGGTTTAATTAAGGAGCAAGTTGCAAAATAGGCCACATCTTTTAAGACATTCTCTGGAGTATAGGCCATCTCAGAGAGTCCTCAACCTCCATCATGTAGTCCTCTCACCATCACGTACTCTCTCAAATCACATTTCACAGAACCTTGCAAATTTGTCCTGCCTGGATCTGCTCCTAGGATGAGACCCTGAACCTGTCCTGACGCAGGCAAAATACAGCACAGGAGGAATCCTTGGCAGACTCTGGGAATTTAAAAACCTGAATAAGGACTACAGTAGATCTTTCTTGGTTCACTCCCAGACAGTTATGACTAGAGAATGCACGTTCCACAGGGTGTGAACTACACCAATTGCAAGACTGTGCTCTTGTGCCAGTCATCCAGATAAGGATAGACCTGCATGCCCAAGTGACATGGATTAGGCACCACCCTAGCCAGTTACTCAGTGATCACCCATGGATTGCTGCCAGTTGGAAAACGAGCATTTTGTACGGGTAGTTGTTGCTGCCCACCACAAACCTGAAGCTGTTCCTTTTCTCCTGTCTGAGTATTCTTGGTTCTCACCATCGTCTTTAAATAGCTTCACTAAGCATAGCTGGAGCCCCCGGAGCACAGCCTAAGGAGCATCTCATACTCACTCAAGGGGGAGAGGAGTTACTCTTCTGATCAGCTCTGTTCAGTCTGCTGACTACAGGTCTACGCATTGCCCTTCTTCTACCCAGTAGTGAGGCTCTCCCTGATGGACTGGACAGGAAAAATTTCCCATGGGCTTTGTGCAGGGGGAAATCTCTGTGGAAATAGTTTCCTTAGCCTTTCCTTTACATGTAGATGTGTGAAGTTCACAAGACTGTTTTTGTGTGTATGAGTGTCTATGAGATTCCTCTGGGTTGGAATGTTGCACACCACTTAACAGTGCCCACAACACTACATACCGGTGTGAGAGGAGGGGCAGAATACGTTTCCAGTTTTAACTATAGAAGACTGAATAAACCAGAAGATAATTTGTGTACTCAGAACTCACCAATTGGCCAGGATACGATGGCTAACAATGCCTTCTCTTGGGGGAAAAAAAAGAGGTTATTATCTAGATAACAGAAGTCATGACCTACTTGAAGGCGATGATGTTAGGATGCTTCAGCTTCCGCAAGTGTTTGATGTCTGTTTCATTCTGTTCTCTCACTTTCTTGATTGCCACTTCCTCTGCTCGGAATTTGCCTAAGAAGACAGCTCCTTGCGCTCCACTGCCCAACCACTGCAGCTCTGAGATCTCCTCAAATGGAACTTCCCATGTATCTGGTAATACACAAGCCAGGCACATAGGTTAGAAGAGCTCCAAGTTCACACAGGGCTCTGCTGCAAGGTCATACCAGAGACAGCGACTGTCAACTCCTTTGTCCTCTCTTATGACCTTTTCACCAAGTAGCTCAGTAATGCATTCAAAATCTTAGTAAGCTTCTGATGCGATACAATAAGTTAATATACTAGAGACTTTCACATCTGAGGATTTGGAGTGTCCCCCTTCTTTGGTGAAGTTCAAGGAGGGAGGAAGGGGATCTGTACAACATTAAACAAGTAACTATAGACAATCCAAACATTCCAATAAAAGAAAACATTTAAAATCCATAATGTCCAAAACAAATTGAAGGGTTTTCTACAGGAAAAATCACAGAATCATAGAAGTGTAGGACTGGAAGGAACCACATTAGTCATTTAGTCCAGTCCCCTGCACTCAAGGAAAGGCTAAGCAATAACTAGACCATTCCTGACAGGGAGTTTGTCTAACGTGCTCTTAAAAGCCTCTAATGACAGAGATTCTATAACCTCCCTAGGCAATTTGTTCCAGTGCCTAACTACCCTGACAGTTAAGAAGCTTTTCCTGAAATCCAACCTAAACCTCCCTTGCTGCAATTTAAGCCTATTGCTTCTTATCCTACCCTCAGGGGTTAGGGACAATAATTTTTCACCATCCTCCTTGTAACATTCTTTAATGTAGTTGAAAACGGTTGGCGTGTTCCTTCCTGCCTTCCCCAGTCTTCTCTTCTCCAGACTAAACAAACTCATTTTTTTCACTCTTTCCTCATAGATCATGTTTTGTAGACCTTTAATCATTTTTGTTTAAATGGGTTAAAACAGGGCATAGAATGGAAGGCAATAAATATGGAGCTAACAGTGGGCAGAGTATAAAACAGTGGTGGGCAACCTGTGGCCCATCAGGGTAATCTGATTGCGGGCCGCAGGACATTTTGCTGACATTGACCGTCTGCAGGCACGGCCTCCTGCAGCTCCTAGTGGCTGCGGTTTGCCGTTCCCAGCTAATGGGAGCTGCAGGAAGCAGTGGGCCACAGGGCCGTGCTGTCCGCTGCTTCCCGTAGCTCCCATTGGCTAGAAACAGTGAACTGCGGCCACTGGGAGCTGCAGGAGGCTGTGCCTGGGGACAGTCAATGTCAGCAAAATGTCCTGCGGCCCGCAATCAGATTATCTTGACAGACCACATGCAGCCTGTTGCAAGTTGCCCACTACTGGTATAAAAACTAAAAACTGTTTAAAAAGCCAGCTAAGGTTGCTCAGTGACAACAACTAAGTTACCTAACACATCATTTGGAAAACCCAAGCACTTAAGGCAAGGTAAGTTAAATACATCCTAAGACAGGGATCAGCAACCTTGGCACGCAGGACCACAGGGTAAGCACCCTTAGCAGGCCCCGCCAGTTTGTTTACTTGCCGTTTTGCCGACCGCGGCTCCCACTGACCGTGGTTCACCGTCCCGGTCCAATGGGGGCTGCGGGAAGCGGCACGGTGCTGGCCGCTGCTTCCCGCAGCCCCCGTTGGATGGGATGCAGGGTATGATAACTATCCACAAGTTTTATTAGCACAATTCCACTTTTTGTGTTGAGATCTTTAATAACAATGTTAAATAAGACTGATCCCAAGACTAATCCCTGAGGAACTCCATTAGTAACCTCCCTCCAGCCTGACAGTTCACATTTCAGTATGACCTATTGTAATCTCCCCTTCAGCCAGTTTCTTATCCGCCTTTCAATTCTCATATTAATCCCAATCTTCTCCAATTGAACTAATCATTTCCCATGTGAAACTGCATCAAATACCTTACTGAAATCTACGTCGATCAGTGGGGTGGTGGACAGGTAGAGGGACTGGGTCCTCGCTGCTCTTCCCAGGCTAGTGCGGGGTATGTTCACCCTGTCACACTTCCCTATTTCAAATCACAGCTTGTTCGTTCTAATCTGCATTTTTCCTTTCTCAAAGCTGGGGACAGGTTATACTTTTAAAGATACAATATACATAGGCCTTAAGCTCTTAACCTCATTAACACATATTAACAATTTTCGTTAATATCCACAATTTTTGGCAATTCATTTGTTCTCACACCACCTCTCTCTGTCCTGCTCTTTTATATCAGAATTAAAGGATGCAGGGTATGATAACTATCCACAAATATATGAAAAGTAGAAACACTAAGATCACAAAAGTTGTTCAGCATGGTAGGGAGGGGAGATAAAAGGAAGGAGTGGAGCGAAATGTTAAATGTTGAAAGTCTTCCTGACAATAACATGTATGAGGCAGTGGAATATTTTCAGAGGGAAGCGATGGAAGCCCCAATGTCTCAAATATTTAGTACCAGACTGGACACAACACTAATTAATACATACAGCATGGGAAAATCCTGCATTAAGATTGTATAGTGGAAGGTGTGTGAGCAGTTTCAACTGTTCCTCCACTGTACCTTACCTTGCATTTGTCAACATTATTCTTAAATCAGCCATGTGCTGCGCAATCACCTAACTTTATTATGTTCCTTAGGTTCCCCATAGATTTCTCTAATCCTGACTAATTTAAATAATTGTCTCAACTTCAAAGTCTGCCACCTCCCAATTCAGAAGATGGAGTAAATCATGTAAGTGGTCTTTTCCATTTATAGCTTATACAATTCTGCACTTGCGGTTCACTATGGAGTGACTGTTTACTGTGCAACTCTGTGTGTTAGGTATGAGAGAATGTCAAACAAATGGTCATGTGGAAAGCTGGGAAAGGGATTTAATTGCTTTTAGCATCCTCACTTCCTTCACTTTAAAAGAAATGAAGGGAAGAAGAAATGCACTGGCAGCATTTCTGTGGCGCAGGCTTACCTTGTTGCTGCAGTTTGTAGTCGGTGGAGTATGCTTTCCCTATGATGTTCCATACAGGCCTCAAACAGCCAAAAAGTCCCTCAAGAAACCCACTGCTCCCACTCCCGGATCTGCTGAACTGGATTTTAATGTCATCTGTTCCACTGTTATTCTCTCCATCCATCGTGTTACTGTTGCCCTGAGACACAGCTGTTTCTGCTTCATCCTGTTCTCTCAACTGCAGCACACTGTTCTCAAACTGGTCCCTAGAGTCCTCGCTGATGCTGGTCAACGCCGCTGTGGTGACTGGACTGCCCACATTTTCTATTAGATCTGCCTGAAGTAAGCCCTTCTCTCGCACATCCTCTATGATCTCAGGTGAAGGATGGTTTCCAGTGGGTGCATGATCACCATGTATCCCACTGAAGTCTTTGTCTTCATTGAAAGTTTTGGTGATCAAATTTGTAGAGGAAGGCCAGCTCAGGTGCTCCTGAGGACTGGTCATGGTGCCGTGCATGTGCATGAAGCAGGTAGTCCAATACAGTGCTTAGAGAACTAATGATACACAAGTCAGCTGCAACAAATGGTCCCAGCACCTGAAATGAGAGAAAATGGGATAAGAAATATTTTTTCTTTTCTTAATCACTACCATATGGTATTTCTGTTTTGTGGTCTTTTCTGGAGAAGACCTGATAATGAGTTTAACTAGAAAACTGAAGGCCCAATGACATTTGTTAAATGATTATTGAAATTAACACATGACATTTGTCCCCTTTGACATTTCACTCAGTAATCATCAGGCAAAGGCTGACTCGTGAGTCTTCTTACAGGAAAGGCCGGTGTTCACTATGTTACAACCAGGCCCAGTACCCCTCTGCACAGACACCAGTCTGTTCTAAGTGGACCCAACTGCTAGGTCTCACATGTTGCCATGTCACCTGGGTCTGGGTAAAGATTCTGGCTATGTAGGACAGACCGTTTGTCTGAGCCCTTCCCTTGGGACGGTCCAGTCACCCCAGACCTTGAAACCAGTGCCTCAGACCTCCTGAGCCCCACAGTCGCTTACATGCATTCCTCCAGAGTTCCACCTTGATGTGGTCACTCTGGCTTCTAGTTCAGCCCCTTCAGGGACAATGGGATAGGACATCAAAGACGACATGGTTAGCAAACAAATTTCTTGACCACAGTCACTTTACTCTTGACAGCATCAAGTGCTATAGATCTCTTCAAACACAACAAAAGTCCAGAGACAGAGCCTTCCTTAGTATCTGTGTCCCTTCTGGGAGTTCAAGGTTTGTCAGCATTTCAGGCTGGGTATGGTCATAGGCGCCGACTCCATGGGTGCTCTGGGGCTGGAGCACCCAGGGGGAAAAATTGGTGGGTTCAGAGCACCCATTGGCAGCTCAACACCCTACTGCGCCCCCCCTGCCACAGCTCACCTCTGCTCCGCCTCCTTCTATGAGCATGCCACTGGGTCCAGCTTCTTCTCCCCCACCTCCCTCCCAACATTTGCGCCGTGAAACAGGTGTTTCACGTGGCAAGCCTGGGAGGGAGAGGGGACGAGGGAGAACGTGGCATGCTGGGGGGAGGGGTCCAATAGAGGCGGGAAGGGGTGGAGTTTGAGAGGAGACTTTGGGGCAGGGGTGGAGTCAGGCCGAGGGTGGTGGCGGTGGCGGGACTGGGGTGGGGGGTGCGAGCACCCATCAGCGCCAGCAAAAGTTCGCACCTTTGGGTATGGTCCCTTCTGTGTTCTCTCTCCTGCTAATGTGGTGACAGTCAGCCCCCTGTTCAGCACAGCACACCCTCTTTAAAAAAGTCTCTGTCTCGTTGCCATGTGGTTCCCTGGAGTGCTTCAGCCTGGGGATCAATAGGGAGGGGGGCAAACATCCATTGTTCCATAGAGGTGGGGTAGTAATAAAAAGCCATTCCAGAATTATAGCCCCTGATTGCTCTGCGATGGCTTCTTAGTGCTGGTGTCAAATACCTTTCCTGAGGAGGGAAGTTACTGGGAATGCAATTCATTAACCTTGGCTGGGCTGGGTTAGACACGAGTTCAGCACATAATACAAAATGGAGTTCTCCCATTTAAACAGACATATTCCACCATTGCACACCAGTCAGAGACAAAATGCTTATCCCCCTCCCTTGGCTGAGGGCCCAAGCCAAATCTCTTTGGAGTTAATGGAAAGACTCTCCTTGACTTCAGTATGTCAACAGGAGATTTTTGATTAAAAAGCCAGAAAAGTTTCCCTATGCAAAGAACAAAGGTCCTGAAGTCTGAAAACAGCCACCAAAAGGAAGAAATGGAGGCAGTTGGAGACCACAGAACCTCAGTGGGAGGTGCTGGGTGTTCTGTACTTTTGAAAATCAGACCGCCTAATTCAGGTGACTAAAAATATTAGACAGCTAACATCAGGATGTTTGAAAATCATCACCCTGAGCTTGTGTTCTACCTCTCTTTGAGGGAGCAGCACCTTGCATAGATAAAATACCACCACCAAAGGTGGAAACCCAAAAGCATGGGGTTTTTTTTTTGTATCACTCAACTCCTTCTCTGAATACACATACAGTTTTATATAAAAAGCACGCACTAAAAGGATGCTATTAAGGTTACAAAGTCAAGTACTTGAAACTAACAAATGTAATATGTAATCGTGTAATTAAAGACTATCATAATTCATGAGCACAGGAGGCTGAATTAAGATTGCACAGGCAACCTGAATTCTGGCATTTCTTAACTGGATCATGGTATACCTTTGTTTGCTAGGTCGAAGAGCCCATTGTTAAATATATGGTCCCCATGCAGACATTTATAGGCTCTAATCAAGTTTCCCCATAACCTTTGCTTCGTTAAACTAAATAAATAAATTTAGATTTAGCTCCCTGAGTGTATTACTATAAAGCATGTATTCTAATCCTTTCATCATTCTCATGTCTCTTCTCTCAATCCTCTCCAATGTATCAACATCCTTCTTGAATTGTGGGCATCAGAACTGATTGCAGTATTCCAGCATGCCAAATGCAGAGATAAAATAATCTCTCTATTCCTATTTGAGATTCCCCTGTTTATGCACCCAAAGACTGCATTAGCCACTTTGGCCACAGCATAACCTTGGGAGCTCACATTTAGCTGTTTATACACCACGAACCCCAAATATTTTTCAGTCACTGCTTCCCAGGGTAGAATCCCTCATCCTGTAAGTATAGCCTGTGTTCTTTGTTCCTAGATGTATATATTTATATTTAGCCATAGAAATACACATTGTTTTCTTGCACCTAGTTTATCAAACAATCCAGTTTGCTTTGAATCAGTGACCTGTCCTCTTCATTGTTTATTACTCCCCCAATTTTTGTCTTGTCTGCAAAATTTTATCAATGATTAATTTATGCTTTCTTCTGGGTCATTAATAAAAAGGCTAAATAGTGCAGGACCAAGAACCAATCTCTGTGTGACCCTACTAGAAACACATCAGTTCTATGTATCAGAGAGGTTAGCTGCGTTAGTCTGGATCTGCAAAAGTGACAAAGAGTCTTGTAGCACTTTATAGACTAAGAGACCTTAGGGATCATAAGCTTTCGTGGGCTAAGACCCACTTCATCAGATGTACATCTGATGAAGTGGGTCTTAGCCCACAAAAGCTTATGATCCTTAAAATCTGTTAGTCTATAAGGTGCTACAAGACCCTCTGTCGCTTTTACCAATTCTATGATGATTCCCAGATTACAATTACATTTAGAGACCTATCAGTTGTTGGGATTCCCTCTGAGACCTTTTCCACGCTGCTTATCCAGAACCCCTCATTCAGTTCTGGGAGAACACTTTATCTGGTCCCTGGAATCCAAAAACTTGGTTTGAATCCGGACTTGTCACTGAAATTTCTTTACTGGCATACAGCAACACTAAACTGAGGTGATCAAGATCAAATGCAGTAGGGTGGGTATTGGATATAAATCAGTTTATATACATAGGCTACCAAAGGCACAATATATAAACAAATCCTGAACTGTCCACAAGCTGCAAAATATGCTAGTAAACAAAGCTGCAGTGACAAACATATCACTTACTCGTCTTACTATTCCTTTATCTACTAAATATGTTATTTACAAGGCCACCTGTGAATCCTTGCTTTGTCCATTGTTAACTTCTGTTTTCACTCATTATTCATGCAAGGCCTACATCAGTTAAGCTGCTTTTAGTCTATTTAATGTATGGCATGTTAATTTTATATCTTTCTAGTTTTTTAATTAAAATAGCATGCCTTAGCAAGTGAAAGGCCTTACAGAAGTCTATTATATCAACGTATCACCTTTATCAGCCAAACTTCTAATCTCATTAATAAAAGATACCAAGTTACTGCCACTAAGAAGCCTGATACACACTGTCCAGCACTCTTTGCAGGGCCATAAGGCTCTACAGACGGGAGAGGGTTCTACCGCCACAGGCAACATTTTTAGTCATTTGTTGGTTGAATTAACGCCACTCTCATCTTTGCCACGGGCAGGGAGCAGACCCCATGACAAGGTGGCAGGGTATTTAATTTGAATTTTACAAAACTGCTCTAGACGAAAACCAAAACATTGAAAATAAAGGCCCTGTTCCTAAACATGTGAGGAGGTATGTTACTCACACGATTAATCTCATGTTTGTAGCATCAGTGGCTACAATTTTTGTTAAAAGCTTTTCTCTTCATGGCATAAAATCTTTGTCACTTGAAAACAAAACTGCTTCACTGTTAACAATGACAAGTTATTAACAAAGTTACTATGAACTTTTTTATGTCCACAGGCCAACATTTTCTAGTTAGGCTCACATTTAGGCACCTAAGGGTGGGGTCTTCAAAGTACATAATGATTTAGCAGCAAATGTCTCATTGTCTTCAAACTACAAAAGCTGTTAGAGGAGTATAGCCTGGTTGAGGCGTTCCCACCTTCTTGACTTTTCAACCAACACCTCACCTTGCACAATACATCACAACCTATTTCCCTATCTGCTTTGCCTCTGAGTGAGTTGTTCAGGCAGTGAGGATGTTAATGAGGCCTGAATTTGTCTTCTTCAGTACAGATAAGCATTTTAAATGAAACTTCTTAATGAAAATAATCTGTAAAATCTGAAATTACCCTAACAATTAGGAAAGTAATAAAACAAACAAGTATGAAGAATCCATTTATGACTATAAAATAGAAAGAAAAAAAGAACACAATCAAAAATTTGATTTAAATTTAAATAAAAGCAACTGATTTCTTCTAAATCAAGACTTTTTATCCTCCCTAATCCATGGTATTTAATTCCTGATCAATCTTGATATTTAATTAGATACATATTGAAATTAATTTAGTCTAGAACATTAGCTTTGGAGTTGACAAGTCGACTCTGGGGGTAGTTGTGGTGGAGGTTTGTGAGATAATCAGGATCTGATATAGCCAAAGATGGTGGGTATAAGTGTACCTGAAATTACTGCTGACTTTGAGAGAATGGGCTTTCCAGACAGCTCAGCAATCACTGATGGGACTCATGTGCCTATAGTCTGCTCTCCACAAGGAGCACATGAGAATATAAACCACAAATGGTACTATTCAATTGTTATGGAGGCCCTTGTCAACAACCGTGGCAGATGCATGGACAGTAATGTGGGATCACTGACAAGGGACACGATGCCTGGGTTTTCCAGATATCAGGACTTTACCTTTTTGGACAAGCTGGGACACTATTCCCAACAAATAACAGTTATAAATGGAATCACTGCCCCCACTGTTATTCTAGGGAACTCTGCATACCTCATTTTTCCATGACTTATGAAATCCTATCCTGTTCACAGAAGCCCTGGTAAAAGAAGATTTATACTACACACTCAGTAGCGTACAATGGTGGATGAATATGCATTTGGAAGACTGAAATATTGGCGCTGCCTTCAGAACCCTTTAGGTGCCAGGCTGCATTGTTGTGGCCTGTTGTGCTGTGCACTGTGTCTATGAGGACAGTGGAAAACCTTTTCACCAAGAATGGACTCATGCACACAGCCAGAAAATGCATCTGTTACCAGGGCTGGATTCACATGCATAGTGGAAATCAGGGATGCTTCATGCACCCACATAACAGGTTTACATGGTCCTATGCACTGGAGGAGGCAGGGGGCCTGAAATGGTACTTGTAATCGTTCTGGTTTTGGGTGTGGAGCAGCTCTGGAAGAATTTTTTTAATTCATTTTGTAAACACTTTAACGTACCACTACACACAGGGTATTGCTCACTGTGCTGAAATGTATGGGAATGTTTTATGTTTATGGATTAATACAACATCGCATTTAAAAAAAAATCTTGAGTGAAGCCAGCCACATACTTGAACCCACAGCTTATGGGGTACTGTGATGAAGTTCTACTTCATTACATATAATAAAATTTGTTAAAGAAGCCATATGTGCAAATTTAATATTTATTTAAAACATGAAATACCAGTGTAAAACCCGAACATACAAACCAGCTGCCATCCAAACGTACAACACAATATCCAAACAGTGCAAACACAGTGAACAGTGCATGTTCCCAGATAAGACTGACAGTTGTTTCTGGGTGTCTCCTGTTCCCCTTGATCTTTATAGTGTATTTTGCACATGCAGGCTGCATTTGAACATTCCCTTTAACAGTATTAATTGACTGCAAGATGGTCCAGCCAACCCCCAAATTGTCCAGAGGCTGTACAGTCTGCAAGACATGATAATGTGAAGGGGACTCAGGACATAGGGATGGAGCGGGAAGTGAAATGTGAGAGTGGAGCGGATGCTGCAAACTGCAGTCTGGTGGCCATAAGCATAAGTAAATGCTCAAACAGCTCCTTCTCTTGTGGTCTCCCTTCCTTCCTCAACCTGAGGTCATGCTCCAAGAACTGTGCCACCAATCGCTCCTCGTGCTATTCCTCCTCTCTCTTTTTTCACCTTTCTTGCATCCTCATCTTTTTGGTTCTCAATCTGGTCCTTCTGGTACACAGTCTGCTGACCGGATTTATCGAGACTCTCTCCCATCAACACATCTCAAACTCTTTCTCCCTGCATACAGTTGGAAGCATCTATTCCCCCAAGCTCCTGGGCGCCATGCTTTTGCCCTACAAAGGTGAAATGGCTTTGAAAAGAAAATGTAAGAACACATCACCACTGGACCATGATTAAAAAAACATTACATTTCTACTCTTTCAAGGGAGCTGCTTTACTTCAAGGTCAAAAGACTACATATTTTAATCAATGGGCTTTATTTTATTCGTACAAAATAGTGGCTACTCCAGATGGAGCAGCACCAAAAGCCATCAAACATCAGAGTAAGATACACATACAAAAGTAAGTTACAATGATTTATAAATCCTCACTACTTTTCCCATGGGAAGAGGATGTTGTCACTAGCTATGGATTTTACAGTCCTTTCAGGCTGGGCAAGCTCTGGAGGACACTGATATTCTAGAGGTCCCTGGGTGGAAGTATGAACTTCTGTTCTGCACCAGTGGAGGACAGCCATTCGTGGGCTAAGGAAATTTTAAAGCACCTGGCGAGTGACTAGCAGGCTTCCAAATGAAGGGGACTTATGAACTACAGAGGTGGCCCTAATAAGTATGCCCTGCTCCAAAAGGTAACAACAGTCCAGAGTTCCTAACCCCATGAGAGATTCACTTTCTTCAACAGGCAGCAATAGGTGAAAATCCACGCTAAAAATCAACAAGATGCTGATGTAGTATAAAGGTGTAGTACAGCCTCTTTGTAAGCACTCTGCATTCATGGACAGACCTGACTGACTGCCAGCCATGGGGACTCCTAACACAGACTAGAATCCACCCTCCATTGTAGTTTGTATTTAGTTAGCTATGGTCCAAATACAGACTCCGGTTTCATTTGGTCTCATTATAGTCAACTTATTTTTGACTCAGTTAACTGGTGGTCTGAAACAGTGCAGATAGAGGTAATTTATAAGGTGCCGCTGTATTAGCAGGAAGGAGTATGTGAGACTCCTCATTGTAGTGCCCCAAGCCATATTTTTAACAATCAGTGAGTAACTAGTAGAAATATCGTAACACCTTTAACTGTTTTTTTCTCAGCTGCCAGTGTCCATTCTGAATCCCACGTGTTGAATGGGGAGGGAGGAGGGCACTACAGCAATGGTATGGGTTCCACCCTGAACAGCAGCATGCTATAAACCTGGCTTGTATTAAGAACTCAGCATGGCTGTCAGCCAGAAATCCCTCTCATCCATATGTTAACAACAAAACTGGCATCAGAAACTTACTAGCCTATTCTGTTGGTTCCACTGCAGGCTGTCCCCAGGATCATTGTGCTCCTCTGAATACAGACCCAGGGTGTGTTGCAGTCACCTCAGCACCTGGGCCACTTCTAGCCCATCATCCCTTGGTGCCTGTGACTGGGGGGTTATAAGAGTCACATCGCTGCTCAGCAGATTGTTGTGCACGCAGTGGGCCCAGTGCTTGCAGAAGTTCTGAGGAGGCAGTCAAATTCCTTGTTAAAGTGGCAGGATGATGGGGAGTTTCCAGAGATGCTGTCAGCATCCTTGACTTTGCTGCAGTCGGTCTTGAGCTGATTGATTTGCTCTCTCCATTGATAGCTGATCAAATCAATTCCCAAAGCCATGAGTCACTCAAATGTAGCTTTGCAGACAATCATTTCTTGTGCTCTTGCTAAAGTTGAACCTCTTGCTTGCCTCAAACCAGAGGTTAACGAGAATCTGGCTGTTCCTCTGACCGGCTAGCAGCACACTTGATCGAGGTCTTGTTAGTGCTGAGATGGCTTACACACATAAGGGGTAAGGTCAGCTGTTACTCCAGCTGAGCACTCCAAGTCCAAGTGAAGGATTAAATGCCAAGCAGTGGTATTTGAACCAGGAGGTTTGCTTCCAGTTCCTGGGAATTAAGTGGGCCTGATACAGCTCCCACTTAATGGGACTCTTTCCTTTGACTTTAATGGGAGTTAAATTGGGTCCTAAATCACCTGCTAATGCAAGCATCTTTTACAGGGAACAGTTTGTGAAATATCAAGTAGAACCACACTACACTACATATGTGTATGCTTGCCCTGTCATTATCTGGGTATTTTTGAATTAAAATTTTACTTTTTTTCCCCCGCCAGGGCTTTGAATTCCCATTGCCTTAGAACTTACATAACTCAATGCTAGGAAACAAAATGATGTCACATAATGATTTTTATACTCACTATGGTCCTAAAATACAACCAACAGAAATATTCTCTAAAATTTCTCTTTGGGAGAAGGGGGTTATGTTTGATGACAGAAGAATGTTTGTTCCTGTTTCATACCACTTACTGCTTTTGGAAGCTGGGTTGGACCAAAATTTAGGACTGACCATTAGTCTCTTTCTCTCCCTTTTCTACTCATCTTTTCTCAGCTGTCTCCATAGTATGAATAACCCTTTAACCCCCCTCCCCAGCACGGACTTGGATATGCTGCTGGTTCTACTACTTTCATCCTTCCTTTCCTACACTACAAAAATCTTCCCTTTTCCCCCTCAAAGCCTGCTTTAAGAACTATAGTACTGAATGCAAAAAAGTTATTGCATTGTTCACATGGAAATAGTTTACGACCACAAAAGCCAGAAAACATTCACAGACACTACTATATCAACATTAACTGTCCCGTGGTGGTGCTGTTGCATTAGGACGTGTAATCCTGTAATGAGACTCCAGTGCTAGCCAATGGGATATATTTTTTGGCAGTTTCCCTGCCTATAATAACTGTGATAAACACTATATCTTCCTCACAGGGGTATTATAAGGATTAATTCAGGTTTGTCAAGGCTTTGAAGACGGACAGCACTATAAAATGTTATTAATTTCAGGAATCCCAAAGAATAAATCAAAGAATCTGATTTTACTTTGATCTCTTTTGACCCATTTGATGTGATTTTATATTTTAATTTCCATGGAAGAGAAGTCTAGGCAGTAACAAGCCTGCCACATCCCTTTGGATGCACAGTTATTTTATGCATGCTTTGAAAGACAGAACTGTGCATGGATTCCCTCCTCCTCAACACACCCTTTCTTGCTTTTGAGCTTTAATTAATACATGATACAAGAGCTAGTTTTTGGGAGTCTATATTTACTCTATAGTTTCACTGGGGAAAAAGAGATGAGACATTTAACTGAAATGCTGTCTAATAAGAACCAAAAACTTTTAAAGAGTTTAAAATGTAACGATTTTAAAAGACAGAAAAATGCAAATTCTGAAAACAATTTTTAAGCTACAGGTGTGGTTGCCCAAATTTTAAGATGGCTCACACCCATTTGATGCTATAAATAATAATTTAATAATTCTAGTCATTAAATTGAAAATTAATCGGAACAGTGATGAGTTGAAGTATGCTAGGCCAGTACGAGACAAAGGGAAATCTAAACCAAAGATTATCCCAGATCAGATCTTATCTGATCTAACCTATCAAGTCCAACAAGGAATATAAAATGAACCATCAGAAGTGAGATGAACAATTCCCCTCCCTCAAATTAAGTCCAAATAGTCAAAAACTAAAAAAGCTTACTGACTCTCAAATTGAGCTGTACTGTCCACTGATAGTTTGAAAACCCACATCCATACAGATCCATACATACTCCTGACTCTCTTTGAAAGTTTCCTAGATTATCAACAAAGCTACCATGAAAATGAAGATTAGTTTAATTCCCTACCTTTTCAACAACTGCAACCTGACTGTCAACAGTGTAGGACATCTCAGGTGGGGTGTGTGTAGCGAATATAGAGAGAACTTGTTTGCAAAAATGTAGTGACAACGCTCTTACTTATTTTACTCATTTTATGTTCACCACAAAGTCAGATGTTCTCATTTTGATCTGTCATTTCAAGAAAATAATAAAAAACACTCCCCTTCAGCTTTCCCCTGACACCATAAGGACCAATCACAGCCAAAATTAGCTTGTCCAAAAAGTATGGCTCTGATACTGCCTTCTTCAAACTAAAAATTCAGGTATTCACCTTACCCACTGATTTAAAAATCACAAACCAGACTGTAGATTTCCTTACTCACAGTGAGTAGTTCCTTACCACAAATGAAGTACCATTGACTTCAGTGGGATTATTCATAATACGAAGCAGTATTCAACTTTAGCAAGAGTACCACAGTCTAGCTCTCATTAATTAGCACCATTGACTGCAATGGGACTACTCCCAAATGAGGTTCTACACAGTTTAAGAATGAAAGAATCTGGCCATAAGTATGTCCAGAAGAAGAAAAACAGCTCAGAGCTTCTATTTAAAAGGACAAAAGTATAACCAAAATATTCACCATGTTATACAGGTTCCCTTATCCTCTCAAAAATATATCTTAAAGGATCAATTTCTATAACAACAACATGACAGCAAAACTGCTGAATACCCAACAGAGAGGAAAGATTACATTTGCCCAGCAGGTAAAAAGCCAGCTTTGCTTTTCCTAGTCTATTTCCAGCAATTCTTCTGTTGTTCCTTGAATACCCCAATATCTGTCTTTTCATACAACCACTCCTCACTGACATTCTTTCCCTCCCCCTTTAAAAGGCAGACACAGGAAGCACTAAGGGATTATGCACAAGATTGTAAATGAAAAATGTCCATATCTACCATGCAGACAAGCAAAAGGAAAACCAGCTGTCGACTTCAGACACACCTCTTGGCTAAATTATGGTTTCAGATTTCTCTCCCCGCCTCTCCCTCAGCATCATTTTTTCAGACTCTCACATCACAGATGCACCATCCATCTGCCCCTCTCAAACAAATGAGAAGATAACACTGGTATTACACACACACACACACACACACACGCACCAGATACCCCCTACAAGCATTTGGTGAAATACTCACAAGGATGGAGAATTCCTACACCTGATTGTCCATTTTCTTGGTTTAAAAAGATGGAAGGTAAAAAAAAGCTTAGAAAAATAAAAGGAAATTCCACCCACACAATACTGCAGCCCGCTGCAAAAGGAGCACAGAAGCTTGCTGACGTCACGGATTCATGAATGGATGTAAATTGGGCTGTGTTAGGATTCAGCACAGAGCTTTCTGTGGTATGTGCTCTGAAAGGGAAATGGGGGAAGTCAGAGGGGGACAGCCAATCAGCATCAGACAGCTATGGCCTGCCTTCTTTTAGAAGAATCTGGTCACAGAATAAACAGAGCCCACCAATCAGATCTCTGTAACAGAGCCTCTCAGGGTTGACACAGAGCCTACCAGCTGGGAGGTACGCCTGTGTGTAAGGATGATAATGGAAACGTCATTGTTAATGACTGAGGTGCACAGAGGAATTTGATAAAATACATTATTGCTGCCATTCTGCTGAAAGGAACATAAGCTATAATTCTTTTTAGTGACTTCTCTTATGAGTTTGTTTCCAGCCATCTGCCCTGTATGATAAAAGCATATCCAAATAACCCCCCATCTGTTATGCAAACAAAATGTATTTGGTAAGCAGAAAAAGGATTTGGTTTCTGTCCATTTTCTTTCAGAATTACAATTCCTGGGTGTTATAAGTTAATAATAACCAAAATATAAGCATATATTGGAAGGCAGCTGCAAGCAGAATACAGTGGGGTTTTGTTTCAGATCAATAATGCAAAAGCACTAACACAACTAAAAGAAAACCGCCCCCCACAAATCTATTCAAACAATAGAAAAGGACTGACTGAAATCTGTAATATCAGAAAATTCAGAGACTGAAGTTCTAAGTGAGCAGGATTCTAAATTTGCAGCCACATCCTGGACTTTAGGCACAATGGACACTCCAGCTACCCCTCAGAGCAAATTAGACAAGCACCTGTGCCAAAGGCACACCCATTTCTGAACACTAGGGCAAAATCCTCTCCATCCTGGACTCCCAGTTAGACAGCCACAGCAGTTGCCATTTACATTAAAAGAAATCAGATTTCATAAGCTGAAATCTGAATTTATATCTACAAATGGATTGAGCTATAACAACTCAAATAGTTCCCACTATAAACTTTCTACTTAGCAAAAGGGAAGTCTGTAGAAGGCTACAGTAAATTGAGGTCTGTGTCCCCCCTCCACTCCCTCCCATATTGGGGAGGGAGTGGAGGGATGACAAACCTGATTTCTAGGAGAAAAAAAAATCTCAGGTGAGAGCAAATTCCCCTCCCCCGCATGTATCTCAGCTTACCATTCCAACAATTAGATTTTCAACAAACAAGTAAACTTCAAGAGAGAGCTTCAGAATAGCTGCACACCATGTTATATAATAAGTGATTTGTGAGGGAGTAACTGCTTGCAGCATTCTGCCAAAGGCTGCATCCTCCACTGCTTTTACAGGGAGCTTGTAATGCCAGGAGAAAATATACCTAAATTACCATGTAGCAGCCTTGCAATTTTCTTCATCAGATTCAAAGGACTTTTCTGTCCACAAAAAAAAAAAAAAAAAAAAAAAAAAAAAGAAAGTGAAAATGCTTCTCATCTGATAGCTCTAATGAATCTGAAAGGATTCGTACCTTTATCCCGGTAAGCTGCCCTTGCAAAGTTTCAGCAATTGAGGTTTTAGATGCTCTCTTTCCTGTAACTTTAGGACAGTAGGGGACAAATATATGTTTTTGGTTTTCTGAATGATTCAGTCCTTATCACATATATTTTGATAGCTCATAATACATTAAGTAGGTGCTAATCCTTCCTTTTACATTCTTGGGGTTTGGATTTTTTTTTTTTTTTTTTTTTTTTTTTAAAAAAGCAGCAAAATTTCCTGGGAGTTGTAAAACACAGAATTTAAATTTACTTCTGCAGTAAAAGCTAGTTCTAACTACCCTACAGCTTTACTTGTGGGGAAAAATACCGCACAGACAAAGCTTCCAGTTGTGAAATTCAACCTGCAGGCATATTAGAGATCAGGAAGTATATTTAATAGAATCACAGAAGAGAGATACAGATGGAAGTACCTTGAAGGGTGATTTCATAACAGCATCTCAAACTAGTAGTAGTTTCCATTAAACCATTTTATGTATTTCTTGGAGATTCAGAATAATTCAGAAGATTATTTGAGAAATAATCCAAGAGTGAGTAAATAGAGTTTTCTCCCTCAGTTTACTTGTTCCTACGATAGACAAAATAAGAGATATATGTTTGTATAGAGAGGTTGGTCACTATAAGCCACATAAATAAACCATTCTGCTGAAGTTCTAGAATCTGAAAATTTGGATGCAGCTTTTCAGCCTTGCACCAGATATAGAAAGTATTCCAAATCCTTGGAGTATTCTTTGACAGTGGATATTTCCTTGTTGATTATAAAATTTAAAGATGTTGAATTTCCTGAGAAAGATTTAGCTGGTTCATTTCTAAAAAATGGTGATACTGAAGAAGCAAGTGTCCCTAGGTCACTTTAATAACAGGGGTCATTAGCTCACTTGTTGCTGGAACTTGGCCTCTGAAGCAAAGGAATTCTGGGAAATGTAGTCACTGCAGGGACCCTGACATTTGTAGTCTGCTGTAAGACATGTAGGGAAGAACAGAAGGACTACACAGAGACCTGTTTGAGGTTCAAAACAGAAGAGAACTGCAGGGAGTAGGAAGAGGCAGATGAAGGAGTAAGTAGAAGGAAGAGAGCTTCTTGGGTTTGACACCTTGAGTTTGCACTTGTGCTTATTTAGGGACCCCTGGGTTTTCCAGTAAACATCAGAGGAAGCTCCATCCTTCAAGTACTGCATTAACATGCTCAGTCCTGCTAGAAGGACAACTACTACAGATATAAAGAACACTGCATCAATAAGTCGGAGGGAAAAGTATTTACTCCTGGGGAAAAATGAAAGCCTACTCAGCTACTTTTGTATTCCCTGGAAAGGTGAGTATTTTATTGTTTGGATGGAAGCCAAACTCCTCTACTATACGGGAAAGCACTAAAAATTTGCCAAAGACATTCCAATCTCTAGGTAAGAGCACCTACTATACTAATGTTCTGAAAGCTTGTACTGAGTGACCCCAAAAGAGAACATTGTCCAAGCCACATTTGCAGCTACATTTTGCCTAAGGGTCAATACCAGAACCTAGCTGGAAAAGCAGTGATATGGTCTGGATCACCAGTGTTTTCTCAAGAGGAGTCTTTAGAGTCCTGCTAAGATCTCTCCTTTTGTTCCCTCATTACTGAAAAAATGATGCCAACATTACTGAAGCAGACATTGGGGTGGGGGTTTGAGCTGAGTCTTTCATTGCTGTTACTGCATTGTTGCTAGCTCTATTACTGGTAAGACAGTAATCTGAAGAGAAGAAGGGGAGTGCTCTCCTGTTGACAGAAGATGCAGAGGAGCCCCTCGAAAAGAGGTACTTCCTGGATTTCATAATCTTCTTGGCCAGCTGGTATATCACATTGAGAACTGCTGAGGAGGCCCATGGAGCAGACAATCCCTGCAAACATACTGTCTTTCCCAATATTTAAACCAAAGGAAGAGGAAGGTCAATACCAAGGGAAAAAACAGTTCTTCCCCAATTTCAAAGAATTTTCCTGTGCTCTGCAGGGTAGGTAACAAAGCAGGTTGGGAGGCTCCCTGAGAAGCAAAAAGAATGGGGGTGTTTCTTCAGGTAGATGGGAGCCTATCTAGTTTCCGGACTCAGAGTTCTGTCCTGCCTTCTGTGCTACACAAGCAGAGGGAACGCTCCCAGTCAGAACAAGTGCAGGAGATATAAAGAACCAAGTGGCAGCACAGTGAGAAAAATGAACTTGAAGGAAGGGGAGAGGAGGAAAAAAGTCTGAGCTTTGTTTTAAAGACAGATCTGGAGAAAGTTGAGCCCATAAACAAAGGGAAGGAGGGAACCTACAGTGTGAACAAAGCACAAGGAAGCAGTCTGTGTGAGGTAACTGAAGAAATCCCTCTAATCAGAGCAGAAAACACACAAGTTGTTTGGAGAATGGCAGGGGGAGAGAAAAGACAAGACATGTTTCTTAATTCACTAGTTTCTCTTCATAGAAATCCCCTCTAGCAAATCTCCATAGAGGGTTCTCTCTGCCCTTGTGGGTCCACAGGCAGAAGCAGAACTATTTGTCGGGGGAAACAGAGTTATAAATCCCAACCTCAAAGGATCTCTCCAGAATACCATCTTCCACAGCTGTAATTAATATCAGTTTTAACAGCTGGGGGTTGAGAGTGGGGGAGAAAAGGTTCTATAGTAAAGATTCAGCAGAAAGAGCAGAGACACCCTCTCACTGTTTTAAATACAAGAGGAGATTTGTACTGTTGGCTGTGCTTCCTGGGATGGAAAATTAGCAGATACACACATCTTCCTTCCCTTTCTCACGTGAGAAGCCTGCCCATCAACCACTGTTAGAAGGGAATAGGCAGAGTGAGAAGAATATCAAGGGATGGGCAAAAGTTAAATTGTAAACTCCAAATCTTTAAACCAAAACTCCTAGGACAGCAGCCCCTGCCACAGCATATGGGACTCAGCTGCCTAATGCTGTTCCTAAGGGAGGAATGATCTCAAATTCATAACACCTGGTAAAACTGTAAATGTTCAGCCATCTAGCAGCCCAGCATTTATTTCTTCTGTGGGTACCTGTGCCTTTCTAGCAGAGAATGAGGTTATGTATCATGAAAGTGTGTTAATGACCTCAAAAAGAGAAGGACTTTTGCATACTTCTCCAATAAAGGCCCTGATCTGCCGATACATAAATGAAGCATCTGAAACTTTTCAGACTTAACAGCAAGGCAGGGAGGCAACAAACAGTGAATCTGATCTTCTGAAGTTTGATGTTCAGCTAGGTTAAATCTTCAGTGCCCTCCTCAGGTCTATCTTCTGCCACATAACCCTCTTTTGGAGGCTAAAATTCGTATTATTTAAGCAGTGATCTTTCAAAAAGCTAAGTAAAAAGAACATTAACAACACACAGTCAAGCACACAAAAGTTACAAAATGCCAGAATTAAGGTTGCCTTTGGGCAACCTTAATTTAGCTCCTGGCATATATGCATTATGTGATGATAAAATTTAAAATCATCATACTATTTCCACAGGATTCTTGTCTCATTCCTCTGGTGCATTTTAACATGAATAGGATTATAGCAGCAAAACTAAATGAATCTCAATTTCTTTGCCTGGGAATCTGAATATCTAGCATTTCTGACACAGGCTTGATTTTCCAGATACTCTGATAGTCTAAGCAATTAGGCAACCTTTCAACCATTTTTAGGGTAAATGTGATCCATCATCTAGGTATCAGTTGTTTTGTCTGTTCTGGTCAATGCTTCTACTTGCTTTACACATGAAGGTAAATGAAATTATCCCCATTTTATTGACGGGGAAAGAGGCACAGAGAAATTAAATGACTTGCCTAAGATAACAGCGGGGCAATGGCAGAACTGGGAACAGAACCCAGCACTCCTGACTTCAGTCTAATTTCCTACTCAATGGATCATGCTGTTTAAAAAACATACCAAGCTATCAGAATTATTCAAGTGAATGCTTAATTCTTTTTTGTTTAAAGCCATGCAACATTTGTTCAAACGCATTTTGGATTCAAAACATCAAACTTGGTACCAAATGCATTAGGGGTCTGCGACAGCATGGAACCAAGCAGAAATGCTCTGAGGCGTTCTGTGCAAGGCACACACAGGCAGACTGCCTCAGAGGATGCTGCATGGCATTTTAAATGCCTGACTTTGTAGAAGTCATGCATGTCTAGTGCCAGATATTACCAGGCATTCACTACAGGGAGAGAAAGCAGCTGGCCACTACCAGGGGACTGCTAGGTCTGACTATCTCCGGGGAGCACCAGTTTTATATCACACCTGGGGTTTTGGAAAAATGAGTTGTGTTAGAAATATTAACTATAACTAACATGTTGTTAAACACAAAGAGGTTACTGTCCTGTAGCTGGAGGTTCTTCAAGATGTGTGATCCGTATCTGTATTCCACGCATGGTTACGCATATGTTTCAAGTGCCTGAGACCAGAGATTTGCAGCAAGGGGCGTTCATTGATCTGCACCTGTGAAGTTGCTTCCCTATGCCGTGAGCCAAGAGCATAAGGGGCAATGCGGACCAACACCACTCCAGTTCCTTTTAACGTGAACCAGATTAAAGCCAAAGCAGAGGGTAAGTAGGGTGGGTAGCGGACTAGAAATAGGACGATTCATCTCGAAATAACCTCCATTTCTTCTTTGAATGCTGGTCCCTACGCATATTCCACGTGTGGGTGATTGGTAAGCAATATTCAAACAGGAAAAGGGTGTGAGGATGTAGGTGCTATATAGATGTCTGTAATAATGCTGTCCCAACAGCTGCATCTTCAGAAGAGGCATAACACTTCAAAAAGGCATGTTCAGAACTCCAGATAGCTACCTTACAAAAGTCCAGTACAGATGCTTCTTGAAGAGATGCTGTTGAAGTTGTTTGTGCTTGTGCCTTCACCCTGACTGTGGGAAGAGTACTTGCCTATTGATAACAGAGAATAATGCAGCCGGATATCCACTTAAAGAATCTCTGAGCAGAAAGTGCTTGTCCTCTTGATTGCTCTGGCAAAGCAACAAATAACTGCTGTTTTCCTAATGGATTTTATTCTTTGCAGATAGATCTGGTGAGAGAGTGTGCAGTCTTCTCCTCATTGGAAGCATAAAGTTTTGGAAAGAATACTGGTAACTGAACAGGTTGGTTCACGTGAAACTCGGAAATTATCTGGGGGATGAATTTCAGGAGAAGACAAAGGGAACCTTCACCTTATGAAATATACTGCATAACAGGTTAATCATGAGCGATCCTAGTTCACTCACCCACTGCCCAATGTGATGGTGACTAAAAAGTGACCTTCATGAATAGATATGGCATGGAACATGTGATCTTCAATTGAAAGATATTCCAGTAAGTATTGAGAGTTCCACGTTGACGTCCCATTGTTTCACCACTGGTGGAAAGGTCCTAATAAGACCTTTCAGGAACTGAACTATGGTAGGGTGAATAAAGATAAAGTGGCGTTCTATTGGAGGAGAAAGACACTGATTTCTGCTAGGTGGACCTGCAGCCAGTTGATGGAAAGTCCTGACATCTTGAGGGATGGGAGATGGTCTAAAATAGCAGGGATGCCTGTTGATTCTAATGGTAACTGGTTCTACAGAAACAGCTCCATGTAGTTAGATAGCATTATATGGTGGAGCATTTTCTGTTGTGATTGAGAACAGTTCTAACTGGTTCTGCACGTGAAAGCTCTAGGTCCAACCACCACCCAAATACTGTGATGAGGAGGGTCTGGATTGGGATTCCCAATCCTGCAGTTCTCCTGAGTTAACAGATCTAGAAAGAGTCAAATACTGATAGGAGGATGAGCTGATGTCTGGAGAAGATCCAGAAACCAGAAGAGTCTGGGCCACATGGGTGTAATCAAAATTACCTGGGCTCAGTTATGATGAATTTTTCAAAGAACCTGAAGAAGCGGGGGGTAGGGGAGGAGAATGAGGTATCAGATGGTCTGTACAGCATAACAGAAGGGCATCACCCCAGAAGTCCTGCTCTAGAGCAGCACAGACAACATTTCTTTTTCGCCTGTGAGGCAAACATGTCTCAAGACAGCATACCCCACTGGGTGAAGATATCATTCAGAAGGGAACTATGCAACTCCAATTCAGGGTCTGTGGAGACATGCCTGCTGAAATTGTTGGCCAGAGAATTCTGTGCACCTGATTGGTGTGTTGCTGAGCACGTGATGCGGTTGCGTATGCACTAGTTCCATAAACTCCATGACTCTGTACAAAGAGGAAGAGATTCTTCAATACTTTTGTTAGTCTTTAAGGTGCCACAGGAGTCTCTCGCTTCTGCTCCACCTTGTGTATGTAAAATACATTCATCACATTATCTGGATATGACAAAACAGTGGAAGGAATGTATTGCATACTAGGCAGACTTTGCTCAGCTCCAGGAGACTGATAAGCATTCTGACCTCCCAAGGAGGCCATGTGCCTTGTGCAGTGCAACTGTCTATGTGGACTCTCCATCTTTTCAGGGATGCATCTGTGATTATTGTTGCATCAGGTGCAGGTGGAATGAAGGAGACTCCCCTGCATGCATATCTCCCAGGTTCGTCAGTCATACAAGGGAAGCTGTGACCTTGGGAAGGACTCTCATCTTGGTATTCATGTTGTCTCTGTCTGGTGAGTAAACAGATTAGAGCCAGGCCTGCAAGTAACAGCGGTGAAGCCAAGCAAATAGTATTATGCAGGTACATCCAGCCTTGTGGCTTAATAGGGAAAGACAGTCCTTGACTGTGGTGCAGGGTCTGATCATGAACAGATTGATAAGACCGTTCACTGTCTGAAATCTGTTCATAGGATGAGCCTCCACTGAGGTTAAGTCCAGGGTTGCTCTCTTAAAGTTTATGGTTTTCACAGGAGTCAAAGTGGATATTTCATTGTTTATACAGACTCCCCAGGATGCCAGAAGACAAAGCAAGAGTAGTGTCATCGACTGGACCTTGCTGGATCTGACCATCAGGAACCACTCATCCAGATACAGTAAGATAGTGTAGCCCAGGGATCGACAACGTTGGCACATGGGACCGCAGGGTAAGAACCCTCAGCGGGCCCCGCCACTTTATTTACCTACCGTTTCGCCGACCGCGGCTCCCACTGGCCACGGGGTTTGCTGTCCTGGTCCAATGGGGGCAGCGGGAAGCGGCATGGTGCTGGCCGCCGCTTCTCACAGCCCCCATTGGACTGGGACCGCAAACTGCAGCCAGGGGGAACCACAGTCAGCAAAACGGCAGGTAAATAAAGCGGCAGAGCCCGCTAAGGGTGCTTACCCTGCGGTCCCATGTGCCAACATTGCCGATCCCTGGTGTAGCCATTTAATTTAATCTAGGCCGTCACCACAGGGTGCTGTTGCCAATCCAAGAGGAAGCATTCTGAACTGGCAGCGCTCTTCTTCTATCAGGAATCTGAGGAGCTTTCTGTGAGATGGGTGAATGTCCATATGAAAGCAAGCATCTTAATGTCAACTTCTATGAACCATTTGCCTTCCTCCAGGGAGGGGATTATCAGTGCCAATGTGACCATCACTGTTCCCTCTAAGCTGTGCATGTACACAGATCTTAAACCCCACGCACACAGCGAAACACCACGTGCACAAAAATTTGCAAAGCAGCACAAATTTGCACAGAAGTGTTTTGTGCATACAGCCCATTAAAATTGGAGGAAACATTGGCAACCATGCAGACTTTTGATTTTCAAATAAAGACTTTCAGCTGCCGTAGATCAAGTATAAGTCTCCATCCTTCATTTTTCTGTGGCACTAAAAGATAGGGAGAGTAGAACTCTTTCCCTTCATGTTAACATAGCACTTCTATAGCCCCTTCCTGAAGGCAAGAGCCCACTTCCTGAGAGAGGATCTCCATGTGAGAGTGGTCCCTGAAGAGAGGCAGAAAGGGGAGCTTGCAATGGGGATGTGAAAAATTCAATCATCTACCCAGAGTGAATGATCTTTAGCACCTACATGTCTGTTATTGCCCTTCAGTTGTGGGCAAAGTAGCTGAGGCAGCCATCAAAAGTTAGGGGGAGAGTATAGGATGGCATCTAATTCAGGTATGCGGTTCTTAAGTGCTCTGGTTGAATGGTGGCAGTTGAAGCGAGGAAGCCACATATCTGTATCTTTGCACCTTTTGATATTTGTGTGGTGGTTTGTAAGAGCGCTGATGGCAACATGGTTGAGGGAGGGGGTCTGGACTTATAAGCCTGTTTATGCAGTTTTCTCTTCGGGACCAGGGTGCAGATGCCCAGAGAGTGGAGGGTTGTCCTGGAGTCTTTAAGCGACAGTAGTGAGTGATCAGTTTCCTCAATCAAGCAATTAGACCAAAGGGCAGGTCATAGATGATATTTTGGACCTCCCTAGAGAACCCCAAAGAGTGAAGCCAGGATTTTCATCTCATAACTCTGGCAATAATTCTAGATGGCTCCCATTCCCTCTCCAACTGTTGGCGGGGTCTGGAGGTGCCTGCCTTCCATGCCTTGTTCATTCACACCTCATTCATTGAACAGGGCAATTGATTACAAAGTTGCGGGGGAGGGAGATCTTCGCCTACTCCTAGCAAAAAGACATTTTTCTTCTACCTTAACTATACTACCTTAGGGGCTATAACATTATATCAAGCTTCAATACAAAGTTTCCATATAAGGATCTGATACAAAGTTCTTAAGACAAGGTTATATGAAAAGGCATAATACAAAGTCACATAAAAGTTATATAAAGATGCATAATGCAGAGATTTATCTTCAGCGTGTTGTAGGCTGGCTCTCTCCATGGGTACCTGCATTACTAAGGAGTTGAGTGCTGGGTGGATGTGACCTTGAGAGCATACCTATGCCAGAAGGCAAACAGCTCTCCCAAGGTATTTAGCAGCGAGTTTCACCTAGTCCACCCAGCTCAATGTACCTCAACTCACTACTGTTATAAATCTGCATCTAAAAGGGATCATGTAATATGTTGCTGAAAAACTGATAAGTCCTTGATCACTGATACTCTTGCATGATGTATGTATAGTCAGCCCACAAAAAATGATACAGTTATGCTTGAATTATGACTAAATTATGTTTAAACCAGGCATGTCAAGCGAAAATTATAAACAGGTTTTTTCTGGATAAAAAGGAATGAGGTTCTATCTGTTTGAATACATTTCCCATATAAATTGCGCAAGGTGTGAGCAAAGACAAAGGAAAGTACATTTGCATGACAGGCAAACAAAGTCATCAGGAGAACAAGCGGAAAAAAATTTGATCATTTAATCTCAGTGAGGGATGGACACTACACCCCCAGGAAGCCTTCCTGTCACTTGAATCAGGGGTCAATGAACTTTGAGAGCAATACTTTTCAAAGGTTTATTGGACTATAAAGAGAGGGCAGAGAACCCCTAAGTTATCCTTCACCTGAGGAGACAAGGAAAATCAGCACCTTGGACTCTGTGAGGACCCTGACTAAGAGGTAGTCAGCCTTTGCTGGAAAAGGAAGATTGGTGAGGAAACTACCTTGAACAAAGCTAGCAGCTTGTTAAGTTAGGCCTTAGCCATTATAAAACATATTTTTACTTTGGGTTGTTTATAAACCTTCCAATCTTTATCCCATATACCTGAAGTCACTTAAAGCCCCTCTCTTTTTGCTTAAATAATCTTGCTTTACTTTTTAACTAAACCAGCCAAATGCTTTGATTGAACTGAAGTTATTGTTAATTCCAGTCAAGATAACAAGCTGCTGTTTCTGTCTCTTTAAAGAGCCGGAAACGTAATAACTTCTGAGAGTGTTCCAGAAGTGGGCTGGACATTGCAGGGAGATGGTATTGGGGAATTTTGGGGATTGAGGGGGGGGTTCCTTGTCATGGTGTCACTCTACGAACAGTAACTGGATGGTGGAAGCCAAGTGTGACCTGCATGTTTGTAGGCTGGCTGCTGATGTCTAGACTTTGAGACACAGCAGTAGAGTATTTAAGGCACCCAGAGCTGCAAGGCAGGCAGTGAGTGACAAAACCCCTCACTGGTCTGGGCTGAACCCCAAGAACTCTGTCAATTTAGTTAGTATGAATAACACTGTTCAGCCCTTTTTGGGGAGGGGGCAAAGGAGGCGGGGTATGTCACAATGTCACACTGTCCTGGCAAGTTCCAAAATGGCCTCGTTCACTGGGAGGGACACTCTGCTAGGGTGAGATGGCTGCAGGATGTTCAGAAGTCTGTGTTGCATGTCATGGCCCTCTTCAAGAGGGATCTGGAGTTCAGTCACCACCCTCTGCAAATGCTCCTGGCAATGCCTGTAGTTGTCAAGCAGTGAGGGAAATAATGGAGTGATTACTTCATCAGCTGAGGAAGATGACATGCCCACTAGGACCATCAGCACTGGTGGATCCAGTTCAATTTCTTCCTCTGGGTACTCAAGAAGCATATGCTCTACTAACTGAAAGTATTAAGACATGAAACCATCATGGATGAATCAAAGCAACATTGGACAGATAAACAAACCAAGATGAGTTTTGTGTAGGGCTGGGTCTCTCGTTTGAATACCTAATTGCTTTCACGAGGATAAAGTCCGTTTCAACGCAAGAAACAATTCTAATTCCCCAGTGAAAGATTCCACCTTAACCACAAACCTTGATTAATTACAGAGTGCTAAAGGAAAGGAATAGTATTCTCTTCATGAAGCAACATTTTCTCAAGAACTTCATGTTGAAATTTAAATGAGAATATTTATTAGTAAAACCATTTTGCAGACCCATTCCCAGAAGAAATGGAAGTTTCCCATATTATGCTCAGTCCTGTGCACTAACCAAAACAATAAAACTGTTTAGATAATAACTTACAATTAAAAGAGCCGCCGCAAAGATCAGGACGCAGGGATCGGGACCAGGGTCGGCAGCCCGCTGTCGGGGCTCGCAACCCCCCACCTAAGTGGACATGACCCCCGAAGGGTCGCGACCTCCAGTTTGAGAACCAATGGTATAACCAGTGGCAAGCCTCGGCCCTAGGTCAGGGCAGGCAACAATGGTGAGTCAGGAGCTCAGGCCCTCAGGCAGGGCTGAGCAACAATACAACAAACAGTAACGAGCCCAGGCCCTCAGGCAGGATGGGGCAAAGGTAAGTCAGGAGCTCAGGCCTTCAGGCAGGGCTAAGCTACAACAATAGCAAGCCCAAGCCTCCAAAAAGGCCTGGGAGAGGGAGAGACTGTCACCCACAAGTTGGGTGGCCGGGGGACACAGGCCGTCCCACTCCACTGCGTCCCAGCCTGGGGCCCTAGCAGGGGCAGAAGAGTGACGCTGCTGTGTCAGTGGGGATCCTGGCCACAACGCACTAACATAGGCTCTGGCAGTGCTGCAGCCAGAGTAGGGTCGGCTGCCCCTGGGCCACTTCCTAACTCCCCCCCTTGTTGTACCTGGTTCAGGGTGGTGTTATCGGGGGGAGCGGGGGGGTCCAGCACCATGGGCTCCTCGGGGTGGCTGGCGCAGGGCAGGCCCAGCAACTTCTCCGGATAGTGAGCACGGGGCAGGCTCGACACCTCCTTGCGGGCCACCGGTGCTCCCCAGTTGCAGCCTGGCCAGAGGCATCTGGCCTCTTCAGCAGTGGAGGCCCTACTGAGTTCTGAGGTCGAGCCTTTGTACTTCCGGGTCACCGCCTGACCCTTTTGGGGGGAGGGCTCAGAGCTTACTAGTTCCACCCACTCTGGTGTCTGGAGGGGTACCTCTCTCTCCAGGGCGGTAGAAAACGACACCACCTCACTACAAGGTGTTATTCTATTGCTACATATATGAAGTATTTCCTACTTTGAAAATAAATAGCAATTTCACCTAATGAGCTGTCGCTACATAAATGCTTATCTAGTGACATCTGACTGTCAGTTTCTAATTTTTATTTATTTTAAACAATTATTTTTAGTTTTCAGAATACAAAATAGACAAAGCTAAACAGTAAAGACTACAGCTATGATCTAGCAACAGCTGGCATACGCTTATATAATATCACTACCTAATCTACATATAGTACTGCAGAGATGCTGAAGATCACAAATGTATTCAGAAATACCACAGGCTTATGCAGGCACATCTGAAAAAATTTAGACTATATAATTCTTCTTTCCTTTGGGAAAAGAGAGACAGAGAGCAAAACAACTTATTCCAAACGACAATAGCAAAAGCAGACTACACAAATTCAATCTGCAGACCAACACGACGAAAGCCGATTAACAGATTTTAAGGTCAGAAGAAGCCATTATCATCATCTAGTCTGACCTCCTGCTAATCACAGGCCAGAGAATATCACCCAATGATTCCTGCATTGAGCACAATTTGTGATTGCACTATATGATGTCTTTATAAAAGACAGTCAGTCTTGATTTAAAAGTTGTAAGTGATGGAGTATTTATCCCGTCACTTGGTAATCTGCTCCAGTGGTTCAGACGTGAAATGATCACAATATTGTCACTGTAAAAAAGTTTTACAGATTAAGTAATAATTGATCCATTTGTTGTTGCGTACAAAAGGTATTCCATTTAGGTATTTAGCCATCACCATACGAATTTAAATTGCAGTCAACCAGTAGTACCAAGAGCATTCATGCGAATGTTCAAAAATAGCATGTTCCAGCTTCCATTCGTGCCCCCAAGTCACTGTGACCCATTACATCCCGAAAAAACAATTGTAAATCTGCTTGCTAATAAATACCCCCTCCCATAATAGTCACCAGCCTAGCCAAATAGGCCTTACATCACACCAGAAGTTTACCAGTGTTGAAGGCAGGTAGTTCCAGATACACAGGCCCTCCACAGATCATTCAACCTGCAGAAAACTCAAGGTGGGGAGCTTTGTCTGGACTGGTGGGAAAAATGGGGCAGTGACTCCTTTAAGAGTCTCTTTTCCCTCAAATGGTGAGGAGAGTGGCTGTGGGGAGGGAGGGAAGGGAAGGTATCATCTGAGATAATGGGCAGACCAGTGGGAATCAGGTAACCCATAGGCCCTGCACATATGTGGAAGGATATATAAACCCTGTCCCTCCAGACTGAGCCTGCTCTCACACCCCATTAGTATCTCCCGCCTTCCTGCCCCTGAGAATCGCATAGGACCAGGTTTTCTGGTATGTTGCAGCTATCGTAGGAGTTCTCAAACTTCTTTGCACCACAACCCTCTTCTGACAACAAAAATTACTACACAATCCCAGGATGGGGGATCAAAGTGTGAGCCCACCCGAGTTCTGCCAAAGCGAGAGCCCTACCAGAGGGCCTGTAACCTGTGCCCCACCACCCAGAGTGGAAGCCCTTGGGCTTTGGCCCCGGGCTCAAGCTTCAGCTTCCACCTCAGCAAGTCTAATGCCACCCCCGGCGACCCCATTAAAACAGGTCGTGACCCACTTTCGGGTCCGGACTCACAGTTTGAGAACTGCTGAGCTATTGCATTAATCACCTCTTTGGGAACTGGGAAGGAATTTTTCCCTCACCACCAGTCTGACCAGCACAGGGTGGGTTTGTTCATTTTTGGTTTGGCCTTCCCCACAGCAGCTCAGGCACTCAGTGGGGTAGATCAGGATGTAAGGTTCAAGTTGTTGCAATTTACCAGGTGACAGGCATCCAGTGCACATTCATGCTCTGTACATAGTCCAGTTCCTTGATGAATTGGAAAGGGACTTAGCAGGAATGCTTCCTCTAAAGAAGCTGGGGAACGGGGTTGGAGTTCCTAATGTCTGGCACAGAGAGAAGATAAGGGGCTGATGAAATGGGGTTAACCCTTCTATGAGAGGAAGGTGCTGGGGTCCCAGCATCAGGCTAGGACTAGCTTTGGATGAGTGGGGGGCTGACGGTAGCCATCCACCAGGTAGAAATGATTGTATAGTGATTCCTTCCTTAAACTATTGCCAGTTGGTTCCCAGATGAGTTAAGAAATAAACTGCAGCCTAATTAATCCTCATCCGTTGCATCTTCTCTTTTCACATTACTAGGACAATGCATTTCCACTGGCCGTTCCATGCTTCAACTCTGAAACAGACAGCCAGAATGACCCAGAAGATCTCAATACCTGTGGCAGAAGAGCTCTCTCCAGTAACTGCATATGAGGCCATTTAGGGCTTTACAGATTAGAACAAACACCTGGAGTTGCCCCAGAAACAAACAGCCAATGTAAATCATGGAGCACTGGTGTTATTTGCTCGTCTCAAGAAGTGAGCCATTATGTTCTACGCTAGCTGAAGATTCAGAGTCCTCTTCACCAGTAGCCATATTCCTGAGGTTAAAAAGGCATGACTTTTTGTTCTTATGACTTACTGTGACAAAGAATGGTTAGAAAAAAGTAGTCAGATTCCAGGAAAAGTGAAATGGAAAAATGCACTACATCCCAAAGCTGTCCCATGAGAATCCATGATCAGTGATGGACTCAAACGGCCCAGAGGAGTTCAAGTTGTATTTGAAAAGACCAGACAAGTGTACCCACAGGCTTTTGGGCACTCTTTAAATGCTTGCTCCTCCCTATCTATGCTAATTGAGTCCTGTCAGAACTGAGCCCTAGCCAGGTGTACTATAGCTCATATGAACACAAGTATGCAGTTTACATAGTAGATATGTCTATGTACAGGAGGAATGGAAGGTGGCCATCATTTAAGAAGGAGAAGATGATATACCTGGAAATTAAAGACTACACTTGCAAAAAATTGTGCTCTTTGAATTTATATCTGTTGAAGTTATTCACATTCTTACCACAAGTTAAATACAAACCAATTCTGATGCCTGATCATTTTTCCAAGTGCACTGAAAGCCCATGTCCTCTTGGCTCGTTGTCCATATGCTTCGTCTTCAGGTTAGATAAACCAAACTGCTCTCTGAAGCTGCTCTGAGCGTAAGGTCTAAGATAGTCCAACATTGGATTCTTCTCTCTAAAACCAATAGAAATAAAACAACTCAAACTGAATAAACTGTCTCTAAGATCTATCCAAAACAAAGCAGTGTATCAGTAATGCCAAGAGGAGAATTTCATTCTTGTAGAGTGAAGACATGGCCTCTACAATTATGAGTCATACCTACATACAGGAGAGCATATCCAATATTAGCTATTCTTTCACTCTTAAGTAAATGCATACAAGCCCAAGGTAGAAAAGATCTATTAGATCATCTAGTACAATAACTGATAGCACAGAGTTGTTCTCCATGATACATTTTGTTCTACATTTTCCAGTCCAATATAATCAATCATTGGTAAGGTTGCATAGGACACAAAAATTGGGGAGGTGTTAAATAATGAAGAGGATATGTCACTAATATAGAGTGATCTGAATTGTGCACAAGCAAACAATGTGTATTTTAAAATGGCTAAATATAAATGTATACATTTAGGAATAAATAATGTAGGCCCTCACTCCCCCACCCCAACCCTCTGCCCCCATCCTGAGCCCTCTCCCATACTCCGAAGCTGTCAGCCCCATCCCATAACATGAATTTTGTTATGTGCATCCAGTATGGAGATGATGTGTCACACAAAACCTTCATATTGGTGCACATAAAATTCATTTCGCACATGCGTGAGAAAAATTAAAGGGAACACTGCTTCGGAGCCCTGCTCCCCCCCATCACAACATACAATCCCACTCGTCAAGTTGTCTAGCTCTCTGAAAACTAATTCAGTTGTTTGCCCACATAACTCCTATTGGGAAGCTGTCCCAGAACCACACAAATCTGATGGTTAGACATCTTTTTCTGATTTCCAATCTGAATTTGTTCATTGCCAGTTTATATCCATTTTTTCTTGTAACAAAATTGTCCTTTAGCTTAATAAGCTCTTCACTATTCCTGGTACTTACTCACAGACATATTTACAGAGAGCAATTATACTCTCTCTCAGTCTTTTTTCTAGATTAAACAAGCTCATCCAGCCTCTTCCCATAAAATGAGCCCTTCAATACCCTCATCATCCTACTAGCTCTTCTCTGCACCTGTTCCAGTTTAAATTAATCTTTCTAAAACATTGGTAATGAGAATTCTACACAGTATTCTAAACAAGGTCTTACCAGTGCCTTGTACAATGGCACTAATAGTTTAACAAAGCAAAGGTTAAGAGGTGACTTGATTACAGCCTTTAAGTACCTACACAAAGAACAAATATTTAATAAGGGGCTCTTCTATCTAGCAGACAAAAGGTATAACATGATCTAATGGCTGGAAGTTGAAGCTAGACAAATTCAGGCTGGAAATGAGATATAAATTGTTGATGGTGAAAGTAATTAACCATTGGCACAATTTACCAAGGGTCATAGTAGATTCTCCATCACTAACAATTTTTAAATCAAGAGCGGATGTTTTTCCAAAAGATATGCTCTAGGAAAAAAAAAATTTTTTTGGGCGGGGGGAGGGAGAGATGAGGGGTGGGAAGTCCTATGGCCTGGGTTATACCAGAGCTCAGACTCCCAATGATCCCTTCTGGCCTTGGAATATATGAATAAGTGTCCTGGGTAATGGAGCTTACGGCACTTTCCTTAAAAGAATATGCCACATCAAATGGATTTTAGAAATTACATTTTTACATACATCATTTCTAAATTCTCTTTCTTAATTATATTCTGTCGCTCCTGGTTATATCCCAGTGTACAATCCTAAACTATTAGTCTCCTTCCTTCATGTTTACTCTTTTCAAACACTTGTAGAGAACTACCACGTTCCCATTATCTACAGATAGTACTAGCTCCCGGAAGAAAAGTCAAAGTTCCTCCAATCCAATGGCTCATCTAGCTGATGCACTTAAGGCATGTCAGTTTCAGAACATAATCAATTTTGGATACAATCATCTCAAAATGGACTCTTCTTATCGCTACAAATACACATCAGACAAAGACCTCTTCACAGTAGACCCAATACTAATAATTAAGGTTCTCCAACCCTTAGTTTCCCCTCTCTCTCTCACACACACACACACACACACACACAGACACAGAGATGTGTGGGGAAATATGATTTTTTTGCTTGTGTAAAAATAAAACTGTTATAAAAGGAAAAAAAGCCTTATTTCAGAACAGCTTTAATTACCAAAATCTCTGGATATAGATATAGAAGATGGGAGTCAGAGACTCTAGCACAATTTGTTGTCATGGTCAGAGACTTTTTTTTCCTAAAAGAAAAAGTGCCTATTGCCCTCATCCTGCAAAGACAGGGGGATCTGCTTAAACTTTATGTATTTTGCACAGCCCCATCGAAGTCATCAAACTTCTCCCATAGCATGCACATAAAGTCATTGTAGAATCAGATCACAGGTATGTTTACATATTTTGAAAGTGAAAATATTACATCATACCAACCACATTTCAAGTCTGAATAATTGGATTAATACTAAAATTGACTCCAGAGGACTTTAAATCTTCCTAACATAAACAGACTCTCTCTAACAAATCATAAGGCATTTGGAGGTTTGTAACATCATTATTTTAAGACAAAATATAAAACCTCAACAGACAGCTTTACTTATGACTTGGAAAAGACTGAAACCTGTTCAGGAAAAAGCAAACATTTTATTTGCAGAGCAATTTCCATTCCCCCACTTCCTTGTGTGTTAGCTTTCTAACTATTCTACAAAGTTAATATACACTGACAGAAATGTTTTCTGAAACAGGCAGCTTTAAAATGAATATTGCAAAATATTCATAGAATGTGAACAATTTCTAATTGTGAACATTCAGACTAGAATCGTGGTTCTGTTACATTCCTCCAAGACTGAACAGAAACATACGTGAGCTGTATGTTTATATAAAAAGTTTAAGTTACAAATACTGAGTACTCACAATGAACTGTTCATAAACAAGCTACATATCAAGTTTTATTTGAAGAAATTATTCACCATATAATTGTGAACTATGAATGTCACCATTCACTTGCAGACAATTGAAATAATTCATTACAAGTTTGTGACTTTCACTAATTATGAAAATGGCAAATTAAAAACAAATATATAATAAGAAAAGAAATTTATTAATTCCTTTGTCAACTTAAACTTGTTTAAATCTCTCCCCTCAGGACATAGCAAGCAGTAAGAAGCAAGGAAACCATAAATTAAGAGAGAATTCGTATCTTACACAGAACAAAGCAATACAAGAAAGCGATTTAAAAACAAAACAAACCAGGTCATTTTGGAGAGCACTGCATGCATCTCAGGAACAGCTTCATCTAATGCCCCCAAATTTATATCATCTCAAGACCTCAACTGGCACTCAATTTTCAAGACCTGTGCCAGCATTGCATGAATGTACACTAACACTGTCTATAACAGTTTTCAACAATACTACCCTCAACACACTCATTCAAGAACTGACTGATTCTGCCTTCATGACAGAACAGCACAAAATGTCTCTCTACGTCTGTTGTATAAAGTGTAGTTGTAGCCATGTTGGTACCCAGAATATTGGAGACACAAGGCAGGCGAATATCTTTCATTGGACCAACTTCTGTTGGTGAAAGAGAAAAACTTTTGAGCTACAACGATCTTCTTCTTTAGGTCAGAGTGTCACAGCTAAACAAAGGTGGAACAGCTTTTTTAGTTTAGCACATATTTCAAGGGATCATTCAAGGTGAAGTGGTCTGTTAACACCTCTCCAGGTTAAGTGGGTTATAGATTGTTGTAATAAGCTACAAATCCAGTGTCTCTGTTCAGTCCATGATTTTTAGTATCTAGCAATGTTATGAATTGAAGCTTCCAGGCTCATCTTTTTAAGATTTGGTGTAGGTTTCCTTTCAGTTTAAGGATGTCAGATTTAGCATGATCGCTTTGTGAAAAGCATTCAACCACACGTGATGAGGTGTTTTTGTTGTTTATCATTTTTCTGTACAAGTTCATTCAACAGCATAGTGATTGTCTAGTTTCACTCACACATTTGTTACTGGGCCATTAAGTGCACTGGATGAGGTATACCACTTGTTGTGATGGGAATTTGTAGGACTGTAACAGAGCGCTGACTCACCGGTGTGCCGCCTCCTGCTGGTCAGTCCGGGAATTAGCTCATCCAGCTCAGGAGTGCCCTACTCTGGCCGATTTCTCGCCCCCTGTTACCTGCCTTGTCGTCTCTACCACCGCTGGCCCCCTGTCCCTCCCAGACTCTGGTGCCCCTTACTTTGGGGGTAATGCCCCACAGCAGTGCCTCTACACTCTGGGTCTCCCCTCCCAGGGGAATCCCAACCCCCCTATACTCAACCTGCCTCAGTGGCTACTGCCAGTCGTCATCTAGCCCCTTCTCTCAGCACCAAACTGCAGTCTGAAATGGCCACTCATCACTGGTGAGGGGATTTGACCCGCTGCCTTTTCTTGGCCTGGCTGCCTCCCTGCAGCCCTAGTACCTCCTCAGGCCTTTACTGCAAGGCCTCAGCCTGGGAGGTTGCCAGTCCAAAACTCCCCAGCTCAGCCTGCCCTTTCCCAGTACTGTTCTGTCCAAGATACCCCTATCTCTGCCAGGCAGCTAGGTCCTTCTTGCTCCTCTGCTGGAGCAAGACTCACTTCCTTTTCCCCAGGAGCCCCGCTTATACTGGCCCTGCCAGGCCCTGATTGGCTGCCTCAAGCCCACTCATGATTAGCTTCCCGGGGCATCCCTTTCCCACAGCTGTTTTTAACCTCTTCCAAATCGTAGTGAGGCGGTCACCCCGCTCCAAGGACTCATAGATCTTGAAAGGTGTGTTGATCATCATATCGATGGTGTCTCAAATATTTACAAGATAATGGGCAAAACTCAGAAATCTAACCCAAACACATCAAACTCATCCATTGCATCCTTACTCATAACGTTACATTCTGTGACAAACACTTTGTCCAAACCACGGGAACCAGGATGGGTCCCCAATATGCCAATTTCTTCATGGGCCATCTTGAAGAATTTTGTGGTGCATTTGTCCAAAATCAATGATATGCCTGAGACATATCAATGATATTTTCATCCTCTGGACACAGGATTTAAATTCCCTCAGATTTCCACCACAACTTCAACAACCACCAGTCATCCAATAAACCCTCTTTAGAACACTCCCACACCTGGACACTACGCTGAGCATCAACAATGGAGCCCTATAGACAACTATACACAAGAAACCCAACGACCACCACACCTACCCTCACTGATTCAGAATCTACCCCTAACACACCAAGAAATCTGTTCACTACAGCCAGGCTCTCAGATGCCACAGAACAGAATCCAAGGAGAAAGTCCACGATAAATACCTTAATAAACTTAAAACCACCTTCATTAAATAAGGGCACGCAACCAAAGAAGTAGATTGCATCATGGAATAAGCCATGCAAATACCGCAAGAGAACCTGATTCAACACAGAAATAAACTCTCTCCAATCACACACCTCTACTTGTCGCCTATCACCCCACACTGAACCCCATATGGGGAATAATCCAACATTTACACTCATATTCAATAGGGACCATATCCTGAAAGAAATCTTTCCTGAATCCCCTCTTCTGGCTTTCAAACACCCCCAACTCCAACCTCTCCAAGCACATTATCAGAAGCAAGCTCATCACAGGTACACCAATTCAAAGTAGCAACAGACCCTGCCAGAACAAATGCAAAACCTGTAGGCATAATTACACTACTGCGATGAGCAACACTTTTACAACAAATCTTTCAAGATTCATGGTCCCACACATGCCTGGCATAACACAAGGTATGATTCAAATGTAATTATTTTGGTCCAAGTCTGTGTATAGATACTCCTATTTTGGAATAAAATTGTGCAGTCAGCAATAAGAGGACTTTAATTGAGTGATCACACACAGACTTGCACCAAAATAACTATATCAGTTTTAATTCACACCTAACTATAAAATGAGCAACAAGGAGTGGATACAACATGCAGATGAGGGAAGGACAAGTTAATGAGACAATAGTATGTGAGCTCCTTGAAAATGTGGACAATTCTCCACTCAACGGAGATTATCAACCCACAGAGGTCATTATGGTCTTTGTCTCATACTATTGAGAAAATAAAATACTCGTAGAAAGACAAAAGCAGCATTACTGAGGGCACGTCTACACTTGCAAAGTTACAGCGCCAGCAGTTACAGTGCCATTCAGAGAGCGCCAAAGAAAAAACGCTGTTGTGTGTTCACACTGACAGCTGCCTGCGCAATAGCATGTTCACACTTGCAATGCTATTCGGAGTGGTGCACTCTGAGCAGCTATCCCAGAGAACACCTCTTTCTCTTTTGCTGCGAAGACTTGTGGGAAGGCACAAGGGGTCATGGACTTCCTGGGTCCTGTACCAATGCCCCATGATTCACTGCTTCGCATCCCAGTAATCCTTGTGCTTCCCTCCACATTTGGCGCCTTCTTTCAATGGTTACTGTACTGTGCATCCTGCCCTGCCTCTTTCGGGCTGCACAAATGGATCCCGAGCTATTGACCAATATGCTGCTTGTACTGACCAACACATCACGAGTGGCAGTGGAGTTATTCCTTCAAAGGCAAGAGGAGTGTGACACTGATCTCACCATGCATAATAGCTACGACACGAGATTGCTTGTGGCATTCACAGAGGTGCAGACCACAGTGGAACACTGCTTTTGGGCTCCGGAAACAAGCACTTAGTGGTGGGATCGCTTCGTGATGCATGTCTGGGATGACAAGCAGAGGCTGCAGAACTTTTGCACGAGGAAAGCCACATTCTTGGGACTGTGTGATGAGCTCGCCCTAGTCCTGTGGCGAAAGGACACGAGAATGAGAGCTGCCTTGCTGTTGGAGAAGCACGTGGCGATTGCACTGTGGAAGCTGGCTACTCCAAACTGGTTAGCGACTGATCGGTAACAGTCTGGAGTGGGAAAGTCGACCACTGGAGTCATGTTGATAGAAGTGTGTAGGGCCATTAATCACATCCTGTTCCAAAAGACCATGAGTCTGGGCAAAGTGCATGATATTGTGGATGGCTCTGCACAAATGGGCTTCTCTAACTGCTGTAGGGTGGGCCTGATAATCATTCCTGTCCCCACACTTTCCAAAGGAGGTGATTATGGAAGACATCTTGCTGCTGAGGGTGAGAGGAGAATCAAAGAAGGGTCTTCTCCAAGCCTGCTGCTTCCGCCCTGGCACCTATGCGGCTAGCCTGTGTGAAGCAATTGTCCTCCCACCCCCGTGCCATCACGGCAAAGTGGCACAGAAAAGTTATCATTAATGGAGCATGAAACAAAGCAGCTCTGCCAAGGAACCTGCAGCAGTGGATTGCTTAGTGTCTCCACAAGAGTTTCCTGGCGATCTCTAAGGGAGATTCCTGTGAAGTGAGGGAGTCTTTTCAACAGCCTGTTCTGCCATTCAGGCTAGGCATGAGGTGGGAGACCAGTCTGCTTTCTGCAACCCTCCTGCCCCCAACAACTTGCTTCAGTGAGTCCCAAAAATCAGATCCACTTACCAGGGGCCTCCTCTCCTGTTTGCACTTTGCCAAGCTTCGACTGCTGTGACTGGCAAGGCTCCTCTGAGGTAGAAAAGAGCGCCTGACTGCAGGCATCTCTGACCTCCGAGTCATCCTCTGCCTCTGGGTCCCTTCTCCCCGCTTTGTCCAAGATTGCCACCTCCTGGCTTGGTCCACTCTTGACTGGCATGCAAGCCAAGCAAGTATCCACAGGGTCCTTCCCAGTGGAGGTGGGGTCACCACCAAGTATCACGTCCAGCTCTTTGTAGAGCCAGCAGCTCATCGGCCGCAGCACTGGAGCAGCGGTTTGCCTCCTGCACCTTGTGGTAAGCAGCTCCTTCCCTTTGATCCTGCACTGCAATGTGTTCTGGTCATGGCCCCTTTCTATCATGCATCTAGAAATCTGTCTGTAGATATGATAATTCCGACGGCTGGAGTGCAGCTGTAATTGCACTGCCTCCCTTCCCCAAATACCAATTGGGTCCAACAGCTCTGCATTGCTCCAAGCAGGGGAACACCTGGTGCATGAAGCAGGCCTGGCCACTTGGAAAGATGCACTGAGTTCACTGCACGCATCACTGAGCAAACAGGAAGAGGACTTTCAAACCTGCAAAGGAATGGGCAGGGTGGGGCTGATGGTTGGTCACCTGAGGGCAGGGCAGTAGAGCTCAAACCCATGGTAACAGAGGTGAGAACAGGCATTGTGGAACACCTCCTGGAGGCCAATTGCAGCACTAAAATCACCACAGTGTCTACACTGACACCACAGTGCAGCAGCCCCAGTGCAGAAAGTTCTACGCCTTTTGTCAGGGTGATTTAAAAAGAAAAAAAAAAAAAAAAGAAGAGCACTGCATCTGTGCAGTTTCTGCACACTAAGTGGCTTGGCAGTGTGTACATCTCGGGAGTTACAGCGTCCAAAGTTGCTTTACTGTGCACAAACTTGCCAGTGTAGATGTGGTCTGAAATAAACCTGATTATACTTTCTACAGCAGTGTACCTACTCCAGCCGGAAGGAATTTTACTTATTAAGAATTATAAAAAGTTATGAGATGGTATCACTATAATTTGGGCTACTGTATTAACTGCAGTGAGGAGTTTCCAAATGGAGTTTCTTGAAAATGAAAATTAGAATCAGAGTAAAATACTCAGAATGAATACATGACTATATTTTAATGGGCTCATTTGGATTAGATGAAATTTTAGATAGGTCTGTAACAAATTATTTTAAATATAAATATCAATGTACCTTTTTATCTAAAAATGTCAAGAATCTGAATCACCCAATGAAAAAGAAAAGTTATTAAGCAATGGAAAGATTACAATACACCACACCCTTAAATGTTTCAAGAGGGAAAATGGAGTATATAGATCAAGCTTTATTTTCCTGCTCCATAAAATGTAAACCCGCAGAGATCAAACAAAAATACAAAAGCAAGACTTTAAATTAAATAAAAACCATTATAAAAATAAGGAACAAATGACAGATAATTTCAGTATAGTTCTAAATACACTGAAAAGACAGCCCAGGCTTATAGAAAATTAAGAACATTAGACTGTAAAGAGATTCTTAAAAACAATGTAGCATATAAAAATGCCAGAAAGTAGCAACATGCCATTAGAATTTTTTTTACATAAACATCAACACTTTTATAGAACAGATTTTAAACAGTCAGTCCAGAACTGGCCTGACTCTTGTTTAAGAACCACAGGCACCTTACAACAGAGAAGATATCAGGGTCTTCATCACTTGTACCGGCATGTCAGTTAAACCTGCACCCTAGTCTACCAATGCTTCTGTTTTATGGTTTACCCTTTACTTTACACATGCCTCTTTCAGACCTCATTCCAGAGAAGTGCTGAGAATCTCCAATTCCTATTCATGCTAGTGGGAGTTAAGGGCATTCAACAACTCACAGGATTCAGTTAAATGCATACACTTTATTAAGATATTTAATAAATATAAATGTATTTACAATGTGCATATGTAGTAAACATGTCATGAACTAACATTTGGATTAATTCCAAGTTCTACAGACTGAAACCAAAAAAACATTCTATAGAGGCCAATGCAACACACTTGCTGACTGATTGCATTTTTTTAATTCCCTTTTGGGATTAAGAGAAATTCTTTCACTCACACATTTTTTTGTCCTAATAAAATATATTCAGACCTGTTATTACTGTCTGGCTTAAAATACCATCCCCTGAAAACGTGTCTTAAAGGAATGGGAAATCAAGAGTCACAGGAGACAAATAATCTTGGTGAAATCCTGGCCTTACTGAAGTCAATGGGGTTGCTGCCAATGACTTTAAACAGGGCTATGATTTCTCCCGTGTCCAGTTTTAGATCCCTTAACGATTCTAACAAGACTATGAACATAATTTCATATTCACAGTTCAAACAAAATATTCTATGTAAAAATAAATACTTACAATACAGAGACAGGCTGAATAAGCAATGTGAAACTACCAGTTGGGTTGATTTCTTCACAGAGTAAACTTTGTCCTCAGCCAGGCTGTCGTGCCTGGATTGGTATAACATTTGTACACATTAAATTTGGCCTGGGGAGTTTCTAACTGAGCAAGGTGGGAGGGTTTGTTATTTTAACTCCTGGCTGATAACAGCTTATCAGTAACTTCTCAAAGGTCGAGTTCAACACATTTGCAGAGCGAGAGATGCAAAGAAAACACTGAGCAAGCCTGTGAATCCCAGAATTCTCTCTTCCCTTCAGGGTGGGTCCTTATGAGTCTCCAGGATCCCCTGCTTTTTCCCCACAATCCAAGACTCTACTCTGCAGTCACAGTCCTTCGGAGAAAGGCAATATGCAGCTCTTTTCAAAGGCAATGAGCCCCACCCTTGAAGATGGCTTTAGCTGCCATTAGGAGGAAGCAACATGAAATGCTTCCTTCCAAGGGAGGAGCTTGTTGCGTTTGCTGCATTCCCAGCTTCTGCCAACCAGGTACTAAGATGAAATCCTGAACTGTGACCCAGCATGGCAGTGTAACTGTGTCACCACCAGTCTTACAACCAGAGTTCCATGCTAGTATGCATTTAATGCCTGATACAACTCTCATTGAAATTAGTGGGAGTCCCTCTACTGATTTCAGTGCATGCTGGACTAGATCCTTACTCAGAGTTCATTATCCACTACACTTCAGGGTGCCTAACTCATGTAAAGATATTTTTATCAATATAAAATTGATGAATAAAAAGGTTCGCTGAAAATGCCTGGATAGGGATATTTGGGTTCTCAGGGACAGCATCTGCAGAATCTACTTCTCCAGCAGTCCACCCAACTTTGACTTTGTTGACCTTTAGGATGTGGACTAAGACACATCCTCTTGGTGAAGCATTCTGTTGACTTTAGACCATCAGCTGGTTGAAAACTATAGAGAGGGGTATTTAAATTGCTTTTTAATATTAACTGTTGTAGATGTAATGTCAAGTTGAATTTAATTTTCATCATATGCCCAGATGCCACAGCAATGGGTGCACAACAAACCATTAAACAAGCCAACAGGAGATAAAAAGAGCCACAGATACCCCCACCCCCACCCCCGCCCCCGCCCTCTTTCTCCACCTCCAGTTCTTGTGATCTAATTCTTAGTAGCTGGGTTTGAGTCCTGCTCAAGACCCCATATCAAAGAAGCCTTTGATGATTTTCAGCGTATTAACATATGACTGGAATACTGCATACAGATGTGGTGGTCTCATCTCAAAAAAGATATACTGGCATTGGAAAAAATTCAGAGAAGGGCAACTAAAATGATTAGGGGATTGGAACGGGTCCCATATGAGGAGAGATTAAAGAGGCTAGGACTTTTCAGCTTGGAAAAGAGGAGACTAAGGGGGGGATATGAAAGAGATATAAAATCATGAGTGGTGTGGAGAAAGTGAATTAGGAAAAGTTATTTACTTGTTCCCATAATATAAGAACTAGGGGGCACCAAATGAAATTAATGGGCAGCAGGTTTAAAACCAATAAAAGGAAGTTCTTCTTCACACAATGCACAATCAACTTGTGGAACTCCTTGCCTGAGGAGGTTGTGAAGTCTAAGACTATAATGGAATTTAAAAGAGAACTGGATAAATTCATGTAGGTTAAGTCCATTAATGGCTATTAGCCAGGCTGGGTAAGGAATGGTGTCCCTAGCCTCTGTTCATCAGAGGGCGGGGTGATGGATGGCAGGAGAGCGATCACTTGATTATTACGTTAGATTCACTCACTCTGGGGCACCTGGCATTGGCCACTGTCGGTAGACAGGATACTGTGCTGGATGGACCTTTGGTCTGACCCAGTATGGCCATTCTTATGTTCTTGACCTATTTGGTGGCTAAACCCTTGAAGGGTGCTGCATCTTGCCCTTCTCAGATGACTTTAATTAGGTTTGCTGGATTTATTCATGTCACTCTTATGAGAGCAAAAGGATTTTTCAAATTATTTTATCATTAGAAAAATACTGCAACAAACCTGGTTTAAATCGACACTTCTCTCTCTCTTTTTTTTTTTTTTTTTTTTACACTACTTTTAAAAGTAAAAAAAAACCCCAAAACTACTAAGGTCTGTTTATAATTTAAATAAATAAAAAAATAGAGTCATTTACCCACTCCTTAGTATTTGTAACACATCTAGCAAGCCAACCTTAATCAAGCCATCATGTTTTTCTACCTGGCAAAGGTAGGAAGTAGCATTTCATCATCCCACATGGCTGGGAAAATATCTGCAGTCTTCATCCTCGGTAACTGCTGAGCTTCAAAAGGCTGGTGGCAACTTTAAACCAGAGAGACAGCTACAGATTTATTACAAATTCATCCTGGGTGAAGATGCTCACCAGCAACTGCTGGGTCTCTCAGTTACAAATATTAGACATTATTGTCACTTACTGGTATTTAGTACCTACAGGCCCATCTACTGTCACATTTCTGAAATGTTCTGGCGCCATTTAACTATCAACATGAATTAAGGAAGTTTAGTTTAAGCCCTGAGTTGTCAAAGGACTCTGAAGCACAGAATAAGCTTTGCTAGCCTGACACAGGAAACCAAAACTTATTACCTACCTGGAGAAAGTGGAAGCCCAAGGATAGAGGTCTGACAACCCACTGTAATTCACAGGCCCACAGGGCAGCGGCTTAATTAGAGGTCTAGGTATGACTGTGAAGAGAGTGAGAACACCTGTGTGTGTGCAATCCTCCATGACTGCAGCCCTCTTGGATAGAGGAACACTTTATATATAAAGCCTGGGAAAGGTCCAATGGAAGAAAATAAATTATTTTATTCTCTAGAAGTCAAGGATAAATGTTGCTTATTTTGCCTTTGCTGACAACAGATTAGTCCTGTTTTAGAGAATAATTACAGCACAAGCTACATTACCACAAGGAAAACAATCTATCCTTTAATGTTTTCAGCAACACCTTCCACCCCTCCTCCTCAAAGTCTTTACTTACACTAAGGAAATCAAATGTGCCAACATGCTCCCGCTCCCACAGCATGCCTGAAACATACAACAATGCTCTCAACAGTGCACAAGCAAACAGTATATTTTTTTATTAGACTGGCTCAAGGTTAACTTATGTAGACCTGCACTGTGCCAATCTCCACTGGTGCAGTATAGTACTAGTGGAGATGAGGATCACTGGCATAAAAACCCCAACAGTGCAAGTATTTTGCCCATTACCACCTCACCTGTCACTGTTTACATGGCCTATCTAGTCTACCTTCTTCACTCCACTGACCAGGGGTCATGTTTGCTGTAAGCCAGTAACATGTACAAACAGCACTGCATACATTGGAGCTCCTTTGCACAATGTTTTACTAGCAATCAACTTGGATAGGTCATCTAGCCCAGTCCCCTGCACTGAGGCAGGACCAAGTATTTTCTAGCTCATCCCTGACAGGTGTTTGTCTAACTTGTTCTTTAAAGTCTCCAATGACAGAGTTTTCACAAGCTCCTTAGGTCATTTGTTCCAGTGCTTAACTGCCCTTACAGTTAAGAAACTTTCCTAAGGTCTAACCTAAATCTCCCTTCCTGCAATTAAAGCCCACTACTTCTTGTCGTTTACTCACTCAATGGATAAGAAGAACAATTTATTGATCTCCTCTTTATAACAACCTTTTATGTCTTGAAGACTGTTACATCCTCCCTCAATTTTGTCCTCTCCAAAGTAAACAAGCCCATTCCTCCCCTTCCCCCCAAATATTTCCTTGTAAGTAATGTTTTCTAGACCTTTAATCATTTTTGTTGCTGTCCTCTGGACTTTCTCCAATTTGACCACATCTTTCTTGAAGTGTGGTGCCCAGAATGGGACGCAGTGCTCCAGTTGAGGCTTCATCAGTGATGAGTAGAGTGAAAAAATTGTGTCTCGTATATGGCTCATACACCCCAAAATGACACTTTTTTTGCAATAGTACTATATCATGGACTCATTTAGTTTGTGATCCACTATAACCTCCAGATCCTTTTCTGTAGTATTCCTTCCTAGTCAGCCATTTCCCATTTTAAGAACATAAGAATATATGACTGGCCAGACCAATGGTCCATCTAGCCCATTATTCTGTCTTCCGACAGTGGCTTAGACCAGATGCTTCAGAGGGAATGAACAAATAGGGCAATTACCGAGAGATCTGTTCACTGTCATCCAGTCCCAGCATCTGGCAGTCAGAGGCTTTGGGGCACCCAGAGCATGCAGTTGCATCCCTAACCATCCTAGCTGATAGCCATTAATGGACATATCCTTCATGAACTTTCCTAATTCTTTTTTATACCATTATACTTTTTGCCTTCAGTCTCCTCTGGCAACAAGTCCCATAGGTTGACTGTGCGTTGGGTGAAGAAGTACTTCCTTTTGTTTGTTTTAAACCTGCTGCCTATTAATTTCATTCGGTTATCCCTGGTTCACTATAAGGAATGTTTTCTAATCCTTTCTTCATTACTGTGATTCTTTTCTAAACCCTCTACAATTTATCAATGTCCTTCTTGACTTGCAGACACCAGAATTGGACACAGGATTCCAGCAGCAGTCACCCTCGTGTTAAATACAAAGGCAAATTAACCACTCTACACCTACTCAAGATTTCTCTTTTTATGCATCCCAGGATTGCATTAGCCCTTTTGGCCACAACACTGAACGAGTTGCTCCTATTCACCATGACCCTAATCTTTTTCAGAGTCATTGATTCCCAGGATAGAAAGGTGCCCATTCTGGAAGAATGGCCTACATTCTTTTGTTCCTAGATGTATATATTTATAGTTAGCCATATTGAAACATGTTGTTCGCTTGCACCCAGTTTACCAAGTAATCCAATTACTCTGTATCAGTGACCTATCCTTTTCTTTACCACTCTCCCAATTTGTGTGTAATTTGCAAACTTTATCAGCAATGATTTTTGTTTTCTTCCAGCTCATTAATAAAAATGTTACTTAGCATTAGACTGATTTCTCAGGACCCTACTAGAAACACACCTGTTCAATGACATTTCCCCATTTGCAATTATATTTTGAGACCTATCACTTAGTGTCATTTGTTTTCTGTGAGGATGGAGGAAATTCGCAAGGCCTTGCTGAACCCCAGGGTATCTGTTTATGGAGCCCTAATACCAAGACATGGCAGCACAGATGGTGGTTCAGCAGGAGGAGGGTCCCTCTCCACCAGGTATGCTGGGGGTGGATGGGGGAGTGGTATTTTTAATATATACTTATAAAGGCTGATTTGCAGGCTCAGGGCATAGAGGAAGAATTTTCTAGGTTTGTATGTTAGTGATTTTTAAAAGGGCAGATATAACTTCATTCAAGGCACAAATATTCTTCCCCATCTACAGTCTGCCATGCATCCCCCACCCCCACCCCCCGCATCCTACTTTTTTGTTCATTGGGGGATTTTTAAATGCCAACACTTTTCTGTGTTTATATTATGGACGGCAGGTCAAGGAAGTGCACCTTGCACTTGGAGTGAAAAGTGGGGAGGTTTGGGATGGTTCTTACTCCCTGAAAGAATTTGTTCCACAGTCTGGAACCAGACCCTGGAAAAGCTTTCTGCTGCACAGAGAAGCACAATGTGCCACTGTGCCTGAGAGCAGAAATATCAGCCACAGTCTTTATCCCAGAGCTTTAGGCTCTTTTAAATATCCTGGCTCCAAGCCACTGAGTGTCTTGAAAAATAAGGACCATGGCCTTAAACTTGACTCTATATTCTATGGGGAGCCAGCACACAGAGTGGGATGGATTTGATGTGCTCACAGTAATCCATGTAGCTGAGGAGATGGGCTGCAGCATCCTGTACTAGTTGGATTTGCCTAAATGCTGAAGTCTTCATGCTTGGGTATATCGCACTGCTGTAGTCAAGATGGGAGGTGACAAAGGCATGAATATCTGAAGTCAGATAATCATCCATGAGGATGGGACAGCGCTTCCTACCTGACAGAAAGCATTACTTGCAGATATGGATACATAAAAGCCCCTCACCACACCATTCAGTTCAGTTTCTCCATAATCACCCCAGGAGAGAGAGAAAATTGTCATTAAAAAAAATCAAGGGGAAATTCATTTCACTAAGAAAGGATTCTTTGCAGGAGTTCTGTCAAAGTACAGAGGAGGAAACATCTGCTCTGTTCTGTGGAGGCAGAAAGACTGGAAAAGAAGCTACTGGTTCAAATATACCCACCAAGGAAGGTCTGTCCCCATGAGTTAAAGTTGTTCAACATAGAAGATCCATAGCAGGATAAATATATTTATCATTACACTGTGTGTTCCTGCCTTGAAGCTCTTCAGCTGATGGGATGAGATGATGTGAAAGAACACGGGCAAAACTAAAAGAATTTAGGAAAACACACACTGCTGCATAAAAATCAGAGAGGTAGCCATATTGGTTTGGGTTTCCAGAAGCGACAAAGAGTCCTGTGGCACCTTAAAGACTAATAAAAGTATTGAACCATAAGCTTTCGTGGGCTAGTACCCACTTCATCGGATACATGCAGTGCCATCCTTATCTTCTTAAATGACAGATTTAACATACAAGAAGAAAAAATATTAGCTTTTAATATACCTGTTGACTGTTCATTTCCTTTTGAGATGCTGCTACAGCACACCAAACACAGTAGGATAAAGGCTGTATACCAGCCAACAGAGCTCAAAAGATGGTGCCTCAAATATAGGCTCAACCAGCTTAGAAAGACACTGAAGAATAAGATCATCCTAGGACTGGAAAGAGAAGAGGAGGTGAGCGGAGGAATTGGAGGATGAGTAAGGAGAAGGGTGAGTGCTGCAAGCACTTGCTGATCAAGAGCAGCATAGCAGGCTCTTTGTATTGCTCCAGCAGGAGGGAGTCAGTGAACATAACAGAAGAATAGCCATTCTGGGTCAGACTACAGATCCATCTAGGCCAGTATCCTGTCTTCAGAAAGTGGCCAATACCAGCTGCTTTGGAGGGAATGATCAGAAGAAGTAATCATCAAATGATCCATCCAGTCGTCTACTCCCAGCTTCTAGCACATAGAGGCTAGAGACAATTCAGAGCATGGTTTTGCATCCCTGCAAATCATGGATAATAGTCATTGATGGACCTATCCTCCATGAGCTTTTCTAGTTCTTTTTTTTTAACCCTGTTATAGTTTTGGCCTTCACAACGTCCTCAGGCAAGAAGTTCCACAGGCTGACTGTGCACTGTATGAAGAAATACTTCCTTTTGTTTGTTTTAAACCTGCTGCCTATTAATTTCATTTGGTGACCCCTAGTTCTTGTGTTACGAGAATTAAATAACACTTCCTTATTTACTTTCTCCACACCAGTCGTGATTTTATAGACCTCTGTGTGAACCCCAGGGCACACACAACAGTCTAAATTTTTGAACTAACCCCCTGCAGGGGTTAGTTAAAAAAAAAAATATCCATCTCTCTGGAAGATCCTAAAAATGTATGGATTTCCTTTGAAAGTGATTAACATCCTCAAAGATATGTATGCTGACAACAAGTGCTGTGTATGTCATAAAGGACAGCAAAGCGAGTGGTTCCATGTGAGGACGAGAGTCAGACAAGGGTGCGTTATCTCGCCCATCCTATTCCTTGTGGTCATAGACTGGGTGATGCGGAGAGCCACCGAAGACCGACCAAGAGGGCTCGTATGGGGACTGTCTGGCCAGATTGAAGATTGTGACTTAGCAGAGCGATGTCATCGCTCTGCACTCAAATTCTCAAACGGACCTCCAAGAAAAGACTGATAGGGTAGATAGAGTGGCTAGATGCGTGGGGCTCAAGATCCATGCTGGTAAGAGCAAGATAACGAAAACAAAAACAGCAAGCTCGGTGAAGACAGTCCTATACGACGTGGAATTAAAAGAGGTGAATGATTTCAAATATCTTGGTAGTTACATATCAGCTGATGATAATATTGAGAGAGAGATCCACCAGAATTAGTCTTGCAGCAAATGCTTTCAACAGACTTCAAGACATCTGGAAGTCTTCAATCTTGCAAACTAAAACTAAAGTAAAGATCTACAGGTCGAATGCCCGCTCTGTATTGCTCTATGCGGCGGAAACGTGGAGGACCAACAAGATGATACAAGGTCGACTTCGGGGTTTCGAAGGAAGGTGTCTTAGGCGCATCCTTAACATAAAGTGGCCGCAACGTGTCACCAATAGAGAAGTGAGCTAACAGGCATTAACAACATAGTGGATGAGGTGAAACAACAAAGATGGAGATGGTTGGGGCACGCGTTGAGAATGGATACTACCAGACATCCTCACACTGCTCTAAGATGGATACCACAGGGAAAGAGGAGGAGAGGCAGACCACTGGAAATGTGGCGAAGAACTATCGAAGGCGAAATGAAAAATATGGGAAAGACCTGGGATGAAATCTACTGGTTAGCCCAAGATTGAGTCGAATGGAGAAGAATGGTTGGTGCCTTATGCTCCACTAGGAGCAAAGAGGACTAACTAACGAACTAACTGCAGGGTCTCCCAGCTGCTTTCTCTTTAATGGAAGGGGTAGAGTAAGATGCTGAAGCGTGCAGAGTCAGGGAGTCCTGTAACATTTATCAGAAATCAGTTCCACAGACAATATTTTTGGGGTTCACACAAGTGATTGTGCATTATTAACAGTTTTAAAAGAGCTTAAACAGGAAAACAAAGACAATTACATGCCCAGAAACTAACACATTGCCCCAATCTAAAACAAATGCACGACTACCATGTACCTGAAGACAGAGCAGAAGCCTTCTTGGAGCAGCTCTCCCTCTTGTACCCCCTCCTGCTCTGCCACCAGAAGGGAGACAACCCTGCATTTAAACGCCCCTGGCCTTTTTCCTCCTCATGTCACTTCCTGTTTAAGTAATACTTCCAATCAGCTGATTAAAGGGACGGGTCATACTCTCTCCCTCTTGACTTTAAATAAAACTCAAGCAGCTCTAACTCACCTATGCCTACTATAGCTATAGTTTTATTAATCTGTTAAGATAGTGACTTCTAGTTCACTCAGTACTACAACTATTGAACTGACAAGCAAGTTTCAGAACAAACTGGGAAAGCGTAGGTTAGCTCACAATGCAAGAGCCTAATAAAGAGGAACATCTTAACAATTTTCAAAGTGACTGGTGTGACAAAGCTCTGTCCTTATCTTCGTGGAGTCTGCGTTTCCTGGTGGATTTCACTAGCCTCAGAGGCTCACTGTGATCCTCCACGTGGCCCTTCTCTCTCTAGAGACAAGGTCACAGCCTATTGAGCCATTTTCATCATAAGCCAGTGAGGAGAAGCTATCCTTCCTGGCACAGTCTCAGTTGTCTCCCAATCTCAGTGATTAATTAGGGGAGGTAGAAAGGGGGAGCCCGGGCCCGCCCTCTACTCTGGGCTGCAGCCCAGGGACCCTAACAGTATCAGCTAAGATGGCTGACCTTTTAGCCACAAAACATAATACAATCCCCTGGGCTACTTCCCCACAGCAGTTCCCGCTTCTTCAAACTCCACTTCACCCTTAGCTCAGGGCCTTCTTCCTTGTGTACTATATGTTGTCCACCACTCAATCTCACCAACAGCACCACTTCCTCCCATAGCTCCTGACACCCCCACTCACCTGACTAACTGGAAGGCTTTCAAGTGGTTTCAGCCAGTCCCTGATTGGCTTCAGGTGTCCCAATCAGGCTAGCTGTTTCTACTGATTTCTAGAAGGTTCCAGTGGTACCAGGGATTTGTTTAGCCTGCGACTCACATATCTGTTCTTTAGCACTTTCCTATAGCCATCTGGCCTTGCCCCATCACACTGGCTACAAACTCTACTGAGTCTATTTAAATCTGTCCAGCCTAGAGAAACCCCCTCACCTCCACACATAACAGGTTTAGCTCATTAAGGGGCTTAACTTTTAACTCAGGTAAAGAACAACCTGGCAGATTGTGAAGTACAGATAAGTATATTGTGATGTGCTTGCTAAGAAGCAGGGAGTGCACTGATTATATGCCATCAAGTATAAGGAGTAATGGTAATACTGATCTTCCCTCAGAACACTATAAGGAGATTGCGCAAATGTGATAACCACCACAACCTCTTAACCAGGATAACGAAAATCAACTTTCAAAGAGGCAATTAAATGGTTAATTTGGCCATTAAACATGCCTACATAGAAGCTTTGGTTTAGATTCCTTTTCAGCACTGATGGCTGGTGGTGAGAACCACTTGCAGAGCCTATATGCCTGTCACCACCAATGCAGTGGGATGCTAGTCTTCTGTGGTGCAGCTCTGACTAGTCCAACAGTGTCAAAAAATAGCGTTTTGATTTCCTAGCACTCTTCGTCTCCTGTGGTATCTTTCTTTATACAATCTGTTGATAATCACAGCCCTACGGAGAAAGATGGCAGATGAGGAAAGCAGGTGTCTAGAGAGGAGCAGCTGGCAAATCATGGCCTGGCATACCATCCAATAGAGAGGAAATGCCAAGTTAATGGGAATATTAATGCTCACCTTTGTCCTGTACACATATGCATTACAATACAGTCTCAAAATACATGAGCACATGCCATTTTCCCCACAGGAACCACGTCTTATTCATTGCATAGGTAGGATTTCACTGCTCAGTGAAAGTAGCACCAGTTCAGTATTTTATCACCACCTACCAAAATGTGGTCCTTGCATCACTCACAGCATGCCAAACAACTCTGCTGAATGAAGAGAGGATTTACGCAGCACATAACCCAGTTTCATTCACTGTCCAAGCAGACCAAAGAGGCAGGCATCCTGTGGGAAAAATGGTATGGAATCATGTCTTGAGAGCCCGTATAATAATTCATATGCACTATGGGTCAGTTATGCCTATGCCATTATAACTGACATTTCCAGAACAGTGTCCACTTACTCTGCAACCTCGTTGTTCTTCTAGCAAAGAATTTTAATAGAAATATACAGATATGAACTTCTAGTTGGAGTGTGTAATGGCAGTTATAAGGAGACCTAAATGCTCCCATTATAACCTCTCTTCTTCAGTGCTCTCAATCAGCATCCTGTCTACTTCCATGAACACCCTCATGACTCATACTCCATACACAGTCATGCACAATAAAAAGAATTAAATAGATACTTGTTATGAATAGAAACCATGGCATGTGCACCAATGATGTCTTCTAAATCCTTAGAAAATTCAGCTAAATCAAAACAGATTGTCACCCAAACCCAAAGGCACAGTGCACAGGGAGGCTGGCCTGTTTAACGGGAGATGAGTCCAGCCCAGCTGTAACACAATTACAGGCTAAGTCATGTTATATGAAGCTCTTGGGGCTAAATTAGGCCTTTTGCAGTGAAAATGAGACAGAAGCCTGTGGAGAGCCAGAGATAAGGGAAGAGAGACTCCAGGTAGGAAGCCCTGTTAGGAACTGCTACTTGATAGAGAGTGAGTCTGCTTTAGTGGAAAGGCTTAGCATGGAAAGGACTAAGAACCTTGCACCAAGGGTTGTGAGTCAACTAGGAAGGCTGGGGGGAGTTCTTGCATTTTCTTTTGAACTTTGTTAATAAACCCAGCCCCTACAAGAGGGTGTCACCCAACAATTTCAGCACTGGCTTCAATGTATCAGGAGCCCAAGAAGAGGAAACTGAAGCAGCGGCTAGCCCAAAGCCATCAGGGAGGACGTGGTGCTCCATACAGGCTGAGAGCAAACATGGCCAACTTTAAACATAAATGGTAAAACTTTTGAAAGTCACACACAAATGAAAGACACTTTTAAAATGGGAACACTTATGCAACTTTAACTACTGGTATTGCTGTGTCAGGAACAATACATTTTATGTTTTTTATCCCCAAAACTCAGAGCCAAAAAACCTCTTATTTATTTGAACACACTCTTTACAGGAGCGGAGACACAATACAAGAAGTAGTTGGCCATTTTTTTATTCGGCTAACTCAAAAATACTACAGTCCGCAACAAATAGTTTTGTTTTTTTTTCAATTCTTGACCACAAGCCCTCACTACAAAAATATATCCACACAAAGACTTTTCTGTAAACATGATTTAGTCTCATTTTTTAAATTCTTGCTTTTTTCATGCTGTGAGTTACTATATTTGTGCATCCTCCTGGCACAAATCCAAAGGTCAAGGTACACAGATACATAGTGGCTGATACGCCTCAATGATTATGTCACATGAAACCAGATTCCATCGAAACTCCACAAATAGATATTTCTGAAATAACAGGGGAATTCCAGCAGAGGCAAAGCTCAAGGGTAACAGTACTGAGCTTAAGTATATATTCCTTTGCTTCTGTTTCTATAATAATACACAAGGGGGGGTGGGAGGGTAGAGGGGACCAAAAAGGTTACTTATACTTAAGGCTACAATTTAATCCTAAGTATTTTAGTACGTTGTGGATAGATCATGGGCAGAAAACAAAAAAATTCAGGGTCCCATAACCTGTCCATGACTTTTACTAAAAATACTCATGATTGAATCAGGGGGGAGTGTAAGGGGGAGGGCATGCTGCAGGGGGAAAGCTGGGGCCCCTTGCTGCTCCAGCCCCGCCAAAGGGCGAGTCCCGGGGAGGGTGGCCGCCACTCCAGCCACAAGGGGGAGAGAGCCACCACCACCATGAGGGAGAAAGCGCCCCAAGAAGTGGGGGTGGCACCACGAGGGGGAGGGCGCCGCCTGGAGGGGGTTGCCCCAGGGCAAGCCCCATTGGCAGCTGCTTGGATGGTCCCCGGGGCCACCAGAGCAGCAGCATGCGCGGCTGTCTCAGAGACCACCCAAGTGGTTGGTTGCAGAGCCACTCTAACAGCGGCAGCTGTGGCTGTCCCCAGGACTGCCTGCCCAGCTGGCTCTGGAGCCAGCTGCTTGGGCAGTGTTGGGAGATCAGCCACATTGGCCACTGCAGAAGTCATGGAATCCGTGACCTCCAAGACAGACATGGAGCCTTACTTATACTACAGTAAAACTGTGGTTCTTTGAGATGCTGTCATCAGTGTGGTTCCCACTACAGGTATATGTAACAGTAGAGCACCTGTGACCTTCCCTCTGCTCCCTCGCAATTTGAACCCCATGGTAGCTGAGGACTCAACAGGGATTGAGGTGGGTCATGGAATCCACACTGACTACAATATCTCTAAGAACCAAGTTACTGCAGAGGGTAAGTCAACATTTTTTCTTCTTTCAGCATGAGTCACTGTGGATCCCAGTGTAAATGGCAGCATCCTCTCAGGATGGCAGGAAATGAAGAGTTCCAGCTGCATCAAACAGTAACTGAAGTATGGCTCTCATCAACGTGGCATCTGACCTAGTAGCTAAATCCAAGGCATGGTGTCTGACAAAGGTCAGTGGGTTTCTCCACATTATAGATTTCTGATACTGGCACATTCCTGAAGCAGGCAGAGGATGTTGCTTGAGCTCTGGTGGAGCGTTCAGTGGAAGCAGCAAGCCAGGCATACAGCGAGATATGCTGCATTACCCATTTCCACGTTCTCTCTGGAGAGATGGATGGACCTTTAGAATATCTAGCTGTGGCAATAAACAGAAAGGACAGCGTTCTAATTGGTTTGGTCCTGGTAACACCAAGAGCTATAGCTTCTCTTCTCCCAGCATCTAGGGTGGTTTCAGTAACAAGACAGATGAACTGACTGGCTCAAATGAAATTCCAAGACCACCTTAGTAGTGAACTTCACTTCAAGGTGAGATCTTAGTACCACCTTGTCCCTTGTCGAATGTCATATGGGGGATTGGGCCATAAGCACCAGAAGTTCACTCACTCTTGTGACTGACCTGTCAGCCACCAGGAAGACCAACTTCAGAGTCAGGTGGGGAAAGGAACATTCCAAAGAGGCTTAAATAGAGGCTCCATGAGCTTCAGGAGGACCAGACAGCAGGAGCAGGTTCTCTGTCTGGCAGGCAAGTGAGTAAAAGCCACAGGAGGAACTTCAATACCATAAGGTGAAAAAAGATCAAGAATTCCAGGATGGGCAACGGAATGGAGCACCTGCACTCAGCTCACCCTATCAGGCCAGAAAATGCTGAGCTGTGAACTTAGCATGGGGTCTAAATACATCCAATGGCCTCTCACCCCAGACAGAGCTACAGTGCACTAGAGATGGCTCCCTCCCCCTTCAACTGAGACCCAGTGACATCTGAAACAACCATCACTCACAAGGACTCTGGGGGCAAAAGCACCACCACCCTGGCCTCTGCAGAAGGTAGGGCAGAGAGAGAAGCAGCAAGCCTCAATCAACTCCCTCTGATTTATGTGGCAATGAAGGTCCAAACCCTATGACTCCCAGAACGGAGAGTGATGTTCCTAGCCCTGCTTTCCCTAACACTAGCAAGGGGGCGAATGAGGATGTGGCCATGGCTCAATGTGACCTGAGAAGACGAGTACATCAGGGTCAAGGAATCAAAGAGGCTAGCACTGTTCCGGGTCCCATCCTCAGACAATGATAGTAGTCTCAGCAGAGGCAAGAATCAAATAATAAATGAAAATGCTTAGCACTTGTGTAGTATTTTTCATCGACAGAGCTCAAAACCCCTCATAATACTACACGAATGCAGAATGTGGGGCCAAAGCCTGAGTCTGCCTAAGCCCTGGTGTCCCAGGTACGGGGGCCAAAGCCCAAGGGCTTCAGCCCCGGGCAGGGAGTGTGTAGCCTGAACCCCACCGCCCAAGGTGGAAGCGAAAGCCTGAGCCTCACTGACCAGTTTGACAACCGCTGTACTATTTCCTTCTCTTTTGTTTACACTTTTCAAACATATATGTACTCTTCAACCCACCCGTAATCATTTTTTAATCTCTCCTCATAAATCACTCTCTTCAGCCCCCTGATCACTTCTGTTGCCATTTGAAAACTCTCTCTAGTTTATCAGTGTATTTCTTGTAGTGTACAAAGCAGTATTGCAAGTGTGTTCGCACTGGAGCCAGGAAGAAGGATTAATCTGTCTTCCTCTGGGATGTGATGCCTTCATGAATTGCAAGCCAAAAATTGCATCTGCCTTTTGACTACCATAGATTGCTGCAAACTCGTAGACTCACAGACTTTAAGTTCAGATCATCTAGTCTGTCCTCCCGCACAATGCAGGCCACAGAATCTCATCCACCCACTCCTATAGTAACCCCCTAACCTATGTCTGAGCTATTGAAATCCTTAAATCATGGTTTAAAGACTTCAAGGTGCAGAGAATCCTCCAGCAAGTGAATCATGCCCTATGCTGCAGAGGAAGACGAAAAACCCTCAGGGCAAAGCTATTTCTGCCAATCTGCCCTGGAGGAAAATTCCTGCCCAACCCCAACTATGGCAATCAGCTAAACCCTGAGCATGTGGACAAGACTCACCAGCCAGACAACCAGATCCCACCCCATCTTACATCCCATCACAGGTCACTGGATGTATTTACTGCTAATAGTCAAAGATCAATTAATCGCCAAAGTTAGGCTATCCTATCATACCATCTCCTCTATAAACTCATCAAGCTTAGTCTTTGCTCTCCATTAGATCCCCTACATCTCTTTCAACATTACCATGTTAAAGATTTCTCTCTCTCAATTAACTTCAGTATTTATCATTATTTTCTGTTTCTCCAGAAGGATTTTTCCACGTTAAATCTCATTTGGGGAAGGAGGCCGGGGGAAGAGTTACGCTGTTCATAATTCTGATCTCTCTAGATGCTTTTATAGTATTTTTGTATCCCCACTGGTTTTGAAACCTCTCAATCTACTTGTCCTGTGCCAAACTCTGCCTTACTGGTGCACTCTTAGACTCCTCCCGCTTTCCCTCTCATCAGACTGACACTTCCCTTACCCTTTTGTCTATCTTGTTGTGAGCTTATTACTACTGTTGTAATAGTTCTTGACTTAACTGGGACAAGGAAAATTATTCTGAGATCTTTCTGTCCTAGCTGCTAACCTGCTCTGTATTAACTATCCAGGGTGCTGAGAAATCATACTGAATCCCCAGGCAAACATTTAACATCTCTTTAAAATTTATGTTTTTGCAATTATCCACATTTACTTCAGAAGTCCATGAATTACTAGTTTTGCTGCTACAATTGCCTAATTTCCTTTTGGGTGAAAGCTACTTAAAGAAACCTAGTATTGGAAAATTGTTCTATACCAGGTCTAACAATAGAATAGTAATAAATGATAATACTACTACATTTATTTAACATCATTCAGTCTGAAAGATCCTATAATGGAATGCCCATTGTGCCCCTACATATCCAGTCCCTTGGCCCCACTTCTCCCAGACTCAGGGACACTCCAAGCTGGTGCAATATCCATACTCTTTATTTGTGGCCATTTACCACCACCAGTTTCCTACTATATACAGACTATTTACAGTGGCTTGGCCTAACACAGGCCTGGTCAGCAACATTAGCAGCAGGCTCCTACCTCTCTCTCTGAGCCTCACTTTCTCCCAGCCTTATAGCTTCCTGCCTACTGAGGGTGGCAGGTGCAGTTAGTGATTATGCAAACCTAGGCTATTTACCCAGTCCCAATCCATTTACCCTGATGGGGGCTGAATTGGCAGGAGCTAACTGAGGCTCCCACAGCAGCACCCTGCCACAGATCCCAACGAGCTGTAAGTCTTTACCCAACACTAACACAAAGCTATTTCTTAGGCAAGATGTTGCACTGTTTAAAGAGCATGCAAACATTCAGAAGAGTTTAGGACAGGAAGAGAAGAACACTGGCTAAGATTTTCAAAATATGGCATCCTAAGTCCATGTTTGTAGTCAGCCTGCACTCCTTCAGAAAGCCAAAGGCATTCCGCACTAATGTAAAGGTCTACCTACCCTAATCACTCTGCATGATCATGACTCTAAGATGTTGAAGAGCTCACCTGCCATACATAGCAAACAAAAATAACCTCTTACCTTTTTCAAGACACTGTGGGTTCCAGTAGAAAAGTATGAATGTGTTCATTTTTGGAAGACTTAATGGTCCATCTGTTTCTGTTAATTTGATCTGTTTGGTACTCTTCGCAGAAATTGGTATTCTGGAGATCTGAAAAGAATGCCAATTTAATGTACATATCCCCAATAAAGTGCACACTGTTATATACATATGGTACTTTTCCTGTTTTCTGAGGGCGCCACAAAAGTTTGTCTCAAATTCAAATCAAAGTGGACAAGTATTCTGCTCAGAACCAAAGTGCTGCTTGGGCAAGAAGTTTTCTGTTGACATCATATCATCAACCAAGCTCAGGGACTCATTGCATTAGGTTCTATATGAATGATTAGTAAAAGACAGGTGAAGGCACTTCCCCAAGGTCATACAGCAGTTCAGTAGCATTAGCCTCAAGACTCCTGGCCCATGCTGCCTCTCACTCTTTATTTGCTTATATTTACATTACTTTCGTACACCGCAATTTCATATATGGCTGAAAAACTGTAGTGTAGTTCTGTGGTATTTAGAGACTATTCTAACCATGCCAGCACGTAAACCGAGACCGTGCTAAATTCCTTCCAGGCCAGACAGTGATTGCCTTTTGTTTGTAGCATGAATGGGACAAAGTTATAGCATACACAGAGCTAAGAAACTATGACAAGGCTCTCAATAGAAAAACAGCCTCCATTCACACTAAACCCTGGTCTACACTAGGGCGGGGGGAATTGATCTAAGATACGCAACTTCAGCTACGAGAATAGCGTAGCTGAAGTCAGCATATTAGATTGACTTACCACGGCGTCTTCACAGCGGTGAGTCTACTGCTGCTGCTCCCTCGTCAACTCTGCCTGCACCTCTTGCGGCAGTAGAGTACCGGAGTCAACAGGAGAACACTCGGGGATCAATTTATTGCATCTAGATTAGATGCAATAAATCAACCCCCAATAGACCAATCGCTACCCATTGATCCAGCAGGTCGTGTAGACCTGCCCTAAGAGTACAGAATATCACCAAGAAGGAACACATTCACAGAAACGACATTTTGCAGGCAGAATAACCTAGTTTGACAGTGATTTAATTTGGCTGCACCCAAACTAAGTTATAGCATTGCATGTGCATGGAGGAGGCCAAACTGTGCTACATACAGTTGTTTAAAAAGCTATACACCATGCTTCAGACTGGGTCTTCACCAGGGATAATGAACTGTTTTAATATGGCAATAACATTTGTCCCTATCTGCACATGCTGAACCAAACCGTGATATAGCCTGGCCAGTCACAGCTACTCAAAGGAAGAGTTCATTCACTTCACAGTAAAACAAATCTACATTCTAAAGCAAAGTCCCTACATCCTGCTGCTGCTGGGAGTTCTGAGGAAGATTCAGATACATATTTAATATAGAATCTTAATTCATTAAATATAAAAGATAATCAATATAGTTAGTGCAGCAACCTCTGTGATATTTAGTTGGATATTACATTCATTTTATACTGTCCCCACAATTTCAGTTTTCAATATGCAGCTGTTATTTTTAGGCTTCAAAGTTAACACCCCATTAAATGAAAAGGGCAGTTGACACCTGTTTCAGGCTACGCTGAAACTCAGGAACATATTTCTGTGACTCAGTTAAAATTTTCAAGGTTCTCTTTTCAGCCAGAAGGTAAGAAATATTCTTTACATTTAAAGTGGAAATTCTAGAGCATAATTCTGCACCAATGACAGAAACATGAAATACACAGGGCCTTGATTAAAGGAAATTACGTTTCCTTGTTTATTATGTGTAAAGACGACCAAGAAGCTATTCCTGCACCCTTCCTCCACTCTACCACAGACTATTTTTCCCTCCCTTTCACTTGTATTTTTAAACTATAAGTTCAGCTCATGCTACCCTGATTTTCCTGGAGGACTCTAAAGGCAACAGAAAAACTAGCATTATCACATCACAAAGAAGCCAAGACAAACTCTCAGATTAAGCCCCTGAACTCTATGAAGAAGTCACAATCCAAGTGCTAAATACTGACCTCAGACACCCAAAAAAACCTCACAAATTTCAACTGGAGTTGTGCCTGCATATCAGAGCAGAATTTGGCCATAAAGATATATGGAAATGAGCACATTAGGTACTGGGCTCACAAATCAGACTGCTGATAAATGGGAAAGGTGGTGAAGTGCACTGGAAAACAAAAAACCTAACCTACGACCACACAGTGACAAAGCATTTTCTAAACATTAATGAATTAAGCCTCTTTAGGTCATTTATCCCTATTTTACAGATGGAAAAACTGAGGAAGAGAGATTAAAATGGTTTCAAGATCCCAGGAAGTTCATGGAAGTGACTAAATAAAATCCAGACCTCCCATTGCACAGTCTTATGCTTAAAACAAGATCACACTTCTGCCATAAACTGGACGCATCAATCTGTAACAGATGAAGGTGACCCACTGCACCCAGAATCACCTAATTATAAATACATGAGAATCAAAAGAAGAAACCAGCTGCAAAAAGCTTCTTAGTGAGCCAGAGCTTGTACTAATTTTCTTTTTGTCCAGGTGTAAAGGGCACAAAATAAATAAATAAATGCAATGTGTCATAAAATATGGTTTCTCTCAGTTCCTCCAAACTAGGTACTAGGGTACTGCCACTGGATCTTAATCAGAATGTCCATCTTTTTGTTAGCAAAAATAAATATAAAAAGTGAGCACTATACACTTTGTATTCTGTATTGTAACTGAAATCAATATATTTGAAAATGTAGAAAAATATCCAAAACATTTTAATACATTTCAGTTGCGTATTCCAATGTTTAACAGTGCAATTAATCATGATTCATTTTTTTGAGTTAATTGCATGAGTTAACTGCCATTAATTGACAGCCCTAGTACAAATAAATGTTCCAAGAGTTAACAAGGAAATCTTAGTTTATGAACTAATTTATAAATTATTAATTAAAAGATGGCTTCTTTAACAAATTTAGCATCCTGTGTCAGGATTTTCTTTGTTCCAAATATATTAAAACAGAGACACTTCATAGTTTCCATATAATTAGAACTAGTTGGAATCTCAAGGTAAGTTTCAATTACACTAAGTTATTAACAACAGTTCTATCAGTTGTAATGAGCAGTAGTATGATCGAGACCGAATACAGATGTCAAGAGTTCTCACTGGTAGATGAACTGGCCCAACTGTGACTTCTCGTTAAAGATTCCATGGCTGCATGCTAATTTAGGCATCAATACTATCGTCATGGTACTGCTGCCTCAGCTCCACGGCATATTAAAGTAGCAGTGCTGGGAGAAGTGATCCTGAGGCACAAGAGGATACCTTAAACCAGAGACACAACTGTGACTCAGAGACTGGGCTCTCCCTGCCCCAACTTCACACAGCACCAGTCTCACTAACAGACCAGTAAACCACCTGAAAAGTAAGGACCAAGCTCACTTTGATTGCTTTGCACTGCTCCAGTAATTTAAAGCAGCTGTAAGCCAGCTAAATTGGCCAGTGCACTCTCCCTGTTTTGTGCCATCAGTGGCTTTCCCATTAAAAGTTAAATAATTTAAGACTGGTATTTCATATCTCCAAATCATTAGAAACATCACATGGCAACATTCTCTTTGATTTTTTTTTAAAGGAGTCAAGTACGAAGTTTTCATAATTTAAAATAATGAAGGAAATCCCCAGCCAAAAATAATTACATGAAGAAGGAATTAAGGTTGACAGTACATACAGTATCAGTAACTTAAATTAAAGAATATTACAGGGATGCTGAAATTATCCTAAAATGAGTTAAGATTAGACATAAAAGAAATCCAAATATGTTAATGTAAGAAATGAACATTTAAGGCACCCAAAAACTTTAAAATTGCACTGTAGTAATGCCATGACACAGGGAAAAATAAAATAAATCAATTGTCTCTAAAGATCAGTTTAATTTAATCTGGGACCACAAACACTAACCTGCATTAATCAGAATAGAAGAAAAGGGGGCTGGCCTATAATCTCCTTTTAAAAATATTTGTATACAGAGGCACTGACTTTACCTGGTATCCTCACACCCCTGGCCCCAACCCCACCCCAACTCCTACCCTTTCCCACCTCCATTCCAATCCCTTCCCCAAATACCCAGCCCTGCCTCCTCCTCCAGGCTTGCCACGCAAAACAGCTGATTTGCGGCAAGCCTGGGTGGGAGGGGGGAGAAGCAGAGTGGCCGTGGCACACTCAGAGGAGGATATGGCAGAAGTGGAGCAGAGGTGGGCTGGGGCAGGGAGCTGCCAGTGGGTACTCTGTGCCCACAAATTTTTCTCCATGGGTGCTCCAGCCCCGGAGCACCCACGGAGTCGGTGCCTATGTTTGTATATATCCTCATATTAGCAAGAGCTTTGAAGTTTCAGGACTTTAAATTATTTGGCTTAATTTCTGAACTGACACACTTTGGAGAAAGGTCTTGAGAATATAGTCTCTCAACATATGAAATTCAAAATGTATGTCTATTATATACAGCAGTAACTAATATAGGATGCAACTAAGACCTTGTCTACACTGCCACTTTACAGCACTGCAACTTTCTCACTTAGATGTGTGGACTCCCCTTGCACCTCCCCCCGAGCATTGAAAGTTTTAACACTGTAAAGTGGCAGTATAGACAGTGTACCCCCCCAGTACCTACTCACCTCATGGAGAGGGGTTTTTTATAGCACTGGGAGACCTGTCTCCAACACTGGTGCCATGACTACACAGCCACATTAAAGTGCTTTAACACTGCTAGTGAAGACACGCCCTTAGTAGCATATGACTTTTCCTTCCAAAATTACTGACAAACTTCAGCACAACAATTAAGTTGGAAAGCTACTCAGCATTTTTTCTAGCTGCCTACCAGCTTCTTTTTTCTCAGTGCAGGGTCCCTGGCATTTGGTAAGAAATGCAGAGGGTGTAAGTGGTTGAAGGATTGATGGGTGGCTGGAAAAACAGGTGGGGCTAGAAATAAAAGGCAGTGTTGGAGTATATGGCTCTGAAGTGCTAGGAACAATACAGCCACTGTATCAATTTCATCTACTCCACAGCAGGTTGCAGCCTCCTTTCCACCACCCCTCCCAGGCTCCCTCTTGTCTCTCTTGGCATTGCCCCCACTTGTGCTGTTGACACCCATACACCCCACACCAACCCATTCTCCCACTCACTTAGGGTGACCAGATATCCTGATTTTGTAGGGACAGTCCCAATTTCCGGGTATTTTTCGTATAAAGGCTCCTATTACCTCCCACCCTTTATCCTGATTTTTCAGATTTGCTGTCTGGTCACCCTACACCCACTGCCCTGCGTCCACATTGCCCCCCACAGCCTGCCTGCTGGGCTTCACCCCGCCCACACACGCCCACCCGCTTGGCTCCACCTCCTCTCCCTACCCCCCCACCATGCCCGCGCCGCTGCGCCCCCCACCATCACGCCCTCCAGACGCCCACTCAGCTCCGCCCCTCTTCCGCTCCCGACGTTGGCGGAGGCGCCCCACGTTACCTAGCCCGGGGCTACACGCACCCACCAGGAGCACCCAGCCATCGCCTCAGACTGCCGCTGCAGCCCCGCCGCTACCACCTGCTACGTTACCTGCTGCGTCAACAAACGCGTCACTTCCTCCATGCGGACAAGGCACCGCCCCCAACCAAAGCCATCCGACGCCGGTGGCGTCACTGCCGGCTCTGTGACACCTGGGGAAGCTGCAGAGTCAAGCGCGTGCGCACTATGGTTCGGGAGTCTGGACGCGCGCGCCGCGGACGGGGAAGCAACGGCACCGTTCTGTTCCCCTGTCGCCTCTGTCAGCTGCGCAACTCCCTCCCCAGCCATGCGCTGGCCACGTCGGCCACTTACACCGCTGAGGGGGCAGCGCCCTTCCCCCCTTCGTACCCCGCTCCACCCTTGCCAGAGACTTGAGGGGGGCACCTCAGGCTGGGGGCAGAGGAGAGTTGAGAGCCCCCCCGTACACACACAATTCCCGTAGCCCTTGTCTGGCTCACGGGCTCGGCTCCCTCTGCGTGACGGGCTGTTCCGCGCATTGAACCTAACTCTCCTGGGCTGCCCCTCACGCCCTTGGCAGGCGTGGAGAACATCGGGCTGCCAGGTGCCTGGTTTTCCACTGGAAAGCCCGGTCAAAAATGGTCCCTGGCGGCTCTGCTTGGTAGCGCTGACTGGGGCCCGTGGCCTGTGGAAGTCTGGTCGGTGGGACTAAGGCAGGCTCCCTGCTTGCCCTGGCTCCCGGAAGTAGCTGGCATGTCCAACTCCTAGGCACAGCGGTGGCCCCAGGATCTCCATGCACCGACTCCACCCGTAGCTTCCCCCTCCCCGGGTTGTGCTGTTCCCATTGGCCAGGAACCATAGGCACTAACTCTGTCCCTGCCTTCGGGCTGGAGCACCCACGGGAGAAAAATTAGCAGGTGCTCCATACCCACCAGCAACCAAGGTCTCACCCCCCCCAGCATGCTGCATCCCTG
>ML677363.1:1641989-1719627 GCA_007922305.1 Dermatemys mawii
CCCCCCCCCCGCATTTCTGCCTCCCCACTGCCTAACAGCTGTTTGGTGGCGCTTAGGACGTTCAGGAAGGGAGAGAAGCAGGGACTCCACGCGCTTAGGGAAGAAGGCAGGAAAGTGGGCAGGGACTTTGGGGAAGGGTGAAATGGGAGCAGGGTCAAGCTCCCACCAGGCAGAGGGGAAGTCAGTGCCTGTGCTGGGAACCGTCGCCAATAAGGGTTGCAGCGGCAGTGCCTGCAGGCAGCATACAGAGCCACCTGGCTCTTCAGCCTAGGAGCCAAACATGCTGGCCGCTTCCAGGAGCAGTGCAAAGCCAGAGTAGGCAGGGAGCTTTCCTTAGCCCTGCTGCATTCCTCACTGGAAGCCGCCTGAGGTAAGCACCACCCAGGCAGAGCTGAACCTCATCCCACACCCTAACCTCCTGCCCCGGGTCAGAACCCCTTCCTGCAACCAAACTCCCTCCTGGAGCCCACACTCCAACTCCCTGCCACAACCCTGACCCACCTTCTGCACTCCAACCCCCTCATGCCCAGCCAGAGTCCACACCCCCTCCCACAGCCCACCTGTCTGCCCTAGCCTGGAGCCCTCTGCTGCACTCCAATGCCTCAGCCCAGAGCCCCTTCCTGCTCCCCAAACTCCTCATTCCTTGCCCCAGCGCAGAGCCCTCACCCCCTCCCACACTCCAACCTCTTGCCCCAGCCTGGTGAAAGTGAGTGAGGGTGGGGGACGGAGTGGATGGGGATGGGGCCACAGGGAAGGGGAGGGCAGGGCAAGGCAAGGGTGTTCAGTTTTGTGAGTGTAACTTTGGTGCCCTCGTGGCCCAGATGGAGTCTGCTCTCCAGGCACCTCTGGCCAAGAGAGAGCACGTGCAGGGATGCAACAGGAAAAATCCCTTTCACCTCAGGGGCACCTGTTCCAAACCCCCCCGCGTGAACACATGGATAAACAGTGAAGTGGCAAAGTTAGCAGATGATACAAAATTACTAAAGATGGTCAAATCCTTAACAGACTGTGAAGAATTACAAAGGGATCTCACAAAACTGGGTGACTGGGCAAGAAAATGGAAGATGAAATACAATGGTGATAAATGCAAAATAATGCATACTGGAAAACATAATCCCAACTATACATACAAATGATGGGGTCTAAATTATCTATTAGCACTCAATAAAGAGGACTTGGGGTCATTGTGGATAGTTTTCTGAAAACATCTCAATAAGCAGTGGTGGCAGTCAAAAAAGCTAACAATGATAAGAGCCATTAGGAAAGTGATAGATAAGATAGTAAATATCATAATACCACCATACAAATGCCTGGTACACCCACACATTGAATACTGTGTGCAGTTCTTGTCACTCTATCTCAAAAAGATATATTAGAAATGGAAAAGGTACAGAGAAGGGCAACAAAAATGATTGAGGGGAGGGTGCTACAGCTTCCATATGAGAAGAGATTAAAGAAACTGGGACTATGCAGCTTGCAAAAGAGACAACTAAAGGGGGATATAAAGCAGGTTTATAAAATCATGAAAGGTCTGGAGAAAGTGAATAGGGACATCTTATTTACCCCTTCATAAAACACAAGGACCAGGGATCACCCAATTAAATTAATAGGCATTAGGTTTAAAACAAACAAAAGGAAGTACTTCTGCACATAATGCAGAGTCAACCCATGGAACTCATTGCCAGGGGATGTTGTGAAGGCATAAAGTATAATTGGGTTAGAAAAAAATTAAGTTAATGGATGAGAGGTCCATCAATTGCTATTAGCCAAGATGGTCAGGGACACGACCCTATGCTCTTAGTGTCCCTAAACCTCTGACTGCCAGATATTAGGACTGGATGATGGGATGGATCATGTGATAATTGCAGTTTTATTCATTGCCTCTGAAGCATCAGGCATTGGCCACTCCCAGAAGACATGATTCTAGACCAAATGGATCATTGGTCTGACCCAATAGGGCTATTCTTACATTCTGATAACATTTAACATTGTGAGGGTAAGCAAAACTGCATATGTGTAAGAAACTGCACAGTAATCACGTTTAGTGTTGTGCATGTGTAAGAAATTGCAGAGTAATCATGTTTGTGAGAAAAAGAAAAGATAAAGTAACTAACAAGCTAGAAAAGACTGAACTGACAGCGAGGAGATTTAACATGGAAATGAGAGACCAATACATATGTGTAAGAAAAGATAACAAAAAGTAATGTTTGTATAACAAAGGGAGGTTGAAGCTGTGTTGTCCTGTGCTGCAGACAATTTATGGGAGCATCCTGATGATCTTACCACTTGTGAGTAAAAGATCATAGGGGCAACACAGTATTTAACACTTGGTTATGATTCTTTTCTCACTGGATTTGCAGTTTGGGAGCAAACGTTTTTACAGTTACAGAACAAACACTTAAGTATTAACTTATAGCATGGGTTACAGATATTATACGTGAGATTAATGTATGCAGCAACTTATAAGCATGACATAAAGTCTAAACACATTGTTACAAGTCTAGTCTAATACCTATTTTAGCAATCCTAACACACAAATGAGTCAGTTTGTTTTCAACTATGCATTTGATAATGTTCAGTTGAGGCCTAGGAACCTTGGCCTGAGTTGTCACCTGGTCTACTGGCGTCACATCCCTCCGACAATTTTAATAGATTGGAGAGGCATGATTTCCCTTTACAACTGTCATGTTAATTCTTCCCCAAAAAATCATGTTAATCTGTGTGTTTGATATTTCTGTTCTTCACTATAGTTTCAACCAATTTGCCTAATACTGAATTTAGGCTTACTATCCTGTAATTGCAAGGATAGTCTCTGGTGTCTTTTTAAAAAATTGGCATCACATCATCTATCATCCAGTCATTTGGTACAGAAGGTGATTTAAGTGATAGGTTACATACAACAGTTAGTAGTTCTGCAATTTCATAGTTCTGTTCCTTCAGAACTTTGGGGTGAATACCATCTGGTCCTGCTGATTTATTACTGTCTAATTTATCAGTTTGTTCCAAAACCTCTACTGAACACCTCAATCTGGGACAGTTCCTCAGATTTGTCACTTAAAAAGAATGGCTCAGGTGGGAATCTCCCTCACATCCTCCTCAGTGAAGACTGATGTGAAGAATTAATTTACATTCTCTACAATGGCCTTGTCTTTATTGAGTGCTCGTTTAGCACCTCAATTGTCCAGTGGCCCCACTGATTGTATGGCAGGTTTCCTGCTTCTGATGTACTTTTTGCTCTTAGTTTTGTGTCTCTTCCTAATAGCTCTTCAAATTATTTTTTGGCTTGCCTTATTTATGTTTACACTTGACTTGTCAGTGTTTATGATCCTTTCTGATTTCCTCACTGGGATTTCACTTCCAATTTTTAAAGGATTCCTTTCTGCCGCTAACTGCCTCTTTTACTCTGTTGTTTAGTCATGGTGGTACTTTTTTTTGTTCCTCTTATTTTTTTTTATTAATTTGGGGAATACATTTAATTTGAGCCTCTAATATGGTGTTTTTAAAAAATGTCTATGCAGCTTGCAGGCATTTTACTCCCATTACTTTCATTTCCATTTAATTAGTTTCCTCATTTTTGTATTTAACTTTTTGAAGTTAAATGCTAGTGTGGTGGGCTTCTTTGGTATATTCCCAACCCACAAGAATTTTAAAGTTAATTACATTATGATTGCTATCACTAAGGTTCAGCTACATTCATCTCTTGGACCAGATCTTGTGCTTCACTTAGGATTAAATCAAGAATTGCCTCTCCCCTTGTGGGTTCCAGGACTAGCTGCTCCAAGAAGCAGTCATTCATGATGTCTAGAAGTTTTATCTCTGCATTCTGTCCTACGGTGACATGGAACCAGTCAACATGGGGGTAATTGGAATCCTCTATTATTATTGTTTTCTATTTTTATAGCCTTTCTAATCTCCCAGAGAAGTTCACAGTCACCATCCTGATCAGGTAGCTGGTAGTATATTCCTACTACCATATTCTTTTTATTCAGTCATGGACTTTCTAGTCATAGAGATTCTATGGTACAGTTTGAGTCAAGGTGGAACAGATTGTTTAGTATAAGTAGTTAGCACATATTCTAAGAGACCATTCAAAGTACAGTGATCTGTCAACACCTTTGCTAAACACCTTGCCTTTAGCTGTGAGTACCTTTCCCAAACCTGAAGAGCTCTATGTGGCTCAAAAGTTTGTCTCTCTCACCAACAGAAGTTGGTCCAATAAAAGACATTTCCTCACACACCTTGTCTCTTTAATATCCTGGAACTGACATGGCTACAACTACACTGCATACAAAATTACACGTCATTCTGCAATTTTAAAGGCAAGTGTACACAACTGGAAATCACTAGTGCATCTTACTTTTCTTCAAACATTTAAACATCAGGAAGACACCTCAGCAAGGTCTGCAATACTGACTCTTTCCAAAAGGTGCTGCACTAAAACCACTCAAATATGTCAGAACTTTGAAATCCCCTGGAAGCAACGGGGGACATATAAAAACCAGCAACAACTAAGCTATAATTCTGGCAACCACTGAGATGTTTAATTTGAACTGGTGACTTTTATTAACTATTTAAATTTGAAAAATGAATACAGCATGTGGAATACGAGATAGGAGGTAGGGAATGCAGAGCATCAGCTCTCATATCTCTGTGCCTAAGGTAGGAGTCCACTTTGGTTGGTTCTGTGCTGGGAGAGAGTGTTTCATATCATACAACTTTGTTCTAGGAGCTGGAGGGATTTTATCTCATTGTAATAGGCCTGAGTAGAGGGTGGGGTATGGATGTCATTGCCTTGTGATTATGTGAGCATCAATATTTCAGTGCTTTATGCCTGTACCTAGGATGATCAGATGTCCCGATTTTATAGAGTCCGTCCCGACATTTGGGGACTTTTCATATATAGGTTTCTATTACCTCCCACCGTCTGTCACGATTTTTCACTCTTGCTGTCTGGTCACCCTACCTGTACCTGAGTTCTGGTCTATCCTTTCGGGAGGAAAAGTGAGATCACTGTCTCATTGCTGTATGCTAGAGGTGGGAATATATTATCCATATTGCTTTCAGCCTCAGGAGTGGTTTCCATAGCTCATTGCACTGTGGCAGGGGAGGTCTGTATCTCATGGTGCACTTTTTAGGATGCAGGTTGATATCTCATTGTTTTACCAGGAGGTCCATATAGTATGATAATGTCTGGGGCGTGAAGTCTATTTTCTTTGGCAGTGCTGGGGAGGAGAACCATATCTCATGATTCTGTGACTCAGAGGAGTCTGTAGTTTATTGTTCTGTTCCCATGTCTCATTGCTCTATACTTGGTGGATGGTGTGTATCTCATTGCTCTTTACCAGTCATGGGGGAGGGAAGGTTTTTCATCTTATTATTTTGTGCCTCTTTGTTATACATACATGTGTGTCTGTATTTCATTGCTATGTGCCTAGGTGGGCAGGGGAGGACCCCTGCCTCATTCAGTGTGCAGTATGGTGTTATTCTGTGCTGGGTACCTATTTCTTTACAGAGTGAATGTGTGTCACTGCTTTGTACCAGAGGATTATCTGTATCTCATCTATGTATTTCTAATGTGTCCTTCTTGGTATAGTGTCCAGATGCCACATTCACAATTAAGAATTGCATCATTACAATATGAAAGAATCATACTTTCTACCCCCACTGTTTTGCGACCTTCCCAAGTACGTTTGCTCTAGTTTATTTTTCTGCAACAGAGCTATTGCTAGTCATTCTGCTGCTCTAGTATTGAAAGAAGGCTTGAACAAGCAGATGATTTTTACTTTGCTTACAGGTAGCAAGATTCAGGCTCATTCTGATGTCCACTGGGTGTGACTTCCATTATGGAGGGCCTTCCAAAGACAACACCCAGCCTCCTGCTTCAAACACTTTTCAACCAGGCACTCTCAGGCAGCTTCAGAGTCCCTTTTTCTGATACATCACATTTGACTTTCTTGGCCATGTTATTAGTACAGTGGGGATAGCTGCTGTTTCTGAAACTGGAGACCAGTGGGGGAACAAGGAACTGGGAGGATGGGACTGGGACTGGTTATCAAGGCAACTGGGAGTAAGGAGAAGATGGGAGGATAGGGAGATGATCAAAGGGGTTACTCTAGGACTTGTGGGCCTAGGAGGTTGGGACTGGGATGAAAAACCTGAGGAGTGGAGACTAGAACTGGCTAGATAAAGAAAATGGGACTGGGACAGGACAGGTTGAGGGGGATGGGACAGCAGAGTTCACACTTGAGGGGAATGGGCAGAAGAATCTGTGCCCAGCAGGGCCTGGAATCCAAGATTACCAAGTTGCACCATTCCTCTGTTATCAGCAAATATCTGTGTAACCCACTGGCAAAGTGTCCAATCCCCTCTAGTGCAGGGTCATGTAGAGGATGATAACCTACTACTGCTATCAGTTACTCCATTAACCCAAGTGGCAGAGGTCTGTGTGGTGGGTTCTAAAGGTTCCAATCCTGCTGATGACCCATGTGGGTGTCTGTATGATGCTACATGATTAAATCTTTGTTTTTTTTTTTCCAGTTTCTTTTTCTCTGACTACCATGAACAGCATACTGCTCACATTCAAATGGTCCTGGAATGCTTACAGAAGCATGGTCTGTCCACCAACCTCGAGAAGTATACCTTCAGTCAGGCCTCCACGGAGTTCTTGGGCTTCATCTTATCCTCAGAAGGGATCCCATGGATCCACAAAAGGTCCACGCCATCCAAGATTAGCTGACTCCACTCACAGTATGCAATTCATAGCGCTTCCTGGGGTTTGCCAGTTTTTATCAATAATTTATCCTGAACTTTTCAAAACACACTGAGCCCTTCACCATTCTCCTCCAGAAAAATGCCCAGTTCCATTGGTTTCCTGAGGCCCAGCACACAATCAACTGAAACCTTTCCTACACACACATATTGGCTTATCCCAATGTCAAAGAAGCCTTCATTGTAGAAATTGATGCCTCCAGTACAGTGATTGGGGCAGTCTACTCCCAGTGACTTAATGCCAAACAATTGGTACAGCGTGTGCTTATTACTCAAGGAAACTCACCCCCATGGAACTAAACTACAAAATACTCAGTAAAGAACTCCTCATGATAAAAACTGCCTTTGCAAAATGGCAGCACTACCTGGTAGGAGCTTGCCACCAATGTTCCCTCTAATTTTTGACAGGCCTTGTGTGCAAAACATTTCTTCTGTGCAAATTTTTGTGCTTCTGTGCAGGGCCGGCTCTAGCTTTTCTGATGCCCCAACCAGCAAGAGTGCTGAAGCAAAAAAAAATAGTGCCGGCCCAAGATTGGCCGGAATGCCGCCCCTTAAATGTGCAGCCCAAGCACGTGCTTCCTGTGCTGGTGCCTAGAGCTGGCCCTGCTTCTGTGCAAATTTTTGTGTGCACAGTGTTTCACCATGTGTGTGGGGTTTAGGATCTATGTGCATGTGCACAGCTTAGAGGGAACAGTGCCTGCCACTCAGTCCAGACATTCACTGACCATAAGAACCTGGAATATATACATAGAGCGAAAGCCTTAAACCTGTCGCAGATTCAATGGGCGCTGTTTTTCTCATAATTCAATTTCATTATTACCTCTTGCCCTGAATCCAAAAATTAAAAGGCAAACACCCTGTCCAAGGGATGAAGTTTGCCATTTTGGAAAAGTAGTCCATTACTGTCAAACTGTTGTGAAATTTTTGGACTCTGGTAATTCTATAATGAAGCCTATGGTGATGGGCACCTAGGGTGGAGTGGGGTGTCCAAGGATGGCCGGGTGTCTTGTGTCTTGGTACGAGCACAGACATCACAGAAGGCAATGAATGGGTGTATTGTTGGGCATATCTGGGGCCACCAAAAGGAGTGAGCTATTAGTCATTGGGTATTGAAGCACCGCAACTGTGCTGCTAAAAGAAAAATATGGCATAACTGCAGCCTGCAATTTTTGCGGGACAAGGGGGAAACACAGATACAGTCCCTTACATATGTGATTCCTTCCTGGAAGTCATGCTGTTGCTTGTTTGCGGATAATACCCGGTTCATTAGGCAGAATTTCTGAGGCGAAGGCAGAGTATATCAATCTGAGTATATCCTGCTGATAAGCTGCACTAAAAAACTTCAGTGATTTGAGAATGAGGGTGGGATCTCATGGGCTAGAATCATATCTTTTCGACAGGGTGTTTGCCTGGGAAGGGTGGTTTGTCCGGGCTGGGAGTTGTCCGGTATACTTTGGGGTGGGGCAATTATGTGCCCTGCGGGAGCATTGTACCCAATGGCAGCTGTTGGGGGGAGGGGGAAGTAATACAGGTGTGTTCTGGGAGGGGTGACTGTCTCAATACTGGGGGGTATAACAGCGGCAGCGTGGGCTGGGGCGCTTGTACCCTGTGGTGCTGTGAGGGCTGTGCCTAGGGCGGTGCGCTCCGGAGCGGCGGGACGTGCCTTCCGGCGGGTCGCTAGCAGCAGAGGGGCGAGTCCTGGGTTTTGCTGCGTCCTCTCGGGAACCCGGTCCCGCCCCGTCGGGTCCCGCCCCGGCCACAGTCCAGGCCGCTCGTGGCGGGGATGGCGCAGCAGTACGCGCGCGAGGCCGTGGCGGTGATCCGCCTGAACAACCCTCCGCTCAACACGCTGAGGTAACAGCCGGGGCTTCCCTGCCCCGCCGTACCGGGGGAGCCCGGGCACTTCCGGCCCCCTCCGCTTCGCACTAGGCATTCACTGCCCCCTTGGCGGGTAGCCCGGCAGCAGCAGCTCCTGGGTGAGGGGGCGCGCTCCAGCGCCGGGTACGGCAGCGGAACACCCCTTGTTTCTCGCTGAGCTTGTGCGGTGGTGGGCAGAGCTGCCATCTCCGCCCGCCCGTGCACCTCGCCTGGGGCTGCGCTGGGGTCCAGCACCTCCCTCCGCATAGGTCCGGCTGCAGCAGGGACAAGCCCCGGGGTTGGGCGGCCCAACTCCAGTGGCACCTGCGGTGTGTGCTCCGTGCGGACTCGCACAGCCGGGTGCATTCATGGGCGTGCAGAGCTGTCCTGACACTGGACTCTGGCCCTGGCTTAACAGAACCCTGGCACTGGAAGGGAATTTGGCAATGCTGCTGAATCAGCTGGTTGTTTGCTTACTTAATAATGCAGTAAAAATCAACTGAATTACTTAAAGAAACAAAAGTCCCCTCTGTGGGTACTGACTTGCTCACAGAATCTGGCAAAACGGGGCTGATATTGCAGAAATACACAGTCCTAAGATGTACTAAGCATAGAGTACTCACACAAACATCCCGAAATCAAGTGGTACCAGAATATCCCGATATCCAGAATGGTATAAAAACATTCCCCAAGGATATCAGGAACACACTGCCCCCTCCTAAAAGATAAATTCAGGATAATAGTACTGTACGCAATAAAGATGTTTTAGCCAAACCAACATGTGCAAGGTGATGGGTGCTAACTAGCCACGTCAAGGGGCAGTAACTATATCAGAGGCAGTACATGGCTTGTTTAAATTAGGGTATAAAGATGTATCTCAGAGGGAGTATTTTTGTCATAGAATCATAGACTATCAGGGTTGGAAAGGACCTCAGGAGATCATCTAGTCCAACCTCCTGCTCAAAGCAGGACCATTCCCCAACTAAATCATCCCAGCCAGGGCTTTGTCAATCCTGACCTTAAAAACCTGTAAGGAGATTCCACCACTTCCCTAGGTAACCCATTCCAGTGCTTCACAACCCTCTTAGTGAAAAAGTTTTTCCTAATATCCAACCTAAATCTCCCCTTCTGCAACTTGAGACCATTACTCCTTGTTTTGTCATATGGTACCACTGAGAACAGTGTAGCTCCATCCTCTTTGGAACTCCCCTTCAGCTAGTGCTGGGAGGCTGGGCAGCGTGGCCCCAGCCTCCCCAGTCCCAGAGCGCCAGGAGGGCCACGGCACATGGGAAGAGTTGCCCGCAGAACTGGAAGCAGGAGGGGAACTGGGGGCAGAGTGTGGGCAAGGCCACACGTGGCTGTTTGGGTAGGCTCAGCCTCTTCCAGATTATGATACCCGCCTCCCTTGATGTCTTAGTATCCTCATACAGTCTGCCAGGTGCTATTACCGTCCTTTGTTGGCAATAAATCTGGCCTGGTGCCCTCGTACCTTAATGGATCTTGTGGTCATTGGGTAGTTCGCTCAAGGTCTACCATGCCAGCTGTCTGCACGAGTTGGGGCAGCACACAGGGAGAACACACACACAGCCAAACATCTAACCACAGGTATTGTAATCGTCCATGAAATTAACTCAAATGTGTACAGTCCTTCACCATTTTGATACAAAGAAACAGGAGCATGCATCAGGGGTGTTGGAACAAATTTTTATAATTGATGTGCTGAGAGCTATTGAAACAAACTGTAAATCCTGTATATAATAGAAACCACTTCAGCCCAGAGGGTGCTTCAGCACCCGTAGTTCCAGCACCTATGGCACACATGTTTTTGGGAGTCTTTGTAAAGCAGGAGGGAGCCCAACCTGCTTAAAGAAGCACAAGAACTTGAGTATCGTCATCAACTAAATTTTTGTCATGAGATTTTCAAAGTGAAATTTCAGTGTTCTTTGTTAGGAATGAAAATAGGGAAATTGCATGCAGGGCCATAAATGTAGGGCTGGGGCAGGAGGTTAGGGGGCAGGAGGAAGTGCAGGGTGTGGGAGGGAGAGCAGTGTGCAGGAAGGGGCTCAGGGCAAGAGGCTGAGGTGTAGGAGGCATGCGGGGTATTCGAGGCAGCTGAGGGTAGAGGTTTGGGGTGCAGGAGGGGTGTGAAGTGCAATGGGGGTTGTGGTGCAGGAGAGATGCAGCAGGGGGTTGAGGTGTGGCGTGCAGGAGAGGTTCAGGGTGTGGGCTCCGGCCTGGCACTGCTGTGCTGGAGTGGCTCCAGGGTGGCAGCGGCATGCAGCGGGACTAAAGCAGGCTCCTGGCCTGCTCTGGCTCTGCACTGCTCCTGGAAGCGGCTGGCACCATGACCCTGCAGCCCGTGAGGGAGGGGGGGCAGAGGGCTCTGCACGCTGCCTCGCCTGCAGGCCCCATTCCTGGCCAATGGGAGCTGCAGGGAGTGGTGCCTGCAGGCGAGGGCAGCACTCAGAGCCCTCTGTCTCCCCTCCAGGGTCTGTAGGGATGTGGTGCTGGCTGCTTCCTGGAACACTGCAGGGCCCGTGGTGGCCCGGAGGTGACAGTCCTGCGGGCCTAATCCAAAGCCCTGACAGGCCGGATCTGGCCCGCAAGTCCGCTGCCCTAGTCAATGGGAGCCATCACGGTTCTAAACCACCATTAATGTCCCACACTTTGCATAATTACAATAGGATTTTAGAGTTAGACTTTACAATTCTAGCTTCAGATACAAGAATGCTACATGCATACAAATAGGAGGAATATATTCAGTAGGTTATAACCCTTGTAATGATACCTTACAAGAGGCCTATTGCATAAAGCCTATTCCAGTTACATCAGATTTACACTCGGAAGCATATTTCCCTAAAACATAGAGTGCAACATCACAGGTACCTTCTTGGGGAGAAAATACTAGGTACTAAAGGCTCTTTAATCTTGCAGAGAGAGGCAGAACAAGAACCAATGGCTGGAAGCTGAAGCTTGACAAATTCAAACTGGAAATAAGGCACCCTTTTTAATAGTGAGGATGATTAACCACTGGAACAAACTACCCCAGGAAGTGGTGGATTCTCCACCTCTTGATGTCTTCGAATCAAGACTGGTTGTCTTTGGGGAAGATATGAATTAGCAAAGCACAGGTCACTGGGCTTGGTTGGGTAACAGCATGAAATGTGATATACGTGAGCTAGGCTAGATTATTCTTATTTGTATTACCATAGTTCATAGGATCTTATGTCATCTGTTAGTCCTTTGTAGGCTTAAATTATGCATCTGTGAATGAACCAGTGCACCTCCTTAGATACACAGTTGTACAAGACATGCGGCAAAGTTGTTGCACATCTTAGTAGATTCACAGGAGGACAGCTATACTTTTGCATACCTTCCATTCTTCCCTTTCTGTGTATGTTAAGTAGTATGCAGAAGGAAAACCCTTCTGCTAAGAACCTCCAAAAGTCTTGTGAACTCTAAGTGTTTGACAGAGACAATTTTGTTCTTGGCACTTTTTGTTTGTTTGTTTTTTTAAGAGGCAGCCTAGTTAACCTTCAGGGCTTCTTATGTTCTTTTTAAAAAATTGAATGATGTTCACATTCAAAAAGCTTAACTAACTTAGTTGAAATTGCTACTCGAAATAATATAAAATCAGTTTATAAAATACAGGACAAGATCATTACAATTAAGAAAACCCTGTGCATAAAAGGAATAGGAATAGCATGTTAAGGTCATCTTCATAAGTATTTTCTCACCTTACAGGACATACATTTAGTTAACAATAGTGAAGTGAAAATTCATATACATTCCAATATATCTACAGTAAGGCAACCACATGCACCCTTACAAACTCTCTGAATGTATTTCTCATTATATAAATTTTGCACAAATACATACATATATTAGATAGGCATATGCTGAAAGGGTTAAAATTGTAGGAATGTGTACAGTGAATTTTGACACCATTGTTAACTGAATGGATATACTATTATGGTAATGAAATACATGTGTAAATATAACTGTCCACTTCTATTCCTTTTATGCTCGTTTTCAACTCTGATGTTCTTGTATATTATTATAATTACTTATTCTAGGAATCTTCATTGTAAGTTATGTATTTTTGAAATCACATTATAATAAGGATGCATGTGACTAACTTTGTGTACATTAGGCCTGTAGCATCTGTCATGGGAGCAAGTATGTTGTCTGGACCTGACAAGAGTGAGAGACTAGCGAAGAGTTAGGTGCTGCTCTTGGCTTTTGTCCTGCTTTCAGTAAACATTGTTTTTCTTGCTAGATTTTTAAAAAAAAAGAAAAAAAGAAAGCATGATCCTGTTTATGAAAGCCACAAGCTGTGTGAGGGTAAAGGAAATATGTACCAGCAGAGTGTCAGTTATTCCCTGGGAAAATCAGTTCTGTCTTGGACTGTGATAAGAATGAAGGGTAGAATTGCCCCCTGGTATCAGCCTCAAGTGACTGATTTCCCTAGGCTTGGCAGGAGTATCCTGTGACAAATACTTTCTTGCATAAAACCTCCCAAATCTCTTTCTTGCATAAAACCTCCCAGTGCAAATTAAATCCTTGTTTACCACACTTCTGAGCACACTCAGTATGTTATAACTGCTGATCATATGCACACCGCAGGCACAGAAGTGCTTAGAGCACATTTAATACCTGTTCCTCATATGCACTTTCTCTCTGCTCCTATGCATTTATTCTACACCGTATGTTCAGAAAAATAACTGAATGTGCATAAAATATCACACTACAGTAGACTCTCGATTATCCAGGATTGGGTTAACCAGGATGTGGATTAACCAGGATGTCAAAAAAAATACAGTAACTGGCAGGTCCGGCTCTGGCTTTGTTGCTGCCCCAAGCACAAAAAAACCCCAACTCCACCAGGGCACAGGGCAGTCAGTGAACCAACACCCCCTCCAGCTGGTGCAGGATGGCTGGTGAACCACCCTCCCTTCCTCCCGTATTTCCTGTGGATGGTGATTATCCAGGATTTTATTAACTAGGATTAATTTTTTCCCTATCATCCTGGATAATCGAGAGTCTACTGTATGTACTATATGTGTGGGTTTTTGTTCCCCCTCCTCCTGCTTACAAATTATAGTAATGTTTCATTATGTTCTTCTAGTTAACCTGTCCAGCAGTGGCTGAATTTGGTGCTCTTGTGTCCAGAGCTTTACTGGTAGAGGAGATAAATGGTACATAGTTGATGTCATGGGAGTAAGAGTATGGGTGCAACACAGGACACAGCCTGAGGGCTTGTTTCTCACCACAGCACCTGATATGACAAAGGAGCTAGTACAAAAACTTGTTAATGTGCATTCATCCCTTAAAATATGAAATGGCCGAATTAGAAAGATTTGATATCCAGCTACGTATAATTATATGCTTTGAAAAGAGCCTTTAGTGAGTCATCTAGTCTGTTTCCCTTCATCATGGCAAAATTGGTTTTATTATCTTATCTGATTTCAGCTTTTAGCAGTGTAAGCCTTTGTTAATTCCTGATTGTCATACATATAATACCATAAATGGTGTGATGCATGCTTGGAGGGCCAGGTGATGGAGCAATTAGCACATCTGATTTCCAGCCCTTTGCTCTCTGTCAGGGTAGTAGAGGCTGTTCCTGACACTAAGCCAGGAATCTTCAGCTCTCCACCTGAACCTGAGCCTTGTCCCTTAAAGTAGGAGGATCCAGGCCATCCTGCTATGTCCCTGTGGGAAGCAACACCAACATCAGTTATTGGGAGTGGAGAGAGAGACCCATCAAAATTGTCCAAAATATTGATATTACCAGCATATTACCAGCATCCACAGGCCCCTGGTTAAGCTGGTTTTGCTGGCTTCAGTCTCTGTCTGTCTTTTCCCGGCTTCAGTCTCTGTCTGTCTTTTCCCTTTGGTTTCTTTGCCCAAGCCCATGTAGTTGGAGGGAGAGATATCGCATGTGCTTCCAGAGGGCCCTGAGGTTACAGTCCTGACTGACAAGCTCAATGGCAGTATTGTCAATGGTACAGACTGAGCAGGGGGCGTGAGGAGGATTTGGTAGGAAAGGTCAGGAGTTCCATCTTGGTTTAAGTTGATGAAGAGAATAGAGAGGGAAGCTGAGGTGTGGAAGTGGATGGAGGGAGGCTGCTCAAGAGCGGAGATGTAGATCTCTGAGTCATCAGCATTCAGGTGGTAAGGATGAGTCAATGAGATCACCTGGAAAGAGGGGAGGAGAAGAGAGGCTGTGTGGGACTTCACAGAGGAGGGAAGAGAAGGAAGAGGCCAAATGTGAACACCTCAGATTTTTGGTGTGGGTAAGTATCTGTTGATAGTGCTCTGATTTATTTTAGCTCTGCAGTTGTTCGGGCTTTAGAGCAAGGAGTGAAGAAAGCAGATGCAGATCCTGCTGTGAAAGCTGTTGTGATTTGTGGGACAAATGGGACATTCAGTGCAGGTAAGAGTTCTATTTAGTATACACACACATTTTGAGTCAATAATTATTCCAGCCTCCTATGAGAATTTTCCCACAGTAATTACAATTACATGGGGAGCAATTCTGTGATCCTTTAGAGTAGCAGCATGATTTGTAGTTTCACTATGCTTGTGTTATTCTAGCAGTAAAAGTCAACAATGACCAGATGTGTTTTTAATGTCATGTTTTTAATAGATAGACCAAAACAGGCTACAAAGGTCTCTTTTTACATCTTCATGTGTAGTCAGCCCTCCCACTGTGTAACCTTAAATATATGATTTGCTTGCATTAGTGTTTATAAACATGGGCAAGGAATAGAGGCTATATAAACCAGAAACATTGACTCTAATGTCTGAGAAATATATAAATATATAAACATTTCCCCTTTTTGAATATGAACACACAGTACTATAGTAAATAAAACCATGAACTCACACTACTGTGGTTCTTTTGGATAAAATTTGGCTCCTGAACCACTGAGGTCTGAGCATCACTAGCGAGTACCCCCTGGAGAGCATCTCACCCACTGTCCATAGGCAGAGGCTTTGTTGAGTCAGACAGTGGCCTTTGATTGTGGGGGTAACTCATCATGATTTGAGATCAGCTCAGGGAGGCACTCCCCGCAAGGAGCTAATTAGGTGTAGCCCCATCAAGATGACCTGCAAAGAGAAACAATTGACTCATCATATCATAATGTTGCAACCTGCCCTGAAATGGAAAGGGCTGTTTTACAGAGCTGCATATCAACACTGTTCAAGTTCTGACTCTGACTAGCATTGAGAGCCGCTGATGGTCCCAGGAGTTGGGCTGAGGATGGGTCCAGGGCCAGAATTTAGATTTGCTGTATGCTAACCGGGGGTGTGGCAGGACAGCCCCACCTTCTCCCTGATGCATGGCTGCCATGTTATTTTATGTCATATGGCTTTATGTCTGTGTACAGACCTGTCACTACCCCCAAAACTCTCAGGCTGTTGTTGAAGTGTCTAGTGGTGGCAGCTGCTGCAGTAGGGGTCTCTCTCCAGCTGAGCCACCACTGCGTCTCCCCAAAAGGTGAGGAAGGAGCAGACCCCACATGCTTGGGGCCTGTAGAGAGTGAGAACCCAGTGGGGAACTAAGTGACTGGCTCCTTTACATGTTTGTGTCCAGAGTGTATAACCTGTAGGATGTTCGTAGAGAGGGTAATATTGCTCTTCAGCTGTGAGCTGGACCGCATACTCTCAGTCTGACCTCTTCTTTAACCAAACATTTTTGGGAATTTCAGTGCTAACTCTACATTGACGGTGATTATTACACCAGCCTTGGAGTTAATTGTGCTTTATCTATCCCTCAGGTTTTATGACTAGGCCCAGAGAGAAGGTTGAGATCAGGGTTCTCCCTAAGGGGTCCTCTGTTAATGTGAGTGGGTTTGATTATCTTTTCTGATTTCTTCACCACATCCAACCTGTTCCACACATCTGTGCATTGTGGCTGCTGTCCTTCAAGTTCAGGATTGAATAGGAGTCCATCAGCATTAATGTTTAATTGTCTGGAAGGAAGGTTGTGTGAAACAATGACAAGCACTCCCTGCCCTGTTGATGTTTAATGGTCTTGGTAAGCTCTTCTGTGTTTCCTCAGGTGCTGACATTCGAGGATTTTCCTCCATTGAGGCAAGAGACACACTCAGTCTGACATCAGTAATAGATCTAATAGAGAGAAGTGAAAAGCCTATGGTGGCTGCCATTGAAGGCGTGGCATTTGGAGGAGGACTGGAGGTGGCATTGGGTTGTCACTACAGAATTGCACATGCACAGGTAACATGCTGTTAACTATAGAGAGTTCAGCAAAGGGCAACAAATGCATTAGAAGCATATGTCCTCCTATACAAGGTCCTACACAGTGTAAAGAGCTTAGAGCTGCTCTAAATGCCAGGAGAAATGGAAGAATCTGGAGAGGGAGCCCAGGGGAACCTGAGGCTGAATTAATAAGAGTGGTGCTGCATGGCATGCAGAAGAAAGGCTACAGGAAAGAGCTCATAACCAAATGCCTCATCCATTGAATCCATGGAATCCAGAAACTTGGCCTTTCACAACTGAAAATTCTGTGGTCACTGCTCATCATCCCAAATCTGCATTATGATGCAATCTCACCAGCCAGTGCTTGTTTCTCAGGCCCAGAAGCAGCACTCCATCATCTGCACCTGCTCCGTGAACACCACCAAAAGCCTTGAATTGTTTTTTACCATGTCCCCCAGGAAACTGTCCTCCAAGAAACTGTCATGTCCCCCATTGTTGCAGTACTTCTTGTGGATTTGCAAATACACAAGAATTGTGTGTTCTGTATTTGCAGCATTCATGAGAATAGCACAGAGGTCTGCAGGCTCCTGGCTTGTCAGAGATAGCAGAAAGTGAAAAGGGCCATCTGGGTTTATGGAAATAAAAAAAAGCACAGTCATTTTTAGATATGGATGGCATTATCGGATGGAGAAAGGTGCATGCTGGTAACTTGACTCTTAGTTCCTAGAGGTCCGTAGGTGAGTCATTTCTATCCCACAACACATTGTAAAAAGTTCCCCAAAGGCACTGCACTGGAGGATGCCATGTGGCACACTGGGATACCTACCCATGATGGAGTCATGCCTCATCCCATACACAGTCTCAGAGATCATATTCTACATGTACCTACACATTATAAAAAAAGACCACTCAAATTTTTCTTGCACACATGTAGAAAATCAATAGAATACTGAAAGCCTGAATTTCCATTCAGCTGATGAATGTATGAGTGCTAATAGTACCCAGCAAAAAACAGTATTTTTAAACCTGCATAATTCATCAAATCATCACTGGGGTTCACCAAATTACTGAAGGCAGATCTGTGGCTTAAGTTTATATCCCTACCAAATTTCAAGTTTTTACCACTCTGTTGTAGCCTTAGAGTTAAGAACATAAGAACATAAGAAAGGCTGTACTGGGTCAAATCAAAGGTCCATCTAGCCCAGTATCCTGTCTACCAACAGTGGCCAATGCCAGGTACCCCAGAGTGAGTGAACCTAACAGGTAATGATCAAGTGATCTCTTTCCTGCTATCCATCATCCCCCTCTGACAAATAGAGGCTGGGAACACCATTCCTTACCCGTCCTGGCTAATAGCCATTAATGGACTTAACCTCCATGAATTTATCCAGTTCTCTTTTAAACCTTGTTATAGTCCTAGTCTTCACAGCCTCCTCAGGCAAGGAGTTCCACAGGTTGAGTGTACGCTTGGTGAAGAAGAACTTCCTTTTATTTGTTTTAAACTGCTGCCCATTAATTTCATTTGGTGGCCCCTAGTTCTTCTATTGTGGGAACAAGTAAATAAATTTTCCTTATTCACTTCCTCCACACCACTCATAATTTTATGTACCTCTATCATATCCCCCCATAGTCTCCTCTTTTCCAAGCTAAAAAGTCCTAGCCTCTTTAATCTCTCCTCATATGGGACCTGTTCCAAACCCTTAATCATTTTAGTTGCCCTTCTCTGAACCTTTTCTAATACCAGTTTATCCTTTTTGAGATGAGGAGACCACATTTGTATGCAGTATTCAAGATGTGGGCGCACCATGGATTTGTATAAGGGCAATAAGATATTCTCCGTCTTATTCTCTATCCATTTTTTAATGATTCCTAACATCCTGTTTGCTTTTTTGACTGCCGCTGCACACTGCATGGATGTCTTCAGAGAACTATCCACGACGACTCCAAGATCTTTTTCCTGATTAGTTGTAGCTAAAATAGTCCCCATCATATTGTACGTATAGTTGCGGTTATTTTTTTTAACAAACAATTTATAGTTGTTTTGAAAGTTTACAAATATAGGCAGAATAGGTGGCCACACCTCTAGTTAATATTGCAAAATATTTTCCATTATAATCACCGAGTTTCAGTTGCTTATAATTTGCTAAACTTTAACCATGTGAACAGTGGTTTGATTTTCTTTTTTAAGTTTCAACAAACTGTTCTCAGGAATTAGGTTGGGGGAAATAGGTAGTTTTGCCACTGTTGAATTTTTCTTCAACAATTTCTTTGAAAGAGCTCTAGTGTGTCCCTACTTTGGAAGCAGAAACCTGAAACTTATCAGGTGATGTTTGTGGAGTCGGGGTGGTGCGGGGGTATCTTTTGCTTTTCCCATTAAAATGTGTCCAGATTTAGCAGAGTTATAAACTGCTGAAAAACACAATTTGCACCTTTCTGGGTCTCCACAGAGCAGTTTGCTAGAAAGAATGGGGTGTGATTGTGGTTCTGCTGTGCTTGCATCTTCTGTATATAGTATATCATTATTGCTTTCTTTAATTAGACCCTCTGTTTACCTTCACTTGGCTCTAGGCCTTGGTGGGTCTTCCAGAGGTCATCATTGGGCTACTTCCAGGTGGTGGAGGAACCCAGAGACTCCCCAGACTGATTGGGGTCCCAGCTGCACTTGATCTAATCACCACAGGTAAATTTCAGTGGCTTTGTTTAGACTAGGATGGAAAGATGTAACATGGGATCATTCTAGCTAGCTCAATCTAATGAACATCTGCAAAAACTCTAGTCAGACAGTGCAAACTGTATTTTAACACATGCTAATCTGGTTGTGTCAAAACAACTTGCCTTGTCTTAAAATTTGAAGATGTTAGACTGAGCTAGTTAACGCAGTCTAACCTTTACATCCTGGTTTAGACCAAGCCAGAATGTTAGAACAGACTGTATATATGTGTGAATGCACAGACATTGCATACTATGGTACATTCTGTACATTCATGTGTGCGTGCATTCATACCTATGCATGTCTTGCAGAATGGAATTAGCTATCGTCTAACTGGGGGACAAAAGGAATGGCTTTGTAATCTCTGTCTAGATATTTATTACCATTTTCTTTCTTGTAAGAAGGAGTTGCCATTTTGTCTGTACACACTAGATTACTGAAACCTTTAGGTAGTAAAACAGTGGGACATTTTAAATTAAAAGGGGTTTTGCTCCTCAGTACCCTGCTGTGCTGAGAGCGCACAACTGGGGAAATACAAACTGTATAACCACACTTCAAAGTTAATTAGAACAGGAGAAAAGTGACAAACAGGATGTACCCAGCCTTCAGTTTTTACTGCTAGCTCCCCTTTGTTTTTTCCCATTCTGTGTTATCTCAGCACACCTGCTTTTGCCATTCCAGAGCAAAGCCAATTAATGATTTAATTAGCAGTGCATGTTCCTGTCTGGTGTGACTAATGCATCCCAACTGGAACATATCTCAGGCCAGCCAAATACAGAAGTTTTATCAGATGGAATGAAATGAAATCTCTGACAGCAGGAAGCTCAAGCTACCTTATTTCTTCACTACAGGGAAAAGTATGCTGGCTGCTGAAGCACTGAAGCTGGGCATCATTGATGAAATCGTGGAAGAAAACACAATTAATGAAGCAATTCACCTGGCAAACAAAGTCTCAGGTAAGGGAGGAACTAAATGTAATAATGACAAAGAGCCCATTGGTGAGGAGCAGCTTAGTCTAGTCAGATTAGCGAGCCAGAAGAATAGCTGGGTCTAACCGGAAGAAAGCCTGCTGTGAAAAGAGCACTCTGGCTCTTTTTCATACACTGTTTCGATCTCCTGACTCTTTGCTGGGTTTTGAATTCCACACTAAACAAGCTTTAAATAAAGAGCATTTTCCTGAAGTATGTCTGAAAAACTCAGAAATACTGGTGAGTGTCAAGGTGCTCAATAAGTGCAGATGAAGCAGAGAGATGGGGACAAATACAGTTAAAGCAACAAAGATTCCCTATGGCTTATGCATGCTAAACATACACCCTTCCACACTCCCGAGGCACAGCACTGCTTCCGCCCCAGGGGGTTTTCTGGGTTGATAAGAGGACTAAGCACCCTTTCCATATACAGTACATTCTTGGATAGCCAGGCTTATTGGTGCTGTGCACAGCTCAGCTGCACAATCAACTGGTTCCACTAAAAGAACTCTTGGTAATGGCAAATCCCCAGCCAGGCATAATGACCCAATAAATCTTTCTCTAAATGCCTATTTCTCCATTTCTTTAGCCATAAGCTGTTGTTACTTCGCCATTGTCTGAGAAGAGGCTGAGCTGTGGAGAGAGGAGATACAATGGAAATGGCAATCCTATGAAGAGGTTATGTAGAACCTAAAGGTCACTAGGCCAAATTCACTGAAGCAGGAAATGTTTTCACCTTTGATGTTCTGCTTTGGTGTGTCTTCTGGGGAGAGCATCCAAGTGAAAATGAGATAGGATCAGAAGAGGTTAAAATGGGGAAAGAACAAGTTAAATATTACTTAGACAATTTAGACGTCTTCAGGTCATCAGGGTCTGATGAAATGCATCCTAGAATATTCAAAGAGCTGACTGAGGAGATATCTGAGCCATTAGTGATTATTTTTGAAAAGTCATGGAAACAGGAGCGATTCCAGAAGACTGGAAAAGGGCAAATATAGTGCCAATCAATAAAAAGGAAAATAAGCACAACCCAGGGAATTACAGACCAGTCAGCTTAACTTCTGTACTCAGAAAGATAATAGAGCAAATAATTAAGCAATCGATTTGCAAACATCTAGAAGATAATAAGATAATAAGTAACAGCATGGATTTGTCAAGAACAAATCGAGTCAAACCAATCTGATAGCTTTCTTTGACAGGGGAACAAGCCTTGTGGATAGGGAGGAACTGATAGATATGTTATATCTTGACGTTAGTAAAGCTTTTGATACTGTCTCACATGACCTTCTCATAAACAAACTAGGGAAATGCAACCTAGATGGAGCTACTACAAGGTGGATACAAAACTCTCTGGAGAACCATTTCCAAAGAGTAGCTATCTGGTTCACAGTCATGCTGGAAGGGCATAATGAGTGGAGTCCCACAGGAATAGGCTCAGAGTCCGGTTCTGTTCAGTATCTTCACCATTGATTTAGATAATGGCATAGAGAGTACACTTATAAAGTTTGCAGATGACAGTAAACTGGGAGGGTTTGCAAGTGCTTTGGAGAATAGGATTAAAATTCAAAATGATCTGGAGAAACTGGAGAAATGGTCTAAAGTAAATAGGATGAAATTCAATAAGGACAAATGCAAAGTACTCCATTTAGGAAGGAACCATCAGTTGCAAACATACAAAATGGGAAATGACTGACTAGGAAGGAGTACGGTGGAAAGGAATCTGGAGGTCATAATGGACCACAAGCTAAATGAGTCAACAGTGTAATGCTGTTGCAAAAAAAAGCGAACATCATTCTGGGATATATTAGCAGGAGTGTTGAAAGCAAGACACGAGAAGTAATTCTTCCACTCTACTCCACACCGATTAGGCCTCAACTGGAGTATTGTCCAGTTCTGGGCATCACATTTCAGGAAGGGTGTGAACAAATTGGAGAAAGTCCAGAGAAGAATGACAAAAATGGTTAAAGGTCTAGAAAACCTGACCTGTGAGGGAAGATTGAAAAAATTGGGTTTGTTTAGTCTGAAAAAGAGAAGACTGAGAGGGGACATGATAACAGTTTTCAAGTATATAGAAGTTTGTTACAAGGAGGAGGGAGAAAATTGTTTTTCTTAACCTCTGAAGACAGGACAAGAAGCAATGGGCTTAAATTGCAGCAAGGGCAGTTTAGGTTGGACATTAGGAAAAACTTCCTGTCAGGATTGTTAAGCATTGGAATAAATTGCCTAGGGAGGTTGTGGAATCTCCATAATTGGAGATTTTTAAGAGCAGGTTAGACAAACACCTTTCAGGAATGGTTTTACTTAGTCCTACCATGGGTGCAGGGGACTGGATTAGATGACCTCTCAAAGTCCCTTCCAGTCCTATGATTCTGTGAACTCTGCCAGAGCTCTGCACGTGAGAGCGAAGCTGGGAAGCACTGAGTCAGCACACTCCTGTTCTGGCCACATGCCTTTTTTTGCCAACACCCCACCTTCTTCTGGAATAGTGTTTGTCCACTTCCACCTCTTCCCCGCACAAAGAAGGTTGCAGGCAGTTTGCCCTGCTGCAGCCTCTTTCCTAGTGGACCTTCGGGCCTTGTGCCAAGAGTCATGCCAAGAAAAGCTAGCATAGTCTAAAGAGTAAATCTAGAATTCTAGATGACTGTATGCACCATGTTTTAACACTATTTAATGTATGGGTTCTTGCTCAAGATCAGTGTGTTGCAGCATTCTCACCTACATTTTGTCCAAGAGCTCTCTGACAGAAGTGGTCTCCTGCAATAGATACTTTCCCCTCTCGCTGTGTTCAGGTTATTTTTATTTTTTTAAATTTTTATCTTTAGCAGCAATCAATCATTTCCATTAGCAGTCCTTCTTCCTCTCTCTTTTTTTGTTCAGACAACCAAGTTCTATGGAAATATAAAGCTCTTAGAGATATGTGTTATTATACTTGGCTGTTGGTTCTAGGCAAGGCAAAGAAACTTCTGCTCATCAACACCACCTGCCTGTTCTAGATGCAAGTTCCATGTATGTCGCTTCTAGGGTGACCAGACAGCAAGTGTGAAAAATCGGGATGAGGGAGGGGGCTAATAGGAGCATATATAAGAAAAAGGCCCAAAAATCGGGACTATCCCTATAAAATCAGGACATCTGGTCACCCTAGTCCCTCCTCTATTTTTTGGAGAAGTTATCACCCTTCTCAGCGATGTCTTTCCAAGACGCAATGGATTCACTCTGAAGTATGCTCCAGGTTGAATACCCTGTGTAGGGTCCATACCAATGTTTATAGCAGAGATCTGTAACTTTGGTAGACACATTACTAGCATTGGCATATACTCTGACTTTCAGCTTAATATTATTTGAAATCAGCTAAAACCCCCAGACATTTGAATGCTTATTTTCTTCTTTATGACAAGTTAGTTAACACTGTGCAGTGACTGAGAATGATGAAAGCCAGCATGACCTCAGAGGAGAACCTCAGGACTGGATGAATCATCCGACTTTCTGTTCCTTGAAGCCATTTGCTTTTGGGATTTACATATCTACTGTCATTACCAGAAAATTTCTGTACTTCAATTTCATCCTCAGTGACTAACAATATTAACTCCATGAATACTGTAACAAACAAGGATCATAGCAAGAAGCTCAGGCCTTTTTAAACTGCAATGTATTATTTCCTTATAGCTTTCATGATATCTGCTTCAGCTGTCCATTTTTCCCAGACAGCATTTTCAAAGTCAGCCCTTATTTCCCACCCACTCTGAGGATTTGCCACCACACCTTGTTGAAGAACACTGAAATCTAAAAACGTGTTAGTTCACTACTTAACTGCATAATCCCTGATCAAGATGAAAGAATGAGCTGACAGAGAAATTGTAGGATAGATTTATGACATTGATCTTTGTATACTTCTCTGTTATACTATGGCAAAATAGCAGCATCAATGCCAAACACCTTAAAAAAAGATGCAGCCATCTTAGCTACTTGGGTTGCACCCATTAGTTCAAATTTCTGTGCGTGCTTCTTAATTGGCTCGTGTATTTTATGAGAACCAACAACCAAGTTGCATGGGAAATATCAAGATTTGAGTCCATTATCCTTGCATATAGCACTAGGCACGCTTTCTGATAGGACTAGTGAAGAAGCTTTTTTCCCATATAAGCTGGATAATTGCTTATGTAAAATAACTTGTGGTGGCACTGCTAGAATTTCTATACTCGGCCAGATACTTAGCCAAGTAAATGGAAGATCAGTTTAGTTTCAAAAAGTCAACTTGGAGATTATTTTCCTTCAGAGCTTTGCTGTCTGCTAGTGCTGTAGATTTTATGGATAAAGTTCAATCTTTCAGATTTCATCATGCTAGGCTGGTACTGTGCAAGGCTTCCTTGGTTTAATATAATATCTGCTTAACACAATTGTCTATACAGTCTCCACCTGTTAGAAGAACATCCTTCATCCATACATTGTTATGGAACGTTTCTAGCAAAGGACACTTACTCCGGTACAGTTTTGTGTATTTAAGGATAAGAATACACACACCATCTACAGAAGTAATACTCCATGTTTACTTACTAGGTGAAAATCAAGACTGATGTACTGCAGGTCAGGTAAATTAACATAGTCTTCAGGCGTTAACATTTTCAGCCAAAATAAATGTCCTCACTTCTAAAAATATCCCTTATAAGAAATGAACAGAGACTACATTGAAAACTACAGACAGAGGTTAATTTCTTGAAGAGCTCCAAGCTGTGGAATGTTCTTTCATGAAGCTTTTTCTTTTTTTTTTTTTTAAATAAAGGTCCCAGCTGCTAATTTAGAGCTGCATTGCACAGTGTGTCCACTGGATGGCACCAGAAAATTGACATTCAGCAGTCACTTGAGTGTTCGCTTGCTCTCAGTTCAGGACAGCGCATATTCTTCAAAGACCAGCCACACTGGGAGCCAAGCAGAACCTGAAGCAGATTTGGGTCAAAGCACGGCCTCCTGGCATCAGGCTGTAGGTGGGAAAGAGAATGAGGAAAGCCTGAGTGCCCATTTGCCTGGTGTGGTGATGTGTCTCCTGTCTCAGTAGCAAGGTGCCTATGGGCATCACTGATACGATTGCTGGGTAATTGGACAGATCCTGACTCTTCAATGGTGACCACTGGAGGCAGGCACCAACCAACTGTATCTATCAACCATCCTCAGGGGACATTCCCAATAGCCTTGTCTCTTTTCAGTCTCGCTCTGAGGCTCACCATTGTGGCTGCCTACTGCTCTAGACAAAAAGGGATGGACATACTGCCTTCTTGAGCCAACCAATGTTGCTCCTGGCTTGATCAGAGGTGGGCAATTGAGAGCCAAGGGGAGTAATTTGTCCCTCTGATGGACTGGGTGCACTGCTTTCCTTTTATGAGCTTCCTGTCTCTGCTGGTCTGGGGAATGGACACTAATCTTAGCAGCTGGTCTTCAGTCCCTTGTCTGGAAGGTCATTGTGCTGGCACCAGACTGCAGGGTTGGTCTTGCACATGGAGCCCAATAATTTTTCAAGAATTTAGGCACCTAAATAGGCTGCATCTACTTCTTTTACTTTTCCAGGGGCCTTCTCAAATCAACAGAAATTTTATGTAAAATCTCTTAGTATGGCTCATCAGTATCTGTTATTTTCAGTTATCAGATCCACCCACAAATCCCAAAGTACAGTTTTGATCAGCAAATGAAAACCCACTGTACATATTGAGGACTGCAGATTTGCAGGTAAAAATTGTAGATTCAGGAAAGGAGAATAAATAAGAGTAAAGCTGGAGAAGAATGAAACCATCCAGTTTTGCAAGGTTGAACCAAAATCTGTTCAATCTCAATCAGAAATCTTTCTTCAGCTGTACTCTGAAGAAAAGCTGAGCTGCTTGCACAGGAGGTATTTTTCCTTCTCTTTTCAGATTCTTCACAAGTTTTCAATAAACAAATTTGAACTTTTAAAAAAAAAGCTCTTTGTTTCCTGGTTGTCTAACTTATCTCATACCCAGGAAATTAATCTGTCATGTGCCTAGTATTTCTCTCAAATGCTCTATTGGCTTGAAAGAAGAACTGGAGCTGAGATGGGCTAGTTAGGCAGCTACCATTACCGCTTCTCTAGTGTCTGTGCATTTCAGCAACTAATATGGAGTGGGCACTACTCTGCTGCTTTTGCTTCTCTTCTGGCTGACAGGCTAGAAAGGCAGCTGCACAAGCTCTGTCATAACTAAGATGACGCCATGAGAGTGGAAGAGCTGGGTGGGCAGATTCTAGTAATCTGCCATCGTTGAAGCAAATGTTCTCCTGTGGTTGGGCTGATGCTGCAGGGGCCAAGAAACTCCAGTGGAAGACCACAGAACTAATACGCTTCTCAGGGCACCTGGCAAGGAGATCACTGCCAGGTGTGGGTCTGTAACTGCTCCTGTCTTTGAGCTGGGATCGTGAGTTGTAGCCCACTGTGAACTGTTGTGTTCAGTGTGGCGATGTCCAGCATTACCTCTCAGGGTGCTGGAAGGGCTAATTACTTACTGGTCTGTATAGTGCTGTGATGCTGTAAAGCACCATGTGAATCCTTAGTAGCATGAATGGGATGGATCCTGAGGTTATTACTCTATTTTTCTCTCTGTCCTTAATCAGGCAAACTTCCCCTGAGAACACAGGGAGTTTGTGTGAGTGAAAATGGGATAAAGACCTGAAGAGTGGCCCCAGGGTTTGTATTTTTGGAGGGGGTGCAATTTATTTTGGTCAGTTAAAATCCCTTTGTGCCATCACCATAGCAACCAGTGTCTCTTGTAATAACTCATGCATTGGTGTGACTCTTTGATTAGTCCCTTGCTGGTGTGTAGATACAAACTGTCCTTGGCTATTCATTTACTGCCCTCTGGTAGGGTGTAATCCTGTTGGATGTTTCCAAAAGTGTTGTTGGAAATTCATGCTGTTAGGTCAGAATTAATACAAAAACAAATGACATTCCCAAATCTTTCACATGAACACCCTGTGGATCCAGACCCCTGACTGGGATGTATCTGAGTAGCAAAGTAAATTGTAAACCAATTAGTAATACAACACTAGAAATCGATGACAGCAAAGGGGTATGAAAAACGGAGAGGTGGAGACACAGAATACAGCATGCTTGGTGGTTTATGCTCTTGAATAGGCGAGCATCAGATATTGAGGAAAAGTGTTTGCTTGGAATTTTGCCTTGCTGGAACATCTGGGGAGTGTGCATTTGGAGAATCACAATTGTGAGAGAAGTCAGGAAATGGAAGAAGAGTTTTAAACGTTTTACAAATCACTGTCTAGTGTCATGTGAAATCTTTACACACCAAGCATCAACCATACTAGCAGAAGGCATTGATTTTCCATGTAGAAAGGGGCAAAAATATGTAGTCTACCAGGAAAACAGTAGGCCTGGCAGTTCTGTAACTGTATTTCTCAACTCTCCCACTCAGGTCAGCCATTAAATCCCCGCAGACTCAGTCTGAATCAAATTCAGAGTCTGCCCAACATGGATGCTATTCTCAGCAAGGCTCTTGTGAAAGTGAAAAAGCAGGCCCAGGGGTGTCTGTCTCCAGAGATGTGTGTCCAAGCAGTCAAGGCCTCTGTGCAGCTACCCTTCGCAGAGGGAATTCAGAAGGAAAGAGAGCTGTTTAACCTCCTGCTGTCCTCAGGCCAGGCCAAAGCACTGCAGTATGCGTTCTTTGCACAGCGAGCAGCACAGAAGTGGACAACACCCTCTGGAGCTTCCTGGAAAACTGCTTCAGCTCAGCCAATCCGGAAAGTAGCTGTGATCGGTAAGTTGATGAGATCCAGTATGCTTGCCAACATGGCAAATGCCAGTCTAAATAAAGTGGAGAGGTATGGCTTTTCCCAAGGGTGCTGGGAAAGGAAACAATAGAATAATATTGGGTACCTTGTGGGACCATGGCAGCCCCAGGAAACCAGAAAGTCTTGAATAACTTCCTACAACGGAGCTCTGGGAGCTGCTTTGGAGTCCTGAAGCTGCCCAACTTCTCTCTTAATTTACTTCCCACTCACTTCCAAAGACCTAATTGCAGTAAGACCTTACCTTTGATGGAAGGCCTGGGGAAGAGTCCTCTGGAGGCATGAGTGCCTCTGCATGTACCCTCCAGGGATACACGCTCTCATGAAGGCAGTGCTTCTCCAGCCTCCCAAGTTAAAACAGAACACACATGATTGGTATGTTCTAGGAAGGAATCCTGTTAGTACTAACTGCTTGTAACAGTGTAAACCGCTGCTAGTGAGGACTTAGATGAGGTTAAATGGCTTAATCCCGTAGTGTCAGATCTAGGGTGACCAGACAGCAAACATGAAAAATCGGGACGGGGTAGCGGGTAAAAGGAGCCTATATAAAAAAAAAAGACCCAAAAATCAGGACTGTCCCTATAAAATCAGGACATCTGGTCACCTTAATCAGATCATGTCTGTTTGCTCCAACCTCCAGCTACCCTGATATCACTTCAACTGCAGCTTCATCCTCAGTTCATATATAGGTGATTTCATTTTACAATAGTGTTGTCCTGAGAGCTTAGTTAATTCCATATTATAAACAGAGATCTGTATGAAATTCTTCTTCTTCTAGTCCAGTTTTGTCATCTGTGACTGTGTGTGTAGAGAGTGAATGAGTGTGTGTCAGGGTTATATTAATACAAAAAGGGATTTGTTGACAGCTGTACTTTAAGAAGCTTTCATCTCATCATGATCTACCCTTGCCATTTTGCACCCCCTGGAAGATAATGCTTTCATTACATTTTTATAAGTGCAATTTAAATAAAACCCTTTGATGCACTGCACAGATCTAAAAAAAAACCAAACCCTTCCTGCTCTGCATGTTGATTGCTCCACTCTGTGTAAAATGGCTAGACAAGAATAGAGAACTGGGAACATGTCCATTCACTTTTAGAGATATCCAGTCAGATTGCCACTGCTTTTCCCTGTCTGGTTATCATATACAGGATCTTCATTTTCTGCAGTGCACTTGGAGCCCTCTTCGAGCTCATGTCTGCCAGAAGAAGTCACAGATGGTATTACTTGATGTCATATATTGAATGGTCATTTACTACATAATCTTCGGACTTTAAGTACTGTACTTAAATCTGGCAAACATTAATCTCCCAACAAGCTCATATTAAATTGTCATGAGGTCCTTCACTGGTGAGATGGCATTTATGCAAGCAGCATGGAGCACTATTGGGTCCATCTTGTGATTCATTGCTGAACAAAATGATTGAATTCATGTAAATATTATCTCTCCTATCACACGTGGGAGTGCTCCATTTTGCATTTTGTAAGAAGGAATAGGTGACAGGAAGCAGAGCTTGGACTTGAGATTCTCTGCTGTTTGGGGGATAAATCCCACCTGGATAAATGAGTCATTTGCAAAACCACACTCCTTCATGGAAATTCATGGGTTCATAGATTTTAAGACCATAAGGGGGCCACTGTGATCTATGGAGTCTGACCTCCTGCATAGCACAGGCCATAGGACTGAGTTAATTCCTGGTGTGGCAGACTGACAGTATCCTGAAATATCCTGAACAAACCTTCAGGAATTAAGATAAACTTCACTGAGTTAAGTGAAATCTTATTGAATGAGGGTTAACATCTTTGGGGTACATTGTATCAAAAAATATAATAGTGTATGTGTTATTGTGGCATTGTATGTACCTTCTCCAGTAGGGAAGGGGGATGCTAATGTACTTCCTCCATTAGCAACCATTTGAAGCTACCCTCTGTAGAGATATACATATACTAGTTCAAACTGGTTTCTCCAGGGACCAACTGACAAAGAAAGGGTTGGATACAAGGTCAGGTTTTTAAGTGCTCAGGGCCTTCTCCCAGCAAATGGACAGGACTTCAGGACCATGCAGAGCCCCAATCCTTAGGGTAAGATTGCAAGGGCTGGATGCTTGTTTTGAGCTGTAGCTGTGATTAACTTGTAACCACAGGAAAGATCTCAGAGATCACTTGAATATTCTCCTTCAGCCCATTGCTGAGTTCTGTGAAGTTATCTGTAATTTGCAAAGTATCCTGAGAAGCAGTATCATTGAGGCCAGTGGATCCTTGCCTGCTGAGTTCAGAAGCCTAGCCAATCTTAGAGTGATATCTCATGTCTTGGCTCCAGTAAGGCAGCACACCATCCTGCTATCTGCCTGTCCTTTGCAGAATGTTCTTTCCATTCTCCTTTGCATAGAATCCCCATCTAGGTATTCTCTTCTTCTGTGGATGGCTGGAGATCTCTTCACAGGTACGCTTGATAATCTTGCAGCAACCATTCTCAGGAATGTCCAGTACACCTGTTCCATTCAACTAGCTGGCTCTTCAGTGACATTTTCTGCAGTTTCCATGCTGAGAAGCTGCTTGGATACTTCTAGCTGTATGGAATTCCTCTCAGTTCTCTCTGCCTATCCTCATCTGCCTCAGACAGAGTAGAATGCCAGCTTGATCTCTTGCTTCTGGTGGTTACAAACTCTCTGATTTCCATACTCACTCATTCTTTGGCCACCAATTCATTTCTTCCTTGACTCTGGAATGGCGAACCTTCCTGAATCTGGTTGTTCCAGTACTCTACATCCTCTCTGATCCTCTGCAGTGTCAATCCTTGTAATCATAGGCACTAGCTTCTCATGCCAGTGGGTGCTCGACCCCCCTCCGGCCTGCCCCAACGCTGTCCTTGCCCCGCTCCCATTCTAACCCCTTCCCCAAAGTCCTTGCCCCAAATCCACCCCCTCCCTGCCCCTATTGGACCCCTCCCCAAATCCCAGCCCTGCCTCCTCCCCTGTGCGTGCTGTGTTCCCGCTCCTCCCCCCTCTCTCCCACAGCTTGTTACGCTGCAGCAAGAAGAAGTGGGGACGCGGCACCTTCAGGGGAGGAGGTGGAGGTGAGCTGGGAGGGTGGGGAAGGAGTTGCCAATTTTTCCCCATGGGTGCAACAGCCCCAGAACACCCACAGAATCGGCACCTATGCTTGTAATTCCAAACCACAAATCTTTCCTTCCTGCACAATCACCAACTCATACTTTGTACATAGGAAGTCCCTTCTGGCTTCAGACAGGAAAAAAAAAAACATTCCACATCCACTGCAGGTTGCAGTCACTGATCTGTTGCCAGCCATCACACTATTGAGCATAGACCTGTACCTAGAAAAAGAATCTCTCATGTGTCTTCCTGTGAACTCCATACAGAAGTCCCCTGTTTGCCCCTCCTGTTCACCTGCTGTCACATTAGTAATTTCAACCAGAAATATTAACCCCAAATAATCATTGACATGGAGCAGCTTCAATTTACGTCAGTCTGCCAGCATTTGTTCTGCATGATTTCAAACATAATGCTGGAACAATACTTGTATATCCTGAACATGCCACTTAGAATTTCCCTGACATAGCATTATTAATGTAATTGTACATTTAAAGTTAGATTACAATTTAATATAGTTTGAATTTAGTACATATTTCTGTAATATATGGAGTCACTATATATTAGTTGTATCTTATATAACTGATAACCATGATTTGCTCACTCTGCCCAACAAGTGGATTTGTCATGTACATATGTATTGTATAATGAAGTTGGTGGAAGAGTAGTTTTTAGCTGTATGGCAAAGAACTGAAAGAGGGAAGATCTGATGTGGTGGTTTTATTTGTGAGGAAGACATGAGCCTACTGCTGTTGGCATTGCAATGGTGTGAAATATGCTAGGACAGTTTGGATACGAGCTTGGTTTATTGTTATTGAGAGGGCTAAGAGGAAATGAGAGAAGACAGCCCTGAATCCCTGAGCACAACAGTTCTGAGGAAGCACCCCAATCCATACAACCTGTGGAGTGTTTCCTAGTCACATACCTGGGTTTCTGATGCTGGAGACTGCATAGTTTGAGATGGGATTCAGTCATTTTGGACCATCTGAGCAGAAGTTACTTTTTCTTCTTTCCCCCAGGTCCTTCCATACCCTAGAGAGTCCTGACAATTCTCTGCCGTTTTTCTGTTCTGTTATACTGTCACGGCAGGGTGCATTCACTGCTGGTGGTGCTTTCTCCTGGTCGTTGTGGGGATTAGCTCTGGCCAGACATTGCACCCTCCTCTGATGATGTCTCTCCTGTCATCCTCTCACCCTGAGGACCCCTCTTGCTCCAGGAATTGCAGTGTCCTCCTCCAGAGGGCTATCATTACATGGTTTCCCCTTCTGTGTGTGTGTTTGTGTAACCAAGTCTTTCCAGGACAAACTGTCCCAGGCAGTCCACTATCCTCTACTTGGCGTGTGCTATGTCCCACTTCTCTTGGTTCACCAGCCTTCCAATTCCCTTCTCCCAGGGAGTAACTATGGACTACTCTCTAGCCGATAACACACCTCCCTTCTCCCAAGGAGTGACTGCAATCTACTTCATTTACCAATTAGATCCTAGAACTCCTTGGCTTTCCTCCAGGTGCTGCCTACAGGTTAATTGTCCTAATTTACCCTCTCAGGGCAAGTGTGGGGAGTACATCCCATCACATATACACTCTTCCTCAAGATTATCAGCCTTACAACCAAAGAGCATCTAATGAGGTCATCAGCAGACATGCCTCTTAATCTGCTGAATGTCCAAGTCTCCCCTTGTCTCAACCACCTAGTTTTAGAAAACCCCTACAAGTGTTATCCCTGCTGGGTGTTCTAGTGTAACAAGGCTCCAGATGCTTCCACTGCTCTTACCACCATGCTACTGACAACCACCTTACATACAGGCCATTGAAGAGTCAGATGGTAATTTGGTAACTAATTATCCTGGGTAAAAATTTAACTTGGCAGGCTCAAGTCTTGTCCATGGGCTCAGGTCTGTGTCCCTGAGGATGAAGTACCACAAGGATATCTGACTGCCTAAGACAAAAAATAGTCTTTGTGGCTCACCAGTGGAAGATCTGAGGTCCTGGTGCCGAATCCACCTTCAGACCCCAGTTGTGGATGAAAGATCTGGCAGAGGTGGAAGGAGGGGCAGCAGGCTGGCAGTGTGTTTTTAGTGTTAATCTCTGTATTTTGTCAGCATTCAGTATATGGGAATGGACAGAAGGACATGTACAATCATTTTAAATTACTTTACCTTTGTTGGTTACGTAAATGAAATTTTAGTGGTATGTTAACTTTGATTATGATGTTGCAGATCTTATTCATCTATCAATGGACCCAAGACAGGCATAAATAAGAGGTCTGCTGAGATTTCCCATCAAAAGTAAAATGGCTGTCTTTGAAAATATATTTTCAAAATCTTTGTTCTTGTTGTCAAGATAGGAAATGTTTTGTGTAGCACGTGTTTGTGTGTATAACATGCAGTCAGAGCTACATCAGTGATGACAGGCTGCTTGCGGAAAAAATACTCCACCTTGTTTGACCTGCATTTTGGAGACTTGAGCTTGTTTTACTGATGACATAATTTCAGCCATTCTTCATAAAGCAGCTTTAGATTAATTTTTTAATCCCCTTGCTTTGTGTTTCTTTGTTTGGGTGATTGACTTCCATTCAAAAACCTGGTCAGCTGGAGTTTGGATTTTAAAAAATCATTTTGATAGAATTACTGCAGACCTTGTCTAGTTGTGGCTTTATTCTAGATGTTAACAGTGCTCATATTCAGAGTGCCCCCTTTGCTTTATAGGCATGCTCGGCACATGAAAAAACTTTTAAACTCCACTGGCATTTTACCTTTTATGTGGTTCTCAGACTATTTTTCATTTACTAATATTACTGTAGCATGCAGGAGCCCTACTTGTTGTGCTAGCCACTACACAAACCCAGAACAAAGCTATCTCTTCCCCAAGGAGCTTACAATCTAAGGATAAGAGACAACACATGGAGAAAGACAGGGGAATACAATGAGACAATATGAGTCATAGGCAGTGGGCCAGCAGCCCAGCCATTGTCAAGTTTTTTGTAAGCATCGCAGCAAAAAAGAGTTTTAACGAATTATTTGAAGGAGGATTTGAGTTAGTTTTGTAGACATTTACAGGGAGCTCCTCCCAAGCACGAGGGGCAGTGTGGGAGAAAGCACAAAGGTGTTTGTTTGAAAATTTGACAAATGAGCAATGGAGGCTGGCATCATGGACCAGACGGAGGCAGGAATTAATGTTTCAATAGCAAACTTGGTAGGATGGGGATAGGCCATAAGCAGCCTCGAAAGTGCAGACATGTAGTATATGTCTGCTGTGCTAGAGAAGGAGGAGCCAGTGAAGGGATACAAAAAGAGGGGCAACATAGTCAAAGAAATGGGCTAGGGAAATGATCTTTCCAGCAGTGTTCTGAATGGATGAGAGTAGACCAAGATGGCGTTTGTCAAGATGTTGCAGTTGTCAAGGTGCAAGATGAGAACCTGAACCTGAGTTTTAGCAGTGAGGATGGATAGGAAAGGCTATATCTGAACAATGTTATGTAGAAAGAGTCTGCAAGATTTAAATATAGCCTGGGTCTCAGGCTGTAGAGAACATTGTGAGTTGAAGATGGCAACCAGATTACAGGCCTGAGAGACAGGCAGGATGGTAGTATTGTCCACAGTGGTTGAGAAAGAGGGTTGGGAAGGAGATTAAGAACTCTGTTTTAACCGTGTAGAGTTTGAGCTGATGGCTAGACATCCATAAGGAGATGTCAGAGAGATGGTCAAGATTTTAGTTTGGACAGAAGTGGAGAGGTAGATCTGCCAGTCATCAGCATAATTGAATTTATGTTTGTGGATGAGATAAGGTACAGAGGGAGAAGAGGAGAGGTCCACAGACAGAGCTCTGTGGAGCCCCCACAGAAAGCTGGAAAGGGGATGAGGAGGATCTTCCAAAGGACAAGCTGAAGGAGTTAAGGAATGAGGCAGTAGTTAGAGAGGCAAGTGGGGTTCAGGGTAGGATTTTTAGGACAGGAGAAACTAAAGCATGTTTGTAGCACTGTTTGTTTTTTTTCCTACCATTTCCCCTTGTCATCTCTAGGCTCATAGCATGTGCTGTTCATAGTCACTGTCTGGACTTCCTCTCCTCGAGTTATGTCCTAGACCCTCTCCAATCTGGCTTGCACTCCATTGAAACTGCTTTCACCAAAGTCTGTAATGACTTCTTCCTAGCCAAAGCTTAGAATCAGTACCCCATCTTTCTCCTTGACCTGTCAGACTCCTTCAGCACAGTGGATCATGCTCTTTTTGAAATTTTGTCCTTCCTTAGCTCTCAGAACTCTGTCTTCATCTGGTTCTCCTCCTACCCATCTAGTTGCTCCTTTAGCTTGTCCTTCGGAGGATCCTTCTCATTCTCCAAATTTAGCTTTTGTTGTATTAGTTGTACTATTTTAACAGCATTTTCAATTAGCCCAGTAGATTGTGGGTAACCTGGACTTGATGTTATATGTTTGAAATCATATACTATGGCAAAACCTAAACTCTTGACTGTGAAATTGAAGTCCATTGTCAATCATTAATGCATTGAGAATGCCATGCAAAAACTGGTTTAATTTATTAATTAATTATTTGGCACAAGTGTTTTCCAGTATAGATATTTCAGGAAAATACAAAAAATAATCAAAAACTATAACATATGCATTTCCTTTATATTCAAATAGATTGAAACCTACTTTAGACCAAAGTCTTGTTTTCTTGAATAAATGTCATAGGCTGTTTAGACTGAGTATTTCTATATTTTTGACATATGTCACTTTCTTTTATGTAAACCTCAATGTTTTGGTTCATTTGTGGTCAATACAGAACCTCTCTTTCTCTACCTTTACATTTTTCTATGGCTAAATGTTCTTCATGTATGTGTTTTAACATCTCTGCTGTTAACACTAAAGGAATTACTACCCTATTGTCTTTAAACATAATTCCTTCAATTACTGAAAAGTCTTTAATAAGTTTATTATATGGCTTCAGTATCACTTTATTATATCCTTTTTCAATAGCTGTAATAATCTTTTGTAAATTCTCATGTCTAGTTGCTTGTACAATTTCTTCCCATACTCTTTCTGATATAGGGAACAATTTTTAAATACATCTACATGTACCACATCTTCCTCTTCAATTATATTGATTACATCATAAACTCTAGAAACAGTATCAGTAACAATTAATGCCTGGCTAATCGTCTAATTTTAAATCAGATGCCAAATTCCATTTCCAGAGTTTGAAATTCCATGTAGTACACGGTCTGGAAGATCAAGTTCTGTACTTCACTAGAGTTAAACTCTTGTTTGGTTCCTCTTGCTTACATATGACAGTTTTCCGCATGCATGTTCCAAAAATAGAAAAAGGTTCAATAGCCCTAATTTACAGCTGGGGAACATAGGTACTCAAAGTGCCATGCAAAGGGTCACACTGGAAGTCAGTGGCAGAACTGCAAATAGAATCCAGATTTCCTGATTTCTACTGCCCTGCTCTAGCTACCTCCCATATGATAATGTATGAATTGGAGAACCAACTTAAATTACACAGGGGTACTTGTGCTCTGGATACCACCCCATCCTTGAACAGACATTAGCTTGCTGTTACATCTTCACTTTCCAAAGAGATGCTCCAATTAGCCCTCTAAGTGCACTCAAAGACCAAATTAAAATGTTGCTTTCCCCCAATTTTCCATTTACTTTTTCCCCATCTACATGCCCCTGTTTAATTTGCACAGAGACCTGCTTTACATGCTGGAAGTGCCAAAGGAGCCCATTTGCAGAGGTGTACTTAACAATTCCTAGTACTTACAGTCTCTGTTTCTCTCTTGCTTTTATCACTAGGGCTGGGAACAATGGGCCGAGGCATTGTAACTTCTCTGGTGAAGGCCAAGATCTCCGTAGTAGCTCTAGAGCAGGATCAGAAGCAGTTGGAGGTAGGAGGAAGAGCTGTGACATCCCTTCTAGAACATAAGGCTTCAAAAATGCAGTGGAGTGGCCAACGCCCGGATGCCTGTGATCCCGCCCTTCTCCAGTTCACTCTGGACTTTGGTGTGTTACAGGATGTAGATCTCGTTATTGAGGCTGTGTTTGAGGACATGGCACTGAAGAAGGAGATCTTCCATAAATTGTCAGCAATCTGCAAGCCAGGGTCTTTCTTGTGCACTAACACCTCTGCCCTGGATATTGATGAGATTGCTTCAGCCACCAGTCGCCCTCACCAGGTCATTGGTACTCACTTCTTCTCACCTGCCCATGTAATGAAGCTGTTAGAAATAATCCGTGGTCGTCACACATCTCCTATCACCATTGCCACCGCCATGGGTTTAGCCAAAACTATAGGCAAAATAGGAGTTGTAGTAGGGAATTGCTTTGGATTTGTTGGGAACAGAATGATGGCACCTTATACTGAACAGGCAGTTTTCCTGCTAGAAGAAGGATGTAAACCAGAAGAAGTAGATCAAGCTCTAGAGGGATTTGGTTTCAAGATGGGGCCCTTCCGAATGTTAGATCTTGCTGGGCTTGATGTGGGCTGGAGATCTCGGAAAGGGCAGGGCCTGACCGGACCCAAACTGGCTCCAGGAACTCCTGCTCGCCTGCGTGGCAGGAGAAGATACAGTCCGCTGCCTGATCTTCTATGTGAGAATGGAAGGTATGGCCAGAAGACTGGCATGGGCTGGTACCAATATGAGAAACCTGGGGCTAGAATAGCTAATCCAGATTCATGGCTTCACAAATTCCTGATTGAGTATAGAGATGCCCATCATATTAAGGCACACTTCATAGACGAGGAGGAAATCCTGGAGCGCTGTCTGTATACCCTCATCAATGAGGGCTTCCAGATCTTAGATGATGGAATAGCTTCTGCCCCAGAAGATATTGATGTAATTTGTATCCATGGCTATGGATGGCCAAAGCACAGAGGTGGCCCCATGTTTTACGCTTCCACCATCGGGCTACCTCGCATTTTGGCTAAACTGCAAAAATATTCTGAGGCACATCCGGACATTCCCAGAGTGGAACCCAGTGCTTTTCTGAGGAAACTGGTGTCCATGGGAAACCCTCCTCTGAAGGAGTGGATGTCCCATGCAGGACACCAGAGCAGTAAGCTGTGATGTCCCTGCAGCCTGCTCTATACATTCAGCCACTTGTCGAGTGGTGACAGGTATCTCTCACTGCCGTAATCATTAATGTCTGTTCCAATCAAACCCAGAGCACCGTAGGTTGAAGAATAATGTCTGGCTTAGCTGAGCGGAGTAACTACTCCCTCAAATGGTAGTTGCTGTCGCTTTCTTTTCCCTACTCACAATGCACCCCTCCCTCCCACCTCACTAGTGCACCACACGACCCCTCAAGTTGCCAGTAGGAGACCCCTTCTGGCTGACTGTTTCCTGACAAGCTGCACTGCACCCACCTGACTGCTGGATCCAAACAGCTGCTGTTCTTAACTGCCTTCCTCTTGTCATTCCTCTGGTGAGGGAAGGAGCAACACCAGGCAGCTCATGAGGCAGTTGAAAGTGGGACGGTGGGCCGGGTTCTGGCTCGGGGGAGACAAAGCCAGTGAAGATTCACTGCAGACTGGTATTCTCACCTAGCTCTGCCTCCCAGCAGCTACAGATCTTCTCTTGTTCCTTCCACAGCTCCCTCTAGTGACCAAAGGCAAACCATAGGAATAGTCCCCATGAGAGAGCCACCTGGGAACCTTCCGGTTTACTAAGGATTCATTTACACGATGGACATTCCCCTCCAAAAGGGAATAGATTAGACTGTCCCAGAAAATGGTCTCTTCATGGAGTGCAGGTTTGTGGGGTTTTGGATTGGCTGGAGGGAGTGGAGAATGGTGCAAAATGGAACCATGCATTTTGGAAGTAAATTGTGATGCAGTGAAGAGAGCATCCAGAGCTAGCATCAAGGGACAGCACTCAGCACCTACTTCCACCCCCAAAATAAACAGCACAATCACAGAAGACTATGACCTGCTCATTAGCTAGTGGCTGGAAGATCACACCCTTTCCCCCTCCTTCCTTAGCATTGCCCCTGCCCTCCAACCTCTTCCTCCAGACAAAAGTGCCTCCCCTCCGAGAGAGAGAGAGAGAGTGTGCATGTGTTCCCAGAACTCCTCACCTGCTTTTCTAGCCTGCCTGCAGGCAGCTGCTCAGTGCGGAGAAGTCATGGAGGGCTTTGTGCACTACAAGTAACAGGAGAAAAGCCTTGTGTGGCACTTCAGTGTTTCAGGTGTACGAAGGGCACCATGGAAAGTAAATGGGCTCAAGAGCTCTGCAGATAGGAGTTGTGCTGCAGGCAGGGAGGGACACCTCCAGCAGATAAAAGAACAGGAAGAGAAATATTTGCTTTTCTGAACTTGGCCTTGCAGGGTAAGGACTCCTCTTGCTCTTGTGCAAAGAGTACAACTCCCAGTCACTGGTGGGTGATCCTACTGGCTCCAGAACACACAGATTCTCTCCTTAAGAAAAGCCATATCTGAAATCAGACTCTGCTGTGTTTCATACATTTTTAATAAAGCGGATTTTCATTTTCTGTCATCACTTACATTGTATTATCAGGTGTTGCTGCATTGTTCTGCCACATGTACATCGGTCACTTTTTTGCCCAGTGATAGCAGATATCAGGGTCTTCAGGTCAGTTTCCTGGTGGTAGAGACCTACAGAGCCCCTAGCATCAGGTTAGCAGACCCAACAGCTTCAGCCACCTGAGATTGTCTGTAGATAAAAGAACCAATTGATGGTAGCCATCAACACCTCCCAGCATAACAATGCATCCCAGGTCAGCTATTGGGAAGGAAGGCAGAGAGTTTTAAAACTGGTTATAAACTGGTTAGTCGCTAAGGTGCCACAAGTCTTCATCGTCTTATTTTAAAACACTGACATCCTGAATGACTTATCTCCTACAAAGAAAGAAAGAAAAATAATGGAGGGAGAAATAGGGGACATACAGAACTCCTGGCAGGAGAGGGAGGCTGGAAAGTCCTAAGGGGGAAAGGAAATACAGCACCTCTAGCACATGGTAGAGGTAGGAATGGGTGACAGAGCCCCTGGCATGAGGGAGTAGGCTGCAGGGAGTTCCTGAAATAGCAAGGGCTGGCAGACAGGGAGTTTGCGGCGGGGAATGGAGAGATGCAATAAGTGTCAGGTGTGTGCAACGCACCCAGCCTACACAAGCTACCAAATGTGCAATCTTCTAGTTTTCGCTAATCAAGCACAATAGTACAAATATACGAATCTTTTCCGACGAGCCCAAACATTGGCCCTGGTCAAGAAATTACAGCCAAGATTTTTAAAATTGGAGTGTAAAGGTAGACTCCTAGGATTTTTTCAAAAGTCCTGAGCACTCAGCAGCTCCCTTTTTTTCTACACGGATTCCTATGCCATGCCCATCACCATGGTCTGACCACTACCAGCAGTACATTGAGAGCTATAGCTAGCATCTGCCATATGTGTGGTTCTTTCTTCCTGACCTCAGATGGAAGACTGTAAGGATTTTTTAAATGTAATTACATTTTATTTTGTGTGCCCTATGTACTAGCAAAGGCAGGCTGAAGATGAGTGTCTTGCACCTGAAATGGAAAGTGCTGAGGTTTGTGGAGTTTCTTAGGATTGGTCTACATTACAAAATTAGGTCAATGTAAGCCACCTTGTATTGACCTAATTGTGCATATGTCTACACTTAAATTTATATCCCACCAATGTAAATGCCCCATTATAAGGCCTAGTAACACATGGCCATGTGGCATTGAGCCATGATTGACGTACAGAGGTTGATGCAGCACAAGTATAGACACTGCATTACTTAGCTCTGCACTAACAGTCCTCCAGCAGCTGTCCCTCAATACTTTATACTGACTGCTCTGCTGACAGCTGTGAGCTCTGCTGCCCAGAAGTTATGTAGACCAAAGCCCACCTCCCCCCACCTTTAAAACCCCCACAAAGTTTTGAAATGCCTTTTCCTGGTTGTCCAGCTTGGTAAGCACACCTCTCTATCTGCTCTTCATTGTTGTGCATAGCTGACCATGCTGGCTACATGCTCCACACACACTCCTGCTTGGTGTAGACAGGAGAAATTGGATATCCTGAACCGGTGGGGAGAAAAGGCTTTGCAGGAACACTTTGAAAAATTTGAAAAATTAAAGAGTTTAAAACTACAAGCAGTACTCTGAGGAAGTAACATTTTCACTTGTTTTGATAGTATATCACATGAAAATAAATATGAGAAAATAGCCTTTCTGCATAAAACAGACAGTTAAAAATCATAAAAATATGCAGTTAATACAATTTTATCCCTTATTTTTCTGAGCAACTACACTACAGAATACACTACAGAATATATATCACTGTTTCGCGATGTCTCTCCAAAGGGGAAAACATCCTGCTAAATAAATAGAACTGTACATGGGTATTGGCAGAAATATTAAATATATATCCTAGAGAGAAAAGAAAATACAAAATTTGTATAATATCAAGATTGATACAGATATACTGGTAAATAAAAAGGACAGGGAAGTCTTACAGAGTGATCTGGATTGCTTGGTAACCTGGGCCCATTCAAACAAAATACATGTTAATTGTCCAATACAAAGTTATACGCGTAGGAACAAGATTCTGGCCATGCCTACAGAATGGGGGACTGCACCCTGGAAAGCAGTGGTCAAACAATTTGAGTTTCTACTGCTATACTGCAACAAAAAGTGCTAATGGAATCCATGGATGTAGAAAAAAAAGAGTAGTGAGTAGAAATAGGGAAGTGATTTTATCTCTGTGTACGGCATTAGTGAGACTGATATGGGAATACTGCATCCAGTTCTGGGGTTCATATTTTAAAAAGTATGTTGAAAAATTGGAGAAGGTGTAGGAAAAAGCCGCAAAACTATGCAAGTTCCAGACCTTAACATGTTTGCATTTCTTTTAAGTGTAACCATAATTCTATGTTTCCTTGATTTATACTTCATTTTGAGATAACTACTGTATCCCAGTAACATTTTTTCCCTTAAGTAATTGATATATATTCTCATCTTAAGATAGAGTTAAAATACTTTTTTTCTGGGTACTTAATAATCAACTGAATATTTGCTGGGGACAATTTAAACAATCTATAAACTCAAATATATCAGTGAAAGCTATTCACCAAATGATTTTGAACATCTAATAAAAATTATGTTTGCAGACAATTAAAGAACAGAATAAAAGGCTAAACTGACCAAATAAACTGTCTGATCAGCTCTATCAATAGTCGATTTTACTGAAGCAATCCTCAGACCCAGGATTCTGACTAACAACTCAAAAATATGCTGATGACTTGATTATACTCTTGCCAATGCAAAACTGTCTATAAAGGTGTTTATTCCCACCAAAAGCACACTCCAAGACATAGGCTCCTACAAAAGAATGAAATAATAATTAAAAAAACAACACAAGAAAACCCCAAGCCAAATTAAAATATTGTTTTGGAAGCAGAGATACTGAAATACATGCTTAAGTGTTATGTATACAGCCCTGATGATAAATATCACAAAGAATTTCAAGCTAGCTATGAAAACATTAGAAGAGGAAAGGGAAGGAGGTCTTAAACTATTTGAAAATAAAATCTGGATAAATAAAATCCAATTACTCTATTACAAAATCATTAACTAGTATAATTCTGCCACTCAGGTGCAAAGTCGGGGGCCAGATCTTAACAGCTAATTGCACTTATCAGAAAAAAACAGCAATGGAGACCCTAACTCTTCTGCAAACAAATGTGTTTATAGACCAGAACTTACCCAGCAATGGCTGTAAGAGCAGAACTAGGACAATTCCCCTTCCTAATTAACACCACAACATGTTAAATTTCAGTACTATGTGAACTAAAGCAGAATAAATTCTTTCCATAATACATCTACACTTCAATATACACTGGCCAGCTGACCCGGGCTCATGGGGCTTGGGCTAAGGCAGGGGTTCTCAACCTTTTTTTTTTTTTGCTGAGGCCACCCCTCAATAGGCTATAAAAATGTCAAGGCACCGTGGAAGACAGGGAAGGACAGGGCTCTGGGACAGGGTGGGGGACCCTTGGGCATGGGCATAGATTTCCTTCGAGTTTTGGAGTGGGACAAGGGCTATGCACAGCAAGTCCAGGAGGGAATGCTACCTCCACCCCCTGACTCAGGAGGCTACTCAGCCTGTCTGGGCTGTGGGGGGATGCAACCAAAAAATATAACTCAAGGGGGGGGGGGGTGATGCAGTTCAAAAAGTCTGAAAACTGCTCAGGGTGCAGGGAGGGGGTATCTAGGGGCTGTGTGAAGTGAGGGGAGTAGTTCAGGGTGCTGACAGGAGGTAGATAGGGGCTGACTGCAGGCAGGGGGGTGCAGGCAGGTGGTAACTAGAGGAGGGGAGAAGCTCAGGGTGCAGGGAGTGGGTATTTAGGAGCTGTATATGGGGGCGGGGACTCCCAGCTTCAGTGAGGGGAATGTTGAGGCTCCCAGCATGAGTCCCCTGCTACCCCTGTCTTTGTGGGGGAGGTTTGCCGGCTTCAGCCGCACGCTGCTCCCGGCTGAGAGGCGGGGTGCACTGCCAGGTTCAGCCTACGGTGCTCCCAGCTGGGGTGGGGGGACCGCTGGCTTTATGCCTGCACTGCTCCTGACTACAGCGCTGGGGCTTGGGGCACTGGGTTTCAGCCATAGGGCTCCGCGGCCCCCTTGAAAGGGCTCATGGACCCCTAGGGGGCTGCAGACCCCTGGCTGAGAACTGCTAGGCTAAAGGACTGTTTAATTGCAGTGTAGATGTTTGGCCTTGGGATGGAGCCTGCACTCTGGGACAGTGAGGGTGGGAGAAGGAGGGTCCCCAGGAGCCAGGGTCAGCTGACATGGGCCAGCTGTAGGTTTTTAATAAATAAAGTGCTTCACAACCAGAAATGACAACTAAGGGAAGACATGCTGCTTCTACATCACACCCAGGCATCAGCATCACTGCAGCAATGAGAAGTGGGGTGTAGGGAAACTAGCTCACTCCAGACTGAATTCTGAAAACATCAGACAAACCCCAAAACCTCTATACAAATCATGGAAGGGGAGAACAGATGAGAAACAAGACAGACTTTTAATAGATCCCTGCATACAACTCTCAAGCATCTCACTGCAGCAAGATCAGGAAAATAAGGCGGACTGTTCCCAAATACAGAATCAGTGATCACAAACTGAGAACAAAGCATAATACAAACCCAAAGAATGACTGTGCAACCACCGTGAGAAAAGAAACTGAAATGAAAAGACATTTTTTACTCCAATGTCCACAATATGAAGTAGTGTGCCAATGATATTTTTACAAATTACCATAAATAAATACATAAAAATAATAAATAACACTTGGCTCTGAAGTGAATGAAGAAAGCTCTCATAGTAAGGAAAAATAAGGTGAGAAGAGAAATAGTGTCATAATTTGCCACCAGATCAGTCATATTAATGGCAAATGGCTACAAGGGACTAAAACCCCAAACATAGCTGTGATGACCTACCCTGGGCAGATGCTGAATTACCTCTGCCAGAGACCTCAATTGCCTGGGTTTTTGTACACGTTGCTAGCACTGCTATGTCTTGTGTCATCCCAGCAGATCATTCGAATTATGAATTTGCTGGAGGAGAAACGGGGGCTGGTAGGGAGCAGAAGGAGCAGTGTCTCTGCAGTGGGGAGGTGCACAGAGGTGTGTCTGTGGCAGAGAGGGTGGGAGGACGATGCTGTTCAGCTGTGCAAGGAGATGTGGGAGGCAGGGGGCGCGTAGGGCCAGGGATAGGCCACTCAGCAGCAGGTTACATAGCAAACCGCCCCTGACTCAGCAATGAAGTATCCTTGTCAGAGGGACAAAGGGATGCGGATCATCCCGCACAGGGCATATCCTGGCCGCCAGGCTCTCTGCTTAACACACATTAGTGACTTGAATGGGGTGGGGGACACTGGCTCCCAGCTGTGTATATGGGGGGCAAAGCCACTGTGGCGGGGAGTGGCAGAGTCTGCCCAGCTGTGTGTGTGTGTGTGTGGGAGGGGGGACGGGGGGGACGACAGGGATGCTTGGGGTGGGGTGGGAGATGGAGGCAGTCTGCCAGAGGTTGGGCAAGCTGCGGGCAGGGTGGGCTGCCCAGGAAGCCCAGCCCAGCTGTGGGGGGAACTGCCGTATGGCGGGGAGGGTTACTTTGGAGGGGGATCAGAGGCTGCCCAGCTGTGACCGCGGTCCGCGGGCGCTGGAGCCCCCGGGATAGGACTGGGGGGACCGCGGCCTCCTGAGCGCCGCAGCCCCGCCCCGCACTGGCCGACCGGCCGGGGGAGGCGCCTGCTGGCCGGGCCCCCGCGCGGCGGGGCGGGCGCTGGGCGGAGCCGGGCGGGCTGGCCGGGCCCTGCCCGTGGCGCTCGCTGCCCTGTGGCGCGGGGGACGCTCCCCGCTGGTGGCTCGGCTCAGCCCGGCTCGGCGGCGCCATGAGCGGGGCGGCGGCCGGGAAGAGCGAGAAGCGGGACGAGGCTCAGGCGCTGGCCCGCAGCTGCGCGGGGAGACCCGACTTCCAGCCCTGCGCCGGGCGCCCGCTCTGCGCCACCCACAGCCACGGCCGCTGTTTCCGCCTGCACTGGTGCTGCCACCTGGGCTGGTGCCACTGTGAGTGCGGGCGGCCGGGGTCGGGGCCGGGGGAGTTGGCAGGGGAGGGGGCAGTTGGAGCTGGGTGGGGGGACAGTTGGCCAGTGAGGGGCTGCTGGGTCGGAGCTAAGATGAAGGGTGCGGAGGTGCGGCCGCGCCCCCCTGCTTGAAGCAGTTTCTGTCAGATGCAGATTTACAGTTTGGTTCAATGGCCCCCAGCATCCCTTGCTGTGCAAATTGTTCCAGCGCCACTGGCGGGGGCGGGAGCGGGGCTGGTGAGGGGTTGGGTTGGAGGGGGCTAGAGCGGGGCTGTCACGGGGTCGGGCTTGGCCGGGGACGGGGAGGGGGCTGTCACGGTGGGAGAGGGGCTTGGCCAGGGAGGGGGCTATTATGAGGGGAGGAGGATTGGCCAGGGAGGAAGCCAGAGAGGTGCTGGCTTGTGGGAAGGGGGTTGTCTGGGTTGGAGCAGGGCTGTCATGAGAAAGTTGGGCAGGGAGGGGGCCATGGCCAGAGCAGGGATGTCATGGGGTGGAGGAGAGGGTTGACTGGGGAAGGGGGCTGAGACTGGAATAGGGCTGGGGTGGGATGGGGTTGGGTTGCGCTTGGAGTGGGGCTGGGGTAGGGGTTGGCTGGGGGAGGGGGTCAGGGCTGGCGTGGAGTGGGGGTTGGCTAGTGCAGGGTCAGAGCATGGCACCTCCTGGGGCGGTGTGCTTGGACTGGGGACACATTCAGTGGCCTTGATTCTGCTGCTGATCCAGGCAGGGGAGGCTGTGGAGGTAGGTATTGGCTGTGACCCGCTGCAGGATGGGCTTTGTGCCCTTCCCTGGTCTGGTTAAGCCTGCTCAGCCCTGGTGGTGGCCATGAGTGAAAAGGCGGTCGCTGGTCTGTGGTCCTTGTCCTCTCGTCACCATGGCGCTGTGCGAATGATGCCCAGGGTGGTACCTGTATGTTCTGGACAAGGACTTTGGCCCAGCAACTGAAGACCCTGATCAGAGAATCGAGCCTAGATTTTAAAACTGAGCTTGGTGCAGACTGGGACTGAACTGTGTGAGTTAGTCAGTGTGGTGTGTGTGTGTGGCGGGGGTGGGGGTGAAGTCAGAGTAGCCACCCCTCTGCTGAAAGCTTGGGGAGCAAGATGCATACCCCTACAGCTGTCTCTCTTCTTTGTATCATGCACTCCCCTCTAGTTCAGTCTTCTTCAACAACTGTCTTTGTTCACTGTTTGAATTCAGCAGTTAAAACAGGAAATACGATTTTTTTTAACGATGAGTGTAATTAACCAGTAGAACAGATTTCTTATAGGCATGTAAATTCTCCTTCATTTGGAGTTCTTAAATCAAAGCTGGGCATCTTTCTAAAAGACATGTTGTAGTTCAAAAGTGGGTTGTTGGTCTAGATGCAGGAATTGTAGGATAAAATTCTGACTAGTGGAGGTTGGACTTCTGGTTTTAAAATTCATTAAATATACAAATACTTATACAGTGCAAGCACTGATCAGTGAAGCTTAGAGTTTATGTACATCACTATTGAGTCTTTGTTGCTATTTAAGAATCTCCACCTTCACGTCCCTTATAAGATGGGAATTAAGACCAAATAAATGCTTTCCATAGTTAGGTGTCCAAAAAGTGAACACCTTAGTTTGAACTTATTCATGCATTCTTTAAATGTAAAGTATTAATAATTTTTTTTATAAATGTAAAGTTTTTGGTATTCCAAAGATACATTTTGGGGGAATTGCATTTTTAGGTATGGTAATGGGGAGACATTCTGTAAGTAACACCGAGTATATAGAAGAAAGTGGGTAATATTTGTGTCGTATTACTTTTTTGCATTTTCCCTCACATTTTGATTGATAATAGTGAGTTTTTCAGTATAATTTGAATCTATCTAGTGCTGGTCAAAAAGTAAATTTCATTAGTATGCTACGACTATTTGTTTATTTTTTTAACTTTTTATTAGGGCAAAGTTACAATAAAAAGTTAACATTATTTATGAAGTCTCGGGTTAATGTTCCAAGAACCCTGCTAATGATTTTAGCTTGCTGATTGGGAAGCCCTCCTCCTCTGAGTACGATAGAGAGGGAGTCCAAATTTGTCAATACCTATGCTCTCTTCGGTGCATCTCTTGTGTACTTAAGTGCTGTGAAATTTTTCTGTTACAAGGACAGTTCATATTTTACTGTACTACAGAACATTAGGAGGAGGGGGTGGGTCACACATGTTCAATAATGTGCAAGAGAGTTTAGCAGGTAGAACATTTTATTAATTATTCTTTATAATGCAGATTTTTTTTATTGGCTCATTAAGTAAGAGGGTCAGGGAATCACTAAGAAATAGGCATTTTGTCATAAGATGAATCTCACTAATAATTTCCTCCTCAAAACATTTAATTCCAGGACATAACCATCACATATGCAAGCACATTTCCCCGCAACCCCTCCAATCAAGCATCTCTCTAGTACACCTCTACCACGATATAATGTGGTCCTCAGGAGCCAAAAAATCATACTGTGGCATAGGTGAAGCAGCATTATATCGAACTTGCTTTCGCCATGCCCCCCAGAGCTCTCCTTTGCCTTGTTGTATCCAAATTCGCCTTATATTGGACTGTGCTATATTGGGGTAAAGGTGTACCAAAAATATGATGACAAAGAGTCCTGTGGCACCTTAAAGACTAACTAAAATTTTTTTAGAGCATAAGCTTTCGTGAGCTAGTACCCACAGTTGCATCCGACGAAGTAGGTACTAGCTCACGAAAGCTTATGCTCTAAAAAAATTTTAGTTAGTCTTTAAGGTGCCACAGGACTCTTTGTCACTTCTGCAATTCCAGACTAACACGGCTACCCCTCTGATTCTTTACAAAAATATGATGGATCTTAACTGGAATCACCATCAGAGCCACACAGAGATTTTGGGAACCTGTGACAAAGTCTGAAACTGAGGGCCCCTCATAATTTTTTTAAAAACATTACCATGGAGGTGAAAGTGTTTAAGAAGAGGGGAGGAGAGTGGGCCCAGGCCTGTGGGTTTGCTTCCTTCCCTGCTGGGATGGGGGGCCAGGGAGGACCCAGGCTTGTGGGGATGCTGCCCATCCTGCTAGAATTGTGGGTCTCTGCCTTGTTTGTGGTCAAGGGCTGCTTTTGGTCCTGTCTTTCCCTGAGCTCTAGCCCCACCGCTGGTAGGAGCGATAGCCCCAACTCTACTTCTGTATCCGGACTCTTGGCCTGGCGGATTGCCTCAGGACCTGGTGCGATGAAGCCAGTGGTTGCGATGGTGGGAACTGGGCGAAATGTGAGTGGTGCTGCAATCTGTGACCTTGTGCACCAGGTTGCAATGCCTCTGGCTCAAATTTGGCCTAGAGACCCCTTTGTCATTTTAGGGGACAGGACAAACTGCCCATTTTGCCCCACTCCAGGTGGTCCTGTTACCATTTGTTTATCTTGAGCCAGAAAAGTTGCTTTCCCAGTACTGTTCTTTGATACTCTCAACCAGCCTTGCAAATAGATTGTTTTCCATCTACAAGAAATACAATATGTTCATATCATAGATTATGCTATTAGAGAAAACTTTTGTGTTTTACCAAAGATTCACTGTAGTTGTTTTCCTTTATCTTACAAAACTTTATTTTTTTCTTTGTATTTTTGTGCAAATGCATTTCTAAAGCTCCTTCCTCCTCCTAAAATACTGATGGAATCAGTCTATTGATCACAGTAAAACTGTTTCTCTTTATGAGACTCTGTCTTATCGGAAAAACATTGCTCGGTTTCAGGCTGTCAGCCTGAGAGATTTTTTTCTTATAGTGGTTGTGCCCATGAGGGTTGATAAATTGCAGCATAAAACACTTAGCATTTTATCTCTAGTTCTGTTCAAGCTACAGGTTTTGTGTAAAGGGAGGAGCAAAAGTGACAGTCCTGGAAAGTATATATGATGGCTCAAGAAAGTGAAAGTCTCTTCTATAAACAAAATTTAAATTTAAAACTTGGTTTTGGAAATCAAGATGTATCACTTTTGACAAACAATGCTTTTTTTTATGACTATATAGTTGTTCTACATGTTCAATCATTACTATACAGTTCCTCTCTCTTGGTGTTTTCCATTTCTTCCTTCTGGTCTCAAGTGGGTCTATTGCATTTTATATTGTATCAATGGCATTGACATTGGGTGGGGGACTGAGCCAAGGTTTTGAGTTTTTTCAATCTCCCTTCTGATCTGCTCTTGATTTTGGAAACTCAGTATCGACCTTCATATTAAGTATAACCAAACATGGTGCTGGAAGAAGTCTGTGTATAGGTTCCCTTGACTATAGCCCCAAGGAATTATTTTTTGACTAATTTGTGCAGGTTTGTTTGCGGTCACAATATTCCTATTACAGATCTTGAATAGTGGAATTGACCTTTTGCTAAATGTGTCAAGTGTTCCCCAATAGAGCTGGGCAATATTGTTTTTTGTGAATAGTAAATTTGCTGGAAAATGCAGTTTCAGGCTGACCAAAGCTTATTTGCAGATTTGGCAAGCGTTTCAGCCAAAGAAAAAAATGAAGATTTTTTTTTTTCCAAAAACATCAAAAGAAGATTGTACATCTTCAAACCATTTCAACATTTTGTTTTGAAAACAAATTAGCCTGAACAAATTTCTTTTGATTTTTGATTTTGCCAAGAAAAAAAGAAGAAAATGAGTTTTGGTTCTAAACAAACCGTCTTGGTTTTTTTGTGGGGTGGGGGTGGGATAGTTGGCCATCAAACCAAAACATTAATTAGTTGTGCAGCTGTATTTGTCATCCTCTTCTAGCCTACCTTTTCCTTTCATGATTTCTTCAAGTCTTTTCCAATCTAGTTCATATTTTCTCTTGCGTTGAATGCTTCACCTTTTCCTGTCTGTAATTCTGCTCATTAGCTTTCTCTGTTTCTTCTGGAGTAGGAATACTTTTTATATTTAGTGGTATTTTAACACTGCTATGTGAAAATAGAGTTTTGAGCACTTTTGGGTTGGAAATATAAGAACATCTGTACTGGGTCAGACCAAAGGTCCATCTAGCCCAGTATCGTGTCTTCCGACAGTGGCCAATGCCAGGTGCCCCAGAGGGAATAAACAGAACAGGCAATCATAGGCGCCGACTCTGTTGATGTTCCGGATCTGGAGCACCCACTGGCAGCCCGGCTCCCCGCCTACTTCCCAGCACTCCCCCCCGCCAATCGCCAAACACCTGTTTGGCGGCATGCTGGGAGGGAGAGGGAAGAGTGGGCACATGGCACGCTCAGGGGAGGAGCTGTGAAACAGGTAGTGCCGGAATTTGGGGAAGGAGTTGGAATAGAGGCAGGGAGGGGATGGAGTTGGGGCAGGGACTTTGGAGCAGGTGTTGGAAAGGGGGTGAGGCAGGGGCTGGGCCGCATGGAAAGAGTGGAGTGGGGGCAGGGCCAGGGACGGAGGAGTGTCAAGCGCCGAGGGGAAAGTGGGGAAGTCAGCGCCTGTGCAGATAATCATCAAATGATCCATTCCCTGTTGTTGTAAAGGAACTTAGGTGTAGCCAGTCATGTCACAGCTTGACAATAACATGGTTCTCTCTTTACAAAGCATTACTGCCTGTCTTTGCTCTGCAGGAGTGAATCCCATTTTAAACTCTCTCTGATCCAGAGCCTGTTTTGGAGATGAGGGAGGCCAAACTCTCCCACTCCCTAAGAAGTTTTTGTCTATTTCAGGATGTCTTTCAGTTTATTTCAGTTGGCCAAGCTACTGGCTGAAGCATAGTAGTATGTAGTCGTCCAAATACAGAGGGTATCGGAAGGCATATGCGCATGGGGGGCAAATTGAGGTTGCACAGGCAACCTTAATTCTGATATTTCCTCATTTTGGGTGGTTGACTTTGCACCTTCACATAGTAATTTTTGTCTGTAAGTTCCTAACTTTTTATAAATGCAAACTGAAAAGACAAATTCCATCATGTGGAACCATATTGGTTCCTATATGGGTCATCAGCAGTGTTGCGATCTTTAGAGGTATAGCACAGATCTCTACCACTTTAGTTAATGAGTTAACTGATAGCAATAGTAAGCTGTTATCTTCCAGGTGGCCCACTCACTAAAGGATGAAGGTACATTTTTGCCACACGGTTTCACAGCTATATGCTGACAGCAGAGGAATAGTGGGACATGGGGATAGTGGGTTAAATTCTAAGTTCTGGAAGAAAATGTGCTCTAGAGGTTGTAGCCTTTTTGCCTCTGCCCCACTCACCTGTAACACTGCCCCTCCCTCCTGGGTCCTGATCTTGCCCTGTCTTTCTTGCTCCTATCAACACCTTCCCCCAAACCCATCTCCATCCCTTAGCATGCCTGGGTACCAGCGGTGTGGGCACTGAAAGCACAGGAGAGGTGTTCTCTCTGCTCTGTTTCTGTCCAATGCCACAGTGGTCTGTGACAGCCAGGAGGAGCAATTGTAGGAAATGTCCTGCTCAGCCCATGCAGCTCTGGACTGGTGCATGCACAGTCACACTTTGGAGATCATGTGTGTTCAGTGCAGTCAGCACACAGTAGCTGTGTGGGGATGGAACATGCTTAGTGCAGATGGAATCTTCTGGGAATTTAGCTGTCAGCCTTTAACAGACTTCTCCTGAGCATATGCAAACTGGTTTTGGTTGTGATTTTTTTGAGAGGTTTATAATTGGCAAAATGTAGATGGGTTTTCACACAGATGGGAAAAGGCACACCTTCAAAGCATGGAAGTGCTAAAATTTCTCCACGGAAAAGTTGTAAGAGTTTTTTCATATGGAGAAAACATTGCCCTCTGACATTGTTCTCAGAAACAGCTGAACCATTTTTTCTGAAAAGTAAAATAAATAAATAAACCACAGGCAACCTGGTATGGTAAAGTTATAAACAACTGAAAGCAGGGATATATAGTGGCAAGTGTTAGATAACTGTAACTTGAGTTGTCTATGAAAAAGAACTCATTGCCAAAGGTGTGTCAGCTGCAAGAGAGACATTTTCCACTTTGTTCCCCCTTTAGTTGTGCTGGATAAAGATCTTGAGAGTAATCAAACATTTTTGTACATAATTTGTAATAATTTATAATCTATTTTAAATAGCCATAACCAAAAATTTTTGCTGCTCTTCTTTTTAATAGTAAGGAGATTTTGAGATTTATTTCCCCCTTTTAAACAATCTCCATTACATACACAGTTTCTGATGTTTAATTTCTTGAAAACTGGGTCCAATTTGACTCCTCCCCGAGCTTTTTCTCATGCCATTTTCAGTGCTAAGAATTTATCTACTGCTTTAGCAGCACAAAGTTTGACCACCTGCATAACGCAGACTGTAGAATTTCACCCAATGAATTCTTGCATCAAGCTAATAATGTGTAATTGAACTAAAGCATCTCTTTTAGACTTCAAATGATGGGAGAATCCACCACATACCTAGATGAATTATTTCAGTAGCTAATTACACTCCTTGTTAAAATTGTACATTTTATTTCTGGTGTGCACAAGGTGGGTGAGGTAATATCTTTTATAGGACCAACTTCTGTTGATGAAAGAGACAAGCTTACACAGAGCTCTTCTGGCCATTTTATTTTACTTCTAGTCTAAATTTGTCTAGATTCAGTTTAAAGCCATTGGATTTGGTTAGGTCAGGGGTTCTCAAACTGTGGGTCAGGACCCCTGAAGGGGTTGCAAAGTTATTATGTGGTGGTGGGGGGGGGGGTCACGAGCTGTCAGCCTCCACCCCAAACCCCACTTTGCCTCCAGCATTTATAATGGTGTTAAATTAAAAACACTCTTTTATATACTTATTTAGGGGGTTGCACTCAGAGGCTTACTATGTGAAAGGGGTTAGGTCTTTGTCTGCCATATTAAAGAGCCCTCTACTATCAGAAACCTTCCGGTGTAAATACTTATTCACCATGATCATGTACTTTGTGCAAAGAAGAATTCATATGATAAACTGGATTTGAAAATTAATCCAGTTTAAGATGGTGTATCTGGAAATAATGATGCAGAAACACTTAGATGCGAGGGTGATGAATGCTATATAAAGCCTGTAAGAGATAGAAAAGAGGAGTTTTACCAGTTAATACCATAGAAATGTTCGTAAAGACAACTTGATGCCTAGAGTAGCATAAAGGTTGCTTCTCTCCCCATATTAATGGCCTTTTATTTCATTTTGAATAGTTATAGTATTGTAACTTAATTTTACCAAAGGGAAAAAAAACGAAACAGAATGACATCTTATTTCTATTTTCATATATAACTGAAATATATAACTGAAAGGGATAACTGAAATATATAACTGAAAGGGATACTACTAGATGTCTGTTTCTTCTGTAATATTTTTGATATTGGTATACCATTTTAGATCTAGAACACATCTGTTAGTTGCTCTGAAAGTTTAGTCTCAAAATCACAACATGAACAAAATATTAAATCTGTATCGCTGCAAGATGACCCAAATATGCAGAATTTATCAGACTGTGGAGAAACATTGATGAGTTTAAAACAACGTTCTGCATGGAATTTTGATATCTTAACTTTGAATTTGGGTAATGTTTGGAAAATTGTAAATATGTTTACAAAAATCATATTATTGCTTTGTAGGACTAGACAAAAAGCAGGCTTTAAATTCAAGTTACCCACTCCAAAGTCAAATACCTTTTGCAGGATTAATTCTTCTGTCAGCTACAGCATTGAATAGAAATTGTTACTCACTTTTCTCCAAAGTTTCTAAGAAAGGAAGACTTGTACACCAGAAAATTTGATGAAAACTATTAGTTACTCTACATGAAGGTGAAACTCCATCACCTGTTCTCTCCTGCCTTTGAGGAGCTCAGGCTTAGAGAGTGTGTCCCTTTGCCCTAAAGTTAGTGACCTGATGGTCTTTAAGAGCCTTGAAAAAATTATTCATATCATATACAACTATGATCAAAGGGCTAAATGACTTTTTTTTGCAGGACCAGATCAAGACTTGCCATACATTTCTTGTTGGACAATGTATGGAGCTATGGATATTTCAGGTGGGAACTTGCACTGCTAAAGGAAAAATACAATAAGATTGTTTCCCCTTTGCCGATATCAGTTTTCCATATCCTAGAACAAAGGATATGGCAGTATTAGGAGTATTTTAGTATTTAGGTTTAGGAGTATTAATTGAAGAAGATACTCACTCTTGAGTCCATGCTCCTAGTCAGAGCTCAGAATTCTAACCCTTGATTCCAGCAAGCGACACTGTGCCACCACCCCTATAGTGGAATGAGTGAAAGGCGGCGTTAGGCATTGTTGTGCTCACAGTGCAGGTAGGGGGGGAGGGCAAGTCTGCCCCTTCTGGAACGTACAGATTTGGTACTTTCGAACTATTCCCCCATCAGGCTCACATTAGGAGTATAAACCTAAAAGTGTGTGATTTCAGTGCATCCTGAACTAAGTTCCCTCCAAGCTGTACTACCGTGCAGCAAGCTATCAAGGGCTGTGCAGATGAGGAGAGGCGCCTCTCCCGCAGACCAGGAGTTAGCGTGGCCTGGGAGAGGCACTTCTCTCCTGGCCCCGGCCCAGCCACCCCAAACCCCATATCCCTGGCCCCACCCCAGAGCCCACATTCCTAGTCAAAGTCCTCACCCCCTTGCACCCCAAACCTCTGCCCCAGCCCTGAGCCCCCTCCCACACTGAGCCCTTCAACCCTACCCCTCACATCACCTCCATGTTGGTGCACATAACAAAATTAATTCTGCACATGGATGTAAAAAATTAGGGGGAACATTGATCCTGAAACATCCTGAGTCTTATCTGCTCAGCTGGATGTTTCGAGGCTGTTAAACTGCACCTCTAGGATGTATCATAATGGCAGGCCTGGGCCAGATTGATCTACACTGACAGGCTCAGATGTGAATTTTGAGGCTAGCATCCTGACGGCTTTTGCCCTCAAGTTTTTCAAAGCTGGCACTGTGTTTGACTTACTGGAAGCACTGGGGACAGCTTTCAGGGGCTCCCCACAGAACCTGAACACCCATGGTAGTAGCTGATCCCAGAACTCATTCTGTCATTATTCGCCCCAAGCCATCACCAAACAGAGCTGGGTTTGTCCATGAGGGACAATTTCTTAAAACACTTATATTTAATTTCCCACTAATTTACATATGCTGATTTGCAGGCCTTTGTATCAATACAATCTTATGATTTAGCAGAAACATACAAATGACTTGGTAAGATGCACCAGTATTTTGTTTATTCTTGGAGATAAAAAGAGAACAAACTTCAACTGTGTAATTCTGAAGGTGTGGATTTCAGGCTCCATTGCTGTTTCTACTACATCTTGTAGTCTAGAAAATTGCTGCTAATGTATCTGTTTTCAGGTAGTCTAGAAAATATGACCCTTCCCATTCATGTTGTAGTATTTATGCATTTGAAACCTTTTTATGTTTTTTTCTTCCATTGGTTTTGGCTTCATGAAATCTTTTATCCATGAGATACAGAATTAGTTTTCTCACCAAATTAATTTTAATTCTCCATCTAGCTAATAATGTGAAACAATGAGCGTTATATAACTGATAACTAAGTAAATTTGGAATACATACCAGATGTCCCTTCATGACGTTTTGCTAATATTCCAGTATAGTAGTGTACTCACATATTAAGTACATCCTCTGCCCCCCACATCCCCTGAAAAGCCTGTCTGAGAATGGCAGCTAGGGCTTGTTTTTAGTGTATCTGTTATTTATTTTAGGCAATTTAAAAGGTGTTATGTATACGTGATTTACATAAGATTCCAGAATTGTCATCTGTCTGTCACTCTGAAATCTAAAATGTCTGATTCAGTGTGAAGCGATGGAAACAGCTACAAGCATGGCTGACAGCTCTTTTTGTTCAGCATATTCAGGTTCAATCATCACTGGGATTGGGTGTCTGTTACCATCCCGTTTTTAAGTTATCAGCCATTTTGACTTTATGAATTATATCTGTGTGGTGTACACTTATAGCTACAGTAAAGCATGTATTTGTGTCATATATCTATGTCAATGCCTTGACCGTTGAGATATCAGAGGTAACTCAACCAATCACCACCTTGACTCTACAGTTAATTTGCATGCAAGAGTTTCATTTGCTGTATGAGGGAGACAAGACTAATGATGGATTACTTGATCCAACTGCAACAGTTCTTCAAAAACACCCACCCAGTAGCGCCAGATGTACATAGCCCCTTACCACAGCACCCCCCTGTCACCATCTACACACATCAACACAAAATCTTCCTCCTAATGTTCTAACCTCCACAAAGAGTCTGTTATTTTATCTGATCACTGACTAATCTCCAGTGTAATGTGGAGCAATTATAGTTCTTGGCGGATTGTTTGGTTAGCTCAATCTTTGTTTGAAAAAATAGTTTGAGAATACAGTAACTCCTCACTTAACATTGTAGTTATCTTCCTGAAAAATGCGACTTTAAGCAAAATGTTAAGCAAATCCAATTTCCCCATAAGAGTTAATGTAAATGAGGGGGTTAGGTTCCAGGGAAATTTTTTTCACCAGAAAAAAAGATTATATTACACACACACTCTCTCTTCCCCCCTCTCCCCTCCCTCCCTCCCTCCAAACAATTGAATACTCATACACAGCGATAATGAATGTGAAGCTTGGTTGAGAGGGAGGAGTCAGAGGGAGGGATATTTCCCAGGGAATGCTTTACTGCTAAATGATGAACTAACAATTGGCTGAGCCCTCAAGGGTTAACTCTCACACTCTACAAGGCAGCACACTCTACTCCTCCACCTCAACCAAGCTTCACAATCGTCATCGCTGTGTACCAGTATTAAATTGTTTGTTTAAAACTTATACTTTGTGTGTAATATAGTCTTTTTTCTGGTGAAAAAAATTTCCCTGGAACCTAACCCCCACATTTACATTAATTCTTATGGGGAAATTGGATTTGCTTAACATCATTTCTCTTAAAGTCACATTTTTCAGGAACATAACTACAACATTAAGTGAGGAGTTACTCTATAGTTTTCCATCTACTATTCCAATGTGCTGCGAGGTGTATGGATTTTAAAGGACTCACCTCCCTTTCAGGCACCAAAATATAAGTAGCCAGATTTTCAAGAGCTCTGTATCCACTGTGCTGACCTCTTCTGAAAATCTGTCCATAAGTGTCAGAATGGAAGGTTTTGGGTGCTGAGCTCTTTTAAAAATGTGCCCCCTGGTCTAGACTATAGCTCTTCTTTAAGTCTTCGAAGAAATAAAAACCTTGCCCCTGATGTAGTGATAGATATAAAAGCAGACCCCCAACCCCACTAGACTAATTTTTTTTCAAGGCTAAAGTGAAGCCAAGATAATTTCTAAAGGCTGACTATTGAAATTCCATTTTATCATCCTGGCAATGTCACTCTCTTGCCCATTACAACCCTACTCTGCAAACTCTGCCAGAAAGTCCTCAGTGGTTCTAAGAGCTTTAGTCCAGCATTTTCTTTAAACATTTGGCACTGTCCTCCTTTGTGTGCTCTATCTCTCTGATTTATTTGTCAGCATACTTGATCATAGTTGAATTTGCATACTTCAGCCATAGACACAGACTCTTCTATAGGCTTCAGTTCTTGTTCAGCAGCACAAACAGGCTCAGGTATGTAAGATAGCCTATTTGCAACTGGATGCATGTGCAGTCAAAACTTTCTAAGAAGGTAGGATTGCTTCAGTAATGCATGTGTCCCACTGTGATGGAAGTAGCTCTGCAGACCAGCTGGAAGCACTCCACAATTACAAGTTGAGTACAATTGTTAGGAAATTGGGTCTCTGAGCTTTTTGTCTCTTATAGGCATCGGGAAAGTTCCTGCTGTTACTAGGAATGAAGTTTTAATCAATCTGTTTCAAACTCTGTAGAGTAAATAGAGGCTCTTGGAACTGAGCAATCCATAAAGAAGTAGGTCGATCACTGCTTTTTTTAAAAAAAAACAAAAACAAAAAAAACCTTGTATAACGAGCTGATGCTGTTTGTAGCCTTTCTTGGCTTTTCTGATACTGGCTGAATAAGAACTCTGATTCTGAAGGTGTTTCTGTGAACTCTTTTCAGATTCACATTTAACAAAGACTTTGAATATCTGTTGCTTTCTGTTTTAAAGTTTGTGGAATGGTTTTGTTTTGCTTACACTATTTTTGTATTCGTGCCTAAAAGCTATATGCTATTTAAATGGACTTGTGTATGTTCTTGACGCTGTCCTTTATACTGAGCTTGACTTGCCTCTTTGAATTCTATTTAAATTGACACTTTTTATGCTAATAGGGTTAACCTAGACGACTTAATTTGAAGGATATTATGGAAAGTCTTTTATTGGAAAGGGTTTGAGAGGCAAAAACAAATATTAAGAAAGGAAAAGTCTGGAGCCACAGAGTTGTAGTTTAAAAATCTTAACAGAAAGGGACTTCAGGTGCGAGTATATCGCTGCTACATGTATACTTAAAGACCTGGCATAGGATAGTTTGTGTGGTATAAAGACCGGATAGTCTTTGATAGAGTATTTTAGCTTTTCTCATAGACTTGAAGGTCAGAAGGGACCATCTTGATCATCTAGTTCACAGAACTATTCCTGTAATAGACTCATAACCTCTGCCTGAGTTCCTGAAGTCCTCAAATCATGATTTAAAGATTTCAAGTTACAGAGAATCTGCCATTTACACTGGTTTAAACCTCCAAGTGACTCATACCCCATGCTGCAGAGGAAGGTGAAAGCCCCACAGGGTCTTTGCCAATCTGACTGGGGGGAAAATTCCTTCCCAACCCCAAACATTGTCGTCAGTTATACCCTGAGCATGTGGGCGAGACCCACCAGCCAGACTTCTGGAAAAGGATTCTCTGTAGCATAGGTTTAAGCTTAGCAGCCGTGTTAGTCTGTATCGGTAAATAAGATGAGGAAGACTTTGTAGCACCTTAGAGACTAACCAGTTTAATTCAGCATAAGCTTTTGTGAACTATAGCCCACTTCATCGGATGCATAGAATGGAACAGAAGTAAGGTACACACAGAAAGCAACAACAACAAAAAAAAAGGTGGTACATTAGCATACCAATTCTAAGAGGCTGTTTAATTTGGATGGGCCATTATCAGCAGGAGAAAAAAGTACCTTTTGAAATGGATATCTGTGTCTGACAGGAGAGATACAACTATTGAGGGTAAATTAACTAGGGAAATGCAATCAATTAGTGTAATGAATGAACCATTCGCAAGTTCTCCCATCCAAATTAAACAGCCTCTTAGAATTGGTATGCTAATGTGCCTTCTTTTTTTTTTCTTTCTGTGTGTATAAATGCATCTTATTTCTGTTCCATTCTATGCATCCGATGAAGTCAGCTATAGCCCACGAAAGCTTATGCTGAAATAAACTGGTTAGTCTCTAAGGTGCTACAAAGTCTTCCTCGTCTTATTCTGTAGCATAGGTGTGCGCAGCACATTTCAGTAGGATGTGCACCCAGGGAGCCCTGCCCTAGCCACGCCCCCATCCACTCCCTGACTGTCCCCCTCAAAACCCCCAACCCGTCCCCCCAGCTCCGTGTCCCCTGACTTCCCCCTCCTGGGACCCCTGGCCCTAAGTGCCCCGGAGGACCTCACCCCCTATCTAAGCCTCCCAGCATCTTTTCCCCTGACTGCTCCCTCCTGGGACCCCTCCACCCTAACTGCCCCACTAGGATCCAACCCCCTGCCCAAACCCCCGTTCCCTGTCCCCTGATCACCCCCCCAGAGCTTCTTTCTGCCCCATTCCCCTGCCCCCCGCTCCCTGTCCCCTGACTGCCTCCGGGACTCCTTGCCCCTTGCCCACCCCCCCAGACCTCTTACTATGCTGCTTACCCCACCTCCTCCCTCCTGGAGCCTCAGCATGCCGTGTCCAGGAGTGGCCCTGGACAGCACTGCAGCAGCATGGCTCCAGTGGGGCCTGAGCTCCTGCCGCTCAGCCCGCTGGAGCTCACATCCCCGCCCCCTTACCACACTGCTCCAAGCAGCAGGAACTCGGGTCCCACCAGCGCCACGTCACTGCAGTGCTATCCGGGGTTGCTCCTGGATGCGGCGCACTGAGGCCCCAGGGGATGGGGGAAGGCAGGAGCTGGACCGGGGGGAGCCTCCCTGGCTGGGAGCCCAGGCAGGCCACGCAGGATGAGCTTGCCCACCCCTGCATTAGGGTTACCTGGGCACATCCAGCACACCTCATGCGCACGCCTATGCTCTTTAGTAACTCAGAGCCCTGCTCATCTAGAGTCTCATCTCTGGCCGTTGGAGATAGTTGCTCCTTGCAGTCACAGATCAGCTACATGCCATTATAGGCAGTCTCACATACCATCCTCTCCATAAACTTATCAAGCTCAGACTTGAAGCCAGTTAGGCTTTTTTGTCCCCACTGCTCCCCTTGGAAGGCTATTCCAGAATTTTACTCCTCTGATGGTTAGAAACCTTCATCTAATTCCAAGCCTAAACTAGTTGATGGCCAGTTTATATCCATTTATTCTTGTGTCCACATTGGCTTTTAACTTCTTTAAATAACTTCTTTTTCTCCCTGTATTTATCTCTCTGATGGATTTATAGAGAATAATCATATCTCCCCTCAGCCTTCTTTTGGCTAGGCTAAATGGGCCAAGTTCTTTGAGTCTCCTCTCATAACTTAGGTTTTTCATTTCTCTGATCATCTTACTAATCCTTCTCTGCACCTGTTCCATTTTGAATTCATCTTTCTTAAATATGGGAGACCAGAGTTGAACACAGTATTCTAAATGAGGTCTCAGTGGTGCCTTGTATAATGACAACAATGCTTCCCTGTTTCTACTACAAATACCTTGCCTGATGCATCCTAGGACTGCATTAGTCTTTTTTCACAGCTGCATCACAGTAGTAGCTCATAGTCATCCTGTGATCGTCCAATACACTGAGATTTCTCCTCCTCTGTTGCTTCCAACAGATATATCCCCAGTTTATAGCAATGCTCTTGATATTAATTCCTAAGTACATGAACTTACACTTTGCAGTATTAAATTTCATCCCATTTCTATTATTCCAGTTTACAAGGTGATACAGCTCTTCTTGTATGATATTCCAGTCCTCCTCCATATTGGCAATACCTCCCAACTTTGTGTCATCTATAGATTTTATTAGTACACTCCCACTTTCGTGTCAAGGTCATTAATAAAAATGTTAAATAATATTGGTCTCAAGACTGATCCCTAAGGAACTCCACTAGTAACCTTCCTCCAGCCTGACAGATCACCTTTCAGTATGACCTGTTGTAGTTGCCCCTTTAACTAATTCCTTATCCACCTTTCAGTCCTCATTTTAATCCCCATCATCTCCAATTTAACTAGTAATTTCCCCTGTTCTCCTCTAACTGCATACAAATTGGTTGTTAAATTATTTGTTCTAGTATCTTTCTAGATATCGAAGTTAGACTGACCGGTCTATAATACCCCTGGTCCTCTTTGTTCTCTTTTTTTAAAGATAGGTGCTATGTTTTTTTTTTTGTTGTTTTGTTTTTTCCCTTTTCCAGTCTGCTGGGACCTCTCCCTTCCTCTAGGAATATGAAAGATAATAGCTAATGGTTAAGATTGCTTCAGCTGGTTCCTTAAGTATCCTAGGTTCAATTTCATCAGGCCCTGTCTTCTTGAATACATTGGATTTATGTAAATATTCTGTTCTTTCCCTGTTTTGGCTTTCATTCCTTCCACCTTCTTGCTAATATTAATTGTGTTGCGTATCTGATCACCATTAACCTTTTTTAGCAAGGACTGAAACAAAATAGGCATTAAACACCTCGTCCTTCTTGATGTTATTAGCTCTCCTTCCCCACTAAGTAAAGGACTGACACTTTTCTTTGTCTTTCTCTTGCTCCTAAAGCAGGGGTAGTCAATTATTTTTTGTCGAGATTAAAATTTCTTGGTCAAGGTTCAGACTCCAGATAAAATAACACAAAAACTCCAGTAATGATGATAAGTAAATAAAAAGATTTTGTGGTCCATTCAAAAGGGTCTGGCATTTTGGATTTGTCCTGCAGTCTGCCAATTATCTACTCCGGTCCTAAGGCATTTAAAGAACCTCTTCTTATTATCTTTTCTGTCCCTTGTGAGGTGTAAATTATTTTGTGCCTTTCTGCTTTTGCCCCATGTGCTTGTGCTATTCTTTTGTTTTCCTTAGCGATTCATCCACGTTTCCACTTCTTACAGGATTCTTTTTCAAGTCATTAAAGAGCGCCTGATGGAACCATATTGGCCTCTGGCTGTTCTTCCTATCTTTCCTTTGCATTAGGATAGTTTTCAGTGGTACTGTTAATACAGTCTCTTTTAGAAACTGCCATCTCTCCTTGAACTCCTCTGTCCCTTAGATTTTGTTCCCATGGGACCTAACCTACCAGTTCTCTGAGTTTGCTAAAATCTGCTTTTCTGAAGTCCATTTTTCTTACTCTGTTGTTCTCACTCCTTCCTTTCTTTAAAATCATGAAATCTATTGTTTCATGATCATTTTCACCCAAATTATCTTCCATCTTCAGATTCTCAACTAGTTCCTCCTGTTGGTCAGAATCAAGTCTAAAATGGCTGCCTCCTTGATTGCTTCCTCCACTTTCTGAAATAAAAAGTTGTCCCCAATCCATTCTAAGAACATTTCCAACAGTTATCTGGGTAATTAAAGTCCCCGCATTACTACCAGGTCTTTTGTCTTGGATATGTCTGTCACTCTTGTACTTCACATTGCTTAATAACATCATTACTCTAATTTTCAAAACTGTTTGTTTAATATTTGAAAAGTACTCTGACAATATAAAAGACTGTATAAACTAGATATGATTTTTTTAACCATGCAACCAATAATCTTACTATTTGGTCATTATATACTCTTTTATTGTACACAGTGCCATAAATAGTCTTGCTATTTTGTTGTTTGACACTTGTATTGTTTGTTCATTGGGCATAAAGGACTGTTGATGCTAGAATAATTTGTGTAACCTGTAAGTTTTTTGAAAATTCTAGCACATTTTTTAATGACTGCTACTAACATCTTCAATTATTAACAGTGAAATTTCTAAAAAAAGAAACAATCTTTTCAACATTTATGCTGTGTGGTTACTTTTCCTTAATTGGGCCAATGAACACACAATGGTCATGTTCAAATTCTGTTTCATATGCACTAATGCAGTCATAGTTCACAGCATTTCAGCAGCATGATTAAATAAACTGTGTTCATTTAAATATGGACAGTCAGGATAATATTTATTCAAATGTTGTAAAATTCTTCTGTGAAAGCCACGTCCACCAATTCTTACCTCAGGGCTGATCCCTTCCTTACAGCACCTTCAGGAGTGTGATGGGCCCAAGGCATGGTCCATCAGGTACAAGTAGCAGTTGTAGTTAACCAGTAGTGTAGTATGGTACTTTCCAATTGGAGGTGTATGTTTTAGCAGTGGTGAAGACTCAGATTTGTGGACAACGATATTTGTAATTTAGAAATGCAAAGTATTCCATAGTTGCTACAATATGTGCCCCTCCTGCCGAGCACATGTGTGCGCACACAATTGCTGCTTCCCAATTTTTTTACTAAGGCGACCCACCAACTGCATTTTTTTGTTGTTGTTGTTTTTTTGGTATCCCACAATCCTAATCCTGGCCTGATGCAGAGAGAAATCCAGGTGGGAGGTGGTTGGAAAGCAAGCCTGCCCTGCACTCATCCCTGCAGTGGCAGGGCCTGGACCAGCTCCAGGCATTGCAGTCAGGCATACTGGGCTGCAGTGTCTGAGTGGTGCACCACTCAGTTGGAATGGGGAGTTGGAATGGGGAGCCAGGCCCAGCCCGGGGAACCAGGAGCCATAAATGCAGGTGAATGGGGGTTCGCTCTCCAAACCACACCAACCACTCGAGGCCTTCTTTTTGCACTGGACTGGGAGAAGAGTATGTTTGTCTAGGTCCAGTGTTTGGTGACCACGTCCAGGGCTGAATTTACCCATGTAGAACCTTCGCATGACCCACTTTTGAGTCAGGATCCACAGTTTGTGAAATATTGCCATGTTCTACAATACCTGGCACCCTGGTTTTCTGTACATCTCTGGCTAGCATGGACAGGAAGAGAAGATTTTATAAGTGCACAGGCCTGACAGATGCAGAAGGGGACAGCTGTGGTTTCGCCCCAGTGCCGTGAATTTCTTGGAGGGATAACTTAGGGGACAGACAGCATCTCATGCTCTAATGGCAGTCCATAGCAATAAGGATGTGAATTTCTAAACCATGATCTATAATGTAATTTGCCTTGAAAAGAAGGATAAAAATGACAAAGGTGCAGCAACATATAAACCACAAGGAAAAAGCGTGAGATTTTCTGCAGGTGTTTTTGATCCAGACATAAATCTACAGAAGGAATTTATGTGAGAGGTGCAGGAGTGAGACACACAGCAAGTGCAGGAAGAACTGAAGGCCGAGAAGAAACAAAATTAAGGGGTAATATGAAATTATTGAAAGGGTGCAAAATACACTGGGAGAAAAAGGAAATAAGGAATAAGAAGGAAAATGGGGGTAAGCTATCGCAGGAGAGAGTTCAGCACTACAATAGGAATGAAGGGTAAGAGATAAAAAGTACAGTAATTTTAATAGTGGTTTTACAAATAAATCGAAAAAAAAAGGAAACAAAATCTAGGGTCCACAGTTAAATTTTAAGTATCAGGGGTTAGCCGTGTTAGTCTGTATCCACAAAAACAACAACGAGTCCGATGGCACCTTAAAGACTAACAGATCCATTAGTCTTTAAGGTGCCACTGGAGTCCTTGTTGTTTTAGTTAGATTTTAAGTTATTTTTTTTAAAAAAAATTCATTTAATAGTATTGGTGGGAAAGCGTTCCTCTTTCATGGATATCAGAAAAAGGAGTTAAATCATAGTGTGATACTTTCTCTTGGTGTCTGACAGCAAAGCAATGGTTGAAAACTTATGCCTGGTGGGCCCAGCTACACTGAGAGCCAGTTTTCTTGTTCCAATGGGTAGACAACTGTTGTTTTGCTTTTGAAAGCTACAGTTTCATAATACACTGGTTAAGTTGTCAACACGAAATGAGTAGTCAGAATCCAAAAGTGTTCAGAGGAACAACCACACAGAGCACTTTAACAGCAAGAAGCAGCACCAAGTCACAGAGACTCTTCTCAAAGGAAGCCGCTGATTACCATTTCACTCACTCCTGTCAAGGCTTTTAAGAGTCATAATTTGATCTCTTCCTCTGTCATGTGTCCCACATGGAAACTCAGTTCAGTACTATATGCTTGTAGGCACAACCTCCATTCAGGCCCCAAGGTAAAATTTTTCTTTCATTTCAAAGGAATAGTTCTAGATGCAATTAATTCAGCTAGCATAGTGTCAGAGCTAGGAATATTGTCAACAGAGTAGGCATTCTCTATATTTCCATTAATCCCAAAAAAGTTGTTGTGAAGTAGTTAAGGTTGCTACAGTCACAATATAACATTGCAAAAGCAAGGGAATGAAAAGTGAAGCCAAATATCATTGCATATTCTCTCTCCTTCCACCCACAAGCTGCCTCTCTGGTTTCAATTATCCCTGACCTGGTACTTACCATTATGCCTAGCCTGATATCTCATACACATACTATTTTGATACCTCTGTAATGGATGAACCAACAATCAATGTACTTTATTTACAAGGGTAAATTCTAGAGGAAGGATATAAAGGAAGGGGAAGATGGATGTGGAGAGGGTACACCAGTAACAGCGTACGCTCACAAGTAACAGCTTCCAGGGTTGATTTTTTTGGATTCACAAATTTAGTTTATTCTATACTAGTGGGCTCTGAAACATCGGGGTACCCACATACCTTGATGAAGCATTGCATGCCTGAAGTTGCTTGATTATGGTGAGGTGATGAGGGTGCTGATTTGCCCAGGGGTCCAACCTCTCTGTGGAAGCAATATGCATTACTCATGTGGGAAAAGTCCAGTGTAGGAAGCCCCGTCAGTGTTTCCAGGACCAGTTGCTGTCTCCTAGGTAGTTTGGAAAACCTTTTTAAGGGCAGAATAGGCAACACACCAAGCAGGGAATCACTCGTGCTCCCTTCATGTAGAGCTGTTCTCCTCTCATCCCCCTTCTAATTGGCTTATTCAATCTTCCATCCCCCAGGGTTCTCCCAGTCACAAGGCTCAACACAATTGGTGAGGTGAGCACAGGCTGTTTTCCTCATCTCTCATTTATTCACCAACAAACTTGCTCCCTTTTTTGTCAGACATATTAACCCAGATTACACACGCATGAGCAAGAAACATTTCAGTAGGTCACTGATTGCCCAGAGATCACACTGTGCTCAGTTCTTGGGGTACCAAAGTCCTATGGAACCCTCCAGAAAGAGAGAGAGGTTTCAGAGGAAGAAGCTGCCCAACCACCCTCCACGTCTACTCAGGCATCATCTAAACAGCAGTTTTAATGGGTTGGTCAAGGATTTGAACTCTCCCACTCCTCTAATTTTACAGTTGTGTCCTTTAGACCATATCCTGCCCTTTAAGTACTGACTTGTCCATTTCCATCAGGCTAGGGACCGGATCACCACGGACCAATGATTCTTGGATGTCATAACATCGTGCTACACCATCCAGTTTTTGTCACTCCCTCTCTTCCATCCCACTTCCCTAACCCTCAAATGAACTTCTAAAAAGGCAGGAAGTGAACTTTCTTCTTCAGCTAGGAGCAATAGAACTGGTCCCTTCCCCCTACAGGGACTGGGAGTTCTACTCAAAATATTTCCTAGTACCAGAGAAGTGCAGAGACTGGAAGCTGATCTTAATTCTAAGACAACTGAACAAGTTTGTGAAGCCTCAGAAGCTCATGATGTTGACTTTAGCAAATATAAGTCCTTCTCTAGAGGAAGTGGATTCATTTTCATTCCTCTGCCTATGAGATGCCTCCTTCCATATAACTATACACCTATTGCACAGGAAGTACCTACAGTTCTCCATAAGCCAAGATCATTTTCAGTACTGAGTGCTTCCATCTGGCCTATCTTGGCGCCAAGTGTGTTTTCAGATCAGATGTGGCACATAGCTCTGCAGTACTGTCTTCAGTTCTGTATCCTGTTCCAAAGCTCCCTTCTACTAGGGATACTGCTCAGAAGTCACCTGAAGTGGAGTATTCATAAGAGCACTACTCAAAGAAGAAAGAAATGTTCTAATCCTGTGCAGTACCTGTGTCCCTATGAGATTTGTCACTATGGCTACTCCACTACTCAGCCTTCTTCCCCTCTGCTTCACTTGTTCCCTAGGAGATGACTGAGTAGAGGAGGAACTACCCACATACCCTTATATAGCCTTGGAGTGTTGCATAAGGTACACTCATGGGTTAAATAGGTACAGTTAGCTAGTAATCGCTGATCAAAGACTCGAGAGGCAATGTTACCCACACACTCTAGGACACCCCACCTTTACCCTTCTGTGAGCTCAAGGCCTAATCCGTTTGATTTAGGTACCCTGCCCTTTCCCATCTTGGGCTCAGGGCAAACCCTGGTCAATTTAAGTATCCACCCTTATCCAATTCATAGGGTTAAGGGCGTACTCTTCTGCGGGTTTGCAGGATCCTAGAGCAGTGAAAGAGGCTTCACAGTAATATCGTTAGCTTATATTTATTAACAATTACCAAGCAGAATACACATGCCAAGTTGTATTTAAGATATATCCCTTTATGGATGCTCATCAGTCCTGATCATGCAGGCGGACTTTCCCTGTTGACCAGGCAAGGTTAGTCTTATCTATAACTTTGTTGTATGTCAAGGTCGTGCAGAGGATTCTTAGCAGCTCTGATCTTAGGCTGTGTCTTAGAGGTGAGTTCTTCTTTTTTCTTTTTCTTTTCTTATTCTTTTTCTTCAGCTGGTCTCCTTCGAGGACCCAAGTTTATACAGTGAAATTTGACTTCTGCTTAGCTATACTTTAACCAATCATTTTACTAAAAAATTACAAAATAATTATTTTACAAATCCTAACATATTATGAAATTAATTCTTAAACCAATCGTACCTCACTACTTTAGTTGATTTAAATCTTACAAAATTTGTTATGCAACAGACAGAAACAATCAAAAAACCATATAGATAAATAATAGAGAAGTAGGGACTGTAAAGGCAAAACAATAGAAGTATAAATTTTGCAATCACAGCTGTTAAATGACTCCTTGTTAGATAGAATGCAAAATTTGCTTTAAACCTCTTAAGAGATTCCTTGCTTATCTGGTGATGGTGTGTACTATTAGGAAGGGTGTCGCCTTAACAGCCCAATATTACGTTGTTTTGATATAATTTAGAAGGAATGTGAGGATGTGACTTCCTGCGTCTTGGCTTCTGGCTGCTGCTCTCCTAATATGGCTGCAGGGAAAAAAAAACGACCTCAGATCTTACAGCACATGAACATCTGAAGTGAAACATCCATAAGGGGACACATCTAAAAGATGTACAGTTACTGCACAGGGTGAGTAATGTTTCCTTATGACAAACAATGGCTACAAATTATCCTAAATCCATATTTTAAAAACACTACCCATTGCACCACATCTATTCACCATTCACCTCTCCACTAACTTTTGTGAAGAGATCTGCTGACAAAGGAAGAAGTGTCATGGACAAATATCAGGCGGTGCTCAGTTTCAAACACTTCTTGTTAAACATTTATGAGACACACCCAGGATTTTTATCCCATTAAAAGCCCTTTTATAAACAGAACGTGAACTATGTAGCCACTGCCAGTGTCTACTATAATAAAGATACAGCAGTACTTAATCTCTTCCTGGAGCGCTTATACACAGTGAACTCTGCTTTTCATTGAATACAGAAATGTATTATTTTCCATCTTTTGGACCAGAAGCCAAAGGAGAAAACAGCACATCTTAGACGTGTGCCAGGTTTTTCTTAGCAGAGCTACATCTTCCACATAAGTAGAAATGGCAAGTGTTCCAACAAACTATTTCCTGTGCATTTACCAGTACTTTGACAAAGCATTGTAAGTTACAGAAAGCATTCATGAGTGGAAGTGGTCTTCTGTAGCCGAATCCTTCAGATCATTGTGTAATTATGAGTTTAAAATATACATTAAATTGCAGATTAAAACATGTATAAATTGTTAAAGATGGGTGGGAAAAAACATTTCACTAAGGGTTTGATCCAACTCTTATTAACGTCAGTGGAAAGATTCTATATGTTTCACTGGGAGTTGGGTTAGTCCCTGTGTCCTTGGTGGAAAAACTGATGGTCCTGGCCTTTAAGACAGAAAAAGTAAATTAGGCTTTGATTGATTTCTTTTCCATAGAAAGGAGATGCCCTCCGTCCAACCATGCCAGCTTTGTGTGAGGGGATATTTTTAATAAGTTGAAGGTTATTCTCTGAAATTCCCATACTTATTTTTCAGTAGGCATATAGCACTGTTGGTTGGTTACATTTACTTTTATAGTCATTTTGTTAGAGTAAGGAGGCTAACATTACTTTGTTACTGCTTTTGTACGTGATTCTTTCAGGAAGCATTCCTTCTCATCCTCTCCCTCCTGACTGATCCTTCCAAGCTGCAGAGCTTGGTGGCCATGGCTTTCTCAGAGAACTGATCATGTAAAACAAACATTTTATTTGTCTGGATGTTTAAAAAAATCAATTTGGGCTTAAAACTGTCTTTTTAAAAATAAAATATATTGAGTGCTTTTCAAAGATATGCTCCAGGTGCCAGTAACAGCAGCAGAAGTCAGTTTATGTAGAAGATTTATTTTTCATAACATCCAGAGCTCATCTGGTGTGTGTTTGTATACAGATTTGTAGATTTTTATTTATTTATTTTTTTTGCCTATGGCAATTCCAACTTTCTATTATGCTGCTCTTCATGGCTTGTCCTTGGGATATGTTTGAACATATTTTCAGCTACTACAAGGTCAAACAACTTAGCTGGTAATCCTTTGTTAATAGAATAGCCACTGTTTCCCTCTACCCTGAAATTAGTGCCAGCGTGGCAGATTTCAGAGACATACTGTGAATTATGCCATTGCTAGCAGCATGCAGTAACAAACAGCAAACATCCCAGATAACACCTGATCTGTTCCCCATCCTCATTTTGATTTCTCAGCTTTTCTTTCAGAAGAGTAATTTAGATGGCCACCCTCTCCCCCTCCCAACCCCCCCAATTTATAGGAAAACAAGGCTGTTGACTCAGACTTTAAGGCCAGATCTTCTAGTCTGACCTCCTGTAAATTCCAGGGCACAGGATCTCACTCACCCACTACTGCAATAGACCCCACTTCTGGCTGAGTTACTGAAGTCCTCAAATCATGACTGAATGACTTCCAAGTTACAGATAATCCACCATTTACTCTAACTAAGTTATGAACTTTATTACTTTGAACATATAGATGGAAATTCAAGGCTTTTTCTGTGTATATCTTGTACTGTAGAGTGTATTTTATTTTTTTATTATATTTGAGTGCAAAGAAGAGACTCCAAATGTAGACACTAACATGAGAATTCAGCAGTTTTGATCAGCTGACAGTTTTGATATATGCATCAAACTGCTTTAGGTTCACAATGGAAATTACTAATCCGTGGATTTTTACTACTTTCTTAGCAATGGTCAGAAAGAACTCCTGAAGCGGAAGACATTATTTCCCATCTAAAATGAAGTTATTAGTTCAAGTGGCAGTAATTTCCCCTACAAACTAAACATTCCAGCATGCTGTAAGTCTTCTCTTGCTCTCTCCCTTTCCCTGCATTATACATTTCCCTGCATACACACATTTTTTGTTACTTATTCCATCAGTTTCTCCCTCTTTCTCCTGTCCACCCCAACACCCTACCTAAGGCTTAGAAAATCTAACAAACATCTAATAAACAGAGAATGAACCTACTAGCCCAACTCAGATACAAAAGATGGGTCTGTCCCCTCTGCTGGGAAGGGGCATCAGCTATCTGTGAGGGTAGCCCCATTTCCAGTTCTGGGATTCCTCACAGTGTTTTCCTTGGACTCATCTTGAGAGTTACAGCTTTGGCATTGTCCAAGTACAAATGCCCTCCATGTGCTCTGGCACTAGAAAGGGGAAGGGTCTGTCCATTCATCTACACCCCAGGTTACTTGGCCAAGGCATTGATCAATGTTTCCCCATATTCTCAGCCTCCCTAAGATGGAGGGATACACAAGCTTTATAAAGTCTGTAAATCAAGTCCAATTTCAAGCAAAAGGAAAATTAGAATAACAGAGTTGAAAAATGAGTTTTCAAAACCAAAGTAAGTGAAGGAATGTGACTGAAGAAAGATAGAGCCTTCTGTTGAAACATAGAGCAACTTTTATATCAATTGTTGCATAACTTAAGGCATTTTCCAACTTTTTCTGTTCATCCCTTGCCTCCAGATCCCAGCAAAACTTATTTGGCAACAGAGAAGCCCTGTCCAGGAAGTTCTTCTTTCATGTTTGACATACATCTATCAGAGAGACAAGGTGGGTGAGGTAATATCTTTTATTGGACCAGCTTCTTTTGGTGAGAGAGATGAGCTTACACAGAGCTCTTCTTCATGTATGAAATAAGCTCGAAAGCTTGTTTCTCTCACCAACAGAAACTGGTCCAATAAAAAATATTACCTCACTTTGTGTGTCTAATATCCTGGGACTGACATTGCTACAAACTTCACAGCATAAATCAGTAATGGCTCGCATGTCCCTGCATCACAATACAGTTCACTTTGTTAATATGTTAAGAAGCCTGTAATGGCTTTTTAATCATGTATAGAGAAAGTTGGTTGATGTTGAATCATATGTGTGTGTGTACATATTTATATATATATATATAAAAACTATGGTGTGTGGGTGTGTATGTATGTGTGTGTGTGTTTCAACATCATCCTACTTTCTCTATACATGATTCAACATCATGTATATATGGTGTGTGTGTGTGTGTATATATATATCCCCCATATATACGGTGTGTGTGTGTGTATATATATATATACACACTCTCTCTCGGGTGTGTGTGAATATATATAATATATACATATACACACCATAGATATGGTGTGTGTGTGATATATGTACACACACCATATATACATGATGTTGAATCATGTATAGAGAAAGTAGGTTGATGTTGAAATACACACATATAGAGCCTCAAGTGCAATTTCAGAACTTTAAAATTTCCACACCAACTGTCTCATGCTAAGAGAATCCTGCTCCTAGAATCCTCTAGCAAATTCAGACATACCAAGTCATACCAGCTGCATGCTTACCACATTCATTCATATCAGCCACAGTTATTCATAATAAAATGGCACCGTCCCAACAATAGTATTTGAGATGTAATGCTCTCAAAATACTTTACATAAAGGTGGGTATTAGCTCTCAGATGTTAACTGACTTTCCCAAAGTGAATTAGGAATAGAATGTATGTTCCCTGATGTTCCAGTCCCCGCTCTAAGCATATTAAGCTGTATTGCATTCTTCATGGTTTTTATCATATGACATTATTTGGCTATAACTATTTAGGAATATGCTATCCTTTTCCTCAAACAAAATGAAAACAACTACATATAGTTCAGAAAGTCCTCTGAATGGAGCAGGAACCTGACAAAGGGGTTGGCTTAGATGTGGGCATCATTCAAAGACACCAAAAGAAAACACAAAAGGTGCATTGGCCTACACAAGAGGGAACCACATTCACAATCCATGTGTCGTATGCACATTCCAATAGTACCCTGCGTTCCCTACTCCTGGAATTGTAAGGCACACACCAAAAGGAATGCACAGTGGTTGAACTTTTTGGAAACACCACAATGTGTCCCCAGAGACGGTAATTTTTAGACATGCCCTGACCCCTTGCTGTGGCATGGGAACAAACATGATTTTGGAGCCCTGTATGTTTGTATTGACTAATATAATGAAGTATTCTGTGTTTTCAAAGGACAGGATCCACATTTTGAAATATGTTACACTTTGGCAAGCCAGCCAGGAGGGGTTGTGAGCTTCTGGTCCCTGAAACTGGCAAACAACCCCTCCAGAGAACAGAACCTAGAGAGCTATATACATCTAGCACCTGGAAGTAGTTGTAGTGTAGGGGATGTACTGAGCACAGGAAACAAAGATGGCTAGTGCTGAGCTGGAAAATATACGCATACAGCTAGAGAGGCAGTTTTACCTGCTATAGAGTGAAGATCTCATTTGTGATCACTTAAACATTTCAGGAAAGAATTGAAGCAGAGTTATAGGATAGACCTGGTTAGCTCTGATTAGATATATTACTCAAGTCTCTGTCAGTGGACCTAACCAACCAGCCACTAAGGAAGAAAACGAGGGAATGCAATCCCAGCAAGAGAGAAACAGCAGTATGAGCTCTGAAGCATGTACCCCTGCTACAAAAGGATTTCAAAGTGACAGGACAAATTGGATGTTTGAATCAGAAAGTTGGATGGAGTTTTTCTAGAGCAGAACAAGACCATGAAGGGGCTATGCAATACCGTGAAGTATAGGAAGCAGTGGTTAAAGCAATTACCCCTGGAACAAGTCCTTGGAGTTAGAAGGAAGGACATAGTACCATGACATTACCAAAGCTGAGAATTTTAAGATCTTACTGTGAAGAGATGGATGCAACTGAACTTTATTGTAATCTTTCTAGTGCTGCCCAGGATCCTAAAGATTTTCTGGATTTCAGGATTTTCTGGTATGTGTCTTGGATTTCACACAGAAAGTACTGCTTGCGTCACAGGAAGCTGATTTCCACTCTGAAGTACAAACCACTCCTTGTGGAAAATATGTTCCTTCTTTTAGTCTCCAGTGGCTTCAGACTAACAACATTCAGACTTTACAGTCTCTTCATCAGTGACTGAACTATCTCCGAGATAGCTCAGTGACAGGTAACGCTCTTTTGGAGAAAATAAATAGTGTAACTGGTAGGAAAAGAGAAAAACACACAGTAGCAAGAGGGGCACAAGGAAAAGCTGCAGACCCAATGTAGTACAACAGGCCTTTGTTGTTGGTGAGCCAGAGACTGAGGAGACAGCAGCATCAATTTAAAACAAGAACCTTTTGTGTCATCGACTGAATGGATGAGATTGGAGAATTGAAGAGAAGACGAGCAGAATAAGAGCTACAAATGGAGATCGCTATTATCAAGCTGGTTCTGAAGGCACCCCGTCATGACAGAAGGAGACCAATCCAATCCACCCCACAAAGAGCTATTTGGACGCGAGGCCATCCCAACTGCTAGATGGAGGGCAAAGGTGATACATGCAACCACTGTTTGCGGTGTGGGAATGAAGAGCATTACTAGTCTGGATATCATGACACCCCACAGAATGGACTGGAAGGGAAACTACACCCATTTGCTCCATAGGAACCAGCCAACCCTAAAGGTCCCGCAGAGAGACAGTTGCCATAAATAAGAAATTGAGAAACCCATGGGACTAGCAGAACTAGACATAGAATAATAGACATGTCAGACTGGACCAGGCCTCTACAGATCACCTAGTTCAGTCCTCGGCACTGAGGCAGGACTAAGTATTATCTAGACCATCCCTAACAGGTGGTTTTCTCTCCTGTTCTTAAAAATCTCCAATCTCCACCACCTCCCTAGATAATTTGTTCCAATGCTTAACTACCCTGACAGTTAAGATTTCCCTAAACCGCCCTTGGTGCATTTTAAACCTATTGCTTCTTGTCCTGTCCTCAGTGATTAAGAACAATTTTTCATCCTCCTCTTTATAAAACCTTCTACTTACTTGAAGACTGGTATCCTGTTCCCCACTCTTCTCTTCTCCAGACTAAACAAACCCAGTTTTTCCAGTCTTTCCTTGTAGGTCATATTTTCTCAGGTGTGAAAGTAACTTAAAAGTATGGTCATATAGCAACCCCCCTTCCCACCTACACACTTAACTTCATGGATCCCTTTGCATGACTTTGATATAGTAGCTGTCTACTAGTTTTATTCTAGAGTATTTGTAGTAGCTTTAAGGGTATATTTACACAGCCACTGGCAGCCCTTTAACATGGCGGTGTAGTCTTTCCCAGTGCTGTAATAAACCCACCTCGGCGAGGGGTGTAGTTCCCAGCTTTGTCTACACTGCCACTTATAGCGCTGAAATGTTCCACCCTCAGGAATGTGGGAACCACCTCCCCACCCCCAAGCGATGCAAGTTTCAGTGCTGCAAAGTGGCAGTGTAGACAGTGCTACAGCGCAGGTAGCTATTCCCCTTGCAGAGATGGGGAGAACTGGTGCCACAACTACACAGCCATGTTAAAGCGCTGTCGGCTGTGATTACTACAGTTAAACGTAGCCTATTTTACTCATTTGTACTGAATGCTTCGGCAACTTTCTTACTGGTACACCATACTGGTCCGTACTGGCTTACTTTCACCTCTGTTTTTTCTAGACCTTTAATCTTTTTTATTGCCGTTCGCTGAACTCTCTCCAATTTCCACATCTTTCACGAAGTGTGGTGCCCAGAACTGGACACACTGCTCTATTTCAGGCCTTATCGGTGCTCAGTAGAGTAGAAGAATTACCTCTCATGTCATGATTAGAACACTCCTGCTTAATACATCCTAGGATGATGTTTGCTTTTTTTTGCAACTGTTTTTCATTGTTGACTCCTGTTTAGTTTGTGATCAGTTATAACCTCCAGATACATTCCTTCACTACTCCTTCCTAGCCAATCATTTCCCATTTTGTATTTGTGCAACTGATTGTTCCTTACTGAATTGCATCCTATTTATTTGAGACTATTTCTCCAGTTTGTCAAGATCACCCCAAATCTCTCATCCCCAGCTCCACACCAGAGTCTGGCCTTCCAGCCATAGCCCTGAGCCCCCTCCTACATCCTGAACTCCTCATTTTTAGTTCCACCCCAGAGCTCACACCCCACCCCCTTCGGAGTCCACACCCTCTCCCACATCCCAGCCCCCAGAGCCAGCCCAGTGAAAATGAGTGAGTGAGTGAGTGAGGGTGGGGAGAGTGAGCAACAGAAGGAAGGGGGTGGATGGAGTGAGTGGGAGGGCAGGGCAAGGGTGATCAGTTTTGTGCAAGTAGAAAGTTAGCAACGCTTTTTGATGCCCGCTGAATGGGGTTAAAGCAGCAGCATTATGGGACACTGGTGCACAAGTGTGCATAGTGCCATGCACGTGGCTGAAGGAGACCCTGCCTAATGTGCCAGTAAGGGAGCTCCAGGGGTATCGTGAGAGAGATCAAAGCTTGAGTCTTGCAGCTGCTACTAGCACTCCTATTGCCTATGACAGGTGAGTTGAAACACATTTTCAGTAGCAGAACCCATACTGCTCCCGGCTCAGGAGATGGAGAGTCCTGTCGTGTATAGTGTCATTGATCAGGTTATTAAACAGCATTGGCAGGAATGGCCAATCCGTCATGGTCATTTGTCAGCAGCTCTTCCTCATGTTCAGCAAAAAACAATGAATGTGTTGGTACTCTTTCTGAAGGCAACAAAGTCCAGGGATCTTGGTATGGTAGGAGTAGAGAAAAGGGGACATAATACACTTGAAATGTTGGATTCATAAATTGCCTTTCTGCTAGTCTAACAGCCATGGCTGAGCCAGGGTTTCAGGGTCGGTGACTGGAAGGATTAGATCTTAGGGCAGGGATGGGCAAACTTTTTGGCCTGAGGGCCACATTGGGGTCAAAAATTGTGCAGAGGGCTGGGCAGGGAAGTCTGACCCCGCC